>CM055959.1:59094874-59694874 GCA_029490685.1 Schizonepeta tenuifolia
GAAATGAAACTAATTACATTTAAATTTAATAACTTTTATTTTCTAAAAGTTAGAACCGAGTAGAGTCAAGTCAGCATGAATTTGTAACCGAGTCTTGAACGAGTAATCGAGTTTATAATTATGTTTAATTAAATTAATATAATTTTCTAGAAATTTTCTAGAATATTTAATTATATTTGGAAAATTTTTCTTTTTCCGTCTATTTATCGAAGTCGATCGTTTATCTATTTGTGAATGTTCGATTCTTGATCTGAAAGTTTGTCTGTGAATGATTTGTGATATTAGAACCCGAGAATTAAATTCGTAATTTTCTGAGATCGTGTAACTCGAGAAATCGAGAAAAACGAGACGTGTGATGTGAATAGTAATTTTTCTGTCTTTTGTGGATTATTTAATAAATAAAATATCTGGATGTTATTGAGTCAAGTATCCGAGTCTGAGTCAGTTGGTTTAGTAATTGGGTAGAACCGAAAAATCGAGAAAGATCGAGTTAGAAAAGTCGAGGTAAGATAAGAAACCCGAGTCGAGTAGAAGTCCTTCAGCCAAGCGTTAAAGTCCGTTACGTTTTTCGAGTAAGTAGTCTCGCCCTTATAAGATATTATTTGTGAAGGAACGAGCGGCACCCCGAATTGAAAGCAAGAAGAAAAAACAGCTAACCCAACGAACCCCTTTTGCAGTCAGGTGGGCTTTTTAACCAAAAATAAAGTGATGAATGTGATTATTATTATCATACTATGTGAGTTTTAAATTAATTGACTTGCCATTTTATCTGAGTTTTGGTATGTTTAAATCATCTACTTGAGTTATTATAATTATCCTGTGTGAGACAGGAACATACGTGTTGTTATTAATTACTTGACGTGATTGTGAGCCTTGCTTCGGTTGGGCCGATCACAGTGTTTGAGAAGGAGGCCTACTTCTCGACACACGAGATTATGTGGTAGATTGATTCATACATGCTATTCAAATTATATATGTTGACTGCGCAGTCGTTTCAAGAAAAGAAAATGATTTTTGCTTACGCAAGTTAAATGTTTTAAAACCGTACTAACACTTGTGATGCAGTTGCAAGACAACTTCAATTATATAGCTCTATCGAGCAAAATTTAAATTATTTTGGCATGTGTTCACTGAGTACGAAGTACTCAGCCTACATGTATTTCTAAACGTGTAGGTTAGCGGGATGGTGATGGCGGACGGTGCTCGGCGGTGTGATTATTTGAATAAGAGTCGAGTCTTCTTTTGGTTTAAGCTTGCAATTGCATATCTTCATATATGTAATTGTGGGACTTGAGACGTTATTCTGTTGCATGATAAACAAACTTGTTTATTTATTTGAATTTTAGTACTTGACGTTATGTCGATACAATGAGCTTAATGCTCGAAACTATTCTCCGTATTTCCTTCTACTTCTTCTTGACTTGGATTATATTGCTTCAATTATTTTTCATCACTTAAATTATTCATTAATGCTCGTTTATTTGAGTTTTAGAATTGAAAGCATGTTCTATTTGTTATTGCTTTCAATCTATATTCCCTTGTTCCCGAACATGATCCCTTGTCGAGTTATGTTTGTATTTGTGGTTTCACCTCATTGTCCAATGGATTCTAGTCATTTTCATACACTAGAATTCGGGTTGTGACATAGAGCTATCAGAGCAGCTCGTCTGCTCTTAAGCTTAAACTTTCTTATGATGTCGAGTCTTGATTTAATTCCCTAGACTTGTTTTAGTCAGTAACACACCGAGCATTCCCCATCTCATCGGGCAACCAGGTACGAATATTTTCAAAAGTTTTATAAGTTGAAATTTTAATTGAGTTATTCAGTTTGCTATCTGTGCTTGTCTAGAGATAAAATCTTGGTAAGTAGCTTGAATAACTAGATTGCTTTAGAATGCCTTCCCTAATTCTGTGTTTTGTGTGAAAATCGAAAAAGATGGAACGTTTGTGCAAACGTTTTCTTGAAATAGAATTGCCAAGTACCCTGAGCAATAAAACCTCTTTGGGAAGCAAAAATGAGTATGTGGAGTTGGGAAATTCAAATGTGATTGATTAACTGTTTAAGTGTGCTTAACCCGTTTAAACTCGTATAGGATGGACGATGAGGGCAATCGAGCGTTGATGCAAGAATATCTGCATATTAGGAAGTCATATCACGAGACGATCACTGGATTTTTAGCGCATTACCATAAGATATGGGAGATAGTGAAGTATCTCGACGTTAGTGCACTCGACAGAATGATTCATCTGATTCAGGCTCTTCCTCGAGAGTGGCGCGACTGGGCATCATCGCTAGTACCGAGGTTCATCGGACGCCAGTACCTAGGTGTCTATCTTTACGGTGACTGCAATGCGTTCATCTCCACTATCTCAGGTCAGTTTATAGAGTACGGTACTCCACCTTCCGGCCCTTTTGATCCTGTTCTCCCAGCCGAGCCGAATGGCTTTGTTCTTGAGCCTCAGCCTCAGCCTCCGTCTCCTCTTCGAGACGAACCAGCCCCTCCCAGAGTCCCCTCTCCGCCTCACCTTGAGCCGAGAGCCGCTTTTCAGTACCACCCGTACTCGGGAAACGTACTCCCTATCCGCTCTTTCGACCCCTTTGCCTCATCTAGCTCAGCAGCGACTTAGCCAGCAGGTTCGTACGACTCTTTCAGAGTTTTACCTCCTTTGCATGACCAGCTAGAGGAATTCATGCGCCGAGACCACACTCCCTCTCCAGTTCAGCCTGTAGCCGAGCCTTCTAGGCCGACGCGTTCCGGCGACAGCGATGATGATGAATTCTTCGAGGACTCTATAGCTGATGCCGCAGTGGGCAACGGTTACCTCCAGGCTTTGCCGAGTGACCACTTCTCCGTTCCGTACCTGTCTTTCCAGACCCCGGCAGTTAGGCCCGACCTGGGACGTGAGCTAGATCTTGACGGTGCAGACGACGTGTCAGCGTACTCTCGTTACGTGAGCAGTCTTGAGAGTCCCCCATGGGACGTGTCTAAGTTGGAGGACGTCAACTCCTGCTTTGAGGACGAGCAGACTCGAGATATGACCGAAGTGTGGGAAGTTCCTGGACACACTTACAGTGACTTCCTAGAGTCATTAGTGGCAGCAGAGGGTCAGGGTAACAGCGTAGGTGAGGAGGTGGAAGAGGAGGATCCCGAGGAGGATCTAGAGGATGACCCCGAGGAGCAGCGTGGTGACGATGACCCGAGCGGTGACGACCCGCACGCTTAGGTCTAGTTCTAGAAAGTTGTGGAATCCGGAACAATATTTACTTTTCTATCGAGAGTTGAACTCTTTTTAAATTCTGTCGTGATGTAAATTATATGACTTGATGCATAGTTAGTTATTAGAGCCGGACACGAAGTAGTATCTCGTGTCTAGTGCGTTTTTGAGATGTAGAACGTCTTGTAGACGTGTAGGGAATTTTTCTGATGTGAATATTTATCCCTCATTTTGGTATAAGTCCTCAAAAGAGGCCATCATTCCGATGATATGAAAGGAAGTTGTTAGGCTATTAAAATCAACTTTGAGTCTCTTAATTACTTTAAGAATTATCTGTTTTAGAGGTACGAGTAGAAGAGTCGAGCTATTAAATGAAGTGTTTTCCAGATTAATTGAAATGTGAAATTCTGAGTGATTATATATGCTATGTTTGATTGAGTATATGAGAAATGGTTGAGCATGATGTTTTGTGATGAGTTGAAATTGATAAAATTATTATATATGCATGCAATTGCTTGAATGATTGTGTGTATTTGATTATATTAGTGAGACATGCCATTGTTTGATTGATTGTGGTAAGACGAGTTGAGAAATATTTTAATTGCGATTTGAATGCTTTACCTGAGAGAAATTCTTTCCTAAATGCGCGATAAGTATCGATCGAGAATTGTGTTTCCTCTTAGGAGGAGAAGCATTCAAAAGTCGAGAAAATTTCCGAGTAGGTTTGCCGAACTTTCTAATTTTTAGCATTTCCTTTAGAATGCCTCCAAGAAAAAGAAACGATAGAGCCGAGCAAAATGATAAAGAAGAGCGACGGGATCAGACCCCGCCTCTTCAAAACGAACGTCGAATCGAAGAGCTTTTTCTTCGATAAAACTCGCCGACTTTTGATGGTAAAGGCAGTCCCGCAGAAGCCGAGGACTAGATTCGTTCTCTAGAGCAAATTTTCGTTTTCTTCGTTGTGGTGATCACGAGCGTCTCGTATGCATGACATATCAACTAAAAGGTTCCGCTGACTACTAGTGGGAAGCTCGATAGAGGACGTATACTCTCGAAGAATGCGAGAGTGTGACGTGGGAGCAATTCAAGGAAGCCCTGTATGCGAAATATGTGCCTAGAAGTTATTGGATGCAGAAAGCAAACGAATTCGCGAACCTGAGACAAGGAAAAAAGACCGTAGCAGAATATGACCGAGAATTTTGTGAATTAGCTCGTTTTGCGCCCGACAAACTAGATACCGATGAGAAGATGTGTGAGCTATTTCGAGTAGGTTTAAGGCAAGACATTCACGTAGTTCTTGCAAGTCACAGCGGTCTGACTTATGGAGAAGCCCTTAACCGAGCCGAGCCCTTGACATGGAGTTGGCAGTGCAGCCAGAGAGAGGACCGCTTTCTTCAGCAGCCCCTCAATATCAAAACCAGATGACGACAACTGTTACCCCTCAATCTTCCTAGCATGACTTAATCGTGAAAAGAAAAGGAAAATGGAGTGGTGGAAACCACCCGAGCAAGAAACCGTGGCAAGAAAGAGGACAGCAGCAGCAGTAGCAAGCTCAAAAAGTGAAACCCCAGCAAGGCAATCAGAGTAGCGCAATTTTCAGACCCTTAGGACTCCCCCCGTGTTCGAAATATGGTCGGATGCATCAAGGCATCTGCAAGGCAGGAACTAACGTCTGTTATACTTGTGGACAACCTGGTCATTTTTTGAACCAGTGCCCAAGTAAACAACAAGGAATGAGCGGTGGAAGACCGAATCAATACCCATCTTCCTAGATGAGAGCTATACAAGGAGCCTCGCATCCCAAGCAACCCCAGGTTTAGCATAAGCCGCAGCCACAGAAGTAGCAGCCCCCGCACTACCAGAGGGTTTTGGCAATCGAGCAGAAAGCAGAAGTCAAAGACCAAGGATATCTCGCAGGTATGGGAAAGCTTAAAGGTGTGCCCATTATTGTTTTGTTTGATACTGGTGCATCACATTCGTTTATAGCTAGTGCGTGTGTAGAAACCCTTGGCTTAGATGTAGAAAAGCGAACCAGGAGCTTAGAGTCTCAACCCCATTGGGTAGATCTGCATTAGTATCGCGTGTCTGTTCGAATTTAGAATTCGAGTTCGAAAATTGTACGTTATCCGCAAAATCCCTAAATCTAATCCAGATGTGGGACGTGGATATAATTCTTGGAATGGATTGGTTAACCGAAAATTTTGCGATGATTCAATGCGATCAGAGACAAATTACGTTTCAACCTCCTAGAGAAGAGCCGACCATAGTGCATGGAGTTGAGAGAAGAACGAAGAAGAGTAACGATTATTTCAGCTATGAAAGCGAAGAAGTTGATGAGGAAAAAGAATACGCAAGTATACCTGATTTACCTGAATAAGAATGAAGAGCAAGAGCTGAGTATTGACGATGTAGCAGTAGTAAGAGAATATAAGGACGTTTTTCCAGAAGTTTTGCCAGGATTACCTCCCGATAGGCAGTTGGAGTTTACGATTGATCTTGAGCCCGGATCAGCCCCGATTTCTAAAGCCCCATACAGAATGGCTCCGAAAGAACTCCAAGAGTTAAAGATTCAGTTGCAAGAATTGTTAGATTTGTATTTTATTAGACCAAGTGTTTCCCCTTGGGGAGCACCGATTCTATTCGTGAAGAAGAAGGATGGTAGTTTGAGAATGTGCATTGATTACAGAGAGCTCAACAAGATTACACTCAAGAACAAGTATCCTTTGCCAAGGATAGAGGATCTGTTAGACCAGTTGAAAGGAGTCAGTGTTTTCTCCAAAATTGATTTAAGATCTAGATATCATCAACTGAAGATCAGGCAAGAAGATGTTCCAAAAACTGCGTTCACAACCAGATATGGACATTACGAATTCATTGTGATGCCCTTCGGTTTGACAAATGCCCTGGACGTATTCATGGATCTAATGAACCATGTCTTTCATGAATTCTTGGATAAATTCGTGATAGTGTTCATAGACGATATCTTGGTGTATTCAAAAGATGAAACAGAGCACGAGAAGTATCTCAGAATCGTGTTAGAAAGACTAAGGTCAGAAAAGTTGTATGCCGAATTCAGTAAGTGTGAATTTTGGCTAAAGGAAGTGAATTTCTTAGGATATGTTGTTTCGTCCGAAGGAATTAAGGTAGACTCAGCCAAAGTGCAAGTAGTTCAAGAGTGGAAATCACCAACCTCAGTTCATGAAGTCCGTAGTTTCCTTGGATTGGCAGGTTACTACCGTCGATTCAAAGAAGGATTTTCCAAGATAGCAAAACCGATGACGAGTCTGTTAAAGAAGGATCCAAGTTTAGATGGATGGAAGAATGTGAACAAAGTTTCCAAGAGCTCAAGTCAAGATTGATGACAACCCCAGTGTTAGCCCTTCCTAAAGCAGGAAATGACTATGTCATTTTTACAGACACATCATCCAAAGGTTTAGGATGTGTGTTGATGCAAGAAGGAAAGGTGATAGCATATGTCTCAAGACAACTTAAACCTCACGAGAAGAAGTATCTAACGCACGATTTGGAGTTGGCAGCAATAGTACATGCTCTCAAAATTTGGAGACATCATCTCTATGGCGCCAAGTACGAAATCTTTTCGGATCACAAAAGTCTGAAGTATTTCTTCGAGCATAAGGAGTTGAACGTGAGACAAAGGCAATGGCTTGAGTTGGTGAAAGATTACGATTGTAAAATTTCTTATCATCTCGAAAAAGCCAATGTTGTAGCCGATACATTGAGCATGAAGGAAAATTTGGAGTCAGGATTTCTCCTAACCGATGAGAAGAAGTTGATCAAAGAATTTGGAAAGATGAGAATCGAAGTAATTTAACCTCCGAAGTGAATGGAGCAAGTTATTGCATCTCTAGTAGTGGAGCCAGACCTTAGAGCTCATATCGTAGACGGCCAAAGAAAAGATGAGAAGTTAGTGGATTTAAGGATAAATGTGAGAAAGGAAGGAGTTGAAGATTTCAAAGAGTCGAACGACAATGCTTTGTTGTTCCGTGGAAGACTATGTGTACCAAATGACGAAGAGCTAAAGAACGAGATCATGAGGGAAGCCCATGATACCCCGTATACCGCCCATCCCGGTAGTACGAAGATGTACCAGGATTTGAAGCAGCAATTCTGGTAGGTAGGAATGAAGAAGGATGTGGCCTTGTTTGTGGAAAAATGCTTAGCATGCCAGCAAGTGAAGTCCTTACATTAGAGACCTTTTGGACCTCTCCAACCGTTACCAATCCCGTCGTGGAAATGGGATGATATGAATATGGATTTTGTAACGGGTTTGCCAAAGATAAAGAAGGGAAATACATCCATTTGGGTGATTGTGGATAGATTGACGAAGACAGCTCATTTCATACCTATTCCTATCACCTATAGATCAGATAAGTTGGCTCAGATATATGTAAGGGAGATTGTGAGATTGCATGGAGTCCCTAAAACGATCACTTCTGGTTGAGATTCCAAGTTTACCGTCCGTTTTTGGGAAAGTTTTCAGAAAGAGCTAGGAACAAAGTTGCAGTTCAGTACAACTTGCCACCCTCAGACGGATGGTCAGTCAGAAAGGACAATCCAAATTTTGGAAGATATGTTGAGAGTCGTGGTGCTTGATAAAGGTGAAAATTGGGATAAGATTTTACCATTAGTCGAGTTTGCTTACAACAACAGTTATCAGAATGTAATTGGAATGGCCCCTTATGAAGCCCTTTTATGGAAAGAAGTGTAGATCTCCGCTCTATTGGGACGAAGTAGGCGAGAGAAAAGTGATAGGACCCGAAGCTATCGAGGAGATGATAGAATCTGTCCGTCAGATTCGTAAGAAGATCAAAGAAGCTCAGAGCCGGCATAAGTCGTATGCCGACAATCGAAGATTAGAAATAGAGTTCGAGATAGGAAGTAAAGTCTTTTTGAAAATATCTCCTTCGAGAGGAGTACATTGATTTGGAGTTAAAGGAAAGCTAAAGCCTAGATTTATAGAATCGTATGAAATCCTAGAAAGGATTGGAGTCGTATCATATAGGTTAGCTTTGCCGCCGAGTTTTAGAAATTCGCATAACGTGTTTCACATTTTGCAGTTACGTAAGTACGTGTTCGATCATAAGCACGTAATTCGCCAGGAAGATGTAACTCTTAAGCCCGACTTGAGTTACGAGGAAAGACCCGAGGAAATTCTGGATCGTAAAATCCAGCAGCTTAGAATGAAATCGATTCTCTTAGTTAAGATTAGGTGGCGACACCACAATCTTGAAGAAGCTACGTGGGAACTCAGGGACAAGAGGAAAGAAAGGTTTCCCGAGCTCTTTTCTCAAGATTAGTAAATTTCGGGACGAAATTTATTTTAAGAGGGTGGGGATGTAATACCCCGATCCTTTATAAGTCGTTAAGTTCAACTTAAATGAGTTTATGTGCCTTAATTATGTGCCCTTGTGTGATAAAAATTTTCGAGAAAAGAAATTTTCTCCTGAAATTACTAAAATGCCCTTGAATGACCTTATGTGATTTTTATTGTTTCGGTTATCCGAATCGATTGTGTGATGAATTGATTGAGTATGATTATGTGAGTGTGAGTTTGTGTTTGAATTTCGGAGAATTCTGAGAAGTTTCGTTTTTAGATGAATAGTAACTTTTCTCGAGTTTTCGCTATTTATTGAATTTTTCAGAATTTCGTCAAATTAGTGTCTTTTAAGTCTATAAATGATTTTAGAAGCTTTGAGATAGGTTTGAGAGTCGTCAGAAATCTTCGAGAGAAATTCAGTTGAAGATCCAGAAAACCCTAATATGAATAGTGAATTCTGACTTTTTCTTCGTTTCTTAGAATTTTGATTTGAAAACTTGATTTCTGGATTCCTTGATTTTTTTGGTGAAGTTTGAGATGGAGTAGAGAGAATTCTGATGTCGAGAAAGAGTCGTGGTGAGTTTCAAATCGGTTGAGAGTTTAATGAGAAATTAGGGATAGATTGTACCGGATAACTTTTTCTTTCGGCGAAATTTATATCGCTTTTTTATCACTGGGTGCAACTAATTCAATTTAAAACCTATCCTACTCTCATTTTACTCACTCTTCCACACGCTCTCTCTCTTAAACATCTCTCTCTCTCTTAATCATCTATCTCTCTCCATTCTCTCTCCCTCTCTCCACCGACCACCCTCCCTCTCTCTCTTCTCTCTCCCACTCGGCAATCACACACACACACCAAAACCTCCATTGTTGAGCAACTTCCAAGCTCCAAAAGATGAAAATAACGTAGCTCCCGATCATCTACCAACTAATCTATTAAGGTATTTGAGATCCTCTCGTCGTAGTGATAAATTTAAGACTAGGTTTCATTCATTTCCTTTCCTCTTGAAAATCGCCAGCTTTGCCTAAGGAGATGGAGCTCGACTTTTGCTTGTGTGGATCATAGAGTTGCGTGGAATTGAAGCCTTTGATCGATCAAGCCTTTTAGTCTAAGTAAGTTTTGTGGTTCTTGTTGAATTCTAGCAAGAAATCCTCCCTTTTTCCTTCTCTTTAGTTCGATCAAAATGACCCTTGAGCTAGGACAATCGAAGCCTCTCTTTCTAGCTTTGATCTTTGACATTTTGAGTGATTTCTATCCAAGAAAATAGGAGTTAAAAATCGATTCTTTCCCCTCTTGTAAAACTGCCGAAAATTTAGTATAGGGGTAGAGTTTTGATTTTTTATTTTGAGTGTGATATTCATGATCTTTGTGTGTGTATATGTGTGATGATGTTGAAAGAGAAAAAATGAAATATATATGTATGATGAGGAACCGAAAATTTTGAGGATTTTTGGATGTTTTTGTGTTGATGATTCAAGCAAGATTTGAGTGATGAATTTGTGTTCTAGATTAAGATTAAAGAGTTTCTATGTATGTGATTGAATGAGAAAAATGATAAAGTATGTACATGAGTGTGTACCGAAAATATATATATATATATATATATATATATATATATATATATATATGAAAACTTGAAGATTTTATGATGTTCTTGATGATTTTATGATGTTCTTAAGATTATATGATGTTCTTGATGATATAAGTTGATTAATGAGTGATTCGATGATTTAAAGTTGATAGAATAAGAGAATTGAGAAGAATAAATTTTAAAGAATTTTTCTTGAAAAAATTTGAACTAAATATGATGAATAAGGTTGATAATTCTTGATGATACATGTTAGATTTGATTAATGTGATAATTTAATGAGGAAGATGAAGTTAAAATAATTAGAGTTTCTTTTTGAAATTTTTGAATCCGAGTAAATACGAAGGAGTTGTCGAGTAATGAAATGTAATTAATAAAAAATTGAGTTAAACTAAGAAACGAGAAATTTTATAAAGGGAAATGAAAAATAAGAAGGAATAATCGAGTTAGTAAGTAATTAGAAGTGATTAGAATCTTTTATCAAGTTTAGTAAAATTTCCGAGTGATGACACGTTTTATGAGAAAATGACGAAAACTTTATTTCGTATATTTTTAATAATAGTTTCGGATTTTATTTCCGATTTTATAATTAAAGTTTTTAAATTAAAATAAGAGAAATGAAACTAATTACATTTAAATTTAATAACTTTTATTTTCTAAAAGTTAGAACCGAGTAGAGTCAAGTCAGCATGAATTTGTAACCGAGTCTTCAAGGAGTAACCGAGTTTATAATTATGATTAATTAAATTAACATAATTTTCAAGAATTTTTCTAGAATATTTAATTATATTTGGAAAATTTTTCTTTTTCAGTCTATTTATCGAAGTCGATCATTTACCTGTTTGTGAATGTTCGATTCTTGATCTGAAAGTTTGTTTGTGAATGATTTGTGATATTAGAACCCGAGAATTAAATTCGTAATTTTCTGAGATCGTTTAACTCGAGAAATTGAGAAAAACGAGACGTGTGATGTGAATAGTAATTTTTCTGTCTTTTGTGGATTATTTAATTAATAAAATATCTGGATGTTATTGAGTCAAGTATCTGAGTCTGAGAGTTAGTTGGTTCAGTAATTGGGTAGAACTGAAAAGTCGAGAAAGATCGAGTTAGAAAAGTCGAGAAAGATCGAGTTAGAAAAGTCGAGGTAAGATAAGAAATCCAAGTCGAGTAGAAGTCCTTCAGCCAAGCGTTAAGTCTGTTACTTTTTTCGAGTAAGTAGTTTCGCCCTTAGTGAAAGCAAGAAGAAAAAACAACTAACCCGATGAACCCCTTTTATAGTCAGGTGGGCTTTTTAACCAAAAACAAAGTGATGAATGTGATTATTATTATCATACTATGTGAGTTTTTAAATTAATTGACTTGCCATTTTATCTGAGTTTTGGTATGTTTAAATCATCTACTTGAGTTATTATAATTATCCTGTGTGAGACAGGAGCACACGTGTTGTTATTAATTGCTTGACGTGATTGTGAGCCTTGCTTCGGTTGGGCCGATCACAGTGTTTGAGAAGGAGGCCTACTTCTCGACACAGGAGATTATGTGGTAGATTGATTCATACCTGCTATTCAAATTATATATGTTGACTGCACAGTCGTTTCAAGAAAAGAAAATGATTTTTGCATGCACAAGTTAAATGTTTTAAAACTGTACTAACACTTGTGATGCAGTGGCAAGGCAAGTTCAATTATATAGCTCTATCAAGAAAACTTTAAATTATTTTGGCATGTGTTCACTGAGTACGAAGTACTCATCCCTGCATGTATTTTTAAACGAGTAGGTTAGTAGGATGGTGATGGCGGACGGTGCTCGGCGGTGTGATTATTTGAATAAGAGTCGAGTCTTCTTTTGGTTTAAGCTTGCAATTGCATATCTTCATATATGTAATTGTGGGACTTGAGACGTTATTCCGCTGCATGATAAACAAACTTGTTTATTTATTTGAATTTTAGTACTTGACGTTGTTTCGATACAATTAGCTTAATGCTCGAAACTATTCTCCGTATTTCCTTTTACTTCTACTTGACTTGGATTATATTGCTTTAATTGCTTTTCGACACTTAAATTGTTCATTAATGCTTGTTTATTTGAGTTTTAGAATTGAAAGCATGTTTTATTTGTTATCGCTTTCAATCTATATTCCCTTGTTCCCGAGCATGATCCCTTGTCGAGTTATGTTTGTATTCGAGGTTTCACCTTATTGTCCAATGGATTCTAGTCGTTTTCATATACCAGAATTCGGGCTGGGACAGCAGGAGAATCGCCTTCACCGGAAAAGCAAGTCACCGGTGAAAGGGATACTGAAGAAATCAAGGGTTCCGACCAGGTGAAAGAAGTTGAGGAACAACCACCTAAAAAGAAGAAAAAGAAGCAAACTGCTGCGAAGGGCACTTCGACTGCAACCGCATTGAAGAAGAAACCCACCACTGCCTGAGGAAATAAAGGTTCCACCATGCCGACGCCTCCATCAAAGGAACCAACTCCACCTCCCAGCCCTACTCGTTCTAACTCTCAGTCAAGGGAGGATGGTCATACCGCCTCCAACGATGAGGAGAAGGAACGAGAGAACGAACCAGAGGAGGAACAAGCAATGGAGGAGGAAGGGGAAAAAGAAAAAATTCCCCCATACAGTCTAAAGGAGACCCGACCCCACAAAGCAAAGAGAAAAAAGCTTGGGTTAAGAGGAAGTTGGATGTTTCTAAACTCCCTCTGCCGCCAAAAACCAAACCAAGCAAGGAGGGGAGCAAGGCTAGCACTACAAGCACGGTGAGAAAAGCTTCTGTTGAGGAAAAAGGAAAGTGGAAAGCAGTAGAAGTGGAAAAGGAGGAAGAGAAGAAAGTTGAAGAAGAAGGAAGAGAGGAATCTGAGGCTATGGATAGTTCTGACTCTGGAGGAATACCAGCCCCAACGAAATCTGTACCCAGTATCACCACCAAGAAGTCTGCAGCCAAGTGCAAAGGTTTGGTGCGACCTACTTCATCTGGTACGACCATACCGAGAGACAATCAATGGTATGCCGTCCTCTAGCATAGAGAGATCACTCCTTGGTATTTTCTACTTACAGAGTCATTGGAGGAATTTGGAATCAAGGAGAAGTCGGTGGGGTATTTTAAAGGAATAGGTTGGGGGAAAGTTTTGGAATGGAATTATTTGGCGTACAAGAAGATGTCGGAGGAGTTCATGGGAACGGTCGACTTCAAGCCCCGTGGCAACTATACCATCGAGATTCCTGGTACCCTGTGCTTTCAACTGCGGGGTTGGATGTTCCCTCTCTCCATCAATGAGTTAAACATCCAACCAAGAGTGCTCGAGCCACGTGATGTTTATGGGGAGGAATACAAGGATGCAGAGACAGTGGCTCAACTGAATAGAAGTCTCAGATTGACCACTACTGGTCAATCATCTCAACCAAGGACAAGTATGTGAAGAATACCAGCAAATCCAACGAAATTCGAGACCCAGCACTGCAGATATGCCACAGGTGACTAGCCTACAACATTTATGGCCACCTGGAAGGATCAAATGTGGTCACCCAGTAGGAGGTATTCCTGTTGTGGCGTATGTCGGAGAAGAAAAGAGTGAACTTTGGGTTCACGGTGGCGCTGCAGTTTCATTATGGAGTTACCCACAGCAACAAATACCTATCTCTCTGCCCCTTGATGACAATTCTTGCAAAGAACCTCACCGATTTTAATGTGGAGAAACCTGATGACACCTCAGTGTCAGACACTAGGTTCCTTGACCAAGGACGCTTCCTGAGGTGGAGGATTGTTGAGATGGATGAGTATGGTAATTATTCACTGGTCTACCTGGAAGGAGCCTCGGGTAGGACTGAACTGCGCAGGGCTGGAGAGCAGGCAGTTTCACGCCTTACCAATGGTGAGGTAGCATCCATATTGGCAGAGTTGAGAGAGTTGCTTGATGAGGTGGAAATGTTGAGAGAGGAGATGGTGGTGATCAAGACTGACATGAGAACTGGATTTGAAGTTTTGAGCCTAAATTGCATTCATTCATGGTGTGACTATGCTGCTTGGTAACCCTAGAATTTGGTTGTAGAGTCTAGCTAGCTGGTAGATATTCACATGATTAGGGCAGTCTTCTTTGATCTAGAGCCCCATAATTAATCCCCTGAGCTAAAGCAATCCTTGCTAACCACTTTGAGCCGAACTTAACTGTTTCATAAGCCTTAATTCTGAATTGAATGGAAGATGTGACTCCCACATTATACAAAAGATAAGGGCATCTTATTACTCCAAAGTGAAAGAGCATGATTTAGACAGGAATAGCTGGGAATATAAAAAATGATGAAGTAAGGGAAGTAAACTAAATCAAAGAAAGAAAATAAGCATTGAACAAGAAAGAAAAGAGAAACTGGGAGTTTAATACTGAAAAGAGAGGTCAATATGACTAGAACGAAGTTTTAAACTACTTATCCAGAAATTCCAACCCCTACTCCGTATGCCTAGTATGAACCTAAAATGTCCCTTTGATGAATTTTACCTGTGCCAAACCTAAAGGAGAACCAGTAGTGGCATAGTATGAGAGTAAACACTCAACCATACACACTAGAGCTTGAGAGGATAATGCATTCTATACATGTTAATTCTGTGCTCAAGGGTATGTGGTTTGATTCTATGGTTGATGCATGCATATGTAAGCTGATCCAATTAACTGCGTAGTCTCATGTCTTGAAGTCTTTATTCCTTTTCGTTCATCTCTTTCTTGGTGTCTTCTATGAATCCACCTACATACTTGAGGGCAAGTATGGTTTAAGTGTGTAGGTGTGATGCGTCTTCGACTTTTGGGCCATTTGGCCCTATTTTTCCTATCTTTTTGTGTCTGCAATGTCTGAATAGGGAAGAAAGCAGCAGTTAGAAGGAAGGAAGCTTAGTTTAGGGCAAATAGAGGAAATATGGTCAGAATGGGCATTACTGGAGCAATTCTAGCCCACTTCATGAAACCGATTCCCCCAGGAGAAGAAAAATACCCTGGTGTGAGGCCAACCTAAGCATGTAACCAGTATAACCACAACCACCATCATCAGTCAGTCGCCGAAGCTAAATATGGAAAGACGCGTGAAGAAGATTTGCAGAGATTGTGTCGAGACTGAGCAGCAGAAAGATTTGGAAGGCAATCAAATCACTCCAATCAATCACCAGATGGTCAATCAACAACCCGATCAATCAAGCATCCATGGCAAACAATCAATCACGCCGATATGGTCTACCGGAGAAGGAATTTGACTGCCACAGCCTCAACTATAAAAGTCTAGCAAGTGTGGTTGGCACAACGTTGGTTACCTCTAGCATTTGATAGTATTAAGCTCAAGATACAATTTACTTTTAGCTCATTTATATTTCAACACAAAACAATTTACTAGCTTTCATTTTCAATTCCAGTCGTGAACAAATCCAAGGCAGTTTGCCTTAGGTATTATCTTAATTCAAGTATTTCGTATTTTATGTTATTCATGTGTTTATTTACCTTCGTTATTATGCATTTCAATATGTGTGAGTAATTCCCCTGGTGAGATTTAGGTGGGGGGAAATGATTAATTGTTGATATGTGAGATATTCGTAAGGCATTTGCGCCTTCGATTGAGTCTAGTGGTTCCGGAGAGATCTGAGCATAATCCATGGACGGTCCTGACCCAGCAGGTGATCTTCGCTCGAATAGGGTTGTACCATGCCAAGAAAAGGCCAGGGCATGACAGACAGCAATGTTCAGTATGCCCACGACCGAGTAGCTGAACAACGCCTTCAATGGAGTTGTAGATCTGGATGCCGAGGAACGGGCAATGGGATAATGCGTCCTTCTTCGGTCATGGGCTTCTCTAATGGCTATCCATCAACTACGACGAGTAGGGATGGCAATTTACCCGCGGGTACCCGATACCCGCGGGTACCCGACCCTAATAGGTGCGGGTTTGAGGGCCATTTGATATCCATGGATAGCTTCATGGTTAGAAAATACTGCCCATTTAGTTCGTGGGTATGGGTATGGATAGTTACTATCCATACCCACGATACCCATTTACCCGCTAAAAATACCCGAAAAATATCCACGAAATACCCGACTACTACCCGATTATTATATAATGTATATAATATATATTTGGGCCAGATATTGGTATGGATTTGAACTTTGTAGATTTGAATTTTATGTTTTATGGATTTGAACTTTGGTGGTTAATCTTTTATTTTGTGTTAAATTGTAATTTATTTGATTAAATTCCGATTCGCGGGTGGTGGGTATCCAATAGGTGGCGGGTAGGTGGGTACCCGCTGGTGGCGGGTACGTGGGTACCCGACGGGTGGCGGGTACCCGCGGGCGGTGGGTATGGGTAGAGAAAAATACCCATCGCGGGTATGGATATGGGTATGGGTATGGGTTTGGCTCGTGGGTATGGATATGGATATTCACTATCCGTACCCGCCGTACCCGATTGCCATCCCTAATGATGAGGCATCAAGCCATGGTTATTGACCAAGGGACTCACCTCATGCATCGTAGATATATCAATGACCGGTTGGACGTGTTATCAGAAATGGATATCCTGCGAGTTATGTCTACTCTGTAGGTATGGAGCCGGGAAGCTTGGAAGAGAAGGTTGGTGAGGGTCATACTTGGAGGGATCGGGTATGACTACTATCTAAGGAGGAGTAAAGCACGGCCTTGTGACCGGGGTAAAGCGTGACCTTCGGACCAAGTGACCATAAGGGATTCAACCATCCCAAGTGTGGAGTATAGACTCTTGAAATGCCCCAATGTCTTTGGGCCACGCCTTGAGTTTATACGAAGCATGGACGGATCTTCAGTATGCCTATGACCGAATACACATATCAACGATGATCATGACCTACCCCAAATCTTACCCCTTTTATATTTGATTGTCTTTAAGTTAATTGTCCAGATAATAGGATTAAATCGTAACAACCAAACTTGTGCATCTGAAGAGTAAAGTAGTTCCTCACTCTCCGTGGGATCGACCCTAACTTACCGCTAAGACTAACCAGTCCGGTTGTGGGCATATGAGCGTGTATTGTCCGTCTGGGGCATACACAAATATAGTGAGGGGCACAATGAAGTGGTCGGGAGATCGAGGGGATTCTGGAAGTATCCGTTGATGTGGATTTTATCAGCAATAAAAAAAATCCCTAAAATATCTGCTTGCCGCTACCATTCGTCTTCCCCATTTCAAAATTCAAACCTTTATACCCTATTTTTCAGCATCCCACTACCCCACTCTCTCTCAACCACCACGAACCTCCACCCTTAAGCTTTCCTTTACCTTCCATAACCACCGCAGAACTCCCATTCCCAAAGTTTCTCCAAATGGCAAGAACATGAGAAAAGACTGAAGCCACTCTCCCAAAAGATCCCCAAACTAAGAAAACTAGAAAAACAAAGAAGATGGTCGCGGATCCCCCAGTTGATGATGCGGAACAACATAACTCTGACCACGATGAGGAGGCAGCCGCCTCTCATATGCTCGAACTAGGAGAAGGAAACCCTCAAGTGGAAGAGGCGGAGAAATCAACCGAATCTCCACCCAAGGAAAAGAAGATGAAGATGAAGCACGATGATAGAGAGCCTACTCCGCTTCAAGAAGAAAAACAAGAGGAGGAGGGGTTGGAGGAGAATCAGGATGACGAGGATGAGTCTATGGCTAAAACCATCGACAACATTATCGATAAGTTTGCGCCGGAGGATGAGAAGAAGAAGGAAAAGTCGGTCAACGAAGGAGAGGTTTCCATGGCCTCTAAAGATTTGGTGAAGTCACCAAAGTCCTCCAAGGTAAAGATGGCGGCCAAGAAGAGAAAGACAAGAAGCACTCCGACAACCCCGACCTCCTCCAAACTCCTACGGAGGGATGTGGGAACAGGACCTCCACCCTTCAAGCGAGTTTTGGTGCCCAAGACTATGGATGTCAAATCTATGGAGGCGCTGGGGGGTATGGAAAGACATGGAGCGCTACTTTGAGAATATTGGGTGGGGCCCCTTTCTGTCCTGGAGAGGGAAAGTGCATGGAGATCAGGCGAGAGAGTTTGTGTGGACCATGTCGACGAAGGTTTCGACTTCGGTGGGATTTGTGACTGTGTATTTGTACTTCGAGATCAAGGGACAGAATGAGTTTGTCAGGGAATGAGATCAATCAGGCTGTGAAGATGGTGGATGTGTGGGATTTGCAACAAGAGGAGTATAAAAATGCTGTGAGGAAGATACCGAACCAGACTGTGCATGAGGTGCAAGAGAAATGAAGGATGTTGGGGAGGGCCCCGGAGTTCAAGAGTGGGTACTCAAAAGGGCATGAGCTGAAGAGTGATGCCCTCCGCCTTTACCATAGAGTGATTGCCTACAACTTTTATGGAAAGGACAATGCCAACAATACCATTACTCAGAAGGAGTTGTATCTGTTGTGGTGCATGAAGACCAAGCGGAGGGTAAACTTTGGGTCCCTGGTGATCACACAGCTGCAGGAGATCAACAAGACCACCAGAAGCAAGATAATGCTCGGCTAATTCATCACTGAATTGGCCAAGATCATACGACTGGTGAATGAGGAGAAGATAAATGCTGCCCTGGAGGAGTTGCTGGATTTAGAATGCTTGCAGAGAATATAAGACATTGAGGTTGGAGAAGGAGGGGTGTATAAGTTTACCTACCCCGAGGTCAAGGAAGCTGCTGTGGAGGGCCCGATGACTGCTGCAATGAGCCAGGAGATATTGAACCGCATCCAGGAGGTGGAGAATGTTGTTGGAGCCAACAACTACATCATCAAGGAGATCCTCCGTGCCCTTAAGGAGTTCAATGAGAGGCAAGAAGCCAGGTACCCTGGCGAGCAACCTGCTCCCTAGTTTGTGTCCTCCCATCTTTTTAAATTTTTAGTAGTTTAGGTTTGTTTTTCTTTGTGAATCTGTATATATGTTTCAGTCTGTTGGATTCCAACACTTTGCTTGCAGCAAAGTGTGTGAGTGTGTTGGTTTGTGAGTTTTTTCTGTGTTTGTTTTGATCAACATGAGCTTGTTCTTTTTTGTTTTTCTCCTTGTCTGTTTTTGTGTTCATTTTATCGGCTTAGATGAATAGGGATGATGAATGGGTATGTAGCATAAACCTGTGAGATTTTGGGCTCTGCATGCTATATCATGATCTATGCAGCTTTCCTTTCTTGTGTGAATATGCATTCTCATCTAGGATTCTGCTAGAATTTGTCTACTTGGGACTCTATACTTTTAAGACTATATATGTGTGTTGATGATTAGATGATATAGCTAGGCATTTCTTTCTATGAGCCCACTAAGCCAAAAACATCCTTTCCCTGAGAAAAATATGTCCCTTGTTAGCCCAGTTTGAGCCGAATAATTCATTTGAATTAATTTGATAAAAAGCCTTAAAATATCATAGTCATTACGATAAGCTTGGAGATCACTCGAAGAAAAACAAAAAGGGATTTGTGAGTTGAAAAAGAAAAAAATCGCCCTAGAGCTTAAGGCAAAAAATCCTAAAATTCTTGTAAAAGTTGGTTGCTTATAACATGGGGGGAGGGGAGGGGTAAAAAATAAAAGAAAAAAAGAAAAAAAAGAAATAAAAAGAAGCAGAAGGTGTGCTAAGGCTCGTAATGCTAGGAGTCTAGCAGGAACATGACCCCAGAGGCCTCCGAGAAGCCTATAATGACCTTTGCTTGTTCTTAAATGATCTAACCTGCCTAAAGCCCCATTACAACCTGCTAAGTCCTGGTGATAATCTCAAAACACCCTAATTCTTATTGCATTAAAGAGTTATAGCCAGTAGACTATAACATGACCAAGATTGACCTATTTATTGGCCTTGATGAATGAACATGTTGTTGTTGTTGTGTCTTTGTTATCCCTTTCATGCTAATCTTGTTTCGTCTCTGTTGTTGTTTTTCTTGTGTGTCTCTTCTTAGGGTAAGTCTGACCACATACTTGAGGACAAGTATGAATTAAAGTGTGTGGGTATGACGAACCCTATTTATGTGCTCTCTTTAGGGTCGGTATAGGTCTAGATCGAGTCTTTTCTTCTTTTGTTTTGGGTCTTTTGTGTCTGGGAGGACACACTGGTATGCAGGGGCACGGGATGCGTGCAAATAGGCACAGTGGAACAGATAAAGGGCATTAAAGAAGAAGGAATGCAATAGGGTGTTGGAGGTTCTAAGGAGCTTGTTGGTGATCACGACGACAGATGGCAAAGCCACGAAGACTCCATGTAATGGAAGTCAAACCTTTACCAAAAATGGAAAGAACAAGTTCTGACAGGGTCACAACATCTTCAACGGTAGCCTCCAACAACAGCAGCAGCAACAACCAATGGGATAAAAGTAAGGACAAGGGACTCAAAGTGAAGGGCTGACCAACTAAAGGGATGTTGGACTCCAAACTCGATTATGAGGCGGATTTGAAAGGCTTGGATGCAACTACCACTTAGGGAAGCCGCCATATAAAAGACATTTGCCCTTCTTCACTCCTATCATCTTCTATCATCGAAAAACATCAAAGAACACCAGCACACACTACTCTTTTTCTCTCTCTCGGCACTTTAGGTTTTAGCACAAACAATACTCTATCTTTACGTTTTCTGTTAAGACCTCTATGAGGCAAACAATTATTTTCAATTTTAATGTTAAGTATGCTTTAGTTGATTTCTTTTGCTGCTTGTTCTTTACTTTTTATGTTTAGATAAGTTGTTAATGCTTGGGTTGGTTAAGATGTGGTGAGATGTGAGTGTTGTGTGTGAGAAAGGTGAGTCTGGAGGCTCGCCGGAGAGCTGCTGGTCACGTTCCCGACGTGCTAGGCTAGATTCCAAAGTGGTGGAGCCTCCACACTTCGCCGGAGGCCTTTGGAGGAGTTGCGGAGGCGAAATCCCTCACAATACTGGGCAAAAGTGTAGGGGTTCCCCTCACCTCCGGCCGTGTTGTGGGCACTGGAGTGTAGTGTATGGCGCAAGCCATGCTTATAGCCATCTTGGGCCTTCTAGATCCAAATGCTGCTAACACAGAGGGCTCAATTGGTGACTTTTCCAGATGCGAGCTAGTTTTGTGGATAGTGAGGTGGGCTCTTGGAGTGACTTGGAGGGCTCAATGCAGAAAAGAAGTGTCTGGGAGGAGATGCTCACGTGCGTGACATGGTGACAGTAAAGGGGCATGAGTGCCGAGGCTCTATAACCAAGAGACGTGCCCATGCAGTGACTATTCGAGGGCCTGGGATCCAAACACACACACATAAACATCGAACCAAATCACGACTGACCCAAGCATGCCCTCCTTATCTGATTTATTTAGTGTTAAATTTCAGTCTTGCTTCTAGTTTATGTTGAGAGTGACCAAACCCAAAACCCAACTCCTGTCCAGTGACATCGAGATCATCACAGCCTACCTCCCTTGGGTTCGATCCTGAATACTTACCCCTAATTGTACTTAGTGGTGGGCATCAGGAAATTACAAATCGTATTTTGGCGCATCCGGGTTTCCTGACGACAGATCCGGGCGCCATCATATACCGGCTCATACTCTCTAGTCCGTTTAATATACTTGAGTATGTGCTTTACAACAATCCAATGACCCTGACCAGGATTAGCCTGATATGGAGACACCATGCCAACAATATAGCAGATGTCAGGCCTGGTACTCTGCATTGTATACATGAGACTT
Organism: Schizonepeta tenuifolia; assembly: GCA_029490685.1. Taxonomy (NCBI): domain Eukaryota; kingdom Viridiplantae; phylum Streptophyta; class Magnoliopsida; order Lamiales; family Lamiaceae; genus Schizonepeta; species Schizonepeta tenuifolia. The sequence goes on from CM055959.1 coordinate 59,116,686, forward strand.
TCCACAACCGAAGCATAAGAAACTGCTTTCATGTCCGCTATCTCCTTAGGTGATGTAGAACACATCACCTTAAATTGATAAACGCCATATCTAAAAGGTAAGAAACCTTTCTTAGCATTCTGCATGCTGAAACGCGATAACACAGTATCAATTTAGGCTGTTTAAGACAAGCTCAACATTCTCTTAGATTGATCACGACCAACCTTAATCCCGAGAATCTGCGCTGCCTCTCCCAAATACTTCATTTGAAACTACTGGGATAACTATGCCTTAATCTTTGTCAGTACATTCACATTATCTCTAATGAGTAAAAATGTCATCAACATAAAGCACTAGAAACACTAGACTCCCATCAATACTCACCCGGTAAACATAACTTTCATGTTCACATTGTACAAAGCTATAGCTCTGGACAACATCATTGAAACGTTTGTTCCAGGATTGTAGAGCCTGCTTAAGTCTATAAATGGACTTCTTCAACTTCCACACAAGATGCCCTTCACCTTTCTTTATGAATCCTTCCGGTTGCAGCATATAGATGTCCCTATCATTTTGAAGATACTCGTTCAAGAACACAATTTTGACATCCATTTTCTAGACCTCAAGATTCATATGAGCAGCCATTGCCATAAGAGTTCAAATAGTCTTGAGCATGGCTACTGGCAAAAATGTCTCATCGTAATCGATGCCCTATCTCTGAATGTAACCTTTCGCCACTAGTCTTGCTTTAAAGGTCATAATCTTTCCGTCTTGTCCTCTCTTCTTTTGTATACCCATTTGCATCATATGGCTTCACAGCCCTCAGGAAGCTCGCACTTCTCATATACGTTCATGGCAGTAATGGATTCTCATTCGAAAATCATACATGACTCCCACTCAAGAGAATCAGGATCTGCTAACGCTTCAGAGTAAGTCCAGGGATCTTCTTCAATCACTACTAGTTCCGATGAATTGGTAGATTCATTTAGCAGAGTGTATCGACTGGGTAACTTTCCTTGTGTCACCCTTCTATTACGATGAAGCTCTATAGCAGATTAGTATTAATGGTTTGTGCAGGTTCCAACGATTCCTCGTCTTGCACAACTGGTGTACTAATCACCTCCTATTCTCTAACTTCTTGAAGTACAATGTTGTTTCTCTTCCTATGGCTAATCACATAGTCATCTTCCAAGAATCTCGCGTTAGTGCTAATAATGACTTTCTGATCCTTAGGACATTAGAAATAGCCAACTTTTGTTCTTCTGGGATATCTTACAAACAACATCACTTTAGTTCTAGGAATCAACTTGTCTGCCTCCTTGTTCAACACACGTGCTGGACTGCCCCAAATCTGGATGTGGTTAATACTAGGCTTGCACCTAGACCACAGCTCGGAGGATGTCTTAGGCACTGACTTGGAGGGAACCAAGTTTAGCATGTGAGCCGCTGTTTTCAAAGCATATCCCAAAAATTTGAAAGGATGGAACCAAATATTTCCAAGAAGCAGCTGATAACGCATTGTTGTTCAGTGAAAGGTTGTGTGTGCCAAAGGACAAGAAGTTAAGGGACGATATTATGAGCGAGGCTCACAATACGTCCTACACCGCACACCTCAGAAGTACGAAGATGTATCAGGATTTGAGAGGAAGTTTCTGGTGGGAAAGAATGAAGCGGGATGTAGCTTCATTTGTTGAAAGATGCTTGTCTTGTCAGCAAGTCAAGATTCTACACCAGCGACCATTTCGTAAGTTACACCCTCCAAGATCGGTGTTTGGAAATGGGATGAAGTCACGATGGACTTTGTGACAGGTTTGCCTAGATAAAAGAAAGGCAATACCTCAGTATGGATAATTGTGGATAGACTCACCAAGGCCGCCATTTTATTCCAATCCAAATGACATATGGTGCTGATAAGTTGGCCATAATTTATGTTCAAGAGATTGTGCGTTTGCACGAAATCCCCAGTTCGATCATCTCTGATCGCGATTTAAAGTTTACATCGAAATTTTGGAAGAGTTTCCAAGAAGAATTGGGAACAGAGCTGAACTTCAGTACGGCATACCACCCTCAGATAGTCAGAAATGACGATTCTAATCCTTGAAGATATGCTCAGAACTGTAGTGTTGGACCGAGGAGGTGCATGGGAGTGATATTTACCTCTTGTCGCGTTTGCCTACAATAATAGTTATCAAGCGACGATTGGTATGGCCCCCTATGAAGCTTTGTATGGAAGGAAATGTAGGTCTCCGCTTTATTGGGATGAAGTCAGAGAAAGAAAAGTGATAGGACAAGAAGTGATCGAAGAAATGGTTGAAGTAGTTCGTCAGATAAGGAAAAGGATAAAAGAAGCTCAAGATCGGCAGAAGTCGTATGCCGATGTTAGAAGAACCAAGTTAGAGTTCGCCGTGGGTGATAAAGTGTTTCTAAGGGTCTCACCTTCCAAAGAAATCCACCGCTTTGGTATCAAAGACAAGCTAAAACCTAGATTCATAGGTCCTTTTGAGATCTTAGAGAGGATCGGAGCCATGGCCTATAGGTTAGCATTGCTGCCAAGTTTTGGAAATCCTCATAATACGTTTCCTGTATCGCAATTAAGGAAGTACGTACGTGTTCGATCCGAAACACGTGATTAGGCAAGAGGAAGTAACCTTAGAACCTGATCTGAGTTATGTGGAAGAACCAGAAGTGATCCTAGATAGGAAAGTTCATAAGCTTAGAACCAAAGAAATTCCTCAAGTCAAGATCAAGTGGAAGCACCACGATCATGAAGAAGTGACTTGGAAATTAGAAAGCGAAATGCGTCAGAAATATCCTGAGTTTTTCTTAAAGGTATGCAAATTTCGGAAGGAAATTTCTTTAAGGGGGGTAGGATGTAACACCCCTTCTCTCAAAGTTTCCTAAAATAGAAGCTTCCTAAAATAGAAAGTTTCCATAAAAGAAATGTTTCCCAAAATAGTAGTTTTTCCGAATTTGCAAAATTCGGTGAATAAAAGCAAGATTATGTGAAGTACATGTTTACATGTTCTTAAGTGTGCATAAGAATGTGAACTGTTGCATTGATTTGCATGAAAAGTCAAATTTCTGGTTTTCGGGTCAAAAATGTAGTTTTTCGTCTTTAAGTGAAGAATCGAAAGTTGTCTGTTTTTCACCAAATTTTAGTATGTTGTTCGTGACGATTCAAGAACTTTGGTGTAAGTTTTGAGTTCAAAATTGTTTGTTTCAAAAGAAGAAACTGTGTGTTAGCCAATTTCAGTAAAAGTGCACAGTGTAGTTGGACATCATTTACTGTGAGGACCACAGTCTTCTAGGATTTGACACTTTTCACCTTATCATCAAGTCCAACATTGGACACTTGTCATCTCCTTATTCCACCTACCAAACTTTGGTTGCAAGTTTCCATCTTAGCCTTCCATTTAGGGAGATCAAGATCTAGCCATTCATTTCTAACCTAAATGCTCCATATATATTGAATGTTCAAGATATTTTCTTCCCCTTTCTTCCTCTATTTCGGCGCACACACACACACACTCCCACATAGCTATATTTTCTTCTTCCAAGAATCAAATTCCTAGCTCTTGATCCAAGAGAATTTCTATAGAATCTTTGAGAAAGGTTAGAATATAAACTATTCTACTAGTTTTTCTTCATTCTATGGTGATAGTTTCTTGAAATCTTGTCACTCTTTTTCTAGGCAATTTTAGGTCATACCAAGAATCCAAGGAGGAGTTCTTAAATCCTCCTACTCTTTAGGTATGATGTTTCTAACCCCAAATGAACCTCTTTCATGGAATAAAGTTGAATGAAATTTTCAAACCCTAGCATTTCTCATCTTGGCCAATTTTTAGGGCTAAAAAATTAGGGGTTTTTGATTCATGCTATTCATGATTATGTTGAAAGTGCCGAAAATTGTGCAAGTAGTAGAATTAGGGCCTTTTTATTATGAGCTTTTATTGATGAATTGAGGATAATTTAATCATGAGCTTTTTGATTATGAGCTTTTGGATTCTTAATTATCATGATCTCTTAAAAGTATGTTGTCATAAGAGACTAAATAAAGTGAAGCTAAGTATGAAGTGATGAAGTAGTAGTATGTTTTGATGAGAATTGAAAGTAAACATGATGTACAAGTATTAAGACTTGCTTAATTGTTTTAAAGCATGAATCTTAGCAAGTTGTGTGGTATTAAGAGACCAAGCATGTTGAAGTTATGCATATCATGAGCATATTAAAGCATGCATAGAAGTATAAAGTTGTTAAGCAAGTGAAGTAAGTGTAAAGAAGTAGTAGGGAATCCTTTGAATTCCTTTGTTGTCAAGATGCCTTCATTAAGATTAAGAAATATCCTTTTAAGATAAGATAGGTTAGAAGGATAAGATTTGTTTCTCGTATTCCGTTGTTTCATTTCTAAATCAAGTTCGATTGAAGGAACGTTCGGAGGAGGAGTGAAGTGAAGGCAAGGAAGGAAAGCAAGTAGAAAGCTAGGAAATCATCTCTTAAGGTGGGCTTTTATAAACTGAGGACCTTTTGGCCTCAATATATGATGAAGCATGTTTTATAACTGTTTAACTTGCCTTTTTGTCTAAAGTTGTGTGTGATCCATCTACTAAGAAAGAAGGACAAATTCGGTCTCACCAAGGTGAGATTTGTGCACAATAGGGATCGTGAGCCTCTAACCGATTCCTGATGATTAGAAGGAGGCCTCCTTCTCTTCACTGCTTAAGTAAAGTTGTAGACATCTTTTGGTTCACTCACTTATATTTTGACAGCAGTCGTTTAAGTAAGAAAATGTTTTGGCTTTTGCCCAAGGTAATTTCTTTATTAAAAACCCTTGGTGCTCAAGCTCAAGTAGCAAGTTTAAACTTATCAAGTTCTCAAAGCATGATAGCAAGTTTTTGGCATGTGTTCACTGAGTACCTTGTACTCACGCCCTGCATTGGTTTTATTAAAAACGTATAGGTAATTTTGGGTGGGACGAGGGTAAGCTCAGAGGATTCCCCATTTTGTCGTCATGTTCTCAAGCTTGGGATATGAGTCTTCATACTCGTATCTCAAAACTTTACTTTCGGTTGTAATCATATTATTTTGTTGGGTCTGTAACTTAATCCTTGATGCATGCACCCCGAAACCCTTTGATGCTTGACAACTATCGAAACTTGAATTTCTTTCTTCAATCTAAAAACCAGTTTTTGGACTTCCAACGGGCCTCTTGGAAATCTTTGATAAAATTATTCATTTGTTAAATTTTGGCCCTTGGTGTTTGATTCAAAGCCTTAGAGCCAAGCATACTAAGACCTCTTTGACAATCGAACATTCAAGTTCATTCAATGTTTCAAGATTTAATGTTTAATTCAGTACCAAGCATGCTAGAACTCCTTAATAAACATGACTTAAATTTTTTCAATGCCTCAAAGTCGTGTGTATAACTTATACATGAGCATGCTATGCATCCCTCTTACTTCTTCATTCAAAAGGGAGCCTTGTTAGTCAAAGAGAAAGGTTTTAAGTAGTACATCATGGTTCACTCGTTCTAGTCATCTTCATTCTAGAACCGGCGTAGGATCATGATATGGTTTCAACCCGTCACTCTTAAAGTCGTAGTTAGGTGGGGCGGGTTGTTACAACAACCATTCATCCGTAATTTGATCAAGTATAATATAGATGATTATTATCGATACCATACAATTTCGATAATTGTACGTAAAATATGATATAAGAAATTTGATTTCATTTTTTTCTAACATTTTGTTGAAGTTGATAATCAACAATTAATAATATTGTAATTGTAACTTTAAAAAATTACATCAAATATATTTTATTTGTAACAAACTAATCATTGTAAATAAGAAATAATACGTGCAACACACGAATATATATATATATATATATAAGGTGCATTATTTTTTAACTCATCTCAAGCATCTTGAATGAAACTTTAAGCATCATCGCTTGTTTTATGTCTTGAGTTTCACTTACATTCCTCAAACATGATATCATGAGAAATAGGAATAAATCTAGACCACACATTGCAAAAAAAAGGCGGGCGCGTGGCATTCACGCGCGGCTCGTGTAGCTCACATGCCATTTTTTTGGGAAATTTTTTTCTTAAAACACGGTGCATCTAGATACACTGTGTGGTGCATGTTCGATTTTTTTTCAATTTTTTTTTACAGATTTTTTTTTTCTCGTCTCTAATTTTACGGCTCCGCCTTTGCTTTGATTACTAATATAAGGATAATCGTCGAGCAATAATTTGGATTTTTTGGCTCGCTCCGAGGCCTTCGGCTCCCCTCGCTCGAATCTTGACCAAAGAAGAGGCAGCAAACCAAAAGATATTTTCGTAAAGCATAGTGCATTTCATTACACCTAATGGTGCATCTGATTACAGTGGCTCGTGCATATCATTAGACGTAGTGGTGCATCTCATGAACCACAATGTGGTAGATGCATCACACTGTACAATGAGATACACCACAATGTGAAACTAGATGCACCATACGTTGACATGACACATGAGATGCACCCAGCTTTATGGAAAAAAAAATTGAATTATTTTCATTTAGATGCACCGCCCTTCTTAGCGAGATGCACCATATGAGTGGCTGAGATTACTTCTCATTTCTTAGGATAAATGTCATTCTTATATGATCATATATATATATATATATGTGTGTGTGTGTGTGTGTGTGTGTGTGTGTGTGTGTGTGTGTGTGTGTAGAGTGGTTCCCATGAGAATGGCCTTTAAAGTGAGAAATATGAATTAATCTCCACCATTGATTACATCTATATAGATGGTCAAGATTTGGCCTGGTCAAAGCAGGTCAAACCTGGCTCAACCCACTGACTTTTTTTTTTCGATTTTTTTTAATGGTCACCTCATATACACCACACTATATAATGAGATGCACCGAATTTTCATTTTTTTCTGCATTTTTTTACAGTCACCTCATATGCACCACGTTAAGTATTCATATGCACAACAATATATAATGAGATGCACCACTAAGTGCATTGAGACGCAAATAGTTTTTTTTTTACATATTTCTTTTCCCGGCTCCGCCTTTGGCTCCGATTTTACGGCTCCGCTTTCGCTCCGATTACTATTATAAGGATAATCGTCGGACAATAATTTGGATTTTTCGGCTCGATCCGAGGCCTTCGGCTCCCTTCGCTCGAATCTTGACCAAAGAAGAAGCGACAAACAAAAAAACGAAGAGGCAAACAAAAAAAAGGGCGAAAATAAATCTGGAAATTAAAAAAAATCGAAAAAAGAAATAAAAAACCCGAAAATTTGGTGCATCTCAATGCACTTAGTAGTGCATCTCATTATATAGTGTGGTGCATATGAATATATGATGTGGTGCATATGAGGTGACCGTAAAAAAAAAAAAAACACAAACGAAAATTTGTTTCATCTCAATGCACTTAGTGGTGCATCTCATTCTATAGTGTGGTGCATATGAATACATGATGTAGTGCATATGAGCTAACCGTTAAAAAAAAAAGGTCAACGGGTTGACCCGGGTTTGACCCGCTTTGACTACGCCAAATCTTGACCCTCCATTGCACCTTCTCAAACTTGAGACACCCCATTGCACCTTCTGCCGGCTCGAGCCCGTCTCTCCTTGGCGAAATCTCACACCAAATTCTCCTTCTTCTCTATTTTCTGATCTATCTTTTTTCATACAAAAAATGTCTTCATTCTTGTCAATTTTGATTTCTTCCACCGAATACGAGTCTCACTCGACAACCAGATTTTCTTGCTTGTCCAGAATGTGCAAGAAGCTCTAGTTCAAATTGCTGCCAAAAAGAAAAAGTAGAAGAGATTGTCGTCCATCACGATTGTGAGGCGGTATGCAAAGAACTAGAAGCAAACTACTTCGCCGACAACCCCACGTACTTCTTTTTTTTGACGCCGTTTTTGAATGCATAAGGAGTTGTTCTTGTGCATTTGAAACACGCTCGAAAGCCAACGCTTGACATTTCTATCACTGAAAAGATGCAATGGGAAGATACTGATGGTGGTGCAAAAATGCACGATGTAGTGCGACAACTAGCTATCAGTGGAACAGCTGATGTCTTTGATGAGTACGTACTTGAAAATCGGAGATACAACGGGACGTCAATGCTTCAAGAAGTTTTGCAAAGCTGTCATCGAGCATTTCGAGGACAAGTACTTGTGGAGGCCAAATGCGGAAGACATCGCACGACTACTACATATGCACGACGAGAGGCACGACATTTCGGGGATGCTCGGAAGCCTTGACTGTATGCAATGGGCATGGAAATTGTCCGAAAGTGTGGTAGCTGCATACGCGAGGAGATATAGGAGAGCCACCATTAATTCTTGAGGCAGTCGCATCAGAAGATCTATGGATATTGCATGCCTTTTGGTGTTCCCGGCTCCAAGAACGGCATCAATGTGCTCAACCAGTCGCCCTTGTTCGCTGACGTTCTTGAGGACAGGGCTCTGGCCCTCACTTTCCAAGTAAATGGAAGAAACTACGATAGAGGATACTATTTGACTGATGGAATTTACCCATGTTGGCCAACACTCATAAAGAGTCCTATCGACCCAACGGACGATAAGTCGGCGAAGTTCAAGAAGATGCAAGAAGCAGCGAGGAAGGACATCGAACGAGCATATGGAGTTTTTCAAGCTCGATGCGGAATAATCAGAAACTCGACTCCGATGTGGTACACGAAGCACCTCCGAAATATCATGTTTGCTTGCATTATTTTGCACAATATGATAATCGAATAAACAAGGATAAGCTTCAAATTGGAGGGGCGACAAAAACGGGTCGTCGTCTAACGGTAGTGGGGCAGCTAGGCAAGCATCCCAATTGCGTTTGAAGATTATCTCAAATGGGATGCAAGTTTGAGAGATGCAAGAATGCACACTCGACTTATTAGCGATTTGATCGAGCACTTTTGGATGAGGTTTGGACCTCTTCAAGATTAGTAATAATTTTAATTTTATGCTTCAATTATGTAATTTTTTTTATTTCTTTCATTAATGTAATTCTTATTTATTTAAATTATTGTAATTTTCAAATTTCAATTAAAATTCATGCAAAAGTCGAATTTCAAAAACTAATTCTAATGAACAACTTAGAGACAGCTGCAAATTGCTGTCTCCAACTGGGCTACACAAGAGGTTAGGACGCTTTGAGACACCAAAAGGTCTTACTCTCAACCATTGTGGAAGCTCTCACTGAAAGATTTTATAAGTCGTGCCTAAAATCAAAACTGAGTCAAAGTAAAAAGAGTGTTTCACAATTAACCCTGAATTTTATTGTAAAGACAAAATTTCTGGAAAAATACTTGGAGAAATAGAGTTACACGTCATAATATAATAAGCTACAAATAATAATAGCAGATCGTGGAATCAATATTAACAAGTTACAAGGAGCTAGCAAGTTTATATTAACAAGCTAATAATAATCTAAGTGGATCTTACAGTCTCGATTGCACGAACTAAATCGTCAATCTTGGCTCCTGTTACTTCTTTCACAATCTTGTTATCCTTTAAAATCTTGAATGTAGGAACCACCTTTATCCCTAGCTCCTTTGCAAGAGGCTGTTGCCCAAATATATCAGATCAAACTCCATATACACACACACACAAACCAAACCTTAATTATAGCAAAAGAAACTGCTACATACCCTATTTTCTTGGTTGCAGTCCAGCTTCAAGAACACAACATCCTCGTATTTTTCAGACAGCTCCTGATATTTTGGCGCGATTATCTTGCACGGTCCACACCTGAAAATAAAGTTGAGGAGAAAAAGATAATTGATTAAATTATAAAGACCAAAACTTCAGTATGCATGTACTAATTTGAGGGCTTATATGTTATGCTGCAGCTTCATTTACAAGAAATTGATCAAACGTAAAGACGGATATGAACAACTACCTCCCTCAACCAAACAGATGAGCTAGCTAATCAACCAGCAGTAGCTAATCCTTGTACCGGCCAACATAACATTAACTTTGTACAAATGTCAAGATTTGGGGGCGTTTGGCTGAGTGTATAAGTTTCTTAAAACATTTGAGTGATAAGATGTTTAAGAACTCATAAGCTTTTCAGAAGTGTGTAGCAAAATAAGATCTAAACAAATTATAAAATCTCAAAATAAGCTCTAACAACTTATAAACCTTTTATAAAAGGGGTTTTGGCCTATAAATTCATCAACTTTCAACAAATTCTGGTTTTGCTTCCCAACTAAAGATTCTGCCTCAAATTCATCAACTTTCAATTTATACTGATTTTGTCTCTATCGTTGAATTCTCCCAAATTAATTGCTTACATGGGCAGTCGGACTATCCTAGCTAGTTGGCATGCCGTCCGATGAACAAAACGATGCCGTTTGTCACTTAACATGACATCGTTCTGGTGAAATTAGAAGGTAACGAATTTATGTATATATATTTGGGTGAGAATTTAGATTCAATTTAGAGTAAATTTATGAGCAGCCGCTGGATTTCTTATATGACTTCTTCTTCATCGAGTTCGTCTATACGTCCGTTTGCGAAAGATTATGCAACCATAATACTTTGCTGCTGGCGGTAAAGACGTCGCCAAGTTCTTCACAAACTACACCATTTTAGTTTACTCAAAACAATGTCGTTTGATTAGCCCTAATGTTTAATGTCACTCAAATGTCACGCGAGTGCCACATAGACTATATTATGCCATGTCAACAAATCCTGAAATTATTTCCGGCCGGAGGCCATCATCGGAGGCAATGTCCAAAAAAAAATGGAAGTTGGGGAATTTGGAGACAGAGTTGGGGAGCAAAATAGAATTTGTTGAAAGTTGGGAAATTTACAGGCCAATAACCCTTTAAAAAGATACTCTATCTTATTTTTTCAGGGTCTTATAAACAACAAACAATTTACAAAGATACCCCAATTATCTTTTATTATTTCCAGCATCCACGCTTCTCATTTCATCCAGAATCACAATCTCACTCAAAATCGTCTCCTCACTCGCGATTCCTCACCACCGTATTCTTTTGCGGATTTCAAGACCATTTACTCATATATAATCCTTTTAATTACCCTCTCAATTTTTTATGTCCTTTGAGTTTTAGATATTTTACACAATCCACTCAAGGAAGAAATCGCTGAAAAGAATGATGGCCGTTTTGGTCATTACATAATAAAAAGAGCTTGTAATTTCAAAAGCTTCACCATCTTATAAGATTTTAATAAAGAACTTAATTATAAGCTCAAATATCCAAACACTTAGAGAACTTATAAGCTCTTGAAACATTAAAACATATTAGCCCATGAGACATGTTATAAGATGTTCAAAATTGCTTAGCCAAACACCCTAATAATGAAACGTTTCAAGCACATTATATTTAATTTACCTATAAACAAAAAATGAAAAAAAAAAAAAAAAAGAAAATCTATCAGCAGAAACTACCAAGGTTCTACAGCACAAAAGTTCAGCCTAGCTATTAGTTCTTATCACATCTTCATCTTCTCCAAACCATATATGTTGCAAATCCCAAGCATATTTAATTACACCAAAAAAGTGAAAGCTTCATGCAAATTATGCAACTGGTGAGAGAAAGTACAAGAGAATCAAAACCTCGCAATCTTGATTAGTCATTTTCTAACATGGTAGAAGCATGATTTACCAAATTATCCTTGACAAAAAGATAAAGGTGACAACTTTCCCTCCTCAGTCAAGATTATTGTGTTAATTTGGGGTTGGCCTTGGCATTATTGTTGAAAACTTCTAATTTTACTTCATTGAATTCATTTCTCCCTATCTAATTTAACTCATTAATATCTAAATTTAAGAATTCAAACCAGCAAATCTGTTCAAATGCGGCAAAGGGTATACAAATCTTGATCATTACTCTCAAGATTGCATTTTTCTTCACTATCATAATTTCCAATAAAAGCCCATTTCCACCCAATGAAAAAGCAATGAATTACGATTAAAACCAACTCAAGATAATAAACTCACCATTGAGTGTACATATCAAGAACGACAGTCTTATCTCCGGCGGCTTTCACGATGGGCCAAAAGGTGTGCATAGTAACATCCGTCACCTTACCCACTTCCGCCACCGCCTCCACCTCGACCGCATCCGCCACCTCCGTGGACGCCGCCGTTGAGTCCAAGCTGGACCTCACTTCCACGCTCAAGCTCAGCCTCCTCTCCTTCCTCTTCATCAGCTGGGGGTAATCGCCCCCCACGCAAAGCTGCTTCGCCATAACTCCATACGACGAAGAACTCTGCACCATTGAGGTCCTCGGAACTGCACTGTATACTTGCAACGCCATTAATGGGTGTCTACTGTGTGAAAGATAGAAGATATAATTGTCCGAACTTATGTTAGAGAGAGAGAGGTAGAGATGAAGAGTGAGAAGAGCGGAGTGAAATATATGGGGGCGTCTGAGAGGTGGTGGGCGACGAAACTGGACCGTTAAATTTTGGTGTGACGAATGACGAACATGCCCTCGGAATCTTTGCGTTTATCCGAATATCTTGGGTGAATTTTGTGATTTCGCCCTAATTTTTGTGGCAATAAAATCTAGAGCACTAAAATCCTAATGAGAAATTTGTGAGAAGAGATTTCGTGCCACAAAATTGAAGTGGAAAAATCAAAGATTTGTTATAGTAGACATATAGACGGATGATGATGAATCTATTACTATCTCCTCGAGTCTCAACATGTGTCATTAGTGTTTTGTTTGATTTTACAAGTGGATGAATTAGAAAAAAAGTTCACCTAGCTAATTCTTAGTTTTTTTTTAAAGGGTAACGTACCCATAGAAAAAGAAAAGATGATCCTCCGCAACATTCGATCATTTATCCTAAATATATGTTAACGGAAAATCCTTAAAAATTCTAGTTAGGTTGTAAGTCGCCATATTGACCGCTCGACTAACATGTCTAATTCTTAGTTGTGATTGTTTACTTTGTTTCCACTCGGTTTCTATATTTCTTTTAGCAAATGATGTATCGATAATGAAAATTTTGAATAAATATTTAATATTTCTATATTAAGGAACATTAAGCAGTATTTTTTGAAATCAATGAATCTGATATTTCCTTAAATATCTTTCCAGAATCACAATTTGCGTGACGGAATGCAATAAAATTCTAGTAAATCGTTTTCCTTGTAATCTACATGACTATAATTGATGAGGTTGTCATTCAAATCATGTACACTCAAATAGAACTTGAGATTTGAAGTAGGACCAAACTTTAAAATTATATATATATAGTTTCTTTTATTTAGATGATTTGCCTTTTTATCTGATGTAAAGGGAAATGATTTTAAGACATAATGAGGTTAAATTAGTCAAAATATAATTTAAGTTAATTTTGAATTAATTAACTAATTTAATCAAATTTTACACATTACCCTATTGTCCTAGCACTAATTAAGGGATTCATTACTCTGTCAAATCAAATTTTCTTATTCCATAAATTAAGATTGCATGAAATTTTATGGTAGAGATGGTATTGTACCTAGAATTACGAGTCTATCATGTAGCTTTAATCAATTAAGAAAAATTAAGCTCAAAGCCTCAAACATAAAGTTAGTCAACTTAAAGCATATGAAGCCTAGGTCATTTCTATCAGTAATTCACGAAACGGAAAAGCTCTGTTTCAATCTTTCAGTAATTTTATCAGCTAATTGTCATATAATGTACGTATTGTTAACGCATTTTAAACTGGTAACCTTCTTGGCTTTCCTGAGATACGTGACATGTAAAATACATTGAACGTTGCGCTACATATACCGTCTGGGCATGGGGCATGTCCAAGTTCGTTTTATCCTTAATTTGATTAGTTTTTTGTTTTTAATTTGATATATGGTATTTACGGGATCGAGATATTAGTCTTGAGGCTATGTAAGATTAAAGTAATTCCATATTCCACTGGTTTACAATTCTGTATAGGTTCAAATCACTGTTGCATTGTAGCACTCGATTATTTATATATGGAGTTTTATTTTTTTAGAAGTCGATTATTTGTGGAGTTATTTTGTGGAACCTTTAGGATATTTTCTGAATATATATGTTCATTTAGGGAGATTATTTGGTTATCTAATTTTAAGGGATCATAATGTAATACCTAGTTAAGATTATGATGGTAATTAAACATTCCAAAATAAGATAAAGGGCAAATTAGAGAAAGGTGTAAAATAGTAAACCGGAAATTATGGAACCGGTTTAGGAAAAACTATTTTTTAAATTTTAGGGGCAAAATAAACCGGTTATGTCTAGAACATTATACCCCATTATCACTACTCAATATGAATATTTTGTGATAACTTACTTTTGTTACATTATTAATATATGATTCAAATGTCCGATATATTCCTACCAAAAGAAATATAGATATGTTATGTTAGATATACTATGTCTCAGTGGTATATATTGTTGTTACTCCCTCTATATATATTGTGTACATAAATTTCAATAACACGTAATCAACAAAAATCCATTTAAGATCATCTCCAAGGGAGCTAGAGAATGATGGCTTGCGACTATTCACATAGCTACTTCTCTTCCTTTTTCATTCGTTTGTTCTATCTAGTTGTTTACATTTTTTTTGAATTCTTATGACGATTTAATATTATAGTTAATTCAATTATATATACAATAAAAAGGGTCCCTAAAAATATGAAATGTTTAGATTTAAAATTCAACCAACAGTAACATTACTAAATCCAACAAATTACATCAAATAAGTAAACATTAAAAACTAAAAATAGAAACAAAATATAGTGCAATTTTTCTTAACAATCAAAATGATCATCTTCGGTTCCTCCATCACATGGAAATAAAATTTTAAATTATATCAAAAGTACTTGAGTCACCTTGTAGTGCTTGTCTCATCTTTTGCATAAGTTATTTTTGCTCCAATCAAATATATTCACATCAAATTAGATTAGGAGCCGTCTAAATTAATCATTAATTAATATAGTGTCATATCTCATCAATTCATTTACATTATTTTAGAATAACGAGTCCAACATTATAAGTGTTTTTTTTTTTTTTTTTTTTTTTTTTTTTGGCTCGAATAGACAAACTTAAGACACAAATGCTCATAATTTTACACAGTGAAATGTACGCTTGATCATTTGTGCAATAAATATCAGATAATTAGAATATCCTGTAATACCCCGGAAATTATAACTGTCTCTAAAAATGAAATCAATTAATAAAAATGGCTTTGCACGCCTAAGTTCATGAATTTGAATTCTAAGATTTACAGTGAAATCCGTTTCCAAAAAAAAAATTTCAGAAATTGGACGAACGACTACTGTATTAGGATTTTTCGCGTCCGTTAAGTTTTTCGCCCGGAAACTCGGAATCGAATTCCGTCAGAATTTACATTCACTTTTTCTTCGAGACGAGCTCACCGGAGAAAGTTAATTTTTGTGATTTTCCGGACGAATTTTGGACTGTGATGTCCCGACTTTTTCTCGAATTTTGAAAAAACGATTTAGGTTTTCCGAGTATGTAAATTATTTCCAATCTAACGGACGAATTAGATTTCGTCAATTCCGTAACTAACTAGAAAAGTATTTCTCGACTTTTAAAACGACGTTTAAGAGCCGGAAACGAGGAATTTCGTATAAAATTCCCTCGGCAAACACTCCCTAACGACTCACCCTTACTTTGTTAGATATTTACATTAACTTTATGACTCACCATAAGTGAGTCATCACCTTCCTTATCTCCCCCATTACCGCCATTCATCCACACACACACTTACACTCTCTTTTCTTCCATTCTTCCATTGGAGATACAAGTTCAAGCTTTTCCAAGATCGATAACTTCTCTGTCTACCGATCAATTTCCAATCCGATTTCATATATTGAAAGGTAAGAGCTTCGTCTCTAGTTTGATCCGAACAAATCTCCTTTCCCCTCTCTTTTATTTTTTTCGAAAATTAGGGGTTTGATTAGCATGTGACTTCTTTGATCGATACATGTTCTAGGATGCTTAAAATCGAGTTCTACGGATCAAATCATGAAGGAAAAATCAAGAACCCCAACCCCTATTAATACCGAAATTTTTTCTGTTTTGGGGCTTTCGTTTCATACTCGATTCTTTGTCGAATTGATGATAGATTAGTGTTTCTCATGTCGTTAATTGATCGTATGAATTGTTTTAGATTTTTCTAAAAATAAAATCCAAAACCTAAGAGACGAACAAGGCTCGATTTAGGTTAGTAAACGTTATGATATGCTCGATTGTTTAATGGAAATGAATTATACGATGCTTGAGGATGAATATATATTAAATTGAGATTTTTCTAAAATTAAAACGAAAAGTGTGAGAGACGAAGATGTATTGATAAGTCGAGGCTCGATAATGTTTTGATAATATGAATTGCATGTTAGGAATGCTCGTTAGATAATAATCGTTGTCGTAAAATTTGAATGAAAACGGAGAACGTAAAATTTTACGTAAGAGACGAACAATGATCGATAAGTCGAGAATAAATGATGATATGAGAATATGATTTGCATGTTTATGATTCTTGATAGTTGATGAATAATGTTGTGGAAAATGAATGAATTCCGTTAACTTTGAAAAATCCGTAAGAGACGAACAAATGTACGTAATTAATGATAAGAAAGTCGAGTAAGAATGATAATTGGATATTAATGATCATTAATGTTGAGGGAACGAAATTGTAGTTGACGTCGTTTTAATCCGAGCTATAAAATATTGAGTTTATGTTATAATCGAGAAGTTAGGACGGGAAATGATAACTTGTTTGGTTTAGTAATTGTTTAGTTGAAACGACGAGGTTTTGATCGTCGTAGTTATAGACGAGAAATGGAAAGGAGTTTTTCACGTACGAGAGTACGTGTTGACTGCCTTGTCGTGATAATTTCGTGAGAATGTAGGTTTGATAACTTAGGACGAACCTAGGAAGTCGTACGTCGATTCTATCGAACAATTAGGGTTAACCGCGGCAGTTTTGTGACCCTTGCCGGAAATTGTAATATCTCTTAGCTCGTTTATCGGATTTGAGATCCGTAAATTGGAGCGTAAACTAGACTTCCATGGCAGATACCCTTTTCTGGGCAGTCCCCAGAACTACTGCATTGCGCAGTGAAATTTCAGAACTTAGTTTTTCCTAAGTTGTTTTCTTCTCAATTTAGTTTCTTTCGATCTTTTAAGTCGTAATAAGTTAACGACTATCTATTTTACTGACCTAAGAGTCAAGTACAGAGTTTGAGTGTTAAAGCGAGATATGATTGTATCTCGTTTCCGATTAAATAAAAGAAATTAGTTAAGCGTGCAAATGCCTAAAAAGTTGAAACGTAAAAGACTAAATCGAACTTGTTTTCGATTTCCATTTTCTTTTGTCGTCTCAACGACTCATCAAGATTATGTTTCATGTACGATGAAGGAGGAAGTCAGCACAAGAAAAGGACGGAAGACTAAAGACGGTAAGCTCGTTTATTAGTAGTTCTGTAAAACGAGGTGGGCTTTTATCTATAACAAATAAAATGTGGGTTTTTCCACAACTCGAAAGTAATTCTTTATGAGCTTTGATAACTGTGTTTTCAAAGTGATATCAAGCATGAACTGTTTTGTGTTTTATGTGAGTTCTCTTGTACCATCTGAGTTAGCCATCGTGCTTTCCAGAATTGTATGTTAACCATCTAGGTGTTAACTACTTAACGATCGGCTCTGAGTTAGTCAATTAGGTGCTTTCCAGAGTTAGTGCACTGTAGCCTGTGGTGTATGTGGTATCCTGTTGAGGGGTAACCAGCCACGGTGATAATGACTGGTCAAGATTTGAACGTAACATCTATGAGAAAATGCTCTGCAGAGCTACTACTTTTTGAATGAGATAAAAACGTTTAATAGGCACGGGCTCTTTTAAATGAAAATCCCGTTGCGCTATAAAATGAGATGCCTGATTTTCAATACTTATGATTATGTTTTCGGCAACGTGCCCACTAAGTACTATCGTACTTAGCCCTGCATATGTTTCTAAATGTGCAGGTTGAAGCGACGAGAGCGGAGGAGGGTTGAGTTAGGAGTTGAAGTTGTCTTTAGGAGAAGACTTGTATTATGTCTCACTTTTCTGCTGCTAAACTTTGAATACTTTTGATGTTATGTAATTATATCACTGTAGTCTAAGTTCTGTTGATAACTTAGATTTCTTTTTGAATACTTTGTTGAGTGATCTTCCGAGATCAACTTTTTTCTTATATATATTATATTCGAGGTCTTGTTCATAGAAATTATGTAGTCATGTATGTATGTTTATTCAGTCAGTCCCCTTCTTTCCCGCTTCTTTAATCCAACCCCAATCGCTCCCCGGCTTCTGCCGTCCCTCGGGATTTGGGGCTGTGACATATCCTATGTTATAAGTATTTTTTTTTTGCATGATTATGGACGAATATATTCTAATTCCTATAATTATAATTTTGTTATATATGCAATTTATGTTTTTTTAATTATTAATATGAATTGTTGTATATGTTTTTATGATTAAAAAGTAACTAGTATTTGTCATCCATGCGAGGCACGGATCAAAAATATATCATAAGTTTGAATAAAATATTTATTAAAATAATTAAAATCATTTGATATTGTGCTTATTTCATGCTCAAATAATTGCTCATAACTATGGTAAAACTTAATATCAAATGACCCTATGTTGCGATCTTCACCAGTTCACCGCGCTCATCCTCAATACTTCTTAGCAGCTCTCCGTCATCTAAAGACAGAATCTTCTTGCCCTCCGTAATTGATCTTCGTCATTTTCTTCTTGCAAGAGATGTCTAAATATGCCTATTGAGGATTTACAATTGCCATTATACAAAACCAATAGTTCTGGAACTGGAAGATATCCTATTCTGAAGAATTTTGAAAGTTATGAAATAGGTTTTCTTTATGTGCATCAAAATTTTTGCAAGTTGGTATGGATACATATTAAAATTAATTCAGAATTTGTATGGTTCAAGAATTGTAATTTTATGGAATCAAGAAGGTCATGTAGCAAATGTATCCTATCAAGAGGAGATAAAATAGATATATGAATAGACTAATCTTTTATTAAATGAAAATATATCCTGCGAATTACGCAAAAACAAATCAAACTACCAACAACTTAATGATAAAGAATATGTTTTTATTCTTAAAATAATTATAAGAATTTGATGTTGCCAACAACACTTTTCTTCCCGCAAATCCCTAAAAACGAATTCGAAGTCAGAAAAAGTAGATAAATAGAAATTATTAGCCGGAAAAAAAAAAAAAAAAAACTCTCAATGTTTTGTAGCTTAATGAACTTTGAGTTGTTATATACTCCTCAAACTTGTCAAGTAGACGACTCTCCACATGAGGATTAAGAGAGCATTACCCTAGCTCAAATGAAAATATACTACAATCTTAATCTGATTCTTGTAACACAAAATTTTCAACTAATTAAGTTGAAAGACAAGTCTTACGGAACAACTCATCATCAACCCCTTTTAGTCATGATATCTTCCACATTGCTACCTTATCAACCATATGCTAAAATGACGTAAAGTTGAGATTACTAAGGTCCTATAAATATATAGCAATGGTCGAGTGCCAGCTGCAACACATTACAATTCAAACTTTATTAAACACACACTTATTTCTATACATGTATTTAACCATTTAAATTTTCACCTTCTAAGCGTCCGCGAGGGATCTTCAATTCCGCGCTGCAATACGAAGAGCCTCTCTGATTATTGTTCTTAACACCCTCACTTTATTTTCAAAAGACAAAGGAAAGTTTGATGATTGTTCTCTACGACATCAAATGCAAGTTGAAATGCCAATAGCATTCATTATTCTCCCTCAAAATGTTGTTGGATTGATTTGGTTGTAGAATCTTATGATCACTCAGTAAACATAGTGTTCCTGCACAGTGTTATAATGTGAGTGTTTACTGTAGTTACTATGCATCCATGCACAACATGCATATAACATAGGAGAATAGCTAATGTGGCTCGATTGCTTACGTGTCTAGCTTCTATTGGTTCTTCTATAGTTTTTGGTGTCATCACTAGTAGCTAGCTAAGAGTATAAATGCTCTTTGTATTTGTAATAGCAGATCATCGATCATAATGGAAACTTTACTTCCTTCTTCTTCTCTTAGCTCTGCTCCTTATTCGATTATGGTATCAGAGCTATAATCACTTCTTCCGCTCATTTTCCGATCATTTTCCGATGGCTCCAAATCGTCCTATCAACAATCAATCTATTCCTTCTGCTGAGGATCAAACTAGTCCTTATTTCCTCTCCAGTAATGACAATCCCGGTATCCAGCTTGTCACGCAGCAATTAAATGGCTCCAACTACAACAATTGGCACTGCTCGATGACTACAGGTTTAATGGCGAAGAATAAGCTCGCTTTCGTCGATGGCACCATCACACGTCCACCTTCCAATGATTTACTCTACATGCAGTGGCTTCGCTGCAACAACATGGTTGTCTCTTGGCTCCGCAATTCTGTGATCTTTGAAATCAACTCCAGTATCATGTATTTTGAAGATGCTTTGCAGATCTAGAGAAATCTTCAGGATCGTTCCTCTCAAGGCAATTTAGCTCGGATTTGTCAATTGAAGCAGCAGTTTTCACATTGAGGCAAAGATCTCATGATATCAGTACGTATTACACCAAACTGCACATCTTATGGGATGAATAAAGAGATTTCCAGCCAACACGATGGTGTACTTGTGATACTTGTCCTTGTCACAGCTCTCGCAAATGGAGTGATTTTCAGATGCAGGAATGCTCCATGCAATTTCTCATTGGTTTGAACTCTACCTTTGCTCAATTACGTTCTCAAATCATATCTTTAAGTCCTTTACCTTCGTTGTCGAAGATATTTGCTCTAGTTCTGCAGGAAGAGCATCAACGAGCTATTGAATTTGTTCCTCCATGTCCTTCCTCTAGCATTACACCTCTTGGATCTATGATCAATGCAACAGGTTTTGCTCGTGGCCGAGGTGGCCAAGGCAAATTCCTCTGCACCAAATGTGGAAAATGCCAGCTTGAAGAATCAGCTGGAACACCTCTCCTCTTCTTTGCAGCACAAGTTCGAAGACCTCTCCACTTCTTCCAGTTCGGAGGTCTCGGCTCTAAGGAAGGCCGTTCAGAGCCTCAGCTCAGATTTCAACGTGTTCAAGACCGTTGCTGAATCTGATCTCGCAAAGTCCCAGCAGACTCAGAACCAGGAGTGGATGTCTCAGTTCGCCTCTTTCCGAGCTGAGTTCGTCTCTCTCCACAAAGAGGTCTCTGCGACCTTTGCAGCTGTGCAGCGAGCTGAGCAGGAGCGCCAAGACTTGGAGTTGGCCAAGAAGGTAGCTGAGAAGGATGCTGTTGACGAACTGTTTTCCCGAGTTCAACAGGCTGAAGCCAAGTTGACCTCCCTGGATGGCACTGTAGCCATCCTTTTGGATGATGCCAAAAAGGGGGAAGATAAGGAGCCAGCAGCTGGGGAAGACAAGGAGCCAGCAGCTGTTGCTGGACGAGGGAAAGCTGTTCTCCAGCAAGCTGAAGGGGAAGGAGTGCCAGCTGAAGGAGCTGAAGCTGAAGGATCGCAGCCCGAACTGGAAGTCTCCCACGACCTCGTAGCCGAGCTTACGGCCGAGCTCGAAGCAGAACTTGACGGAGGAATATCTGTTGAAGACTGCATCGAAGCTGCCAAAGCTATGGGGGAGCCAAAGGAGAAGTACTTGAATCCCTCCTGGATCAAGAAGTTCACTGCCGATCAGGCCAAGAAGGTGGCCAAGTTCGAGAAGGAGCTCGCCAAGGTGGAGAAAAACGTCGACAGGAATAAAGCCAGCCGGAGTGTGCGAAGAATCAACAAGCACCAAATGAAGGCTGAGGCTAGGAAGTCGACGCGCCAACTGCAGAAGAATGCTCCGCTCCCGTCTCGGTACCCACATGTTGACAAGTGGATGAATGCTGAGTGGAACGATGACTGGGAGCAGTTCAAGCATGAATTCATCAATGACTTTTACTACAGGAAAGTCTACTCGACTGAAGACCCAAGGCAAGCCTTCAAGGAAGTCCTGTGGGAACTCAGATCTGGAGACCCTGGAATGTTTAGTTAGTTCAAGCGAGCTATGCTGAATGCTCAGCTCGATCCCAACACCGTTCCAGTTCCAAAGAAGTGCATATACCGCCCTCAGATGATCAAAGGCACGAGCACGCCAAACAGAAACGCAATCATGGCTGAGGCGAGACAAGTCTGCAAGGAACATGGTGTCAACACTGGGATCGAGTCAGCTGCGAAGAAAGAGATTTTCGACCGTATCTTCAGCAAGTACGGTCAACAGTTTTTTTGAGCTGTCAAAGTTTTTGAGCTGATGAAGTTTTTGGATGTTGTAGTTTTTGAAGCAACTGTTGTATCTTTATCTGTTTTGTGCTTAACCTTGTAACCTTCAGTTGTAACAAAAACTTCAAAGTATATAATACGATTCACCTTGATGAACAATTCCTCATTGTCCAAGCTCTGAATCACAAAGTCGTTCAATATCATGTTATAACTGTTCTAACCCTTTGATGTTTTATCTTATAGACTGTCTAGAATT
Organism: Schizonepeta tenuifolia; assembly: GCA_029490685.1. Lineage (NCBI taxonomy): Eukaryota > Viridiplantae > Streptophyta > Magnoliopsida > Lamiales > Lamiaceae > Schizonepeta > Schizonepeta tenuifolia. The sequence goes on from CM055959.1 coordinate 59,139,259, forward strand.
TCAGCTGAGATTTTAGATAAGTTAGTGAGTTTTAGATAAATAGTGGTTTAAAGTTGTAAGTGGTTTTGGCATCATCAAAAAGGGGGAAATTGTTGGGAAATTTATTAGTATAAGTTTTGATGAATTCTAAAACCGAGTAGATGTTGCTAGAACCTAATGTTAGGATTTAGGCTCGCTGTTTGAGCAAAGTTAAGATTTTATCTTTTCAGGTCTCCAGCTGAAGATGGCAACAAGGCATCACTCAGACAGAACATCAGTTGTCACAAAACACAACTGAGAGCTCATTGTTCCGATACAAAAAAGGGGGAAGTCTTCAGAGCATCAGTTGTGAAGAAAACCAACTGAGGGTTCATCAGATGAGAAGCAGTAGAGAGGAAGAGAACATCAGATGAAAAGGAAGTCATCTGAGGGTTCAAACCCAACTGAGTAAATACAAGGAAGACAACTGAGTGTTCAGTTTCAGAACCTCAGTTGTAGAATCCAACCAAGAAGTCCAACTGTTTGAAGTTCAAAGTCAGCTGAGAGTTCAACAGATCAGAACATCAGCTGAAGACCACTCAGATGAAGATCAAGACTTTCAACCGTCTAACCAAGGTTGACTGTCACAAAGGTTAAGATTTGAATTTCAAAAGGAAGTCACATGAGGGTTTGACCGTTCAGTCATTACCCCATTTGGCCCAACATAAGGCTGTCTCAGATGGAAAGCAGAAGAGCACAGATGCCATATCGGGAAAGTCTGCAGAAACAAGAGACAAGCCATCGCTTTCAACGATCAGAGATCAACAGCTCCTCCAACGGCTAGTTGATACTCTCCGCCTATAAATAGAGGCATTCTCTCATTCAAGAGGGACTAACGATATGCGAGACAAGAGATAGAGAAGTGCAATCACAAGAGAATCAAGCAAAAGAAAATCTGCAAAAATCCTATTCTAAGAACATCAGCAGCTGAGAGTTCAAGAGTGATAGAACATTAGTAGCTGAGGGTTCATAGAGTGAAAATCAATCTTAGATCTTAGTTTGAGTGTTTATTCGTTCAAACCTTAGATCCAGCTCTCATTCGTGATCGAGCTGTAGTTGGAAATCCCACCCACACTCACACCCTAAAAAGTGTGCTAGGACCTTACTCTTCCTGTAATTGAGTAGTCAGGTCGTCAAGTACCTGCAAACTTGACATAGGCTGTTTAGTGCCCGGAAACTAAACTGTAAGGTCGATAAGTACCCGCAAACTTATCCTTAACGGTTGCTCAGCCCGCGTAAGCTGAGTGGTTCTGTCCAGAAGAACTTGGACTGAGGTGTGAGGATTCACATCTCCCCGTGGACGTAGGAGGGTTATCTCCGAACCACGTTAATTCCTGTGTGTCTGTGTTTATTCTTATTCAGTTACATATTGCATTTTTAACTGATCGAACTAACCGGCATACAAACCTCTTTTGCACCCGAGCTGTTTTGGTTTTTGACCAACCGAGCTATTTTGCGTGAGTTGTTTTAACGAGTTTATTTTTCCACCACATTCCGCACAGCCTCACTCTTCCAGCTGAGGTTGTTTACTCAGCTGTGAGATTCCAACTGAGTCCTTTTTACTCAGTTGAAGTGATTGTTCAGGGTAAAGTTTTTAAATCCTAACTGGTGTATTCCCCCCCCATACACCAGTAACTCGTTTCGGGACCATCATTAGTTGATTATTTTGTACGTATACGAGTACGTATTTTGAAGAAAATGATGACGTATATGAATACGTATTTTGAGAAAATATAATGACGTATTTTTGAGTCAATAAATACGTAGTATAAGTTTGATTATTTAAATTAAAAAATGATTATTATTATATGAGTTTAACAAAATAATTTTCGTTAAAGAGTCGAAGTTGTGAGTTTAAAAAAAAAACTAAAAGCCGAGCAATAACTCATTATGATGAAAATATGATTAAGTTATAAGTTATTAAGTGATTATGTTTAAGATATAAGATAGTTATGGAAATTTAACACTTTACTGTGTGATTATGTTAAGACGTGAGTTGTTTATATAAACTTCGATGTTTGAGTATGATTAAACGAGTAAGTATGATTAACCTCTCTAGTAAGATAATTACTTATTTAATATAAATGTTTGAGATGTTGATATTGATGCTTGAGTATGATAACAATGTTTGAGTATCGATGTGAATACGTGATTAAAATGTGAATGTTTGATCTCCGATGTGAATGTTTGATCTCTAATGTGAGTATTCGATTATTGAAATAAGTGCTTAACTGCGTATGATTTATATATGGTGAAAATAGTTGAGATTTGATAATATGATTTGCTGAGTTCATATAAATTGAATTTATGAGAAGTTTAAGATGAGTTAAGTAGTAACTTATCAATTTATGTGAAAATTGATATATTAGAAACGAGAATCAGAGTTCGAGAAGTAATTAGAAACCGAGTAAAGACGATGATTTGAGAACGAGAAAATGAGAAAGTTATTGACGTAGAAAAGTTTAGATAAGTTAAGAAGAACCCGACTCAAGTAGAAGTCCATCAGCCGAGCCCTAAGTCTACTATACGTTTTTTGAGTCGATAAGCCCGAGTTTAATCGATGTTGTTATTGAAGGGCTGAGCGGGACTGCGAAATAATCGGAAAATGCGTAAAGTAAGCAACCCCGACTTCAAAAGACCAGAAGTGAGGTAAGCTTTTCTGAAACCAAAACTTCGATGAATGCTATTACTTATTGATTATTATTATGTGAGCTTTTAAAATCAATTGACTTGCCATTTATCTGAGTTTGGTATGCTTTATCATCTACATAAATTATATATCCTGTGGAAAACAGGAACCCACGTGTGGTTAATTAATTGATGATGGTGACTGTGAGCTTTACTTCGGTTTAGCCGGTCACAATGTTTGAGAAGGAGGCCTACTTCTCGACACAATGTTGATGTGGTAGATGATTTATACCTTTATTATATATGTTTTTGACAGCGCTGTCGTTTAAAGAAAAATAAAATGATTTTTGCATTCACAAGTAAAATGTTTTTAAATGAGCTAACACTTGTGATGCAGTGACAAGGCAAGTTCAATTATATAGCTCTAAGAGCAAGCTTTTAAACTATTTTTGGCATTGTGTTCACTGAGTACGAAGTACTCAGCCTCAGCCTTGCATGTATTTCTAAACGTGCAGGTTAGCTACGGATGAGGATGGTATGGATGGTCTTGGTGGTGTGTTAACCTTTTGGATGTTGAGTGGATAGTTACATGTCTTCATACATGCAATTGTTATGAGCAAGTGATGTCTCCGCTGCTTAACAATCTTTTGATATGATAATATTTTGATAACTCTGATAACAATGAGCCGTATGCTCAAAACAATGCTTTGAATTTCGTTTACATACCCTACTTTTGAACCACATGATGTCGTTACACTTAACCCTATTTTTGAGAAACTTTGTAAATTATTAAGCTTATTTATCGTTGAGCTATGTGATGAAAGTTTGTTTATATTCGTGTCATGTTGAAACCTTATTTCCCTTGATCGATTCATTGTTGAGTCGAGTTTTATTTGTTGGTTTCACATTTTTAATTCTTTCGGGTTAGTGTTTAAAGTTGAGTTGAGATAAAAGTGGTTTGTTATTTGATGGTTTCACCTTCACACTCCAATGGAGTCTGGTCGTTCCTACACACCGGATTTCAGGCTGTGACAACTTCTTATTTTATTTAGAAAATATCTCTTTAATTAATTTCGAGTAAATGAACTCAAACTCGACTCTATAATTATTCTTTTCTTTGAAAGAGAATTTATTTCTTCTTAGATTAATTCTTTCTCACGTATTCTTGTTTAATTGAACGGACTTATCCTCGACTATCTCGTCTTTTATTTCGTACTCATTTTTTAAGTTTTATTACTCGATTCTAATTTCTCTTTTATTTCTCGATTCTAATTTCTATTTTATTTCTCAACTAATATTATTATTTTTCTCTTTTAATAACTCGTATAATTTCTCTTTTAATTAACTACTTCTTAACAAAGAAACATCTTTCTTTGCTTTTACTCAAGTCTATATCTCATAACTAATTCATTAATTTTTTTCTTTTTATTTTTATCTTTATTTTATTTTTAAATCATTTTCGAATTTTAAAATTTAATAAGTAATTAATTTATTTTATAATTAATTTTATTAATCTTCAAATCTTCATGTTCTTCGCCAAGAACACCAAGAACACACACTCATGAACTCATAATTTCACCAAGAACACCTAGAACACACACTAACCTTCAAAACTTCATTCCTTCGACTTTTTAGCATTTTAATGCTTAGAATTTCATTTTCTTCATCTCTTCAATTATTCTTAAACATCTAATACTCCAAATTAAACACAAACATGCTCATATCATACATATCATCTAAACCATCAAAGATCATCAAAATCATTTTTCCTCCATAAACTTATTTGTTTCAATTTTTTTCTCAAAAATAGCATAACAAATTAAATCATTCATTTCATCATAATCTTGTACTCACCATATACTCATCATGAAATCATCAAATAATAAATCAAAGCAATTATTCCTCCATAAACTCATATTTTCGGTTTCATCATAGAATTTAGGGCAAATGATTTTCTTCAATTTCTCATGCATAATTATCAATTCAATCATCACCATAAACACATATAAGCAAGAAATTATCAAGAAATCATGCAAATTATTTTTCTTTCTTCTTTTTCCCTATTTTCGGTCATAACCATTTTTTTTTTGGGAGGGGGGGGGGGGGGTTATTTCTCTTTTCTCTCTTAATTCTTAGATTAATTCCTAGGGTTTGCTCTCTTCATAATATACTCACATCCTCACAATCAATTCCATCATCACATGCCCTAGGTTTGCCTAAACATAATTTAAAGCATGCATATTTCCTTTCTTTAGGATTTAGAGATTACATATATACAAGAAATTAAATGAATAAACATACTTTAAAGATTTAAATCCTCCTCTTGATGAACTTGGACTGAAAATGAAGGGGTTGTGAGCTCAAATATCTAGCTTAGATTTTCCATGGAGGATCTCATCTTTAACCTCAAGAAACATATAACAAAAATCAATCATCTCACTAGGGCAAAAGTGCCGAAAATTTGAAGAAATAAGGGAGATGATTTTGCTTTGGAATTAAACTCAAGACTTGTAGAATTAGTTACCTCTTAAATTAGGGTTTAATGAAATGAAAATATGATGATCTTCTTGGGGCTTGGAAGCTTGATAGCTTGATCTTCAATGGAGGTTTTCTCTAGCTATGTGTGTGTGTGTGGCGGTATTGAGAGGGAGAGAAGAGAGAGTTTTTCTTCTTTCTTTCTTCTTGGATGAAACATGGTGGAGAGGGAGAGAGATAAGAGAGATGAATGAACTTGGCTAAGCTTCTCCAAGAACGAAATGAATTATTAACTAAGTTAAATGAATTTCATGATGATTATTCCCTTAGGTGTAGAAAATAGGTAGCCTAGGGAGAGATATTAGGGAGAGAGAGAGGGGTATGTCGGTGGGAGAGAGAGAAGGAGAGAGATAAATATTTCAATTTTTATCTGGTATAATTTTCCCCGGATGACAAAGTTTTCCGGTAGAATATATTCGTATTATTTCGTTTAGACTGAAAACGACTATAAACTCTCCTCGACTCGTTTCTGACATCGAAAACACCTCAACTCTATCTCTTATCTCACTAAATAAATCAAGGAATCCGAATATCAAATTTTTAGGTTAAATTTGCAAGTAACGAAGAAAACCCTAATTTTACTCGGCTAATTAATCCGTTAAGAACTAAACTCTTAGAATTCTCTCATATGATCTCGGATGAGTTTCTAATTTATCTCAAAGGTCTTAGAATTAAATCTAGGTTCAAAAGACACTAATTAGGTTAAATTCTGAGTTTATTGGTGATTAGTGTTTTCTCGGCTTATCGACACTAATTGACAAAAGTGAAAGTTCTCAGAATTCTCCGAAATTCATACTCATGCTCAAACTCATATAAATAAACTTAATCCATGCATCACATACTCGATTCAAATAATCGAAACGAGAAAAATTCACCTCAAAGCACATAAGGGCATTTTGGTCATTTTCAAGAAAATTTCTTTTCTTGAAAAATTTTATCACTCAAGGTACGTTATTTAAGCATATATACGTATTTAAAATGCACTCAAAGACTTATAAAGGTTCGGGGTATTACATCCTCACCCCCTTAAGAAAAATTCATCCCGAAATTTACTAACCTTGAGAAAATAGCTCGGGATATTTCGTTCTTATCTTTTCCTCGAGTTCCCACGTAGCTTCTTCGAGATCGTGATGACACCACTTAATCTTTACTAAGGGAATCAATTTCGTTCTAAACTACTGAACCTTACGGTCTAAAATTTGCTCGGGCCTCTCCTCATAGCTTAAGTCTGGCTTCAAAGCCATGTCTTTTTAGCGTATTACGTGCTTTGGATCGAAAACATACTTTCACAATTGCGACACGTGAAAAATGTTATGCGAATTCCCAAAACTGGGAGGCAAAGCTAGTCTATACGAGATAGCTCCAATCCTTTCAAGGATTTCGAACGGTCCTATAAATCGAGGCTTTAGCTTTCCTTTGACGCTGAAGCAGTGTACTCCTCTCGAAGGAGATACCTTCAAAAAGACTTTATTTCCTACATCGAATTCTAACTCGGATCTTCAATTATCGGCGTACGACTTCTGTCGACTCTGGGCTTCTTTAATCCTTTCGCGAATCTGACGAACAGATTCTATCATTTCTTCAATCGCTTCTGGCCCTATGACTTTTATCTCGCCTACTTCGTCCCAATAGAGCGGAGATCTACACTTCTTTCCATATAAAGCTTCATAAGGGGCCATTCCAATCGTATTTTGATAGCTATTATTATAAGAAAACTCGACAAGAGGTAAAATTTTCTCCCACTCGTCTTCTTTGTCTAATAACACAGCTCTCAACATGTCCTCAAGAATTTGAATTGTTCTCTCTGATTGGCCGTCCGTTTGAGGATGATAAGCGGTACTGAACTTCAATTGTGTTCCCAACTCCCTTTGGAAACTTTCCAAAAAACGTGCTGTAAACTTCGAATCTCGATCAGAAGTGATAGTACTTGGGACTCCATGCAATCTTACAATCTCTTTAACATAAATCTGCGCCAACCTGTCAGATCTGTAGGTGTGGGGTATAGGTATGAAATGAGCGGACTTAGTTAATCTATCCACAATCACCCACACAACTATATTTCCTTTCCTTGACCTTGGCAAACCCGTCACAAAATCCATCGTGATATCATCCCACTTCCATTCTGGGATTGGTAGCGGTTGCAGGGGTCCATACGGTCTTTGGTGCAAAGACTTCACTTGTTGGCAGGCTAAACATCTTTCAACATACACGGCCACGTCCTTTTTCAGTCCTGCCCACCAGAACTGTTGCTTTAAATCTTGGTACATCTTCGTACTGCCGGGATGGGTGATATACGGGGTCTCATGAGCTTCACTCATTATTTCGTTTCTTAACTTCTCGTCATTGGGCACACAAATCCTTCCTTGAAACAATAAAGCGTTGTCTCTCGACTCTGAAAAATCCTTGTCTCCTTCTTTTCTAACCTTCAACCTCAACTTTTCCAAATCCTCGTCCTTCCTTTGACCTTCTATGATATGAGACCTCAAATCTGGCATTACTACATGTAGTGATCACTTGCTCTACTGTCACCGGAGGTAGAATTACTTCGATTCTCATTTTCCCAAATTCTTCAATCAATCTCTCTTCTTCAGTTAGTAAAAATCCTAACTCGGTTTCTTCTGAATTCTCCACCTTTCTTTTTCGGCTCAACGCGTCAGCTACAACATTGGCTTTTCCAGGATGGTAGGATATCTTGTAATCATAATCTTTTACTAACTCAAGCTATCTCCTTTGTCTCATATTCAGTTCCTTCTGCTCGAAGAAATACTTCAGACTCTTGTGATCCGAAAAGATTTCACACTTAGTTCCATAAAAATAGTGTCTCCAAATTTTCAGAGCATGTACTACGGCTGCTAATTCCAAATCATGAGTCGGATACTTCTCTTCATGGGGTTTGAGCTGTCTCGAAGCGTATGCTATTACTCTGCCATCTTGCATTAACATACATTCTAAGCCTTGAGTTGAGGCGTCTGTATAAATGGTATACTCCTTTCCTGTTTCAGGAATAGCTAATACTGGAGCTGTAGTCAATCTCGTCTTAAGCTCTTGGAAACTTTTCTCACATTCTTCTATCCATTTGAACTTGGATTCTTTCTTCAACAGACTCGTCATCGGCTTTGCAATCTTGGAAAATCCTTCTATGAATCTCCGATAGTAACTTGCTAAACCGAGGAAACTACGGATTTCATGAGCTGACATCAGCGATTTCCATTCTTGAACAGCTTTCACCTTTTCCATATCGACCTTAATTCTCTAAGATGAAACAACGTGTCCTAGGAAATTCACTTCTTTAAACCAAAACTCACACTTGCTGAACTTGGCATACAACTTCTCGGATCTTAACTTCTCCAACACGATTCGCAAATGCTTTTCGTGTTCTACTTTATCCTTGGAATACACCAATATATCGTCTATGAAGACAATCACAAATTTGTCCGAAAAATTGTGAAAAACTTTATTCATCAAATCTATAAAGATGGCTGGGGCGTTGGTCAAACCAAATGGCATTACTATGAATTCGTAATGTCCATATCTCAATCTGAATGCAGTCTTTGGAACATCTTCTTGCTTGATCTTGAATTGGTGATACCCAGACTTAAGTCAATTTTGGAGAAAACACCGGCTCCTTTCAGCTGATCGAACAAATCATCTATCCTTGGCAAAGGATGCTTGTTTTTTACGGTAATCTTGTTAAGATCTCGGTAATCTATGCACATCCTCAAACTACCTTCCTTCTTTTTCACAAACAGAATCGGAGATCCCCAGGGTGGTGAAACACTTGGTCGAATGAAACCTAATTCTAATAATTCTTGCAACTGAATCTTCAATTCTTGGAGTTCCTTCGGGGCCATTATGTACGGAGCTTTTGATATTGGGACTGATCTAGGTTCGAGATCAATCGTAAATTCCAATTGCCTATCGGGAGGCAATCCTGGTAGCACTTCCGGGAATATGTCTTTAAATTCTCGCACAATGGCTACGTCATCGATACTCAACTCTTGCTCCTCATCTTTGTTTAAATAAATCATATACGCTTTCGTATCCTTTCTTCTCATTAACTTCTTCGCTTTCAAGGCTGAAATAATCGGCATACTCTTCTTAACTTTCTTCTCAACTCTAAAGACTATTGTAGGCTCTTCTCCCGGGGGTTGAAATAAAATCTACCTATGGTCGCATCGAATCGTCACAAAATTCTCGGTTAACCAATCTATTCCTAAGATTATGTCTACGTCCCACATCTGGATTAGGTTTAGGGATTTCGCAGACATTTTGCGGCTTCCGAATTCAAATTCTAAGTTCGAGCAAACACGCGATACTATCGTCGATTTACCTGAAGGGGTTGCCACTCTGAACACCTAGTTCGACTCTTCTACGTTCAAGCCAAGATTTTCTACGCAAGCGCTAGATATAAATGAATGCGAAGCACCGGTATCGAACAAAATGATAACAGGTATGCCGTTTAGCTTTCCTATACCTGCAAGATTTCCTTGGTCCTTAGCTGGCGATTTCTGTTCAATTGCAAATGCTCTCTGGAAATGCGGTGGCTCCTGCTAAGAATGTTGATGCTTTTGCGGTTGCTGTTTACGCTGATGCTGGTGATATTTTTGCTGCGGGATCGCTTTAACCGCTTTCATCTGTGTAGGTTGAAACTGGTTTGGCCTACCACTGCTCATTCCCTGCTGTTTACTTGGGCACCTGTTCGAGAAATGACCAGGCTGTCCACAAGTATAACATACATTACTTCCGATTTTACAGATGCCTTGATGCATCCTGCCATACTTTGAACAAGGAGGGAGTCCTTGGGGTCCAGTAGGTACGTTGCTTCGATTTCCTTGCGGAGCTCTCGCTTTCTGGGATTGCTGAGATTGTTGTTGTCCTTTTCCTTGCCATTGCCTTTTGCTTGGGTGGCTTCCACCACTCCATTTTCCTTTCATCTTTGCATGCTGACTGAACTAAGATTGATGAATAGTTACGGTCGTCGTCGTCTGGCTTTGAAATTGAGGATTCGCTGAAGGATATGATTCTTTTTCTGGCTGCATAGCCAATTCCATATCTAGGGCTCGATTTAGGGCTTCCGCATAAGTCAGACCACTTTGACTGGCAAGAACTACTCGAATATCCTGCCTTAATCCTGCTCGGAACAACTCGCATATTTCTCATCAATACCAACTTTATCAGGCGCAAAGCGAGCTAACTCGCAAAATTCACGGTCGTACTCAGCCACAGTCTTCTTTTTTTGCCTCAGATTTGCAAATTCGTTTGCCTTCTACTTACGTAACTCCTTGGCACATATTACTCGTACAAAGCTTCCTTAAATTGCTCCCATGTCAAGTTTTCATGCTCTTCAGGCGTATATGTCCTTTGTCGAGCTTCCCACCAGTAGTCGGCTGTTCCTTTCAGTTGATACGTCATACATTCGAGACGTTCACGAACATCGCATCGGAGGAATCTAAAAATTCACTCAAGAGAATGAATCCAGTCCTCGGCTTCTGTCGGACTGCCTTTACCGTCGAAGGTTGGGGGATTCTGACGAAGAAAAAGTTCTTCTTCTCGACGTTCATTTGGAGGGGGCGGAGTAGGGTCTCGCTGCCCCTCCTCCTCATTTCTTTCGGCTCTTATATTCCTTCCTCTCGGCGGCATTCTAAAGAAATGCAAAAGAAAAAAAAATTAAGCAACTTTGAAAGAACGAATTAACTCACTTGGAACCTTTCTCGATTTTGAAAAAAATTCCTTTTTGGAGAGAAATATGATTCTCGATCGGTACTTATCAACACATCAAAAGAAATTTAATTTTAGTAATCACTGCAATCAACTCAATCATTTCAAGTTCATATGTCTCAATCAATCTATTTCTATACTAAAAAATAATCAGTCATCATTGACACGCATGCCATTATTCATATATTCTCAAGACAAGTATTTCTCAACATTTAATAACAATTATAATCTCAAACATTATCACGTCATTATTCCCATATTTTCAAAATAAATCTTTCTCAATACTCCTAGCAATCAATCATGCACTCAAATATTTTTACTCAAACTTTATTAATTAGAGAACATTGTCAATTTATTCAATTAGCTCAACTCTTATCTCGTTACTCAATCTTATCTCAATCATAATTTAGGAACCCCAAATACTCAGATTAATAAAAATATTTAGGAGACTTAAAGTTGATTTTAGCAGCCTAACGACTTCTCTTTCATATCACCCGAACGATGGCCTCTTTGGAGGACTTATAACAAAATAAGGGATAAATATTCACAACTGAAAATTTCCCTACACGTCAACATGACGGTCTACATCTCGAATCGAACTAAAACGAGCTAACACTTCGTGTCCAATTCTACTAGCTAACCAAACATCAAATCATAAATATATAGATCACTGCAGAAAAATAAAAAGAGTTCAACTCTTAGACAGAAAAGTAAATATTGTTCGAGATTTCCACAACTTCCTTGAACTGATCCTAAACATCGGGATCATCCTCACTCGGGTCATAATCGTCATGTTGCTCCTCATCGGGGTCCTCCTTAGGTTCCTCTTCGGGATCCTCCTCCTCCTCGGCGTCTCTATTGCTGATGGTGAAGCGCTCACGCTCGGCTGCCCTTAACTCCTTCTCAAAGTCGTGGAGAGTATAGTTGATGGCTTCCCACGGATTGATCATGTCTCCAGTGTCCTCGTCCTTAAATCGAGCATTGACGTCTTCCAATTATGACTCGTCCCACGGGGGAGTCTCGAGGTTGCTCTCGTCACGACGGAGGTAGGATGCCGCATCGGCTGAAGCGTCAAACTCTGGCTCACGTTCCTGATCGGGTCCCACACTGGGGTTGGAGCAAACATATACGGAGCAGAGAAGTAGTCGTTTGGCAAAGCATGGAGGTATCCGCTGCCTATGTAGCATCGGCTGCCGGATCCTGGGAAAACTTATCATCGTCGTTGTCACCGGCACGGGTCGGCCTGGAGGGCTCGGCTAGGGGCTAAACCGGAGAGGGCGTATGGTCACGGCGCATGAATTCCTCAAGCTGATCATGCGAAGGTGGCAAGACTTTGACAGGGTTGTGAAAACCGTTCAACTGAGGAGCGGTCGAGCTAGACGAAGCAAGGGAATCAAAAGCACGTATAGGGAGCACACCTCCTGAGTACGGGTAGTCCTGGTAGGCAGCTCGGGGCTCTAGCTCGGAACGGGGCGGCGAAGGGTCACGGGGAGGAATTGGGCCATCCTGAAGCACAGGTGGGGGACTATGGACAAAACCATTCTGCACGGCGGGGAGGTCAACGCCGTACGGTCCTGGAGGCGGAGCACCGTACTGTATATATTGCCCGGAGATAGTAGAGATGAACGCATTGTAGTTGCCATAGAGGTAGCCACCGAGGTATCGGTGTCCGAAAAATCTGGGCACAAGCGATGCTGCCCAATCACGCCACTCCTGAGGTATGGCTTGGATCAAATGAATCATTCCGTCTAACGCTCCCACGTCCGTGTACTGGACTTTCTCCCAAATCTTATAATATCGAGCTAAGAATTCCGCAATTGTCTCGTGATACATTTTCCTCACATGCAGGTACTCCTGCATCCACTCTCGATCGTCCATCCTATACGAGTTTTAAACGAGTTAAGCAAACTAAAACAGTTAGACAATCATGTTGAAATTCCCAACCACCACATACTTGTTCTTGCTTTCCACAGATGTTCTATTGCTCAGGGTACTTGGCAATTCCATTTCACGAAAACGTTTGCACAAACGTTCCATCCTTTCCGATTTCCACACAAAACACACATTAGGGAAGACATTCTAAAGCAATCTAGTTATTCAAACTACTTATCAAGCTTTTATTTCTAGACAAGCACATATAATAAACCGAATAACTCAATTAATATTTTAAACTTGAAAGCTTTTGAAAATAGGCGTACCTGGTTGCCGGATGAGATGGGGGATTTCTTGGTGTGTTACTGACTCAAATAAGTCTAGAAAATAAATCTAGACTCGACTCATCAAAGAAAGTTAAGCTTCAGAGCAGACGACCTGCTCTGATACCACTATGTCACACCCCGACTCCCGAGGTGCGACGAAGGGTACTAACACTACTAAAACATCCACTAACTCAACTCACATAAGGGTTCATGCTTGGGGAATCAAGGGATTATTGACTGAAAACGATAACAAATAAGGCATTCTTCCAAAACATAATGAATCACCCAACGAGCATAGATAATTTACATATCAAGTCCAAAAAGATATAAGTTGTCAAGATCACATGAAACGGAAGTTAAGAAAAGCAATAAATTGTTTCGAGCACATCACTCATGAATTCAAACAAGTAACAGAGTATAATTCAAAAACATATCAAATGGTTGTATTGCAGCGGAAACATCGACTCAAATCCCAACAACTACATGTATGAAGACATGTAATTGCCAGCCAACTTTCGACTCAAATAGATAACACACCACCAAGCTGTCCACGCCATCTGCATGCCGCTAACCTGCACATTTAGAAATAAATGCAAGGCTGAGTACTTCGTACTGAGTGAACACGTGCCAAAAATATTTGAAAAACTTGCTCTTAGAGCTATACAATTGAACTTGCCTTGCCATAGCATTACAAGTACTAATGCAGTTAAAAATGTTTTACTTGTGAATGCAAAAACATTTTATTTTCTAAATGGACTGCGCAGTCAAAACATAATATATACTCAATACAGGTATGAATCATCTACCATATTATCTCTGTATCGAGAAATAGGCCTCCTTCTCAAACATTGTGACCGGCTAAACCTAAATCAAGCTCACAGTCACTTTAAACAACTCAATTAACCACACGTGGGTTCCTGTCTTTCACAGGATAATAATATCTCAAGCAGATGATAAAGCATACCAAACTCACATAAAAATGGCAAGTCAATTGAATTTAAAACTCACATAGTAATACTCAATAAATAATAACAGCATTCATTGGAGTTTTGGGTTTAGAAAAGCCCAATTGTCTTCCGAAGAACTAGCTAGGCGGCTTACTCTTTTGAATGTCCTTGCTACTTTTCCGTCCCGCTCGTTCCTTCACAATTAAACATCGATTAAAGATACGACTCTCGACGCGTAAGACGTAAAGTAGATTTTGGTCTCGGCTGAAGAACTTCTACTTGACTCGGGTCTTTCTATTTTTAACTTTTCTAAATCAATATCCTTTCTCGACTTTCTCGTTCTCGATTATCGACTCTATTCGGTTACTAAATATTTCGTCTCACGTTCTCATTTCTAAAATCATCGTTACTTTAGTAATTCTCGTTATTCAAAAGGATACTATCTATCTCGACTATACTACTCAAGTTCTCACTCGAATTCTCGATTCAACTATCGTCATCTCAAATCAATCACGTCACATATAAGCATTCTCGTCAATTGAATAAATCATTTAATAACGAAACATAAACATTTCATTCAACATAGAAGTTCAATCAAGCATAATAACTCAAAATGATTTATATTTCAAACATAATCAACAATTATCTCAACATGATTCGATTATATTTTTTTGGAAAATATTAACTTAGTTTCTTAGCATAATCTCACTAACTTCATAATAAAATTCAAATAATATAAACTTTGAATTTAAAACTCAAATAATCATTTAATATTTCTTGACTCAAAATACAACGTTATTTCAAAATACGTTGTCTTTTCTCAACTATGTACACATACTCGTATATGTACTATTATCTTAATTACTTATCGTTCATTAATAGACTTTCTTCCTTATTCTCAATTAAACTTTTATTTTCTATATTTAATAGAAATTTGATTTCCTATAAAACTCGACTCTTAGTAATTTCGTTTAAAAATTCTCGTTTTCTTTACTCAACGCAAACTCGACTTTTAATTCAAAAACTCAACACTCGATAACTTCATCATCTTATCTTGAATTCAAAGTATTAGAAAAAACTCGGTTATTCTCATTCAAACATTAGTAATAAACCATCCAATACTCGACATATTATCAAGAAACGAACATTTGAACATTCTCCATTTACTAAACTCGATTCTCATATTGAAACATCATTATTCAACCTCAACACAAGACTTCATTTTTAATCTCATATTTTACTACTTCTTATTTTATTTAGAAAATATCTCTTTAATTAATTTCGAGTAAATGAACTCAAACTCGAATCTATAATTATTCTTTTCTTTGAAAGAGAATTTATTTCTTCTTAGATTAATTTTTTCTCACGTATTCTTGTTTAATTGAACGGACTTATCCTCGACTATCTCGTCTTTTATTTAGTACTCATCTTTTAAATTTTATTTCTCGATTCTAATTTCTCTTTTATTTCTCAACTAATATTATTATTTTTCTCTTTTTAATAACTCATATAATTTCTCTTTTAATTAACTACTTCTTAACAAAGAAACATCTTTCTTTGCTTTTACTCAAGTCTATATCTTATAACTAATTCATTAATTTTTTTTCTTTTTATTTTTATCTTTATTTTATTTTTAAAATCATTTTCGAATTTTTAAATAATTTAATAATTAATTAATTAATTTTATAATTAATTTTATTAATCTTCAAATCTTCATATTCTTCACTAAGAATACCAAGAACACACACTCATAAACTCAAAATTTCACCAAGAACACCTAGAACACACACTAACCTTAAAAAATTCATTCCTTCGACTTTTTTAACATTTTAATGCTTAGAATTTTATTTTCTTCATCTCTTCAATTATTCTTAAAAAATAATACTTGGTTTATTACTCTATTGCCACCTGACAAGATAGCCATTGGATGTTAATGGATCTACTGCACCAAGTTCTTTGCAAATGGTGTCTTAGACAGGTACAAACCTCGACTTGTAGCTAAAGGTTTCACTCAACAAGTTGGTGTTGATTTTCTTGACATTTTCTCTCTTGTGGCTAAATTAGTCGTTGTCAAGATCATAGTATCCCTTGATGCATCTTTTGGCTAGTCTCTTACACATTTAGATATCAACAATGCCTTTTTATATGGCGATCTTGATGAAGATATCTATATGGAGCTCTCTCCTGGCTTACTTGATGAAGGGGGGAAACCATATCCTCTTGGTTCAGTTTGTAAACTGAATAAATCCTTGTATAGCCTCAAGAAAGCTTCAAGACAGTGGTATTTAAAATTTTCTAGGGTGTTAAGTGCTTTTGGACTCACTCAGTCAACTTCTGATCATTCATTTTTCTTCAAGAAAGAAGATGGAAAGTTTTTGGAATTAGTTGTATATGTTGATGATATCTTGGTGGCAAGCAATGATGATAATTAGGTGACTGCTTTCAAAGAATTTTTGAGCAAGTCTTTTCGCTATAAAGATTTGGGGAAACCTTCTTACTTCCTTGGTCTTGAAATTTCCAGAAATAACAAGGGTATTCATCTTTGTCAAAGGAAATATGCTTTGGACTTGGTAACAGAAGCAGGCTTGTTGCATTGTAGACCTTCCACTACTCTCATGGAATCAAGAAAACATTTGTCTCATGATGTCACAGCCCCAAATCTCGAGGGACGGCAGAAGCCGAGGTGCGACTGGGGTTGGATTAAAGAAGCGGGAAAGAAGGGGGAATGAAAGAAGAAACATACATACATACATCTTATCTTCTATGAACAAAACTTTATTAATGAAAGAAAGAGTTAATCTCGAAAGATTACTCGACAAAGCATTTCAAAAGTGTTTAAGTTATATTACAGAACTTAGACTACAGTGTTAATACACAACATCAAAAAGAAGAGTTCAGAGCCTAGCAGCGGAATTGTGAACTATATACAAGGTCTTCCTTAATCCTTATTCAACTCTAACTCAACCAACGCCGCTTCGTCGCTTCAACCTGCACATTTAGAAAACATATGCAGGGCTAAGTACAAAAGTACTTAGTGGACACGTTGCCGAAAGCATAATCATAGGTATAGATAATCAGACATCTCATTCTAAAGAGCATCGGGGTTTTCATTTAAAAGAGCCCGTGCCTATTAAACATTTTCATTTCATTCATAAAGTAGCTTGCAAGCATTTTCATAGATGTTACGTTCAAATCTTGACCAGTCATAATTCACCGCGGCTGGCTACCCCTCAACAGGATACCATATACACCACAGGCTACAAAGTGCACTAACTCTGGAAAGCCCCTTTTGACTAACTCAGAGCCGATCGTTAGTTAACCCCTTTTGATTAACTCATAAGGTACAAGAGAACTCACATAAAACACAAAACAGTTGATGCCATGATTATCACTTTGAAAACACGATTATCAAAGCGATAAAGAAAAGGTTTTCGAGCATTGCTCGTTTTATTTGATATATAGGAAAGCCCACCTTATAGATTACAGAACTATTAAATCGAGCTTCCGTTCTTCTGATCTTCCGTCCTTTCCTTACTGCTGACTTCCTCCTTCATCGTAAAATAATCATACTTTAGACTTGGTCGTACAAGATAATCGAATACGGAAATTCGAATTAAGTTTTAGTTCTTTAGACATTTTAGGCATTTGCACATTAACTAAACTCTTTTAGTTAAAAAGAAACGAGACACGAATGCATCTCGATTGACGCTTACTCGGTTCTGTACTTGACACTTTAAGTTGGTAGAAAGAAGGTAGTCGATAACTTGAAACGACTAACAAGATCGAAAGAAACTAAGTTGAGAAGAATTCAACTTAAGAAACTACATTTTGAACATACACTGCACGAGGTCAGTAAGTCTTTCCAGAACAGGGGTTTGCGAAACAGGGGTCGTGCCCTATACCAAAAGATAGCCTCGGGTGTCTAGTTTACTCTCCAATTCGCGGATCTCAATTCTGATTAATGAGCTAGGAGATATTGCAGTTTCCGTGAAAGGTCGCAAAAACTGCCGAGTGAACCCTAATGCTCGATAAAATCGACCCACGATTTTCTAGGTTCGATTAAAGCTTAAACACTTTTAATTTCGCACAAAAACTGACCCAAGGCAGTCATCTCGTATTATCATACGTGATAAACCCCTTTTCATTTTTCGTTTATAAACACGACGATCCAAACCTCGTCGTTCAAACTAAACAATTACTAAACCATTTCAAGTCTCGTTCAATTTCCTAACTTCTTGTTTCTACTTCTCGATTATAGCTACAACTTATCTTTTCATAGCTCGGACGAACATGTCGTCAACAACAAACTCGTTCCTTAATCATTAATAATCATCAATATCTAATTAGAATAATTAATCGACTTTTCTATCGTTACTTATTCTCGACGTTTCGTCTCTTACCAAAATTCAAACGTTATTAGAAATCGTTCAAACTTTACAACATTATTCATCATCTATCAAGAATCATAAATACGCAATTCATATCCTCATATCATCATCTATTCTCGAATTATCGATCGTCGTTCGCCTCTTACGTAAAATTTTACGTTTTCCGTTTTCATTCAAATTTTACGACGACGATTATCATCTATCAAGCATTACTAACATGCAAATCATATTATCAAAATGTTATCGAGCCTCGACTTATCACCACATCTTCGTCTCTTACACTTTTCGTTTTATTTTTAGAAAATTCTCAAATTAATATATATTCGTCCTCATGCATCGTATAATTCATTTCCATCAAACAATCGAGCATATCCTAACATTTACTAACCTAAATCGAGCCTTGTTCGTCTCTTAGGTTTTGGATTTTATTTTTAGAAAAATCTAAAACAATTCATACGATCAATTAACATCATAAGAAACACTAATCTATCATCAATTCGACAAAGAAATTGAGCACAAATGGAAAGCCCCAAAACAGAAAATTTTCGGTAATAATAGGGCTTAGGGTTCTTGATTTTTCCTTCATGAATTGATCCGAAGAACTCGATTCTAAGCATCCTAGAACATGTATCGATCAAAGAAACCACATGCTAATCCATTCCCTAATTTTCGAAAAAAATGAAAGAGAGGGGAAAGGAGATTTGTTCGGATCAAACTAGAGATGAAGCTCTTACCTTTCGATATATGAAATCAGATTGGAAATTGATCGGTAGACGGAGGAGTTATCGATCTTGGAAGAGCTTGAGAGGTGCTTCAATGGAGGATGATGAAGAAGAAAATGAGAGAGGAGATGGGAGAGAAGATGGTTGTATTGGAGAGATAAGGAGAAGGGGTGATGAGTCACAATGGTGACTCATAAAGTGGTGAAAAATATCCCACAACATAGGTGAGTCGTTAAGGAGCGTTTGACTAGGGAAATTTTATACGAAAAATCTCGATTCCGACTCCTAAACGTCGTTTTAAAAGTCGAGAAATACTTTTCTAGTTAGTTACGGAATTGACGAAATCTAATTCATCCGTTAGATTGGAAATAATTAACGTACTCGGAAAACCTAATTCGTTTTTCAAAATTCGAGAAAAATTCGGGACGTCACAGTCCAAATTTCGTCCGGAAAATCACAAAATTAACTTTCTCCGGTGAACTCGTCTCGAAGAAAAAGTGAATGTAAATTCTGACGGAATTCGATTTCGAGTTTCCGGGCGAAAAACTTAACGGACGCGAAAAACCCTAATACAGTAGTCGTTCGTCCGATTTCTGGAATTTATTTTCGGAAACGGATTTCACCGTAAATCTTAGAATTTAATTTCATGATCTTAGGCGTGCAAAGCCATAATTATTATTAACTTTAATTTTTAACGACTGAAGAAAAAGTCTGGGGTATTACACATGAAGAAAGTACTCTGCTCTTAGATCCGACTGCTTATAGGAGGTTGATTGGAAGACTACTTTATCTGTGTATAACTAGACCAGATATAACTTTTGTTGTTCACAATTTGAGTCAATTTTATCTAAGCCTTGTGAAGGTCATATGGCAAGTGCTGAGAGGGTTTTGAGATACTTGAAGGGTATTCTTGGTCATGATTTATTCCTTGTCAAAGATACCGGTATGGAATTATCTGCTTTTTCTGATGCAGATTTGGCATCTTGCCCCATGACTCGGCAATCAGTTAGTGGTTTCGCAGTGTTTCTTGGTACTTCTTTGATATCTTGGCGATCTAAGAAACAAGATACCATTTCCAGATCTTCAGCTGAAGCTGAAGCTGAGTATAGAGCTATGACTCAAGCTAGTTGTGAAGTTACTTGGGTTCGGAGTTTGCTTTTGGATTTTGGTGTGGAACAAAAGAAAACTACTTCATTGTATTGTGATAATCGAGTTGCGGTCTATATTTGCAACAATTCAGTCTTCTATGAGAGGACTAAACATATCGAGATAGATTGCCAAACTGTTCGAGATAAATTTCTGCAGGGCATCATCAATCCAATACATGTGAAGAATACCTTGCGATTGGCTCATGTTTTTTACCAAGCCTTTAACAGCTCCTGCCATGAAAAACATCTTGCTCAAGATGGGTTTTGACAGCATCTATCTTCCATCTTGACTGGGGGTATTATAATGGGAGTGTGTACTGTAGTTACTGTGCATTCATACACAACATGTATATAGCGTAGGAGAATAGCTGATGTAGCTTGATTGCTTACGTGTCTAGCTTCTATTGGTTCTTTTGTTGTTTTTAGTGTCATCACTAGTAGCTAGCTAAGAGTATAAATACTCTTTGTATTTGTAATAGCAGATCATCGATCATAATGGAAACATTATTTCTTTCGTCTTCTCTTAGCTTTGCTCCTTATTCGATTACACAGCGCCACATTACATCTATCGTCATTGACAATTAATTAAAAGAAAAAAAAAACATCAAACCACATGCAACAAATGCAACAAATATTTGAGGGATTAGGGATGCACAAAATGATACTTATAAGCCTTATCTTTATGCAAGAAATTTTACATATCTTGTATACTTCATGAAAACCTTCATTTTCTTGGGTTAAGTTGAGCAAAGGAAGAGGGAAGATTAAAATGTCAAATCTTTGATTTTTAAACACCGGTTACCTTGAATATGAATACCTAGTTTGTCGTGTCAGAGGAAGAATCAAATGATTAAGCCAAATATGTCAATTGAGATCGGCGGAAATAGAATAGCCTATGGTTGCTACGAAGAGGGATACCGTCAGAGAAACTACCACTATGAGATTGTTCGCACTTTTCTTTAAGATGCCGCAAGTGCACATGTGCTATTGTGTATATGGAAGCAATGTCGTATTCCATAGAGACTGTTTAATCTAATAAATACTACTTTCAATTATTATCCTCTATTTAGACTCTGAACTTTAATTTTGGGTTTCTACTCTTCAATTAACAAGCAATCAAAAAGCCAACAAATGCAAACAAAAATAATTAAGAACTCAAATATAACTAAGAATATCCTAATTAAGGCTTTGATTTCAATGGATATTAATTAAACTCAAACTCCTATCAATCAACCAATTAACAAGGGTCTCAATTCTTCTTAAGATAAATCACAAATTTAGTTTAAACCTACTCTCGTAGTGCCTAAACCGTGGATTACTCACTAGGATTTTCGTCTCCGATAAACATCATAAGCAAACAACTCCAAAAAGTTCCTAAGATTAAAGCCCTCACACAAAGTCTTTTCCTCTCGGTGATTATGCAGTGTATGTCCATATTCCGGTTCACATATTAATCCTCATCTCTCGAATCTCGAATTAACACAACTAATTATGCTAAATTCGTGATCAATCAACTAGCATGCAAGCTAAATCAAGAATATAGAAAAGAAGAGATGGACATAAATTGGTCAATTGATAAAGAATTAAAGCTAATTATCCATCTACTCTCTAACCCTAGGATATAAAAGACTTAGCTACTCATAATTAAATTAAACACAAAATTAAAAGAAAAAAAATTCAAAAACAATAAAAGAAAATGAAGAAGAAACAAATTGTCTTGAACTCTTGAATCTTGTCTCCATGTCTCTAAAAGCTCCAAACTAAACTAAAACTATGAAAAATAATAAAAGGTGTGTAAGGTGGTGTCTCTTCTTTGCAATAGAAGGAGTATTTATAGCAAAAAATCTACCACAACTCGTGCAAGAATCGAATCCTAACTAGGAAAAGAGTTCGAACCAAAATAGGAAAGTTTTTAGGCTAAACCGTCTCACCATGCGGTCCGTGCATGCGGTCGCATGCCGAACTGCATGTGAAATGCGAAGAAAATTTGAAAATGGGAGCTCCATGAGGCCGCATGCCGGACCGCATGCGACTGTGCCTGCACGCAACAATTTTCAATCGGCTCATTCTCATTCGTTTCAACTTTGATTTTAGATCCATTTTTGCTTACAAACTCCTATCGAGCTGTAATTTCATCCTATCATGCTCAATTTACATAATTTTGACTCCAATTTTCTGCAAAATCAAACAAAGTACGAATGAGCATCATATTTTACAAATTAACAATACTTAAATACAAAACTCATTCCAAACATGATTGTCCAATACGAATTGACATCAATTAAGCTTATAAAGATGAGAAAATTCATATTTATCAATCCCACAAACTTAAAGGGTTGTTTGTCCTTAAACAACATGAAAAGAAACAAATGAAACATGGTTTTTAAGCAAAATAGTGACCCAATTAGCTTCAAAAAATTTCAAAGACAAGATTCATGTACAAATCCAATTAAGATCAAACATAAAATAATAAACCAATCATTCTAGCCTCGTTTAAACTCCTCATGGCATAGGAAATATTTTAGTGAACTCTCAACTCTCAAGTGTATAAGGTAGGAAGTGTATACTCTCAAATCAAAACATAACATGCAACCTACCATAAGCTTGCCAATTATCTAACTTACTGTTGTTCAAATGTGTACTTCAAACTAAGACCAAGAAAGACTTTATTTTGGTTGTAATGTTGGCTCTTTGGTAAGGTAGGAAAATTTAGGCTAAGTGACTCAAACAATACCCTAACTTTCAAAAATAGCACAAGCCTTTTTCATCTTTACAAAAACTTCTACCATTTTTCATAATTTGAACACAACATTCTTTCCTAGCACCATTCTTCCTTACTTATACCCTTTTATGCTCTTATTATTTTTTCAATTTTTTTTTCCTTTTTTTCTATTTTTTTTCTATTTTTTTCTTTTCAAGCTATAACTTTTCTATTTTCATGAGCTTATAACGGCTAATTTCAACTCAAACTTTCAAATAAAGGTGTTTTTTCAATACTTCCTTGAATTTGTTCTTTTAAACACAACCAATTTCCTATAAAGATCTACCCCAATTCACCATTAATTTATCAAAGAAAAGGCTCAAAAGCTCAAAGTTGCAAAGGATAATATTTAACAATTTTGGACAATAAAGAGGGAAAAATTGTCTAATAAGGATGACCTTAAATCATCTCCTAATTCTTAGCACACTCACACAACCTTGAAGAAGATTCATGGCAAGTTCTAGAGATTAGTATGCATGCTTGAGAATTCACACAAGAATGAAATAGACTATGAAAATATACTAGTCATAGCTCAAATCTCACATTAGCTATTTTTTCGAGTCAAAAGAGGCTAAAACAATCAATCTATCAATTCATGCTCAAACCATCATAAAATTCTTACACTCATCAATTTTCAATTCAAACCCACAATTTTACCATTAGCCAAGTCACACATTCACCCAAAAGCATGCTTTTTTTTTTTAAAGAACAACTTAAAAACAATAAACTAAACTAAAACACATACTCTCTCCGTCCACAAAACGGTTGCCACTTTTGCTACTTAAGTTTGTCCACGAAATGATTGCCACTTTTGCTACTCCACTCACATTTATAGTTGGATCCTTACTCCACTCACAACAATACTCAATATAATTCACTACTACCTACCATTTTCTTAAAACCCGTGTCATCCACAATGTGGCAACCATTTCGTGGACGGAGGGAGTAACTAGCAACAAAATTAACTAACTAAGAAAGCAAATAAAAAAAAAAAGCAATCAACCCCCTTCTCCACCCTCTCAAACTTATTCAACAACAAGGAAGAATAAGTTTGTAAGTAGAAGCGGAGGTTGGTTGGAACAAACTCACCGATTCAATATGAACGGAAGTAACGAAAAGAGCTATCTTTCCCCCCACTCTCTCGCATCTTTTATTCTTTTCTCTTTTTTTTTAAATAACAAAGAAAACAAAAATAACAAAAACAGAAAAAGAAATCTAACCTTGTTGGGTTGCCTCCCAACTAGCGCTTAGTTTAACGTCGTTAGCTCGATGTAGCCTCATAATCACAACTCATCAAGGAGGATGTATCGTCAACGACCGATCATAAATTTCGTGGAATGAACACTTCGACAAAGACTCCTTTGTAGTGTAATGATTACCCTTATCAATGAAAGGTTCCAAATCCAAAACTTTATGATCTTCAAAACATTAGAAACCTTCATCTTCATAGATCTTCATAGTTTGATAGATAGAGAAAATGTGCATCTCATCATTGACTCGAAGGCTGAGCTCTTCTTTTTCCACATCAATTAAAACTCTTCCCGTCGCCAAAAATAGGCGTCCAAAAATTAAAGAAATATTCTCATCTTCATCTATATCCAACACCACAAAATCACAAGGAAAAATGAACTTACCCACTTTGACCAAAATATCTTCAACGATCCCCCTTGGATAAGCTATCGAACGGTCCGCCATTTGAAGCACAATATTGGTGGGCTTGAGTGTTCCAATTCCCAATTTGTTAAACAAAGACAATGACATAAGATTGATGCTAGCTCCCAAATCACATAGCACCTTCTCGATTTGAAATATACCAATAGCACAAAGAATATGGAAGCTTCTTGAATCTTTCATCTTTGTAGGCAACCGTTTTTGTAAAACTGCACTACATTCTTCATTAAGATAGACTGTATCAAAATCCTTCAACTTCTTCTTTTTCAAAAGCATATCTTTCAATAATTTTGCACAATTAGGCATTTTTTGCAATGTCTCCACGAGTGGAATGTTAATATAGATCTTCCGAAATATCTTAAGAAAATTAGAGAATTGTTCATTCATGCTTTCCTTCTTGTGGCGTTGGGAAAACGACATAGGAGGACGATAAAGAGGTGGTTTTTGTGTTACCTCCTCCTTTTGGCTTTGATTCTCCTTTTTCACCACTTGAATATCCTTAGAGCTTTCATTCTTGGCTACTTCAATTGGTATCTTCGGCTCTTCATAAAGTTCCACTCCTAAGCGTGATGGCCATGCATTGCTCCTTTGGATTGATCATCGTATTGCTAGGAAATTTTCCTTGTTGATGTTGGCTTGTCAAAGTGTTAGCAATATGACCAATGTGCATCTCCATAATCGCCATCCTTGCCTCCATATCCACCATCCGTGTTTCCAACTCTTTTGACCGTGTCTCCAATTCTTTAGATCTTACATCACTCGCTTGCATGAATTGAAGGAGCATATCCTCAAGTTTTGATTTTTTCTCCTCCATAATTTCACCATTAGAGACAGCAAATCCGGGTGGTGGTTGCAACACATTGTTGGGATTCACATATGAAAGGTTAGGATAAGTCCTAGTACCTTGATATTGCACTTGAGGCCTTTGCAATGTGCCATAAGCTGCTCCGGGAAGGTAACCATAAGGTTGTTTGAAATTCTCATAGCCCTTTTGGTTGACATAATTGATATCTTCAACATCCACTACTTCTCCTTCAGATGGGCCGTGCTTTTGATTCATCATGTACTCCATCTTAGCCATGAAATTCGACATCTGAGCAGTCAATTTGTCTACCGGATCGTTGTTTGTATGGACTGCCACTTCCTTTGGTGCACCCCTTGACTCCGACCATTGATGATTGTTAGCCGCTAGCTTCTTAATGATATCCGTTGCAGCTGCACACCCAAGCTCCAAAATGTCTCCTTGCCCGGCAACATTCAAAAGATTCTTGACTTCACCCAAGCATCCATTGTAGAACAACATCACCTTCTCATTGGCCGATATCCCATGGTTTGGGCACTTCCGCAGCATCCATTTGAATCACTCCCAAGCCTCATAGATTGTCTCACCATCAAATTGACGAAATTGCTTAAGATGGGTTTTGACAGCATCTATATTCCATCTTGATGTCACAGCCCCAAATCCCGAGGGACGGCATAAGCCGGGGTGCGACTGGGGTTGGATTAAAGAAGCGGGGAAGAAGGGGGCTATCCGACTAAACATACATGAAAAGACATCATTAAACCATGAATAAGACTTGAATATAAATAAGAAAGAGTTAATCACGAGTGATTACTCGACAAAATACACAGAAGAGACTAAGTTCAAAATTACAGACTTAACTACAGTGTATTGTTCAGAAGGTGTGTTTGAAAAGATTTAGAGTTCTGCAGCGGAAGAGTTCTAACTAAAGCATCCTATCTTTCAACTCAACATCAACCGTCGCCGCTCACCGTCGCTTCAACCTGCACATTTAGAAAACAATGCAGGGCTAAGTACAAACGTACTTAGTGGGCACGATGCCGAAATCATAGTCATATGTATAAATAATCTGGCAATTATAACCGTAACGCATCGGGGTTTTGTTGAAAAGGCCCGTGCCTACTAAACATTTTCTAACTGATTTGTATAAAGCAGCTTGCGCAAGCATTTTTAGAGTATGTTATGTTCAATCTTGACCCAAACTAATTCACCGTGGCTGGTACCCCTCAACAGGATATCACATACACCACAGGTTACAAAGTGCACTAACTCTGGAAAGCACTTAGCAGCTAACTCAGAGCCGATCGTTAGTTAACCTAGTTAGATTAACTCTAAAAGTCTGGAAAACCCGAAGGTTAACTCAGAAATATGGAAAACACGAATGTTAACTCAGATAGGTACAAGAGAACTAACATAAAATAGTTGAAACAGTTTATGCCAAGATTATCACTTTGAAAACACAATTATCAAAGCGATAAATAATATTTTCGAGTTGTGGAAAAACCCACATTTTATTTGATATAGATAAAAGCCCACCTTGTAAATACAGAACTTATAAGCAAAAGCTTCCAACTTTGGATCTTCCGTCCTTTCTCTACAGTTGGCTTCCTCCTTCATCGTAAAATAAACATACTTTAAAAACGGGTTGTAAAGGATAATCGATTAAAGATTTAGTTATTTTATTCTTTTGGGCATTTGCACGCTTACTAGATTCGTTTTACTTAAACGGGAAACGAGGCTCGTATCAATCTCGTTAGAACTTGGAAGATCTCATACTCGACTCTCGGGTCAGTAGAGATGGTAGTCGATATCCTAATACGACTTTAAAGATTAAGAGAAACTAAGTTGGAAAGAATCGACTTAGGCAATTTACTTTAACTCTTTGAACGATTTAAGGAATTTCTCGTTTATTACTTCTTTAAAGAAAAGATAAGATATAAGGTCTCGACTGGTCTCCATCACTAGAGGTCTTGTACTTGACTTTAGGGTCAGTAGGTAGATGTTCAATAGATAAAAACGGCTTAAACGATTGAAAGAAGTTAAGTTGTGAACTAAACAACTTAGAAAATAAGAAACTGAAAATTCACTGTACAGTCCAGTAACTCTGGAGGCTGTCCAGAACAGAGGACTTGGAAACAGGGAGTGAGCCTTGTACCATTAGAAAGCTTAGGAAGTCTAGTTCACGCTCCAATTTACGGATCACAAATCCGATAAACGAGCTGGAAGTTATAACAGTTTCCGGCGAGGGTCGCAAAACTGCCGTGGAAACCCTAATTGATTGATAAGTTCGCCGTATAATGTTTTAGGTTCGTTTTAAATTCTCGTATTCAACTTTCTTAGAAACTGGACTCTTAAAGTAGTCATCACGTACCTCCGTACATGACAAACTCCTTCTCAACTTATTCAAAAGCACGACGTTCTAACGTCGGATTTCAATTATCAAGTACTAAACCAACAAAGAAAATCCAAACGCGTTCTAGTTCTCGATTACAACTATAATCCATATTATAATTAACTCGGATGCTTATGATGTCAACTAGAAAAATATTCCAAATTTCATTATAAACAGTAATATCAACTTAGAATTCTCATCCGACTTCTTGATTTTCAGTTACAACTAGATATTCGTCTCTTACGCGATTTTTCAACGTTGTCGATTTTTGTTCAAATTTTATGACGTTAATCTACGTCCAATATGAATCAGTTTCATGCATGCTAACATATCTTATCATCATTATAACTCAGTTTATAAAGTGATTTTAGTCTCTTACATTTCATTAAACATTTTTAGAAAATTCTTATTTAATTCCTATTATCAACTAACATGATTTGCATCATAATTCCATTAACAATTCATCACTTATATCTAACATGTATAAACTCCTAATTACTTTATAAATTTCTGGTTTTATACATATGTTAAGGGGTTGATTTTCTTCTCTAATTAACATCATTTATTCACTAATCAAACTATTATAACAACTATTAATCACTTGCAATTCCAAAAACAACTAACATGCAAAACCCCTAATTTATAATTCAAACCCTAATTGAATTTCATAATAACATAGGGCTTTCAATCCCTTTTTATTCCAAACACTAATTAAGCATCTACTAAACATGAATCCATGATCAAAAGAAGAAAAATAGAAACTCTACCATTTTCCAAAAAAATTCTGCATTAACATAGATGTTAGGTTTCTTATTTTTTTTCCATTTTAATCTCCAATTAATCTATCTAACACATCCAATTATACTATTCTAAGATCAAAATATCCATTCCCAACCTCCCAAAATTCGATCAAGAAGAAAAGAAGGGAAAAAGAAAAAGGATTGGATAGGATTAAAGAGGATCATCATACCTTGAAAATTAAGGAAAAAAGTATGGTGTTTGAATGGATGATTGAGGACTTGTGTTCTTTCTTCAAGCTTTGAAGAGTCTTCAATGGAGAAAAGAGGTGGAGAAGATGAAGTTTGAGGGTGAAAGAGAGAGAGAGCCGAGAGTTGTGAGAGAGAGATGAGGAAAAAATTTGTTTTGTTCAAGTTTGTGAAATGATGAAAAGTTTGTCATGGTGTAAAGGTGTTTGTAGGTGTCACTTAACTAAACCTTATTAAGCATGCATGTTCCCCACTAATTAATAAAAAAAAATAAAGAATAAGTGGCTGCATGCAGAATTTTTTGAAGGGTTACGGATTTTTCCGGCGCGATCCGACGTTACGGAAAAACGAACGACGAAGACGTTGTTCGGTACAAAAACCGTCGCGATTCGATTTGACTTGAAAATTCTAATGTATGAACTTAATTAGAAAATAAGTTTATAAAATTTATTTTGACAAAAACTCAGGACGACAAGTCCGAGTTTCGTCCGGAAAAACGTAAAAACAAACTTTCTCGGCGTGTTCGTATTGCGATTTTGTAAACGTAAAATTAAACGGTTTTCCGTTCTTAGTTTACAAACTAAGAATTTTTCGTACGCTCTAACCCTAAATACAGTAGCCGTCTAGCAGACTTCTGTAATTTATTTTTAATAACGGATTCGACCGTTAGCCTTAGAATTCAAAAAATTATAAACTTAGGCGTGCAAAGCCATTTTTTTAATTAACTTTAAACTTTTTAGAACGTAAGGAATTTACGGGGCATTACACTTGAGCAGGGGTATTATAATGTGAGTGTTTACTGTAGTTAATGTGCATTCATGCACAACATGTATATAGCGTATGAGAATAGCTGATATAGCTTGATTGCTTACGTGTCTAGCTTCTATTGGTTTTTTTGTAGTTTTTGGTGTCATCACTTGTAGCTAGCTAAGAGTATAAATACTCTTTGTATTTGTAATAGCAGATCATCGATCATAGTGGAAACTTTATTTCCTTCTTCTTCTCTTAGCTCTGCTCCTTATTCGATTGCACAACGCCACATTACATATATTGTCATTGATAATTAATTAAAAGAATCAAACCACATGCAACAAATGCAACAACACAAAGACTTCCCTACAACTGGTTAGGTAGAGTGCAACCGGTTTTGACCCGGCTCACCTAACCCGCTCCGACCTGCTTTCTTAGATCTCCTTCTCTCTACTCTAATTTCTTCCCAGATTCAACCGCAGTCGTCCCCCCCCCCCCTCTATCGCTCTCTATTCTCTTTCTATTTGACCCTCTCTTTCTTTCTCCTTCTTTCCCGCTGCTGCTCCATTGTCGTCGCCGCCACGGGTGAGTCCCCTCTCTGTTCTTTTTCTCTATCTCTCTCTTTGACTGTCTCTCCCCTTCTCTTACCCAATTACGCTGTTGTCACCTCCACCACCTTGATGTCGTCGCAGCCATCGCCTCCGGTAACTGAAATTTGCTTACCCTTTACCAATTGCCACCTCTCTACTCTCTCCAATGTTGATTTGCCTCTTGAAGTTGAGAGCATAACACGATCCGATTGACAACTCCGAGCCGGGTACTCAACCAATTTTGAAAAATTCAGCAGCTGAGAAACCTAAGAAGGCGGTGGAGTTGGATTTAGGTAGCGGAAGTCGGATTCTAAAACTTAAAATTGTTGCCTAAAGATACTTTTAGTTTATGATTTTGGGACGAAAGTTTGTATTTTTATAAGTGAAAAACTACAGATTGGAAAAGGCCATCGGTTTGGTACGGAGAAAGCTGGTTTTTTATGATTCAGTGGAGTAATGTGAAGCTTTGAAATAATATTTTTAATTGTAGTATTAATATTAATTTAATATGAAGATGGAGAGGCACATAAATCTAACCATTTTCATCTGCTTTAACTTGAAGAAATGGATACTAAATATACATGTTTTTACTATGTTTAAAAATATTCTCATCTTGCAACATGCTCTTGCTTTAGTTTTCAGTTGTTTTCTGACTTTGATGGGAGTGATAATCTTGATCTTACTTTGTGGTTGGGGTTAATTAGATTTAGCTCAAAGTTGGATTAGACTATATTGATAATTCTATATATGAAATCTCTCAGGTCCTGCTTCAGATATTCGAACTTGTTTGGCTGCTCATACTCCAGTATTTCCCATTCTTCCTTTGCTTGTTCTATTAAACCCTCCCTGCTGCTACTTACCCAATATTGCATCTCTCTCTCTCTCTCTCTCTCTCTCTCTCTCTCTCTAATATGAAGAAGCATATGATATATATCTTGCCTTCCATGGCATGCTTTATTTTCATGTTGTAGCTTTATAGACTTAGTTGTTTATTTGTTTTATTTTTCAGGTAAACGTTGTAAAATTTCTTGCTTGTAATTATTTAGTCAAATAACCATTGTCGTGTTGATAAGTAATTATTTATATGAAGAAATGTAACGTTTCACAATTATTATTTTTCTTAACGACAATGTTTATTTTCATTCACAACAATTTGTACTTCTAGTAATTCGATTAGGTAATTATTGTCGTGATGAAAAGTCATTATTGATATAAATAAAGGTAATGTTTCACAATTATTACTTTTTTCAACGACAATGTTTACTTTTATTCATGACAATTTGTACTTTTAGCTATTTGGTTAAATAATTGTTGTCGTGATGACAAGTAATTATTGATATGAAGAAATGTAATGTTTCATAACTATTACTTTTATTAACGACAATGTTTACTTTTAGTTAGGATAACTTGTACTTTAAGTTATTTGTCCAAGTAATCATTATCGTAAGCAAAAGTAATAACTGACATAAAGAAATGTAATGTTCACAAATATTACTTTTGTTCAAAATAATTATTACTTTTATTCACGATAACATGTACTTTTAGTTATTTAGTCAAATAATTATTGTAATAAAGAAAAACTATATGTATTAAGGAAGGTAACGTTTCACAACTATTACTTTTCTTAACGACAATTATTATTTTTATTCACGACAACTTATACTTTTAGTAATTCGATCAAAAATATTTTTGTTTATGATATTGACAACTTGTATTTTTAGTGATTTAATCAAATAATTATTATCATAATGAAAAATAATAATTTAATGTTTCATAAAAATAAATTATATTTGTATTTTTTCTTCTAAAATTAAAAAATTAAAGTAAAATGAAATTCTAATTGAAGATTAACAAATATTATTAAAATAAATAATTCATAAACAAAAAATAAAAAACATGAAAAAAATCAAATGGTAAATAAGACACTTGAATATTTCATATTACACAGTTATTAGAACATTTGAAAATGTCTCAATAAAGTTAATTATAATGCAAAAAGAAGGTAAAAAAAGGTTTTCAAATAAAAGGGAAATAAAAATGGCGTCCAATAGGTTTTGAACCCAAGCGGTACAGGTAATAAATGGAAGCGTTTACCGCTAGGCTACAGAGCCTTATATGTTTTGTTCTATGAATACATATATTTATACGTATAGACCGCCTTTTTCCCCTTTTTTTTTTAAAATTGATCAGGGCGGGTTGCAGGTATGGGCTGGGCTAGTTCGCGGGTATAGGTCAAAACCGGTTGCATAGAGTGCAACCGGTTGTATGGAAGTCCACCTCATGCAACAAACATTTGAGGGATCACATATGCACAAAATGATACTTATAGACCTTATCTTCATGCAAGCAATTTTACATATCTTGTATTCTTCATCAAAACCTTCATTTTCTTGGGTTAAGTTGAACAGAGAAAGAAGGAAGATTAAAATGTCAAATCTTTGATTTTTGAAACACAATTTACCTTGAATATGAATACGTCGTTTGTAGTGTCAAAGGAAGAATCAAATGATTAAGCCAAATATGTCAATTGAGATCGGTGAAAATAGAATCGCCGATGGCTGCCGCGAAGATGGATACCGTCATACAAATTGCCAGTGTGAGATTGTTCGCACTTTTCTTTAACACGCTGACGAAGCGCTGTCGTCACACTCTTCGCATAAATAAATTTATAAACACCTCTTGCCCAACAAGGTAGTAGTTAATGGCAAGTGGAGTCGATCCCAAGGGACGTGGCATAGATCTGCTCTTCAAATTGAACTCAACAAAAGGGGTTTTGACTGCAATGTATCCTGTAACTCAACAAGTAACAATATCAAATAACAAAAGAGTTTGGATTGAGTTTCGAATCCATGATCCTAATTACTCATCACTCGTTCATTGGTGCAAAGATATTCAATTAACTGATCTTATCACTTGGTTTAAGATAAAGATTAGTTTATACCCTAAAGGTCACGAAGTCACGATATAAACACACTTAGCCTATGTCTAACCAATTTTACAGATCTTGACCAGAAGGCAAGATCTTCTCTCTTGATCAACAAAGTCACGAAGACACTTCAGTAACGATGCTGCCCAAGAGGCATTAAGAATAAATAGACCCAAGACAACCATGAGGTAGGTCACTACCGACTGCTCTCCAACACTCTTTACCTTCTTGGGCACGAGAGACACTCTCGAGTTGATCCCAATTCCTGTTAATGACTTAATCTCAATATCTAGATGGTGATCAATCAAATGTCAATATCAATTAAGTCTAAAATTCATCCTAAGTGTTTCGGGAACTAAATCAATTAACGAACTAATACGAGTTTAGAACGAGTAGTTTACTATCACTTCATCTACATCCAACCCAAACAATAAATTTAGCTAGACATAATAGTAAACGAAAGCACAAAATATATAAAGGAAAACATATTTATCATAAAACAGAAAACGGGTTGTTGACCAAAAGCGTAGTCAGCAACCAAGGTCTTGGCTTCACGCCAACAACTAAACTACTGCAGAAAATATAAAACCAACGTAAAAGTAAATTGCCCGTAGGACTTGTTTCTTCCTCCCTTCCTCTCAAACTAAGAATGCAGAACTAAGAATAAAAACGGCACACATTACATAAAGGAGTCGGCCATATATATAGGCGATGGAAATTAGGGTTTAGGGAAGTTTCCTTGTTGATGAAGGACTCTTCCATGCATATCCGCCTCTCTCTCTCATGCATGCAGCCACGATTCTCTTTCCTTGCTTGGTAGATATCTCCTTTGATTAGGTCCGGCTAGGATAAGGAAAGAAAGATCCAATCCTTATCCTCTTTCTTGAAGGAAACTAAATATGTTGCTGGCTTGACTCGCTTCTTGCCCACGATGTCTGCATCCTGATTTGCTTCTTGTGTTGACCAAGATCCTGGCTCCTTCGGGTACTTTATCTGTTGGCTTCAAGGATATCGGGAGGTACTTCCTGACTTGTAGAGCATGTAAAACGTTGTTTCCCAGCTACAAGCCTCCAGCCCTATGCCCATTTGCATCGTATCGCCATTTCAGCATCTCAGCAACAGATTTTCCACCGAATTTGCCCAACATCCCACCTGTTCTTCCCTGCACACCATCTCTCGACTTTGTGTCCTTCCAGACACACTTTGACTCGATAAAGACTAAAAACACAAGAAAAACACAAGAAAAGATTGACACAAATATGGGTTCATCACACCCACACACTTGAATTACACTTGCCCTCAAGTGTACGGCCGCAACTCCACCCAAGACTCAAACACAGAAAAGACAAACAAAAACACAGACTCAAAAGATCAGCACAACAACATGTTAGTACAACAGAACAGGTAAGCAGATATTGCCATCAAACAGGTCAAGATAGAGTTATTGGGCAACATGGGTATCCTCACCAGCACTCAACTCTCAAGTGTATATGGTTAAATGTATACGCTCTTGACCAAAATCAACAATGTTTTTTCATAGGCTTGCCTGCCCTCTACATCTCTACTTCTTTGAACAAAATCAAAATCACTTATCCGTAGGTCTTTATTGGGTTGTAACGTGGCTTAAGGCAAAAGGTAGGGAATGTATAGGAACTGGCTAAGCCAAGAACTCGGTTCTTGAGCAACAGATTGCCCTCAATTCCTCACTCATCATTATCACTCCACCCTAGCACACTTATTATTTCTTTCTGGACTCTTTTTTTTTTTTAAGAATAAAGGATATTGCCCAGCATGTGCTACCCAACATTTCTCTTACACCCCTCATTCTTCTAGACCTGAGTTCTTGACCGGGACGGCTTGTAAATTCAGGCTACTATAAGTAATTTGAAAGAATTATCATCAAGCTCAAAGGGGCTAAACGGAGGGTAAATGTCAAGGTAGGAATTTTGGCCATGGGCTAATTAGAACAAAAACGCCTAATTCATCTAAGTAATTTAACTAAGTCACACGAAGCTTTAATTAAGAAATGCAGGAAAGTTCTAGGTCAACAAGTGTCAACTGGTCTTTATCACACAAGAAAAAATAGTGTTGCATATTTATATAGCAGTTAAAGCTCAAAAACCTCACAGTTTATGCCCAATATCTCATTCCGTCCTTCCTATCTACATACGGCATCATCTACATCAACATACCTATTCTGACCTATCATGCCACATGCTGATCAACAACTAAAACAAACTTTAAAAACACAAAACTGACCAACTTCCCAACACCCACACACTTTGCCTTAGGCAAAGTGGGTACAATGTTGGGCAACTACAAATACAGAACAAAAAACTGACTCGACAAATATTTACTGACTAAGTCAAGAAGGAAATTCTAAAACCTTCACCACACAATTTGCTGGGCAAATTATGGGTGAAGGCAGTAAGTGTACCTTCTCGATCAACAAGAAACAACACAAAAATAAAACACAAAAAACACAAAAAAAAACAAAAACAAAAACCTACACAAACATAAAAGTGGGAGGAACATAAAATCAAAGAGAAGATTCAGGCGGGTACCTGAATCCTTGGAGTGCAAAGAATGCCAGCTGGGCATCCCTAATCTCGATCAACATCTTCTCCATGTTGGCTAGTCTGGTCTCGACTTCATTGTTGGGCAGCACCGCTGCGTTGGTGCTTGCCTCCTCCTTCTTGCCCAGGGGTGGTCGCTTGGTGGATTTTGTCCTGCCGTAGTCGATGAACACGTATCTGCCGTGGTCGCTTCTCCCAACTTGTTGACCGCCATCACCGGCTTCCCCCTCAACTCATCGTAGACCCCAATTCCATTCGCAAAGGCTGTCACGAAGTGGCCACAAGTGCATCCCAAAGCCTACTTTACCAGCACCGTCTTGAGCTGCTCACCAAGGAAGGCCGTGAAATTCACCTTAGTCTTGGTGTGCATATACCACAACAAGTACCTCTCCTTGTTGCTCACGCTGTTGCCACTATCGTTCTTGCCATACAAGTTGTAAGAAAGAATACGATGGCAAAGCCTGAGGGCATGAGTCTTTAGCTCGGTTCCCTTGTTGTTAGCCCCATTGTATGGTGCTCCATTGCCGATCTCCTTCCACTGTTCCTGGTAAGCTGCATCTCCCGGGGGTGGCACCATGGTCTTGGCCTCCATGAACTCCTTCTTGGCCAAACCCTCAAGCTCACCATCCCCAGAATCTGGTTAAGGACGCTCACTTGGAAATCATACTTCTCGCCCAACAGCGAGAAGGAGATCATGCTCACCCTGTTCTCGGGATCACTGGTCATTGTCGCCGTGCTGTATACCTCCTTGACTTGATCCTCATAAACCTCCACAGGCTATTCCAAAAACTTGCTCCAACCTATCCCCTCAAACAGCTTCCTCACTTCTTGGGCAACACCTAGGTTCTCGTATAGTTTGAAGTCGAGAACCCTAGGTGCAGTCACCTTCCAATCCCTGGGCTTCCTACAAGTCACCACTGTGGCGCCCTTCTTCTTCCTATTCCTACCGCTTGCTGGAGTAGACTGGTCATCATCCTCTTCTTCCTCAACATCGTCCCTGCTTCTTCCTCGCTAACCCTCGACGGGGTTCCGACAGCTATCCCCTTCGAGATCGATGGCTGGATAGACCCGGCGTCCGAAGCAGCAGATTTGTGCTTCTTCGTGTCTTCGCCACCGTGAGGGCGCTTCATGACAGTCCGCCCACGCTTCATCGCCGGCCTTTCCTTGGCCTTGGTCTTTGACTCCGCCGCCAGCCCTGCAACCACTTCTTCTATCGCCTTATTTAGGTCTTCTTCCTTATTCTCTTCGTCTTCCACATTATCACCTTCTCCTTCACCATCTTTCTCGTTCTCTTCGTCCCCGTCGTCTTCTTCCTCCTCTGCTTCTTCTTCCAGATCTTCCTTCTCAAACACGGGCTTCGACTGGGTCTCCTCCTCTGGCTACTTCGCTGCCTCGTCTATCAGACTAGGGTTCTCATCACTCATCATGAATGCGGCGTCGACCGGCGGGCTTTTGGGCACGCTTGACCCGATGGTGACGGAAGGGTTTTGGTCGGCAGAGGGTTTGGCGGGTTCCATGGGAAGTTTCCTTTTAGTGGTGGTTTTAGGCTTCGTGGTGGTGGTGGTGATAGTATCGAGGTGAGATCGATGTTAGTTTCGATGGGGATTTTGTTGAGTTTTCTATTTCTTGGCCGAGTGGACACCATAGTAGGGGTTTGGGAGTTTTGATAGAGAGAGAAGAGGGAAGGTGAGAAGTTGCAGAGTTTCAAATTGGTAGTAGGTGTGGTGGAGACGACGTGATGTAATAGGTATATAGGACGCGGTTTTTAAGGGCAACAGTAACCGCCTTGGAAAGTCTTTGACCAACAACTTGGTTCTTTGATCACGTCCTCTGCTCGACACCCTGCTTCCTTCTTAATCTTGGTTCCTAATCTACAACTTGCATCTTGCTCAACATCTCCAACACAATTAAAAA
This sequence comes from Schizonepeta tenuifolia, assembly GCA_029490685.1. NCBI lineage: Eukaryota > Viridiplantae > Streptophyta > Magnoliopsida > Lamiales > Lamiaceae > Schizonepeta > Schizonepeta tenuifolia. The sequence goes on from CM055959.1 coordinate 59,176,929, forward strand.
CATAAACACACTCCGAAACAACTTTCCCCTATGGTTAGACTCGATCATATGATGCTTCAAACTAAAACACTATAAAATAAAATACTTAAAAGATAAACTAACTAATTTTTTTGGATTTTCATAATTTTTGTACGAAAATAAAGAATAAAAGAAAAAAATAACAAAAAATTTAAAAACTAATCAGGTTGCCTCTTGGACAGCACCCCGTTTAAGGTCTTGGGCACGACACCCCCCTCTTTAGAAGTCAGAGGTCCTCCTCGATAGGAAACCCAGATGGTTCTCCCTCAACAAACTGTTCTTGCCCAAGATAGGCCTTCAAGCGCTGGCCATTGACTTTAAAATTTTTTCCATTCTTGGTATCCTTGATCTCAACAGCTCCATTTGGGAATTGAGCTTGAACTTCATAGGGTCCTGCCCACTTGGTCGAAAGCTTACCTGGAGAAAGCCTAAATCGCGTTTGATACAGCAACACTTGTTGCCCAAAATGGAACTCCTTCTCTTTAATCAAAATATCGTGGGTCTTCTTCATCCTTGTACAAGCCAGCATTGTCATATGCTTGGAGTCTTATCTCGTCGAGTTCTTAGATCTCGAGTTTCCTTGATTCACCTGCCTCGTTCCAATCAAGGTTGAGTTGGGCAACAGCCCAATGTGCTCGATATTCCAGCTCCACGGGCAAGTGGCATCTCTTGCCATAGACCATGCGATAATGGAACATGCCAAAAGGTGTCTTAAAGGCAGTCCTATACGCCTATAAGGCATCATCGAGGTGCATACTCCAATCCTTCCTTGTAGTGCCCACAGTCTTCCTCAAGATCGTCTTGATTATTCTATTAGACAATTCCGCTTGTCCGTTGGCTTATGGGTGGTAGGCTGTTGACACTCGATGAGTAACTCCATACTTCTTGAACAAGGCTGTCACCGTGGCGTTGCAAAAATGAGAACCTTGATCACTAATTATAGCTCGAGGTACACCAAACCTATTGAAAATTTGTGTTCTCAAAAAACTGGAAACCACCTTAGAATCATCCTTGTAGGACGCACGAGCCTCTACCCACTTCGAGACATAGTCTACTGCCAATATGATGTACTTGTTGCCTTTGGAACTCGGCAAGGGTCCCATAAAATCCATGCCCCATACGTCGAACACCTCCACGGGCAAGATCGGTATCATGGGCATTTTCATTTCTTCTTGTGATGTTGCCTTCCCTTTGGCACTTCTTGCACATCTTAACCCACTCATAGCAATCTCTGAACAATGTTGGCCAATAAAAGCCATACTCCAAAATTTTCCTTGCAGTCGGTTGATGCCCAAAATATCCTCTGCATTCCTTGTTGTGACAATGCTCAAGAATGCTCTTTTGCTCTTTATCCTCGACACACCTCCTTATAATCTTGTCGGCACATTCCCTTAATAAATATGGCCCGTCCCAAATATAGAAACGGCTCTCATATTTAAGCTTGTTCCTTTGATAACACCCAAGGTCGGAGGGTATCTCTCCAGTCACCAAGTAATTCATGATATCAGCATACCATGGTTCATCTTGAGCAAGACTCAAGTGCTCGTCGGGAAAGGTCTTCTTGATCGGCACCCCATCATCAGACTGGAGGATTTGACTTAGGTGGTCGGCAACTTGGTTCTGGGCACCACTCTTGTCTTTGATCTTTATGTCAAATTCCTGCAACAAAAGGATCCATCTAATCAATCTTGGCCTGGATTCCTTCTTGCTCAACAAGTATTTCAATGCTGCGTGATCCGTGTACACTATGGTCTTGGCTCCAAGCAAATAGAATCTAAACTTTTCAAAAGCGAAGACAATAGTCAAGAACTCCTTCTCCGTGGTGGCATAATTGCATTGGGCAGGGTTCAACGTCTTGGAAGCATAATAGATAACATAGCTTTCCTTTCTACGTTTTTGCCCAAGAACTGCACCCACGGCATAACCACTGGCATCACACATTAATTCGAAAGGCATCCCCCAATCCGGAGGTTGGATAATGGGGGTTGTGATCAAGTTCTCCTTCAAGGCATGGAACGCCTTCTTGCAATCTTCATTGAACTCCCATGGCACATCATTTTGAAGTAGTCTTGTCATTGGTTGTGCGATCTTGGCAAAATCCTTGACAAATCTTCTATAGAACCCAGCATGCCCTAGGAATCCTCTCAACTCCTTCACAGATCTTGGGTTGGGTAACTTGGCAATAATGTCGATCTTGGCTTTATCCACCTCAATTCCTTTTCCTGAAATGACATGCCCCAAGACGATTCCTTCTTTTACCATGAAATGACAGTTTTCATAATTCAACACAAGGCTCTTCTCAACACATCTCTTCAAGACTCGATCTAGGTTGTTGAGGCATGATTCGGAGGTCTTGCCGTAGACGGTAAAGTTGTTCATAAAGACTTCGATGCACTCTTCAAGAAGGTCTGAAAAAATGTGCATCATGCACCTTTGAAATGTCCCTGGTGCATTACACAACCCAAATGGCATCCTCCATCATGCACCTATGAAGGTGATCTTTCCTTGATCCTCATCAGCAACCCAGATCTTCATGTAACCAAAATAACCGTCAAGAAAGTAATAATAATCATTACCAGCTAACCTCTCAAGCATCTCGTCGATGAAGGGCAAAGGAAAATGATCCTTCTTTATCTTTTGGTTGAGCTTTCGGTAATCTATACACACTCGTCATCCAGTTTGCAATCTCATGGCCACCATCTCATTCTTCTCGTTCTCAACAACTTGGATTCCTGACTTCTTGGGCACCACGTGCACATGACTTACCCACCGGCTGTCAGACACGGGATATATAATTCCCAAGTCAAGAAGCTTGAGTATCTCTTTCATTACCACTTCTTTCATGGCTGGGTTCAATCTCCTTTGTGGATCTCTTACTGGGGCAGCATCCTCTTCAAGCAAGATGTGATGAACGCAGTCCACAGGGTTATTGCCTTTGATGTCGGCCAAGGTCCACCCTATTGCCTCCTTGTACTTGCTCAGCACCTCACCAACTCTGACCTCCTCCATGCTCGATAACTCAGATGATATGATCACGGGTAAGGTCTCGTTCTTTCCAAGATATATGTATTTCAGGTGCTTGGGCAAAGGTTTCAACTCTAACGTAGGGGCTTTTTGCAAAGATGGTACCAACCTGTCCTCCGGCTTCAATTCAGGGATGTTGAGTGGTTCAAACCCCTGAGGCTGCATGTTGCCTGGAATCCTGGCATAACTACATTCTTCCACATCTGCTGGTTCTTCATTCTGGGCAAGATCCTCTTCTGTCTGCAAGCCGGCATCCTTCCCAAGAACGGTTTGTTGCAAAAACTTTTCTACCAACTCCTCAGTCTCATCATGGGGTAGTTCCTTGAGTTCTTCATCAAACTCGTCTTCATCTTCATGGGAGTTATTAGGAGTGTTATTGTCCTCTAGCTCCTCATCCGTCCCATAGTCTTCATCGGTGGAGTCGAAACTATGCCCATGGACTAATTCTTCCCAAAAATCTTTATCACTGTCGTACTCATCGCCTTCATAAAACTCTAACAAGGCACCATCATCCTCAATATCCTCATCTTGGTCGAGATCCAGGTCAAGACCCTGTATTAAATTGAGTTCCTCCTGGCCTGTGTCCTCGTTGTCTTCTAAGAAGCAACTTAAGCTATTAAATGTCTCCATTCGTCGACCAAATGTATTGAAGGTGTTGAGGTGTTCTAGGGCATCATCCTGATTTTGCCGATAAGTGTCAAACTAGACAACTTCTCCAGCTACTTGAACTGTCAACCTCCCAGTATCACAATCGATTTTGGTGCAGGCCGTCCTCAAGAACGGCCTTCCGAGCAAGATTATTGGGTTCTTGATTGTCTTCTTTCCCATGTCAAGAACATAGAAGTCAGCTGGGAACAGAAGATCCCCCACCTTGACCAATACGTCCTCTAAAACGCCATCGGGGTAGACTGTGGACAAATCCGCCAATTGAATGTCAACACGGGTAGGAGATAAAGGTCCAAAACTCATTTCATCAAACATGGCTCTTAGCATCACATTTATCGAAACTCATAGATCAAGCATCGCCTTAGGTATTGACGTAGTACCTATTCTGCATGGGATAGCGAATATGCCAGGATCCTTCTTCTTGAGCGGGATGTGAGAATTCATGAGGGCTGACACGTTCTTCACATGGAAACGGGCATTATCTGGGTACTTGGTCTTCTTCAAGCACATTTCTCGCAAAAAATTTGCACACTTTGGCATGGATTGCAATGCCATCAGTAGTGGAAGGTTTATCTCCACTTTCTTGAACACCTCCATCATGTCCTCCAACTCCTTCTGATCACGATCGCGGGCAAAACGTCTTGGATATGGGATCTTTGCCTTTGCAGTGCGAGGAACAGTCCTTTTGGCTAAAGCCTCTGCTTCTTTTTCAGCCTTCAAAGAGCCCAACAACACGTCATCTTTATCAAACTCCAGCTTTGATCTCTCCATCTTCACGTAATCAAACAAGGCTTCATCCTCCTCATTATCGAAGATGGGGTTTTTATTGGCCTTTATCCCTTCTTCACGTTTTGCCTTCAACTCTACATAAAGGTCATTGATATCTCCTGAGCTCATCTTAGTTTCTTCTACTTGAGTAGGTCCCTTGAGTTGGGTTTTGGGCAGCACCTCTGACAAGTCCTTACCACTTCGCAAAGTCACAGCATTGACTTGCTCCTTGTTGACCTCCACTTGGGCAGGAAGCCTTCCGCTCTTGTCATCTACCAGCTTTGACAGAGTTTGGTTTATGTGAGTTAATTGAGCTTGAAGGTTGTTCGATTGACCTCGACTTTCCAATTGAAAGTTCTCAAAATCCCTCCTAAGCCTTTGGTTCTCATTGGTAAACCTATCAATGGTCTCCTTCATGAACTCCATCTTTGCTGGTTCTCGATGTGGAGGAACATAGTTATGTTGTTGTTGAGGCTGCTGTTGAGGTGGAGGCACATATTGCTATTGAACAGGCTGCAGTGGTTGTTGGTGGGCAGGTTCTCGTGATGATTCTGCCTATAGCCATAGTTGTTGCCATAGTTGCTGTTATTGTCATACTGGAACCTTTGTTGCCCACCACCTTGCTGGTTCTGACCTATTGCCTTCACCTCTTCTCCTTCTTCCACAAACCAACTAGGGCATTCTGAGGTGACGTGGGATGTTGCCTAACATACTTCACATCGCTTCACAGCTCTGTGAACTTCCTTGCCATCAACCTTTTTTTTCAAGTCCTCCATATGGCCAGACATCTTGGTCATGAAGTCTTTCATGGTGCTGACCAAGTTGTCTGAATTTTCTTTGTTTCCTTCATACCCCCCTCTTGGGATATCATCTTCATCTCGTGATTGTTCAGCCATGGCGGCTATTTTCTTGAACACTTCAGATGGTAGTTGATCGACTATTGCTCTTCCACATGCTGCAATTATGTATTTCCTCTCTGATGCTCTCAGTCCTTTCAAGAAATGTTCGATCAAATCAATGTCCTCGATTCGATGTTGAGGACATCTTGCGATCAACTTTTTGAACCTCTCATAATACTCGTACAACGACTCACTCCCACTCATTTTGATCGAGAAAATGGCATTCCTTCCACTTTGTATCCGGCCAACTGGTATGTATTTGTCAAGGAAAGCTTGCTGCAACTTCTTCCAAGTGTTGATGCTTCCCTCTGGCAAGGTGTAAAGCCACTCTCGTGCTCCGTCAAGAAGTCAGAATGGAAATGTGAGTAGTCTTACGTAGTCTGGAAATGTATCTTGAGCAGCATCTCGTTCTCTGGCAGCATCTCGGGCAGGAGTGGTATTGTTCCTTATAGTGCTAATCGCCATCTCAAAGTCTTGAAGATGGGTCTGAGGGTCTTCTCCGGGATGATCACTGAACTTGGGCAGTATCTGAATCAACGAATGTTTGAGCTCCTAGTTGCCATTGATGGTGGGCAACTGGATACTTGAAGGTCTAATCTGTTTGTCGTCAGGGAACATGATCTGACAGTTGGTTTTCTCTTGCTGTCCTGCCATGGTTATTGATGTTTCTGATTCTGAACTAGATTTTGACTTCTCGCTGTCTGTACTCGCTGTTGAGCAAGAATTGTCTTCTTGCTCAATATCCTTATCTTCTGTCAAGCTCGGCAACTCTGAAGGTTCATTGATGCCTTCCTCCAACTTTTTCTTCTTCTTACGTTGTTCTGCTCAATTTCTCCTTGCTATCACCTCCGAGCAAGTTCCTGGATCTTGTGGATCTCTGTCACTCTGCAGATGTGGCTTGGGCATAAACCATGCTCAACTCAAGCTAGAAGAGCAAACTAGCTTAAAACCAAGTCCCCGACAACGGCGCCAATTTGACGAAGCGCTATCGTCACACTCTTCGCACAAATAAATTTATAAACACCTCTTTCCCAACAAGGTAGTAGTTAATGGCAAGTAGGGTCGATCCCAAGGGACGTGGCGTAGATCTGCTCTTCAAATTGAACTCAACAAAAAGGGTTTTGACTGCAATGTATCCTGTAACTCAACAAGTAACAATATCAAATAACAAAAGAGTTTGGATTGGGTTTCGAATCCATGATCCTAATTACTCATCACTCGTTCATTGGTGCAAAGATATTCAATTAACTGATCTTATCACTTGGTTTAAGACAAAGATTAGTTTATACCCTAAAGGTCGAAGTCACGATATAAACACACTTAGCCTATGTCTAACCAATTTTACAGATCTTGACCAGAAGGCAAGATCTTCTCTCTTGATCAACAAAGTCACGAAGACACTTCAGTAACGATGCTGCCCAAGAGGCATTAAGAATAAATAGACCCAAGACAGCCAAGAGGTAGGTCACTACCGACTGCTCTCCAACACTCTTTACCTTCTTGGGCACGAGAGACACTCTCGAGTTGATCCCAATTCCTGTTAATGACTTAATCTCAATATCTAGATGGTGATCAATCAAATGTCAATATCAATTAAGTCTAAAATTCATCCTAAGTGTTTCGGGAACTAAATCAATTAACGAACTAATACGAGTTTAGAACGAGTAGTTTACTATCACTTCATCTACATCCAACCCAAACAATAAATTTAGCTAGACATAATAGTAAACGAAAGCACAAAATATATAAAGGAAAACATACTTATCATAAAACAGAAAACGGGTTGCTGCCCAAAAGCGTAGTCAGCAACCAAGGTCTTGGCTTCACGCCAATAACTAAACTACTGCAGAAAATATAAATCCAACGTAAAAGTAAATTGCCCGTAGGACTTGTTTCTTCCTCCATTCCTCTCAAACTAAGAATGCAAAACTAAGAATAAAAACGGCACACATTACATAAAGGAGTCGGCCATATATATAGGCGATAGAAATTAGGGTTTAGGGAAGTTTCCTTGTTGATGAAGGACTCTTCCATGCATATCCGCCTCTCTCTCATGCATGCAGCCACGATTCTCTTTCCTTGTTTGGTAGATATCTCCTTTGATTAGGCCCGGCTAGGATAAGGAAAGAAAGATCCAATCCCTATCCTCTTCCTTGAAGGAAAAGAAATCTGCTGCTGGCTCGACTCGCTTCTTGCCCATGATGTCTGCATCCTGGTTTACTTCATGTGTTGATCAAGTTCTTGGCTCCTTCGGGTACTCTGTCTGTTGGCTTCAAGGATATGGGGAGGTACTTCCTGACTTGTAGAGCATGTAAAACGTTGTTTCCCAGCTACAAGCCTCCAGCCCTATGCCCATTTGCATTGTATCGCCATTTCAGCATCTCAACAACAGATTTTCCACCGAATTTGCCCAACATCCCACCTGTTCTTCCCTGCACACCAACTCTCGACTTTGTGTCCTCCCAGACACACTTTGACTCGATAAAGACTAAAAACACAAGAAAAACACAAGAAAAGATTGACATAAATATGGGTTTATCACACGCCGCAAGTGTACGTGTGCTATTGTGTATATGGAAGCAAGGTCGTACTCCACAGAGACTATTTTAAATCTAACAAGTACTACTTTCAATTATTATCCTCTATTTAGACTCTGAACTTTAAATTTGGGTTTTTACTCTTAAATTAACAAGCAATAAAAAAGCAAACAAAAATAAACAAAAATAATTAAGAACTCAAATATAACAAAGAATATCTTAAGGCTTCGATTTCGATGGATAATTGAACTCAAACTCCTATTAATCAACCAACTAACAAGGGTCTCAACTCTTCTTCAAACAATAAAAAATTTAGTTTAAACCTACTCTCGTAGTGCCTAAACTGTGGATTACTCACTAGGATTTTGATCTCCGATAAACATCATAAGCAAGCAACTCCAAAAAGATCCTATGATTAAAGCCTTCACACAAAATCTTTCCCTCTCGGTGATTATTGTAATACCCCGAGCTTTTATAAGTCCTTGAGTGCGTTTTAAATGCGTTTTTATATTTAATTAACGTGCCTTGAGTGATAAAATTTTTCAAGGAAGAAATTTTCTTGAAAATGACCAAAATGCCCTTGTGTGCTTAAATGTGATTTTTCTCGTTTCAATTATTCGAATCGAGTATGTGATGCATTGATTGAGTTTATTTATATGAGTATGAGCATGGGTATGACTTTCGGAGAATTTCGAGAACTTTTACTTTTCAGTGAATAGTAATGAAAACCGAGAAAATACTATTCACCGACGAACTCAGAATTTAACCTAATTAGTGTCTTTTAAATCTAGAATTAATTCTAAGACCCCTAAGATATGTTAGAAGCTCATCCGAGATCACATGAGAGAATTCTAAGAGTTTAGTTCTTAACGGATAAATTAGTCGAGCAATTTTAGGTTTTTCTTCGTTACTTGGAATTTTAACCTAAAAATTAGATATTTGGAATCCTTGATTTATTTCGTGAGATACGAGATAGAGTTGAGGTGTTTTCGATGTCGGAATCGAGTCAAGGAGAGTTTAGAGCCGTTTTCAGTCTAAACGGAATAATACGGATATATTCTACCGAAAAACTTTTTCATCCGGAGAAAATTATATCAGATAAAAATAAAATAAGAATCTCTCTCCTTCTCTCTCGCTCTCACACCGACATCCCTCTCTCTCTCTCTTCCTAATCTCTCTCCCTAGGTACCTATTTTCTACTCTAAGAGGGAATATCATGATTACATTCATTTCATTAAGCCATTTTATTTCTTTTCTTAGCTAAGGTGATGAACTTAGCCAAGTTCATTTATTTATCTCCTATCTCTCTTATCCCTCTCTCTCTCTCTCCACCGTGCTTCACCAAGAAAGACAGAAGAAAATTCTCTCTTCTCTCTCCCTCTCCAAACCGTAACACACACACACACATAGTAGAAGAGAAATCTCCATTGAAGCTCAAGAAATCAAGCTTCCAACTCCAAAGAAGATCATCATCATCTTTAATCCTTCAAACTCTAATTTAGAGGTAAACAAATTCATCAAGTTTTGAGTTCAATTCCAAAGCAAATCATCTCTCTTTTTCTTCTAAATTTTCGGCACTCATAGCCATAGAAGAAGTGATTGATTTTGTTCTAGTTTTCTTGAGGTTCAAGATAAGATCCTTCATGGAAAATCCAAGCTAAAGATTTGAGCCTTCAATTCCTTCATTTTCGGTCCAAACAAGATCAAGAGGAGAGCTTATATTTAAATCATTTAAAGTATATTTATTCATTTGATTACTTATATATATGTAATCCCTAATATCTAAAGAAAAGAAATATGCATGTTTTAATTTATGCTTAGGCAAACTAGGGTTGAGATGTGATGATCAAAGTGAGGAAATTATTAGGAAATCGAACCCTAGGAATTAATATAAGAATTAAAAGAGAAAAGAGAAATAAAAACCCTAAGAAAATGATGAAAACCAAAAATAGGGAAAAAGGAAGAAGAAAATTTATTTTCATGATTTCTTGATGATTTATGGTTTATATGTGTTTATGATGATGTTTGGAATAATATATGTGCATGAGAAAATTTAGAAAATCATTGCTCTAATTTTATGATTAAAACCGAAAATTATGAGTATTTTGGAGGAGTATTTGATTTGATTTATTGTTATATGATTTAATGATGTTATGAGCATGATGTAGTTATGATGGAAAGGATGATTTAATCTATTATGATGTTATGTGAGAAAAATCGAGATATATATATATATATATATATATATATATATATATATATATATGGAGGAAAATAAATTTTGACGATTTTTGGTAGTTTTGATGATTTTGATGTTATGAATGTGTTTGTGTTTGATTTGGAATATTAGATGTTTGATAGGAATTTTTGAGATGAAGAAAATGAAATTTTTAGTACAAAATTATGCAAAAATCGATGGAAATGAGTTTGAATGCCTAGTGTGTGTTCTAGGTGTTCTTGGTGAATTTTTGAATATCTGAGTGTGTGTTCTTGGTGAGAATTATGAAGATTTGAAGATTAATAAAATTAATCTTAAAATAAAATAAATTAATTATTTAAATAATTAAAAATTCGAAAATTTTGACAATAAAATTAAATGGAAAATAAAAGAAAAATTATTAAACTAATTATGAGATAAAGAATTGAGTAAAAATAAAGAAAAAAAATTTCCTTAAGAAGAAATTAAATTAAGAGGAGAAAATTAAGTGAGTTTAATAATAGAGATTAAAAAGAAATAATAATACTAGTTAAGAAATAAAGAGGAGTTAGAGTTAAGAAAATAGAGTTAAAAAGTTGAGTATAAAATTTTAGACGAGTTAGTCGAGGTTAAGCCGTTCAATTGAACGAGAATTAAAAAAAAGGGAATTAATCTTAAGTTAAAAAGAATTTCTTTTAAGAAGAAAAAAATATTTGAAGTGTAATGCCCCGGAAATTCCTTACGATCTAAAAATTTAAAGTTAATAAAATAAATGGCTTTGCACGCCTAAGTTTTCGATTTTAAATTCTAAGACTAACGGTCGATTCCGTTTCTGAGAATAAATTACGGAAGTCAGCTAGACGACTACTGTATTTAGGGTTAGCGCGTACGAAAAGTTTTTAGTTCGTGAACTCAGAACGGAATACCGTCTGATTTTTTTTTCATTCACGAAATCGCGATACGAACTCGCCCGAGAAAGTACGTTTTTATGATTTTCCGGACGAAACTCGGACTGTGTCGTCTCGAGTTTTTGTCGGAATTAATTTTATAAATTTTAATTTTTCCAATTAAGTTTTATACGTTAGAATTTTTTTTGGACGAATCGAATCGTGATGATTTTGTGCCGACCTACGTTTTTCGTCGTCCGATTTCCGTAACGTCGTATCGCATCGGAAAAGCGCGTATTTTCCCTCCCTTCCCTCTCATAACCGATTTCTCTCTCTCTTTAGCAAGATAGATCATTTCTTTTATATAGTATTACTTTTTACCTACTACTATTCTAACACTATTCACTATTCACCTATTTAACCTAAGTATATAACCATGTTATATCACCAAATCATATCTCCTCCCTCAACCTCAAAATTTCGGCTGCCCCTTCTCTCTCCCTTCTTCATTTCTTCTTCCTCCATTGTTGAAGAAAGCTTTAAGATCTTGAGCAAGAAAAATAACAAGTCTTCTTCCATCCATCAAACTTCATTCCTTCCTTTAGTAAAAATCAAGGTATTCACCTCCTCTTTAATTCTATCCATCCATCATCCACTTCATTTTATTTTCTTTTTGATCGAAATTTAGGGGTGATGAGCTAGATGTTTTGATCTTCGATTAGTATAATTAGTTGTGTTTGGATGTGATTTCTAAGATCAAAATTGGAAGAAAATCAAAAGCCCTAACTCTATGCCAATACCGAAATTTTAGGGCTTATGGTAGGATTTTTGGAATTCTTCAATTGATGTTAAATTCATGCTTAGGAAGTGTTTAATTAGTGATTAGAACCAAGAGAAATCGAAAGCCCTTTGTTTGTTTCAAATCGATTTAGGGTTTAGGGTTTGAAATTGGGGGTTTTTGCATGTTAATGTGTAATTGGATTTCAATTGATCAATTGATGTTCTAATAGCATGATTAAGAGTTAAATGATGTTAATTGATGAAGAAAAACACCCTCTTAACCTATGTATTAAAACCGAAAATGAGTAGGAAATTAGGGGTTTTCATGTGTTTGATTTAGATGATGTTTGGTTGATGAAATAATGTTGTAAAATGATGTTAATTGTTGGTAGGAATTTATTGAGAATTTTCTAAAATTATTTGGTGGGATGTAAGAGACGAAGAACTCGTCGTAAGTTGAAATATAATGTTGATATGAAATGATTATATGCATGAAAGTGATTCTAGTTAGATGTTGTTTAATGACGTAAAGTTTGGACGAAATCCGGCAACTTTGAAAATTGTGTAAGAGACAAACTACTAGTCGTAACTAATAACCGAGAAGTCGAATGAGAATTCTAACTTGATAATATTGTTTATGATGGAATTGGGAATAACTTTGTATTTGATGTCATGAGCTTTCGAGCTAATTTAATATGAGCTAAAGTGATAGTCGAGAACTAGAACGAGAAGTTGATAACATATTGGTTTAGTACTTGTTAGTTGAAAGCCGATGTTTAGAACGTCGTGCTATTGGACAAGTTTTGAGAAGGAGTTCATCATGTACGGGGGTACGTGTTGACTGCCTTGAGGGTAAAGTTTCATAAGAAATTGAATACGAGAACTTAGAACGAACCTAAGACGTTATACGTCGATTCTATCGAGCAACTAGGGGTTAGCGCGGCAGTTTTGCGACCCTTACCGGAAACTGTAATAACTTCTAGCTCGTTTATCGGATTTGCGATCCGTAAATTGGAGCATAAACTAGACATCCAAAAATTTCCAACGGTATAGGGCTCATCCCCTGTTTCCAGATCCCCTGTTCTGGGTAGTCCCCAGAGTTCTGTAATGCGCAGTGAAATTTCAGTTTTCATTCTTCTAAGTTGTTTCGTTCGCAACTTAGTTTTCTTTCGATCGTTTAAGCCGTAATAACTAACGACTATCTTCCTACTGACCCTAGAGTCAAGAAAGGAGCCTTGAGTGCTAACTGAGACGAGTTGTTACCTTTTATCCGTTCAAGTAAAGAAGTTTAGTTAAGCGAGAAATTGCATAAGTCGTTTAATGAACTAAAACGTAATTTTCCTAAGTCGATTCTTTCCAACTTAGTTCCTTATGATCTTTTAAGTCGTATCGAGCTACCGAATACCTTATCTACTAACCTAAGAGTCGAGTATGAGACCTTTCGAGTTCTAAACGGGATTTGTTCGAGTCTCGTTCCCGTTTAAGTAAAATGAATCCAGTAAGCGTGCAAATGCCTAAAGAATGAAACGACTAAAACCTTTTTCGATTTTCTTTGATCGATTATCTTTTACGACCCGAGTTTAAGTATTATTATTTTACGATGAAGGAGGAAGCCAGCAGTAAAGAAAGGACGGAAGATCCAAAGATTGGAAGCTAGTACTTCTTGGTTCTGTATTTCGAGGTGGGCTTTTATATACAAAATAAAACGAGCAATGCTCGGAAAATCTTTCTTTATCGCTTTGATATCTGTGTTTTTAAAGTGATATTATGGCATGAACTGCTTTATGTTTTATGTGAGTTCTCTTGTACCTATCTGAGTTAACATTCGTGTTTTCCAGATTTAGAGTTAATCTAACTAGGTTAACTAACGATCGGCTCTGAGTTAGCTGCTAAGTGCTTTCCAGAGTTAGTGCACTTTGTAACCTGTGGTGTATGTGATATCCTGTTGAGGGGTACCAGCCACAGTGAATGAGTTTTGGTCAAGATTGAACGTAACATACCAGAAAAATGCTTGCAAGCTAATTTGAGAAAAGAGTCAGAAAATGTTTAGTAGACACGGGCCTCTTTCAATAAAACCCCGATGTGCTACCTTTATGAAATGCCATATTTATCTATGCTTATGATTATGATTTCGGCATCGTGCCCACTAAGTACGTTTGTACTTAGCCCTGCATTGTTTTCTAAATGTGCAGGTTGAAGCGACGTAAGCGGCAACGGTTGAAGTTGAGTTGAAAAGATAGGATGCTTTAGTTAGGACTCTTCCGTTGCCAAACTCTAAGTCTTTTGAGAACCTTGTCTATTGAACAAAAACTCTGTAGTATAAGTCTATAAACTTGAACTTAGTTTGCTATCCTGTACTTTTGTCGATTAATCACTCGTGATTAACTCATTCTTTGTTATATTCAAGTCTTGTTCATCGATTGGTTGATGTCTTTTATGTATGTTAGTTAGTTAGCCCCCTTCTTCCCCGCTTCTTTAATCCAACCTCAGTCGCACCCCGGCTTCGGCCGTCCCTCGGGATTTGGGGCTGTGACATGAATCGAGCATAAGAAGTTAAATAAAGAGTTAAGTTGAGCTTAGATAATTAAATAATAATTTACGAAGAGATAAGCCGAGTAAGAGAATCTTATGAGTAAGGATCTAGTAAGAGTTATTCACTAAAATAATAAAATTCGAATTAAAAGAGTTTTAAATATTTAATTAAATAAGAAGTGTTAGAAAAACGAGAGAAAACTTAATAAGAGTCGTTTTAATATGAGAATCGAGTTTATTAAATGGTGAGTGTATAAGTGTTTGTATGATTGCTAACGCTTGAGTGATATTAATTGAGTTTGCTTTTCAAATCTTTTTAATTTGAAATAAGACGATGAAGTTATCGAGTTTTGAACTTTAAGTTAAAAGTCGAGTTTTCATAGAACAAAGAAAACGAAAATTTTAAGTGTCGAGTTATAAATAGAAAACGAATTTCTATTAAGTATAGAAAATAAGAGTTTAATTGAGAATAAGAAAAGAGATATAATAATTATATAAGATAAGAGTACGCATACGAGTATGTGTACGTAGTTGAGGAAGGACGACGTATTTGAAATAATGTCGTATATTAAGTCGAGAAATGTTAAGTGACTATTTGAGTTTAAATTCAAAATTCTTATTGATTGAATTCTTACTTGACTTATTAAGATTGACGAGATTGTTTTAATGCTTATTTTGAAGAAAATATTTTCCGAAAATAAATTGAGCAGTGTCGAGATAACTGTTAATTATATTTAAATCGTATTGAATTTATTATGCTTGAATGAACCTATGTGTTTAATGAAATGCTTATGCTTCGTTAATGGTTAAATGACTTGATCATTTGTTGAGAATGCTTATATGATTGATTTGAGATGACGATAGTTGAATCAAGTATTCGAGTAAGAATTTGAGCGGCATAATTAAGATAAATAATATTTCTTTAACTAGCAAGAAATACTAAAGTAGAAATGATTTAGAAACGAGGATGTGAGACAAAGTTATTTAGTAACCGAGTAGAGTTGATAACCGAAAATGAGAAAGTCGAGAAAGAATATTGATTTAGTAAAGATAAAAATAGAGAGACCCGAGTCAAGTAGAAGTTCTTTAGTCGAAGCCAAAATCTACTTTACGTCTTTCGCTTCAAGAGTCTTATTCTTTATTCGATGTCAAATTGTGAAGGACCGAGCGGGACCGGAAAGTAGCAAGGACGTTCAAAAGAGTAAGCCGCCTAGCTAGAATCTTCGGAAGTCAGGTGGGCGTTTCTAAAATCAAAACTCCGATGAATGCTATTATTGTCTATTGAGTATTATTATTATGTGAGTTTTAAATTCAATTGACTTGCCATTTTTATGTGAGTTGGTATGCTTTATCATCTGCTTGAGATATTATTGCCCTGTGAAAGACAGGAACCCACGTGTGGTATTTGAATTGTTTGAGGTGACTGTGTGCTTTACTTTGGTTTAGCCAGTCACAGTGTTTGAGAAGGAGGCCTACGTCTCGACACAGAGATGAGGTGTAGATGATTCATACCTGTATGTTCATAATATGTTTGACAGCGCTGTCGTTTCAAGAAAAATAAAATATTTTTGCATACACAAGTAAACGTTTTTTATTGCATTAATACTTGTGATGCTACGGCAAGGCAAGTTCAATTGTATAGCTCTAAGAGCAACTTTTCAAATGTTTTGGCATGTGTTCACTGAGTACGAAGTACTCAGTCCTGCATGTATTTCTAAACGTGCAGGTTAGTGGGATGTGGATGGCGTGAACGGCTTGGTGGTGTGTTCTTTTGGTTGAGTCGAAAGTTGGTTGGCAATTACATGTCTTCATACATGTAGTTGTTGGGAATTGAGTCGATGTCTCTGCTGCAGTATTATATGAGGTTTCTTTTGTTATGTTTTTTAATAGCACTCTAATACCTTGTCTGAATTCACGAGCGATGTGCTCGATACAATTTACCGCTTTCTTAATTCTCGTTTCATGTGAACTTGACATACTTATTCCTTTTGGATTTAATATGTAAATTATCTATGCTCGTTTGGTGTTTTATCTATGATTTGGAAGCATGCCTTATTTGTTATCGATTTCAGTCAATAATCCCTTGATTCCCCGAGCATGAACCCTTATGTGAGTTGAGTTAGTATGAGGTTTAGTAGTGTTAGTGTCATTCGTCACACCTCGGGAGTCGGGGTGTGACAATTATGCAGTGTGTGTTCATATTCCGGTTCACATGTTAATCCTCATCTCTCGAATCTCGAATTAACACAACTAATTATGCTAAATTGGTGATCAATCAACTAGCATGCAAGACAAATCAAGAATATAGAAAAAAAAGGGACATAAATTGGTTAATTGATAAAGAATTAAAGTTGATTATCCATCTACTCTCTAACCCTAGGATACAAAAGACTTAGATACTCATAATTAAATTAAACCCAAAATCAAAAGAAGAAAAATTCATAAACAATAAAAGAAAATGAAGAAGAAACAAATCGTCTTAAACTCTTGAATCTTGTCTCCAAGTGTCCAAAAGCTCTAAACTAAACTAAAACTATGAAAAATAATAAAAGGTGTGTAAGGTGATGTCTCTTCTATGCAATAGAAGAATTATTTATAGCTAAAAATCTATCACAACTCGTGCAAGAATCGAATCCTAACTATGTTAAAAGTTCGAACCAAAATAGGGAAGTTTTTAGGCTAAACCGCCTTACCATGCGGTCGCTTGCCGGACCGCATGCGAAATGCGAAGCTCCATGCGGTTGTCCATGCGGCGCATGCCGGACCGCATGCGATTGTGCCTGCACGCAATAATTTTTAATCGGCTCGTTCTCTCTGGTTTAACTCCGATTTTGGATCCATTTTCGCCTACGAAGTCCTATCGAGCTATATTTTCATCCTATCATGCCCAAAACATAATTTTGACTCAAATTTTCTGCAAAATCAAACATAGTACGAACGAACATCATATTTCACAAATTAACAATACTTAAACACAAGACTTATTCCAAACACGATTTTCCAATACGCATTGACATTAATTAAGCTTATAAAGATGAGAAAATTCATGTTTATCAGAAATCAGAGAAGCGGTATTCACTGCCGCCGTCGGAGCAAAACACGATGCACCATCTGAAAATTTTGTTACTGTGTTCATGATTATTGTGAGTAGATATTTTTTTCATTAAATTAAATAAGTTTATTCATGAAAAGATTATACTTTTATTGTACACAGTCAATTAATGTAATATTATATTTTATTTGAATTAATGTAATATTTTATATTATTTTTATTAATGAAATTTTGTGAATGAATTTAATAAAAATGAGGGATTGCTTAATATTAAAATTAGATACATTTTGCAGATACTTGGGTTGTAGGAGTATATGTTTCTAAGTTGTTTCTAATGAAAAATTGAGTGTTGAAGATCCTTTGGAGACCACTAATGGTATCCAAGGGTTGCAAATAGGGTGACCGTCATGGATTTAGGCAGTATAATAAAGGACTAATCAACACGTTTTTCTTCAAAGAAATAAGAGGTGTGTTCTGGTGAAACCGGTGTATAGTATACAAGCGGTTTCACCAGCCCATAATATTAAGTAAAGCCCGATTTCCAGCCCGATTTTGCAGCCCAATTAATTACCTCTCTCATTCCTTTCCTTCCTTCAGCTCTCGTACCAGAAATAATTTCCCTCACTTCTTCGACAAATCTTCAGCTCAACTCAACAAAATCTTTGAGCATCGATCCACCAACGTCGCCGCATCAAAGAGGAGAAATACGTCGTCGATAGCCATCAAAGAGCAATGGATTCTGAAATTTCAACACAGAATTCCAACAACAATGAAGGTTTGATGCAACAAAGAATTTCAACACAAAATTCCACCACAGAAATTCCTACGCCGTCGTTGTCGTCGCCGCCGCCACCGCATGAAGGTTAGTTTTCAACTACAATTTAATCAGTTTTGAATCAATGAAATTTTCTGGTCAGATTTCATATAATTAGAATTTCTCGTAAATTTTAAATTCAAAAGCAATCTCCTAATTGAAATTCGAGAGCCAATTTAATCAGTTATGAATTCATCAAATTTTAAATACTTTTATTTCATATTCAATTTGAAACTTTACAAATGGGTTGAGCCTTGAGGTCATAGATGCAGTTTCTGATTTGCAGTAGCTATGAAACAGTAACAATTCGTATGATAGAAAGTAATAATTTGTAATTATTTGAAATCCTTTTCCAGGGCATACATGGATGGAAATTACTGAATTTGAGAACTTGGAAGATGAATTAAAAGTTGATGAAGGTAAATTTTTTTACCTGTAATCACATCTTTGATAATTTTTGTGTGTTGTTGCTTGCTTATGGTGTGTTGACAAAGCTAATAAGCAGCCATTTTTAGTATTTAATTCACTATGTATTTGGCATTATATAGGAGATAATACCTATTTGTTTGGTTCACTGCTTGGTGTGAAGAAAAAGAGTTTTCAAGATATATATGATCTATATAGCAAACATGCTCTTGAAGTTGGTTTTAGTGTTAGAAAATGAACTACTAGATATAATCGTGCTGGTATAGTAACTGGTTGGTCTTTATTATGCTCATCTGAGGGAATGAGAAAGAAAAAATTGAAGACAGAAAAGAAAGATGTTTAATATCACAAGGACAAACTGTAAAGCATCATTGAGAGCAAAATTGAATGGTGATTCTATGGTTGAAGTAGTAGATCATAAGACAGAACACAATCATGAGCTTTCAAGAAGAGAGTTGAGTTATATGCACCGTTCTCAAAGATCAATAAGCATAGATAAAGCTGTAGCAATTCAAGATATGTTGTCTTCTGGAATTGGAGCAACAGATTCATTTAGATTGATGGCTTATGAAGCAGGTGGTGAACAAAGTATAGGTCATACATTGAAGGACCATCATAATTTTGTTAATAGGATGAAAATTGAGGCAATTGAATCAGGAGATGCACAAACATTGATTGACATTTTAGACGAACAGGGGACTAAAGATAAGGAGTTTTTCCTTAGAGTGCAGCTAGATGATAATGGTAGATTAAGTAATATTTTTTGGAGACACTCAATGATGAAGGAGGACTATATGATATATAGTGATGTTGTTATATTCGACACAACATATAGAACTAATAAGTACAATTTAATTTGTGCACCATTTGTTGGGATAAACAATCATTGGAAGAATGTGATGTTTGGATGTGCATTCATTTCAAATGAGCAAAGTAGATCTTTTGAATGGTTGTTTGAGGTGTTCAATAAATCTATGGAAGGTGTATGTCCTGTAACATTATTTACAGATCAGGATAAGGCAATATCGAATACAATTGAAAAGGTTTTCTCCATGGTTAGACATAGACTTTGCGTATGGCATCTGTACCAAAATGCACAAAATCATTTGGGAAAGTTGAAATCTGACAAGTCATTTATGGATGCATTTGATAAATGTTTAACTCGTTGCACTGATGTAGAGGAATTTGAAAACTATTGGATGTCAATGATTTCTGATTTTGAACTGCAAGAACATGCTTAGTTAGAAAGGTTGTATCAGTTGAAGGAGAAGTGGTGTAATGCATATAACAAAAACTTCACTGCTGGAATTTTATCGTCACAAAGAAGTGAAAGCACTAATAGTGCTTTAGGATTCAAAGCAAAGAAGACGACCAGCTTGACAGATTTCTATGCCATCTTTAATGCAACAACAGATCGTTGGAGAAGTACTGAAGCAAATGATGATTTTGAGTGCTCAAAATTAAGACCCAAATCTCTCTTACCAATGATTGATCTTTTGGACCATGCTGCAGAGGTATATACATTGGCACTTTTTAGAAATTTTGAAAAGCATTTCCTGAAATCCCTTTCCACTTCATTTTCTGAAGCATATGAAGAACTTGGCAGAAAAGTATATCATGTGAATAATGCTCATTGTATCTATACAGTTAATTTTTGTGTGATGGGGTGTTTGGTTAATTGCACTTGTAAAAGATTTGAGGAGTGTGGAATGTTGTGCAGTCATTGCTTGAGGATACTTTTTATTCATTCTATTCATCAAATACCAGACTGATACATATTGAAAACATGGACAAAAATTGGAAAACAGAGCGTGTGGGATAAATGTTCTCAGCAAAGTATAAGTGATGCACCTTGGAGACATCAGATGGCAAGAAAGAGCTATAGTCTGATTATAAATGCACAAGAAACTAAAGATGGGAGAAGTATTGTTGAAGAAGCACTGAATAATGTAACATTAGCTCTTGAAGCTTTGCTGAGTACAAGCAGAATAAGAAATGAATCTGAAAACAGTCAGATATCATCCACTTCATTGTTATCTATCAGTGTGAAAAATCCTGAATTTGCAACTACAAAGGGTCGGAAACAGTAAAGATTGAAAGGATTTCTCCAGAAAAGGAAGAGGAAAAAAACATCTGAAGCATCAAATGCAATTCAATCAAAGGAGCTTAGAACTAAAACTCCTAATGAAAGATTGTTATAGAAGATCTGACCAGTTTGAGGATAATAAGGTGAAGTTCTAATTTTCCTAACTTGAATGAATTTCATATTATTGTTTTCATGCAACAAGGTTTATAATTATTTATGATTGTTAATTTGCAGATAAAAAAACACAGAAAGGGAAAAAAATACAAGCACGTAGAAGAACTCAAATAGATTTTGATTCTTTATATGTAATTTTTACATAATGTAGTGTGCAGTCATGAGCTAAACCTGAATTGCAAATGTCGTATTTCGGTATGTGATTTTTATGTTTTTCTTATTACCATTTTGTGTACTATCACTTAGTGAATGGTGTTGCAATGCAATTGTTGATTATTTATCTGTTCACTATGGCTGTGCAAATTAAATTGATTGTGTGGTTCCAAGTATATTCACAATTGGATGAAACATGTGGTGTGAAACTATTAGCAGCTAATGCTGTGTAGCCAGTTTATATGCAGTATGACAAAAATTAGTGTAAGACCATCTTGCACATTACGTTTTATAGGATGTTCTCATAACTAATTGGTTCTGTTTGGATTTGGGTATCGACTTAACTTGTGAGATAGATGGTCTTATTGAGTTAATTGAATCTACTGATGAGGGGTTATATGTAATTGAAATCAACCTAGTGATTTTGCGTACCATGCATTTTTTTTTAGGGAATACTTTAATTTGTCTTAAATCTAATGTTGCATAATGTTGACATTGGTGGAATCATTTCCATTGGATACATTTTCTGAATGTATGAAATTGGTTTATCAAATCATTATATTTTAAGGATCCGCCTTAAAATTCGATTTTACGGATTCACCTTAAACTTTGATTTTACGACTCCCGTCTTTGGCTATAATAATACGGCTCCACCTTTAATAAGATTAATAATATATATATATATATATATATATATATATTGTGTGTGTGTGTGTGTGTGTGTGTGTAATTATTGTTGTTGAAAAGGTAAACATTTTGACTAATAAACATAATGTTTCAAAATTATTACATTTTCTCACAACAATGTATACTTTTGTACATGAAAAGTCGTACTTTTACTCAAACGTTGAAGTAATTATTGTGTTTGAAAAAGTATAGATTGTAACTATGAAAAGTAAAGCTTCACAATCATTATTTTTTGTCACAACAATGTTTACTTTTGAACACAATAACTTATACTGCTGTAATTTTATGATCAATATTGATACAATTTTACGCAAAGAAAAAAATTAAAAAAAACACACAAAGCAAAAAATATAAAAACTAAAGGACAAAAAAAAAGAATAGTGGAAAAAATAGGGGTGCATAGGATCGACATAAGATGAGTGGGGACATGTGCATGCACCCAATGCACCTCCGAGTTTAGGTTCAAGTTTACGGCTCTGTCTTTATCTACAATTTTATGGCTCCACATTTAATACATTAATAATATAAAGATAATCACGGTTACAAAATCTTGGATTATTCGACTCACTCAAATGTTAAAGTAATTATTATCGTTGCAAAAAGTAAACTTTTTAATTAAGAAATGTAAAGTTTCACAATCATTACATTTTGTCACAACAATGTCTACTTTCGCACATAACAAGTTCTACTTTTAGTCAACCGTTAAAGTAATTATTATCGTTGCAAAAAGTAAACTTTCTTACTGAGAAACGTAAAGTCTCACAATCATTACATTTTGTCACAACAATGTCTACTTTCGCACACGACAAGTTCTACATTTAGTCAACCGTTAAAGTAATTATTGTCGTTACAAACAGTAAACTTCTTACTAAGAAACATAAAGTCTCACAATCATTACATTTTGTCACAACAATTTCTACTTCGCACATGACAAGTTCTACTTTTAGTCAACCATTAAAGTTATTATCGTCGTTGCAAAAAGTAAACTTTTTAACTAAGAAACGTAAAGTTTCACAATCATTACATTTTATCACAACAATGTCTACTTTTGCACATAACAAGTTCTACTTTTAGTCAACCGTTAAAGTTATTATTGTCGTTGCAAAAATTAAACTTTCTTACTAAGAAACGTAAAGTCTCACAATCATTAAATTTTGTCACAACAATATCTACTTTCGCACATGACAAGTTCTACATTTAGTCAACCGCTAAAGTAATTATTGTCGTTGAAAACAGTAAACTTTGTTAGTAAGAAAGATAAAGTCTCACAATCATTACATCTTGTCACACAATGTCTACTTTCGCACATGACAAGTTCTACTTTTAGTCAACCGTTAAAGTTATTATTGTCGTTGCAAAAAGTAAACTTTTTAACTAAGAAACGTAGAGTTTCACAATCATTACATTTTGTCACAACAATGTCTACTTTCGCACATGATAAGTTCTACTTTTAGTCAACTGTTAAAGTTATTATCGTCGTTTCAAAAAGTAAACTTGCTTACTAAGAAACGTAAAGTCTCACAATCATTACATTTTGTCACAACAATGTTTACTTTCGCACAAGACAAGTTCTACTTTTAGTCAACCGTTAAAGTTATTTTTGTCCTTGTAAAAAGTAAACTTTTTAACTAAGAAACGTAAAGTTTCACAATTATTACATTTTGTCACAACAATGTCTACTCTTGAACATGATAAATTATACTAATATAATTTTACAGCTCCACCTTAGTTTTAGATTTTATAACAAAAAAAAAAAGAAAAGGAAAATAAATAAACGAAGCAAACAAGAAAAAAAGAAATAAAATATAAGGGTGTTGAATCTAAGATTACAACAGAGCTTTTTGGCTACGCCTTCGACTATAATTTTTCGGCTCTGCCTTCAGCTCTTATTACTAATATAAGGATAATCGTCGGGCAATAATTTGAATTTATTTGGATCGCTCCGAGGCCTTCGGCTCCCCTCACTCGAATATTTACCAAAGAAGAAGCGGCAAATAAAAAAAGAAAATGACAAATAAAAAAATGAAGAGGCAAACAAGAAAAAAAGAAATATAAAATAAGGGTGTCAAATCTAAGTTTACAATAGAGCATTCGGCTCTAATTTTTAGTCTCTGCCTTCGGCTACAATTTTTCGACTCTGTCTTCGGCTCCGATTACTAATATAAGGATAATCATCGGGCAATAATTTGGATTTCTTCGGCTCGCTTCGAGGCCTTCGGCTCCCCTCGCTCGAATCTTGACCAAAGAGGAAGCGACAAACAAAAAAACAAAAAGGCAAACAAGAAAAGAATAAATAAAAAATAAGGGTGTTGAATCTAAGTTTACAACGAAGACTTCGACTCTGATTTTTAGGCTAAGCCTTCGGCTACGATTTTTCGACTCCGATTAATAATATAAGGATAATCATCGGGCAACAATTTGAATTTTTTCGACTCGCTCCGAGGCCTTCGGCTCCCCTCGTTCGAATCTTGACCAAAGAAGAAGCGGCAAAGAGAAAAATAAAAAGGCAAACAAAAAAACAAAGAGGTAAAAAACAAAGAAGAGGGAAAAAAATTTGGTGAGTAGGGTCCACACGACATGAGTGGGAACATGTGAATGCACCCTATGCACCTCTGCATTCGGCTCCGATTTTACAGCTCCAACTCTAATATGCTTAATAATATAAAGATAATCATAATGACAACATTTTTGGTTCTATGGCTTGCTCAATCGTTAAAGTAATTATTGTCGTTCAAAAAGTAAATTTTGCCATTTATAAACGTAAAGTTTCACAATCATTACATTTTCTCACAAAAATGTCTACTTTTGTACATGACAAGTTCTACTTTTAGTCAAACGTTAAAGTAATTATTGTTGTTGATAATGTAAACATAAATATTGTCGTTGATATTGTAAACATTGTAATTAAGAAATTTAAAGTTTGAGGCAAGGTGAGGATTTCCTTGGCTAGGTGGGGGTTGGAGGCAACCACCGCTGGCGTGTTGCCGAGGCTGAAGAGCATTAGGCGGTTGGCGTTCATGGTGGAGGTGAGAGAGTCCAGGTTACGGTGGGCAAGGCTGCGGCTGAGCATGAGGAGGCTGCCGAACCAGGGGAGGCCATGTGGTTTGGGGATGGCAACGGTGCCGGTTCTGTTACGGCCTTTTGGGTGAGAAAGACCAAGTGAGAAGAGCGAGAGAGATGAAGAGTGAGAAGATGGTGATGATCAGATATTAGTCGAGAAGGGTTTTCGAGCTGAGAAAAGTTGCGAGTGTACCAAAACCAGTACACAAAAAATATGATAAATCTAACTGAAACTAAGATAACATATAATCAATAACAAATATGTTCATGTTAAAAAAAACTGACAACATAAGCATATAAATTTCCAACAAAAGTCTACACAAATTCATACAAACATTCACAATATTTGCATAACAAGCTTTATTGTTCAATACTAAGAACTAGCATACTGATAAGCAGATTAACCATACTACAAAAGTAACAATTATTCAATATCCAAATGTTCAAAGTAAACAACAGTTTAATTATCAAACAAAAACTGTCATTTCCACTACAAAGTTGCCTCCTTCACAAGATATCATTTAGCCCTTTTTGTGAATCGAAGAACCTCATCCAACACTTCTTTTTGGAATTGATTGATAGCAGACAAGATAATCCTTGAACAATAAAGCACTCTAAGCCTTTTCCTTTCAACGGCCTTCAAACAGAGAAATTGAAAAAATTAATAACTACTTACATAGTTATTTATGATAAAGCCAAGTTCAGATATAAACAAAAAATGTAGAAGCAGGAACAAGAAATCACTATTATGCATTTCTGAATTTGACATACAATGAAGAAAAGAGATAATATCATACCTGTGACAAATCTTGAAGCATATAAGGAATGCCATCAAAATGCTCCATATAATGCATTAGATAAACACCACATTCAATGTTGCTGAGGTCACTTTTCCATTCAAAAGGAACATCTTCAAAACTGAATGATGGGAACTCTGAAGCTTTTGGATGTTTCATATCACGAAGAAAGATATAAAACTGATCTTTCTGCATAGGCAAACAAACAATTTGTAAACATGTAATTATTAGATGAAATACAACAAACATTAAATAAAATACAGCAAATGATATATTAATATGAAAGAAACCTACCACAAGTTCAACCATTTTCCGACTGTGAGAGTTTTCTACACAATTATCAAATTTGTTGTCCAGGTACTGAATCTTACACGCACAGAAGTTGATGACAACAGCAACAAAGTGTTTATCAAAGCATATGGGGACTACAAACTGTTAAGAATAATAAAAAAAAGATTATAAAAAAGAAAAAGAAAGAATACAGCATCAACAATAATATATAAAATAACAAAATTCTACTTACAGTTTCAAGAGATGAAAAATCATTCAATTGAACCATTTGTTTTAGAGAAAAATGCCAACAACTTCTGATAATACACCCTAACTCTTCAAGATCATCAGCAGGTTTGGCATAAATCATTTTCTCAACACATGTCTAGAAAAAAGAAATGAATAGCACAGTTAAATGATTACTATAAAAAGAAAGAATCAAATGAAAAAAAATTAAAAAGATAAAAATATACTGAATATTGACTGTTGAAATAGAACTTCCTAGTGATAGTAGACAGTCTAGAAGAGTGATACTTGATGGACTTGTTAAGAATGATAGACCAAGCATCTATCACATTTGAATCCAAAAAGTAACCATCATTCTGAGTTTTTATTGATTGAAAGTTCAAATAGAACTTCCAATAATGAAGATCATGTCTAAAAACATTCATCCTGAAAATTAATATGTAGAGTTAATAAGAAAGTATAATAGCAAATAATAAAATACATGGATATGAAGAAGGAAATAAGCAGAAATAAATACATCTTGACAGCCAGTACGATGATCATGAAAACAGAAGTCAGCAATGTCCTTTTCTATCTTGGAAATTTCCTTAAAGTGTCTGGCATTATTGTTAATAAATCTACTCTTCAATGTAGATTTAACAGTAGGCCATTCAATGCTACAATCCAATATCATTGGATCAATAACAGGCAAATTGGGAATTGCAAAGAATAAAACAATAAAAAAAAATAGAGCATATCAATGTTCTGTTGAAATGAAAAGGAAGAACATAAACTCAATTACAATATGCAATTAACAACCATACCATCATCTGACTTGCATTGTTTGTAATGCGGAGTAACTGGCTCATATATTTGACAAACAACAACATTTTCATGCTTAATAGAAACTGAATCAATAATCCTATCCATTTCTGCATAATTAATCTCATCAACTGGACTTTTCTCTGCAATTTCAATTAGAAAGGAGTTAATAACTAATTTTAAAAAGTAACTAGAAAAAATAAGTTCTGAGTTCAGGGCACGAACCTTCATAATCACTCTTCCCAATTTGTTCACACTGTTCAGTTGGAACTTCCTCTTTCATCTGATTTTCATTCCCAATTTGTTCACATTGTTCAGTTGGAACTTCCTCTTTCATCTAATTTTCATTTTTTTCAGCTTCTGATTTGATAAAGTATTATAAAGGTAATTTAATGTTAGTAAATATACAAATAAAGCATAAAACACAAACTAATTGAAGTAAGCAGTAAATACAAACCTAAATGATGAACATCATGTAGAGAATCAAACAACGAATATGAACTTTGACTGAGTAGTTCGAAAGATGGCATATCAGGATCCCTGATCCTTTTCTTCTTTTCTTTCTTCTTCTTTGTCTGAACCTCTTGATCGTCAGGATGTTTATCATCAACAACATTTTGAGTTTGCTCAACTTCTCCTGTTGAAACAAATTTAAAAATCAGTTCAAATATAATTAAGAACATATTTAAGAAACAATATGATATAAACTTACTTGTCAAACCATCTGCAGGATTGGTGTTAACATCAGTACCAACAAAATCATTAACAGGAACTGATTCTTGAGGAATAGAAGACTGAAAAAATTATCATTTTTCACAGTATTATCCTTCTTCGCATTCTGGAATTGAAGAGCCAATTCATCACAAATTTTGAAAACATCTTCATTCCAATACGAATCAGCAGCCTCCAAAACTTTTGGATCTGGAAATGGTACAGTCGGTATACCAAAACATTGTTGTTGAGAACCAGATATTTTCAACTCTTCAACTCTTGCCTTGTGATTGGAAACAATCACGTTGAAATCTCTCTGCAGAATCAAGAACGACCTTTGCAACCCCTACAAAATTAAATATTTTAATCAAACTAAAAATGTCAATTACAAAAATAAAAGCAGAAAATCAAAGATATAGAAGTGTTATGAAACTAAAAACACTTACATTTTCAGAAATGGAATTGATATCAGAATCAGACTTCTCGCCTGGAGGAATCTTGTAACTACTATGCTCAGAATCAGGTTCCCGAGCATCACCTTGACCACCAGACTGAACCGGAAATTTTTCTTTCTTAGACACCCTATCACTCCTATCAACTACATAATCGTCTACCCTGACACGATCACTCACAGGGAAAACACCTACTAGCCACTCCCCACTACCAAATTCTAATTCACCTTCAGACTCTTCTTTCAATCTGTTGTTAAACTTAGAACTAGACCAATGCTTAATGAGTGACAAGGTATGTGGCTCAGAGATACCTTGCCATTGGAATTGATGAAAGTAAAGAAGATGAATAACTAACACACAACCATTTATAACAAAATAATCATTCTGTCTAAAGGATTCCAATGCCTTACATAGCTTCTGGAGAACAAAACTACACCAATCAAGCTTTCCAATGCTATGAACATCAAATAGAGATTTCAAAAGTCTTAACTCTAGAGTTGTGTTTGCAGTAGGAGCAAGAAAGCAAGACATAGCATAAAGAATGAACAGAATAACAAAATCATCACCCCCATTTTTGAATCTCTGATCACTTTGATTAGAAAACAGATCAAACACAGACTTCTGAGTGGGTTGACCAACGAAACCAATTTTTTTCTTAAATTCATCTATCAAACCAGTCCCATGTTCATCATTTCTACCATAAGATAACACATTAACATTCCCATCAGTAGGTCTAGGTAGAAGGAAAAGATCTTGAATATCAGAAGGTTTAATAACCAGATTATGCCCTCCCTTAAAAAACAAGATACGAGACAACGGTTTAAAATTTTCAATAAACCACATAGTCTGCTTCCAAGACACATACGTCCATTCACACATACACAACAGACCACCAAACCCTACTCGCCTAATAGACTCTTTCTGATCATCATTTAAAATTGCAACTAAATCACAAAGTCTAGAAGGAATGCAACTAATTGCATATCTGTAAAAAAGAACAAAGTAGTACTCAGAAAATCAGTAAAAAAATCTCAAGTATTCAAAATTAAAAATAAGTAAAAACAGAAATACCTTTGTTCCTTCACAACCACCTTCAAGACTTCCTTCCTCTTGACTACATGACCAGGACTTTCTTCACTTTCAGTCCTTTCTCTCGACGACCAGTGTAGTCGGGAGAAGATATAACAATCTCTTTACCCTTAGATGATTTCTTTTTAACCATGCTGAACAATCTAAAACAGAAACAGAATCAATAATCAATAGTTTGCTAAATCAGAATATTGTAAATATATACTGAAAGGGTATTTTTCATCACATTAATGTCAACTTTAATTCAATGGAAATGTAACTTTGAAAAAGATAAGGATTTCAACTACATCAAAATCAACAGAAAGATGACAATAACAAGATATAAAAACCATAAACCTCACCAAAACAAAATCATCAACTAAACTCAAAAACATAATCAAAGGCATGAAAAACAGATAATATATAAATCATAAATCAAAAGCAATGCTCAAAATCATATTGATTTCAATATATAAACTAAAACGACATGATGAAATAAGGCAAAAAACACAAAGTAAACAAGAAATTCACAAGAATCTCAAGTGGAATGTTTATGAACATATTTTTTTAAATAATTGCTAACTTAGAACTAGGGTTCCAACAATCAATCAAACAACAAAAATAGCTAGAGTTTGAGTCGTTATCCAAAGGAAAGTAAAGCAAGGCGAAGCAACGGTGAACAAAGAATGCAAGAGCAGAGAAACAGAGGTAATCGCAAAACAAAACACACACAAATACACAACTATTACAAATAGGTAACTTTTAGATCGGAAATTAAATAATGCAGTAGTCCAATAAAATACAAAAGCAAAGCACACTAAGGCGATAAATCGAAATACCTTCAAATTCAAGGAACTAGGGTTCCACCGATAAAGCAAAACAACAAAAACGGGCAAACAACACCAACAAACGAAGCAAAATATGGTGATTAGATGAAGAAAACCGGCGACAATAAGGCGAAAAAGAAAGAAAAACGGCGAAGAAGAAAGGAGAAGACGATGACGGAAAAAACGAAGACAAGGGAAACAAAGAGAAGAGCGGAGGAAAGAGAGAGAGAAAGGAGGAAAAAAATAGAAAAAAAATCTTATATATTTTTATGAAATCGGGCTGATTGAGCGGGCTACGGACCGAACAAGCCCAGTTGTATAGTATACAACCGGTGCATGGAAACAATTGTGAAGAATTTGGTGCTTCACCGTGTAATTTATCGGTAAAAATATTATTCAGAGCTCGTACCTACACGTGTCGGTAACTGAAGACTAGACTAGATTAGCTGCAGTTCCGCAGGGTACTTCATCTGCAGCGAGGTGTACAAACCCGACTCTGAAACACAAGCAGCGGGGCCCACTTCACATTTGTTCGGATCACCAGACCCCACCCACTTGTAAAACGTCACCGTATCACCGTACAGCTGTTATCTCCACTCTTTGGTTTCATCGAGCGCAGCTTCTTTTCTTCTCTCGCGGATCCCCCAAACTCTCTCTCTCTCTCTCTCTCTCTCTCTCTAACTCACACACAATCACTGTTGCTGTTCGGCGGGGCAATGGCGACGTCTTTTGGAGCAGCGACCGCATCGGCGGCGGCCTCCGTGACGGAGAATGCTCGAAAATCCTCCGCCTGTTTACCGCTCTGCCATCGCCATTTATTCATTCGCTCCAATTCTGTTTCCTTCCGTCTGACTCCGAGGCCGAAGCTCCGCTTCTCGTCGAAGGTATAACCAATTTCTCTCTCTTTCCTTTTTTCGTTTTCAGTGTTACAGTAGTTTTACTTCATTTTCTTAGTAGTTGTTTTCCTGCGGAGAATTTGCGAGATCGATCAGTGTAGAAGCTGAGGCTTTGTAGTTCTTCGTGCTGAGATGCTATTTTTGGTGTCAAATAGTTTTTCTTTTAGTTTTTTTTTATGTCAATCTGTTACATTGTTTTCCAAGATTGTTGGAGCTGGAAATAGATGAGCTAAATTATATATTGCTTAATTGCTGGATGGGACTTCTTAGAAAAGATGTCATAAAGGACAATTCTTTTAGCAAATTAAAATGAACTTTCAGAAAATTTATTGTAAAATTGTTACTGGATGTACAATATCTGTCTGATTTAGCAAAACTGGAACTACAAAACAATAAATTTTGGTCTCTGGTGGCGGCTTTAGTGTGATGTTAGTGGCTGACCTGAAAGGACCAAGCTTCTTCATTTTTTGTGAGAATAGTCTTTAAATAGTTGGTTACTGATGTTGATTTCTAGATAGACGAATTTTGGTTATTGACAAATGTAGATTCTTGACAATACGGAATTAGGTGGATAGTGAAAGTTAAAGTGGATGGTGAAGTAGTAATGTAGAATCATCAATATGATATGGTTTGGCTTATGTCAAATAATATATAAAGTGATCCATTTGTTTGGAGAATTCGTTTTCCTCATTTAGACTTTCCTTATAGTCCCACTATCTATTTCTCATTCTTAATGAGCCTAGGCTAAGTCATAAGCTCAAACAAATTACATTAATTTTTAGTACTAGCGTGGCGTCCTCAATACCTCTTCTCGGTCTAAACTATAATTTTCAGGGTGTGCAGTCTGGTTGGAACTGTTCTTTAGTAAAAGCTCAATTGAATAAGGTAAAGTTTTTTTCGGCATTTGTTGAAAAGGCAATTTTTTGTTATATTCCTTGGAGACCCTTTTTGATATTTTTTGGCTTTTAAGGTTGCTGCCGATGGATCTCTGAAAGCTGCAGCCTCCACTTCTGCTCAATCAGAGATTTCACCTACCGAAACCAAGGATATCAATGTATCTGAGGAACCTAAACAGACTGCTTTGGCATCTGAAGAATCTTTAAGCGAATTTGTTAGTCAAGTTGCTAGTCTAATCAAGTAAGCATTCTCTATTATATCATCCCTTGAATTGCTTCTTCTATAATCAAAATGACAATATCTTCCTTTGTGCAGGTTGGTTGATTCTAAAGATATTGTGGAACTACAGTTGAAACAACTCGATTGTGAGGTCTTGATACGTAAAAAGGAGGCGTTACCTCCACCTCCTTCTCCTCCAATGACATATTTTCAACCACAACATCAGCCTGCACCACTGCCTCCAGTTTCACCACCTCCTCCAGTTTCAGCTGCCGCACCTTCGCCACCCAAAGCTCAACCATCTAAATCATCTCATCCACCTCTAAAATGCCCCATGGCCGGAACCTTCTACCGGTGTCCAGGACCTGGCGAACCTCCATTTGTCAAGGTAATTAGCATATGCGATGATACAACTTTAAGAAGCAGACACATAAATGTCTCTCGAATTGATAGGTCATGTGTTATAAGAACCACTTTTCTATGACTAGTTCCATCAATCTTTTGTGCTAGCTTAAACGTGTTTCAACCATAACCCATTAAGCCCATGTTTAGTTGGACTTTTTTGGGGCTTGTAACGGATACAATTAACCGAATCCATTACTGCTTGTTTGGTTTGGGTAGTAGGTTAATTATTACCCTTACTTTAGGGCAATCCAAACACTCAAAATGTTACCCTCCAAACTGGAGGAGTTTCAAAATACTTTCCTCTCCGGATTCATTTTCCTTACAAGTGATGTCTTTCCGTTGTTGAACCAAACACCCAATAAAAGTAATGGTTACTACCATTCCTCTCCTCTACTTGATTCCGTTCCCTTTCCATTCCTCTACTTTAACCAAACAAGCACTAAAAATAAATGATTTCTGATAGGACTTGGATGAAGCACATTGATTCCATCTTCTGATTTCCTAAAGTTCTCTATATGTCTGTTTTCATTAAATACTACCTCTCTTAACAGGTTGGAGATAAAGTAAAGAAGGGACAGGTTCTATGCATCATCGAGGCCATGAAGTTGATGAATGAAATAGAAGTAAGCATTTCTGATGCATTTATTTTAGATACTGCCACTGCCGCTTTATTCATTCTAGTCTTCAGTGTTATTTTCAACAAACTGATTACTTTGGCTTTCTGGCATTTTTTAGTAATAACTTTCTCAAAGTGCTGGGGCTACTTCTTTCTTTTTTTATTTTTCTTTTGTTCAAGAATCATTACAAATCAAAGATTAGGAATCTAGTCTTCCCACAAGTCACTTTTCATGATGCTACATGCTACCTGATTTTGGATATAGCATGCCCTGTATCATCCTTTGATGAAATTCTTTCTTTTTTTCTTTTGTTCAAGAATCATTACAAATCAAAGATTAGGAATCTAGTCTTCCCACAATAGTCACTTTTCATGATGCTACAAAGCTACCTGATTTTTTGGATATAGCATGTCCTGTATCATCCTTTGCTGAAAATTTAGTTGAGGATCTCAAAAGTATTGGCCTATAAGTTGTTGGCAATGGGAGTTGTTAATGCAGAACTTACTGAATGGCATTCGCTTATAAAATCTTAAGGTACCCTAAAATTATATACACCACATGAGGGCAAAATTTTTGAGTGATGCAACTTCTTTAGCTGAATTAGGAGTTGATGGTAGTCGCTAGATCACAATCACACGTTTGTTTTGGTTGGTATAATCTAAGAAAAGAGCTCTTTTTACCACATTGTTCTGGTGTTTCAGTGTTCCCCAAGTGTTTGCTGTACGTGAGAATGGATCCTTAGTCCAAGGAATGTGTCATAGGCTTCCTAGTAGTTTTGTATGGATTATTTTTTACCAATTAAGTATCTTAAGAAGTTTGATGTTTGGATTTCATGAATATGGGGTGATTTCAGTTTTCTTCCTAATAGTCCTAATAGTGGCTGATACGAAGCTTCAGTTGTACTTAAGTTAAAGAAGTTGGCTGGCGCAATCCATCGCTCTCTGCATCGAAAGCTGTGCAAAATGAAAGCACGGTTCTATCAGTTTATTTATCTAGATATATTCATGATCTATGGATATGCTCCAGTGTGAAATATAAGAATCCAAGTTAGATAATCAAAGATATCAGCATCTCACTAATGGTTGAGCCACTCTTTGCAGGCCGATCAGGCTGGAACAGTAGTTGAGGTGATTGCAGAAGATGGCAAACCAGTCAGTGTTGACACTGTGAGTTTCATCACTCTTCTCTTACAATTTAGTTACGAACATTTTCTGTTCTCTCTGCACTCGTCCTTACTCATCTTTTTTACTGTGGACAGCCTTTGTTTGTGATCGAACCTTAGAACAGATGAGAGTGGAAAGCTGGACGGGCATAGCCGGAGTGTTCAGTTTAGGAAAGTTGAGGAATGCGGGATATATTTAATTTGCCTTATTTTTGTTTTTCATGAGACTTAGCTAGAACAGAGCTTGTTTATTATTCATCATCAGGTTTGCAGTTTGTCGTTAACGTGTTCATGGTGATTGTGCTGTTTATGTTTATAACTTATGTTCAAGATGTGAGTTAGTACTTTGTAATACAAAGTTTACCAACTCTAATGTAACTTGCTTGTGTTTTTGCCTTTTTTCAACTATTACTTGTTATGCACGAACACGAAACGACCGTACTCGGTATAAACTTCTCAGGGTGCGTTTACTTTAATGGAAATATTTCTATTGGAAAGTGATGGATAAGAAAAGATCAGAAAATATTAACATTTCCATCATTTTTTTATTACATGTTTATTAGGATGGAAAAGAAAATTATCACATGGTTCCCGCACCCCTTCCCTATTTTTATGCATTTTATCCATCGAAAAATATTTTCACATTAAAAGCTAAGGATAATATTATCCAACATTGAGAGAAAAAGAGTGAAAAAGAGCTGCCCGGGAAAAAAATTTAATCTGCTTGGAGAAAATTTTTCATCACAGTAAAAATGTGAAAATGATGGAAAAAGGGGTAAAAATTTCCCTTCTCCACCCTTTTCAATCAAAGTAAACGCACCCTTAGTGAATGTTTCACAACTTTCAGACAAGTTTTAATCCTTTGTTTGAGATTTCACTTTCTGCTATACCTCTTTCTCTTTGCATGGATGCTATGATGCACATCACTTTGCATTATCAGATTCGTGCTGGCAAATTCTCAAATAAAAAATAAATAAATTATGGATTTATGAATCCGTTGCATGGAGGACTTCATTATGTGGGGGCATTTAAGTAATAAAAATTTATGAATTC
Source organism: Schizonepeta tenuifolia (assembly GCA_029490685.1). Lineage (NCBI taxonomy): Eukaryota > Viridiplantae > Streptophyta > Magnoliopsida > Lamiales > Lamiaceae > Schizonepeta > Schizonepeta tenuifolia. The sequence goes on from CM055959.1 coordinate 59,212,110, forward strand.
CAATTCAATTAAATTACTTTATTAAAAATCCTTAAGTTTTGGATAGGGGAAAACGTTAATTACATACCTTTAATCTATAAAATATATTTCCCTCTCTTATAAAATAATGTGAAAATTTGATTGCAGGAGATTTTAAGAAATCAATAAAGCTATTTGGAGAGAAAAAAAAAGTCCAGGGATTTAAGACTGTCCTGCGATCTTCACCGTTGGCGATCGTGGAGATCGCTGCAGGAAAATCGCATATGGAATCGTCTAAATCCCGCAATCATTCGCTTGAATTTTAATGCGGTCGCCACGTGATGATCACAACGGTTGAATTCATTTTTTTTTTAATTTTAATTCTCAATTTTTATCTATAAATACACCTAAATTCATTCATTTTTTGACACTTGTCTCACAATTCTCTTCATTCTCTCCACTTACTTTCTCAATTTCGATTGCCCACATTCGTTGGCTCCACACAGTTACTTTCTTTAATTTATATTCTTTACATTTAAAATAATTAAAAATTATAAAAAAAAATATGAGTCTAAAATCACAATGGCAATCACTGTTGTAGATGGACCCACAAAATAGTATAGTGATCCCCCAAATGCCATATTTTTATCATTTTTATCCTTTAAATCATCTCTACTTAATTTCTATGCCACCAAACTAGGCGGCCATGTACAATTCCCTTTTGGAATACCATTTCACACATTTACCAACAAAATTACAAATACTCCTATCAATCAGAAACACAACCAAATATGAATTAATCAGCAAAATTATTTGACTAGCAAATTGAACTCGGAATCTCAACATCACATGGGTACATTCGTAGAAAAAAAAAAGAAAAAAAAAGGAACATTTTGAGTAAAATCAAAAGCAGTAACTATGATTGATTTCATTCCAACTGGCGGCCGGCGGCCTGAGCAACAATGGGCAAATACGGAGTCTTGCCCAGAATACTAGACACCAGCCCATACAGAAAGCAGGCCACCACAAACATGAAAAGCCCGGAATAGGCCCAAGCCGTCAGCTTCAGCCCGATCCCCGTCCGGCCCGGCGAAATTATTCTCTGCAGCAACACCGGCAGCACCAGCAGCACATCCAAAACGAGCGCCTGCAGCGCGTTGAACCTCGCGTAGCGGCTGAAGCTAGGGTTCCTCACCACGCCCAGGTACAGCCCGAAGAAGGTCACGAAGCTCGCGTACGGCACCGAATGGTAGAGCGAGAGGAGGGGGATGAGGGGCTCGAAAGGGGCGGCGAGGATTGGGTACTTGGCGAATAGGAATCGCCCGTACTGGAGCCCGTTGAAGAACGGGATGAAATACGACGCGGCGGAGATTAGGCGGTCGGTGGCCGGCGTTGGAGTGTAGGAGCACCTCGTGGTGGTGGTTGGTTTTGGGGATCGGTGGCGGAATTGGGGTAGTTGCGGTGGCGGAATTGCGGTGGATTTCAGAGGATGCGGGAGGGGGTTGTGGGGAAGAGAGAGAGAGAGGCGGAGGAGGGGAGTGGAAGCCATGAGAGGAAGGGTTTTGAGGGTTTTAATTTGGAATTCAAATTGGAGGTCTGAAACTGGATAAAAATATGCACTGCTGCTGAATGAATATTAGAGCACCCACGGCCTTTTTTTTTAAAGTAAATTAGTGTATAATCGGTCGAAAATCGACGAGAATCATTATTAATATTATAGGAAAATATTATTAGTTAATTATTCGTCCATTTCTTTAAGGAAAATCATTTACACAGTTTTATAAGTAATTTAATTTATATTTGATAATGCATTTTTATAGATTATTTCAAAACTCTTTTTCTTATCAAAATTGATATGAGATTCAAGCCCCATTTCAATCGATAATTTTCAAATCTATCTTTCTTCTCAAAATCAATATGGACAAAGACACAATTGAAATTCATTCTTTGAATAGTAATATCTTTTTGTCTCACATTAATTTAGAAAAAAAAATATTAAAGAATCTATATAAGAATGAAGGTAACCATAAATATCCTACACTATGAATTGAATATTATTAAAAAAATATATTAATTGAACTATCGGTTCGAAATCAACCCTCCTAGCCCCACAGTTCCGGATCGGAACCGGACCGTTGTCACGGTTCTGATTTTTGTGGGCACCATTATTATAGATAAAGTTTAAAATTATTTGTCTTCTCCAAAACTAAATAATTGACCAAATTAAAATTAAATTTTTTAATAAAATACAATTACTTTTGGCTGACTAATTAATTAATTATTTATAGGCTTTTTAATAGATGAAGTTTCATTGAAAAGCGACGTGAAATAAAAGACTATAATTTAATAATAATAATAATAATATAGATATAATTAAAAAATAATATATCATTTCCAATTGTCATATGGATGAAAAGTTGTAAATGAACGATGCCTATATATATACATAATGCAAGATATATAGAAACTAAAATATTATATTCACATAAATAAGAATAGGTATAAAGATATATACTAATGGCTATGTAAATGTATACACTTTTTTTTGAAAAAGAAAAACCTATTCATTCAAGTCTTAAAAAATGTCTTATTTAAAATTGAGATAAATATGATTCAAAAATATATGATTTCTTAATCCATATTTCTTGTATGGATTATAACTATAGTGGACAAATTTCGTACTAGGCCCAATTAACTTACCTGACAGCCGGACGAGACAGACGAGCTGGCCCAATAGCCAGTTAATCAAGTTCAAACTTGTAGTTGGGCCGTAGAAGCCATCTATATAACCCATGATCCACCACGTCGGTCATGACGGCTGATACGACTCAACAACCCAATCGGGCACAACAGCTGAGACTAAGTCAAGATAAGGTAGTTTCACGGAAATAAGAACTGACGTGATGGATAGGGCTGATAGAGAGAAACCCTAAGGGGTATTGGCGGCTCTATATAAACAACGTGACTAGGTCAAGCAAGACCATCTGGACTCTCATACTCTCGTACCCTAATTCTCTCAACTCTTCGCTTGCTCCGCTTGCTCAGTCTCCTGATAGCCTTCTCTATCAGTCTCAAGACCGCCGGAGTTGCCCTTCACGCCACCTACACTCTCACTACAGTCTCATCTGCCACCATCACCGTCGTCACCCTCCGACCTATCCCGATCCATCCAGATCACCATCAACTCTCTACACAATCTCTCTATTTATTTTATCTACTTTCCATTTACTTTGTCACCGTACTAACTTGAGCATCGGAGGCTCTTTGGTCGACACTCCCGCCGGTGCTCACCCTAGGGCTCTCACGCCTTGTTCCTGTTGTGTTGACAGGTTGCTAGTGCCCGATCAACCCGATGTGCTTGACGTCACCTTCAATTGTAAATCTAGCCTCTACAACAATTCATGTACATTTCCTCTATTCATTTAGTTTATCGTTTTATCTCCACAACATTTGATATAATAAATAAGGTTAATTAGGGAAACAAGTTTTTTAGTTAATAATTGTGCCCAAGCTTAGGATAACATATGTTATGAATGAAAGGAGTATATCAATTCCTTATTGTCATATGGATGAAAAATTTTAAATGGAAAAATCTTGCCCAAATTAAAATTGAAAAGAGTACGGTATTTTTTTTTCTTATTTGTTTAAGGTACATGATGATTGATAACTAAAGTTAATCGGTTAATTTTTAAAGATAATTATTTATACGACCGACTAATAAATAAATTGGCCAAATAAAATTGGTGGAGCAAAAGATGAAAAAATACACATTAATTCTAGGTATTTATAGGTTTTTTTAGTAAGTGAAGTTTAATTGGAAAACCGATCTGGGACACAATATATTTATAAATATTTAAAATCTATTATTTTATATTTAAAAATTCAAAAATCTGAGAATTTAGATAAATAGTGATGGTCCCGAAACGAGTTCTGGTGTATGGAGGGAGGGGGGAGAATACACCAGATGCAACTTTTTAGAACAACCCCCTAAAAATTATCTCAACCGAGTAAGGAAGCTCAGTTGGAATCACAACCGAGTAAGAAACACTCGGTTGGAAGTGATGTGCTGTGCGGAATGTGGTGGAAATTAACTCGTTAAAATTAACTCACGCTTTTATGCACGGTTGGTCAAGAACCAAGACAGTTGATAATGCTAAGATGCAGTTTGTATGCTGGTTAGTTGGTCAGTTGAATATACAGGAAATAACTGAAAAATAAACTCAAGCACACAGAAATTTACGTGGTTCGGAGAAACCTCCTACGTCAACGGAGAGTTGTGAGTCCACACAACTCTGTCCAAGTTCTTCTGGACAAACCACTCAGCTTACGCGGGCTGAGCAACCGTTAAGGATAAGTTTGCGGGTACTTATCAACCTTACAGTTTAGTTTTCGGGTACTAAACAACCTATCTACTCAATTCCGGGAAGAGTAGGGTCCTAACACTTCTTTTAAGAGGAAGTGTGAAAAAGATGGGTTCCAACTAAAAGCTCGAACACGAAATGAGTTATGATCTAACACTCTACGAACTCTCACTAAGTGATGTTCTCAAGTTTCGATCTAAAGACACAGAAACTAACTCTAGAACTCTCAACAAGTGATGTTCTAAAGGAATGAATGCAGTTCAGCTCGTGAAGAATTTTGCACTTTCTTTCGCTCTATGGTTTCTTCTCGCGTGTGTGTCTTCTTTTTTCTCTGAATGAATGAAGGCCTCTATTTATAGGCGGAGAGTATCAACTAGCCGTTGGAGGAGCTGTTGATCTTTGTTCTTTGAAAGCGATGACTTGTCTCTCATCTCTGCAGACTTTCCGGATTTGGCATATGTGCTCTTCTGCTTTTCATCTGAGACAACCTTGTGTTGGGCCAAATGGGGTAATGACTGAACGGTCAAACCCTCACGTGACTTCCTTATTTGAAATTCAAATCTTAACAACAGACTTCCAACAAGGAGTGGTCGGTTAAGACTTTCGATCTTCAACTAGCTTGTTCTTCAGCTGATGTTCTATCTGACTGCTGACAGTTGAACTCTCAGCTGACTTCTACTTCATGCTGTTGATCTTCTGGGTTGAGTTATACAACTGATGTTCTGAAACTGAATGCTCAGTTGTCTTCCTTGTATCTTCTCCCTTTTTGAATTCACATGGAATGAATGCTTAGTTGTGTTTCTCACAACTGATGTTCTATCTGTTGAGCGTAACTCCCCCCTTTCTCTATGCTTCATATGATGAACGCTGAGTTGTCTTCTTTACAACTGATGTTCTATCTGAGTGAAGCCTTGTTGCCGTCTTCAGCTGGAGTCCTGTAAAGATAAAATCTTAACAATGCTCAAACAGCGAGTCTAACTAATAACATTAGGAACTGGCAACATCTACTCGGTTGGGGTCAGTTGGTTTTGGAATCAATCAAAACTTTTACTTAAATTTTCCAATAATTTCCCCCTTTTTGATGATGCCAAAACCCCTTATAAGAAATCTAAAACCCTTACAGATCACAACGGATCTAAAACTAACTGACTTATCTAAAATCTCAGCTGAAATTCTAGACTGTCTATAAGATGAAAACATCAAAGGGTTAGCATAGTTATAACATGGTTTTGAAATAACTTTTTGATTCAGAGCTTGGACAATGAGAGATTGTTCATCAAGGTGAATCTTATAACTGGATAGTTTTCATTACAACTGATTGTTACAAAGATAAGTATAAAAACCAAAAGTTACAACAGTTGCTTCAAAAACTATCTGAGCTAAAATTCTAGCCCATACTTACTAAAAATCCTAACAAAAATTTCCCTCTTGGCAGGTGACTCCTTGGAAATGTCCACTCCATGCTCCTTGCAAACCTACCTCGCCTCAGCTGCAATCTTCGTACGGTTCGGGTTGCAAGATTCTGGGAGAAGAGGAGGCCGATAAGTAACCCTCTTAGGAACTGGAACTGTGTTCAAGTCCAGCTTGGCTTCAATCAACTGGCTGAACATGCCTGGATCCCCTGAGTGCAACTCAGTCAGTGCTTCCTTGAACGCTTTCCTCGGGTCGTCAGTTGCGTAAACCTTCCTATAGTAGAAGTCGTTCACGAACTCTTGCTTGAACAGCTCCCACTCTTCATTCCACTCGGTCGGCATCCACTTGTTAACATGCCTAAACCGACTCTCGACCTTGGACTTTGCGGGCAACCTTTGTTGCTTCAACCGAGCTTCCGCCTTTGATTGATGTTTGTTGATTCGGCATCGGCTGCGGGAGGCAACGTTGCAGTCCAAATTCTGGGACATTTTCTTCAACTCTTCCTTGAACTGGTTCATCTTCCTTGCCTGGCTGGCGGCGAACTTCCTTATCCAGCTCGGGTTCATATAATCCTTCTCCTCTACATCCATAGCATTAGCAGCTGCGATGCACTCTTCGGTTGTGATACCGTCGAGTTCCGAATCTAGCTCGGCTGTGATCTTGGCTATGGAGTTGTAGGAAACTCCAAACTTCTCTGCCAGCTCCAAGTCTTTTGATATTTCAACTCCACCGACTTCGGTTGACTTGGGAGCGGCCTTCTTTGTCTTCTTCCTCAGCTGGTATTTTGATTGAGCAGCTGGCGTCTCTTCTTCGCCCTGCACCCCAACATCCGCCTCCTTCTCTTCCCCCTTTTTGGCATCAGCAACAAGGCTTGCTACTGAACCATCCAGAGAGGTGAGTTGATCCTCGGCTAGTTGAAGTCGGTTGAAGAGTTCATCGACCGCGCACTCAAGCTCCACCTTCTTCGCTAGATCCGAGTCCTGGCGCTCTTGTTCGGCTTTCTTTAAAGCAGAGAGGTTCTCGATGACCTCAGTTTGAAAAGCCACAAACTCAGCCTATCGCGACTCGAAGTGAGACTCCCATTCAGCATTTTGGGTTTGCTGGGACTTGGCAAGATTGGAGTCGGCCAAGGATTTGAAGACGTTCAGCTCCGACTTCAATCCCAACAGAGTGGACTTCAGCTCTGACATTTCTTGACTGGTGGAGGAGGAGAATTCTTCCAGCTTGGTCTTCATTGCAACATTCTCCTCCACCAGTTGCTGATTCTTCACTTCTTGTGCTTCCAACACCCTCAGCTGGTCATCTTTTTGTTGCTGGAGGTTGGCAAGCAGTTCAGTCCTCAGCTGGTTGACCCTCTCAGCTACCAGCTCACATATTTCTTCAGTTGTGGGAGCATGCTGATCAGATGGAGGGGCTTGTGCAATCAAAGCTAGAGGCTCAACTGTGACCATGGCTTTTCGGTTGGCCAGGTACTGTTGTAGCTTTTCTTCCTCTTCCTTCGCTGCTGCGGCGGCTGCACCCACATCCTCAAGGAAGTCAGCTGACTTGATCAACATGCTGTCGAGAAAGTCAATGCACTCCTGTCTAGCTGCTTCCCTGGTGTCTGTCCCTTCAGCTCGGCTCTGGTCCAGCCGACGAGTGAGCAGCGCAATCCGGTTGTTGTAAGCCACCTCCAGGTTGGAGTAGTTAAAGTAGGCTCAGATGCTGAACTCATCTGACTTCAGCCTGTCCCAGCTCTGCACCCTGATCGTATCTTCTTTGACGTACCAATGGCTGAAGATCAGGTGGAACTGATACAAGAGCTCGGTTCCCAGAGTGGCGAAGACTGGCATGTTGCGAGCTTCAGGGAACATGCCTAGCAGCTTCTGGAAGCAGTAGGCCACCCTGCCCTCGTGCTCCAGAGCAACTGCCTGAAGGTCCTCTGCTTCATTTATTGGGAAAGGAGAAATATCATATGCCAGAGGTTCAAAAGGTTCATCGATGTTGGCCAAAGAGTCGGTCGCAACATCGGCATCGAGCTGGGAGCTCGGAATATTGGATTCGGTTGGGAGGGGGGTTTCAAATGTTTCCTCAACATTGGCCGAAGGAGTGGTCACAATGTTGGCATCGAGCAGGGTGCTTGGAACATTTGGTTGTGGAAGGGTTGAAAGAGCAAGAGGCTCTGGGGGCAGTACGGCATGAACTCCTGCCGTGGGGGAGGTTGGGGCGTCGTCAAGGTCCTCAGATGAGAAAGAAGCGTCTGACGTCACATCCGTCTCCATTCCCTCAGCCTCGTCAGCTCCGGTTGCGCGAGGGGCGATCTCAAAAGTGGCAGCCTCAGCTGAGCGGCTCGACTCAGATGACTCTTCAGCATGTGCCGACTCAACTGGTGCCTCTTCCTCAACTGGAGCTTGCTCCTCAGCTGGCATTCCCTCCTCAGCTGGCGCAGACTCGACCGGTGCCTCCTCCTCAGCTGGCTCCTTCTCTGACTCAGCTCATCGGCGTGCAACTTTGGATTTGGCGGGGCGAGCAGCAGCTGATTCCCCCTCAGCTGTAGACTCAGCAGTCTTTCCAACCTCCTTCTTCTCCTTCGGAGTATACACACTCCTGAGCACCTCATGTGCCTTCTTAGCTGTCGGGAACAACAACAACTTCTTGAACGACGTCTCTTCACAGTCCTCCCAGACCATGTTGCGATTCTTGGTCGCAAGCAGGATCAGGGTTGAGATCTTGCAGCCGAAGTTGAGCGTCCCTTTCACACTCAACAGCTTCTCTCCAGACTCAGATGTTGTCTCGGAGATCTTTGACTTCTCCACCATCAACTGGTTCAGGAAGTATTGGAACCAGTTGATCTGGTGTTGGTGCTCCAAGGCCACCAACTGCTTCAACTTGGGTCGGCTGATGTCGCCGAATGCCCCACTGTAACCGAACACCACCTTAGAAACAACATCGAACAACAGGTAATATTCTGGCTTCAGCTTCGTCCTCTGCATATTGCTCCTTAACTTCTCCGGCTCGATCAGAGCATTCTGCAGAAACTCATCGACGTGCTTGTCGGTTATGCTCTCAAGAAGTTCTGTGGCTGTGTGGTTCACGAGAATGATGTAGCGAAGGGCATCGGAAACGTCGATGGGGAAGGTGATGCGGGGAATGGTCCTAGCCGGAACGTCTCGTTGCCGACATGTCACTTCCGTTGAGACTCCTTCTGTGCTGTCAAGGGATGCTTGCAGGTTGACGTAGAACTCCCCGACTTGTCGCCTGAGCAAGTGGGAGGGGCAAAGCTTAGCCCATTCAAGGAGGCCATTCTCTTTGAGAGTATTGGCGAGGGGGGCCAACACCGGCGACTCCAAATCCTCGTCGGAGAGGATCTGTTCGAAATGGATCTTCGACACCAGCATGTCGAACGATTCTTCGTAATAGGTAGGGACAAGGGAAGATCCAGATGAAGCCATTTTCTTGCTTTTGGGTGCCATTTATGATCACTGCAAAAGGAATATACAGGAAGAAGTAAGGGAAATCTTTTGCAGAAAATAGTTAGACAAAATCTGGGAAGACGATGAACAGTTATAGAAGATAGACACGAATGAGGAAAGTAGGAGATTTCTTCCTGATTTTTCGCCTTATATAGGTTTTTGACTCGGTAGAGATTGACGGCTGGGGTTAAATGGCGCAAATCTATCAACGGCTGAGATCACGCGACTGTTGACTATCTTTGACTTGACGTCATGTACCGAGTTCCAACCCGTGCGTGAGAAGGTGTACAATTTATCTTGTCAGCCCAGTCGCACTATAAAGTAGGCTATGGATGTTCAGCCGTACTTTACATTTAATGCGACATGATAGCTATTTTAATGTAACTGACTGGCTCAGGAATGTTTGAATTTATTTCAAACATTCTCATTTAAGAACATAACACCTTCAGCCATAAATGTTACCTGCCAGCTGATGTCGGAATCAGCTGTGTTCCCATGTTGCGGCATACTATCAGCTGACTCGAGTTCGTCTGTTCAGCTGACGTTTGATTCAATGTTGCAACAAACCATCAGCTGACTCGAATTCGTCTGTTCACCTGACGTCTGATGTCTTCGGTTGGCGATCTGCTTCAGATATTCCCCCTTTAGCTGAGCTTCCCCCTCCATCTGAGCTTCCCCCTCAGATGGGCACTATCTCTTCACCTCGGCTGGTTCCTCATCTGATGGATCCAACAATCCAAGTAGATCACATAGCATCTTGAACCACGCTTCGGCTAGAGGTTTGGTGAAGATGTCAGCTCGCTGAATCTCAGTTGGAGTCTTTTCTCCATGGAAACGTCTTTCTTCTCAACTGTGATCTAGAAACTCAGTTCCATGATCTGATCGGATGGAAATAATTTTTATCTCTTGTTGGTTCGATATCCGATCCATCAACTTGGGTAGCTCATCTCGGGTTTCACTCTTATGGTGCATGAAAATGGTCCACGTGTATCTTGAGAAATCATCAGTTACAACCAGGGTGTACTCGTTGCCGTTCATGCTCTTTGGTGTAACTGGCCCGAAGAGATCCATGTGGATCAGCTGTAACACTCGGTCGATTGAGGGAGTTGATTTCAACCGTAAGGAGGATCTAGCGAGCTTTCCCAACTGACATGCACTGCAGATGTGTGTTGTTGAAAACACTCGGTTAGGAATGTCCTTTGCATGTTCTTGTCTGACAAGTCGGTTCATCATCTTGAAGTTCAAATGGTTAAGTCTTTTGTGCCATAGCCAGCTCACATCTGAACTGCTCTTCGATAACAAGCAGGTGTCAAGAGGACTACTGTTCCAGTCAGCATAGTAGACATTCTCGGTTGGGGATCGATTTCCCAACAATATGACCTGCTTTGAACCGACATCTTTAACCCTGCAACCCTGTGCATCAAACTTAACAGAGAAACCATTATCACAGAATTGGCTGATGGAGAGCAAGTTATGCTTCAATCCATCAACATATGAAACATTAGAGATTGATACGTGATTGGTTTCAAGGGTACCGTATCCTTTGGTGTGACCTTTTGAGTTGTCACCAAAGGTAACTGATGGACCTTCTTTTTCCACGAAACTGCCAAGCAAATCCTTCAGATTTGTCATGTGTTTCGAGCATCCACTGTCCATCACCCACATTGTTGCAGACGTTTTATTCTTCCTCAGCTGTTTCTCCTGTACCTGCAAAGAGAAACTCGCTTAGGTCCCCAATTTCAGTTGGGTCCTGGAGGGTTAGAACCAGTTCCCCCTGGAACTGTGCGTCGCTTTTCCCTGTATACTCGGATGGATTTATCATTCCAGATCACTTTTCCTTCATCATCAACTATAACAACACCTCGGTTATCCTTAGGCTTGTTGTTAGTAGTGATGTTCTGTTTCTTGGGAGGAGTTGGATTTCTCCCATTCTGAGCTTTCGGAGGAGAGGCTTTCCCCTTGTTTTGATGGCGATTCTTATCCTGTTGAATTTGTCTGTGAGGTCGGACGCCATGTTGGAATCTTTGTGGTTGATTCTGATTCCAACTCCCTGAGTGTTGTCTGTAGCCATTCATGCCCTGTTGGTGGTTCATATTGTGGCATGAATATCTCCAGTTGTTCGACCTGTTCCTCATTGGTTGACTCGGTTGGAACCTTTGGTTGAACAGATGATGGAACCGCTGTTGATTCAGATGATTGAACCCTTGTCGGTTCTGCGGTTGGTTCCATTCTTTCTGAGTTTGACTCTGAGGTTGATGTAGAGGACGGTTCTGATTCTGAGTTCGGTTGCGATTATGTCTTCGACGCCTCTGATTCCTCTTCTGACTTTTGGAACATTCTCCCTCGGTTGATGTCCCAACCTATGGAATGTTCAGTTCTCCATCCACCTTTCCTTTTCCTTTCTCAGTTGTAGATTTCTTATTCGGTTGTGCTTGCTGAGACTTGGTGGTTGGATTGATTTGAGGAGTTTCAGGCTCAACTGGATCCGTTTTGGCAACCGAGACATCCACTGCTTTGATGAAGGTTGCGAGAGGAATTTCAGTATCCTTGACCCCATCGTAACCGAGTCCTGACATGTCATTTATCTGTCGGCTGTAACTAATTAGATTCTGTATGATCTTGGATGACTGATATAGCTTTATCAGGTTGTCCTTCTCAGTTTGCAACTCTTTGAGAAGAACAGCTATATACTCGGACTGTTCATCTGACTTTTTCAACAGCTGGCCGATCTGCGCCTCTTGCTTTTTCAACTGATCTTCCCGCTCCTTGATCTGCTCATTCAACTCCTCATCGGTTGGAGCTTTAGGTCGGTTGGCAGCATTCAGTTGACTTTTGAGATTTTCTATCTCTTCAGTCTGACTCTCAATCAGATCGTCCTTGTCGGTTAAGGATTCTTCAAGTTTGGAGAACTGAGATTGTAGACTCTTAAACTCAATCGACTGCTGTTGCACTTCCTCATTGAGTGCTAAGAAGTCGTCCCACGAGAGTTCCAACTCTTCATCTAGGGTTTCCTGCATGTTAGAAATATTTGAAGAATTCAAATTAGTAGGATTAGATTGTACCTCATCATCTTTGATGTCCATCTGCACACAACAACAAAAGAAGGGTGCAAGCAGATATGCACTAGCGTGATAAAGAGATCTGTTCAGTTGACCACTGAATAAAATTCCTCGAATTCACACCTTGTGAAACAGAGTCAGCAGTCTTTTGAACCATTGCTCTGATACCACTTGATGGTCCCGAAACGAGTTCTGGTGTATGGGGGGGGGGGGGAGAATACACCAGATGCAACTTTTTAGAACAACCCCCTAAAAATTATCTCAACCGAGTAAGAAACACTCGGTTGGAAGTGATGTGCTGTGCGGAATGTGGTGGAAATTAACTCGTTAAAATTAACTCACGCTTTTATGCACGGTTGGTCAAGAACCAAGACAGTTGATAATGCTAAGATGCAGTTTGTATGCTGGTTAGTTGGTCAGTTGAATATACAGGAAATAACTGAAAAATAAACTCAAGCACACAGAAATTTACGTGGTTCGGAGAAACCTCCTACGTCCACGGAGAGTTGTGAGTCCACACAACTCTGTCCAAGTTCTTCTGGACAAACCACTCAGCTTACGCGGGCTGAGCAACCGTTAAGGATAAGTTTGCGGGTACTTATCAACCTTACAGTTTAGTTTTCGGGTACTAAAAAACCTATCTACTCAATTCCGGGAAGAGTAGGGTCCTAACACTTCTTTTAAGAGGAAGTGTGAAAAAGATGGGTTCCAACTAAAAGCTCGAACACGAAATGAGTTATGATCTAACACTCTACGAACTCTCACTAAGTGATGTTCTCAAGTTTCGATCTAAAGACACAGAAACTAACTCTAGAACTCTCAACAAGTGATGTTCTAAAGGAATGAATGCAGTTCAGCTCGTGAAGAATTTTGCACTTTCTTTCGCTCTATGGTTTCTTCTCACGTGTGTGTCTTCTTTTTTCTCTGAATGAATGAAGGCCTCTATTTATAGGCGGAGAGTATCAACTAGCCGTTGGAGGAGCCGTTGATCTCTGTTCTTTGAAAGCGATGGCTTGTCTCTCATCTCTGCAGACTTTCCGGATTTGGCATCTCTACTCTTCTGCTTTTCATCTGAGACAACCTTGTGTTGGGCCAAATGGGGTAATGACTGAACGGTCAAACCCTCACGTGACTCCTTATTTGAAATTCAAATCTTAACAACAGACTTCCAACAAGGAGTGGTCGGTTAAGACTTTCGATCTTCAACTAGCTTGTTCTTCAGCTGATGTTCTATCTGACTGCTGACAGTTGAACTCTCAGCTGACTTCTACTTCATGCTGTTGATCTTCTGGGTTGAGTTATACAACTGATGTTCTAAAACTGAACGCTCAGTTGTCTTCCTTGTATCTTCCCCCTTTTTGAATTCACATGGAATGAATGCTCAATTGTGAGGATCACAACTGATGTTCTATCTGTTGAGCGTAACTTCCCCCTTTCTCTATGCTTCATATGATGAACGCTGAGTTGTCTTCTTTACAACTGATGTTCTATCTGAGTGAAGCCTTGTTGTCGTCTTCAGCTGGAGTCCTGTAACGATAAAATCTTAACAATGCTCAAACATCGAGCCTAACTAATAACATTAGGAACTGGCAACATCTACTCAGTTGGGGTCACTTGGTTTTGGAATCGATCAAAACTTTTACTTAAATTTCCCAACAAATAGGAATGAAGAATTAAGAGGGGTGCCACGTAGGATTTTTTCAAAGTAAGAATAATAATAACCCGTCGAAAATCGACGGGAAATTAAATTAATATTTAATAATAATAAAATTATTAGATAGTATTAATACGATATATATTAAGAAAAATATTATTTTTTAATTATTTAGGGTTAAATAATTCGATTATGCAATCTACTAAACTCGCTTAGAATTTATATACCCTTGAACACATCTCAAGTTCAATTAAAAAAATAATTTTATTACATGTTTATGACTCAAATCATATAGTTATGTATGTTAAAAATTATAATCTAATATATTCTCATTTCTTTCGATTTCTAAAACAATCCGTACATCAACAGCCGTCGATTGAGAATTGCCCTATCTACTGCCACAGTTCTGCGTCGGAACCAGCCCGTGGACCACGATTCTAATTTATAAAAATATAGTTATTTATTCGACCGACTAATAAATAAATGAGCCAAATAAATAAATAAATAGGCCAAAAATGTGTATTTTCTCATCTTTTGCACCACAAATTTTATTTAACCCATTTATTTATTAGTCGGTCAGATAGATGACAATATTTTACAGTTTAATTTAATTAATTTAGCCAATTTTTTAGTTGGCCGAATAAATATTTTTTTTGTAGGAAACCAATTTATTAGTTGGCCGAATAAATGGTTCCAAATTAGGAAAACGATTCTTGTTTTGAAAAAATCCTATGTGGCATCCCTCTTAATCCTCCATTCCTATTTATCTAAATTCTCAAATTTTTGAATTTTTTAACATAAAATAATAGATTTTAAATATCTGCTAAAATCTTGTATCTCACATCGGTTATTCAATGAAACATCATCGATTAAAAAGTCTATAAATACCTAGAATCAATGTGTATTTTCTCATCTTTTACACCATAAGTTTTATTTGGCCTATTTAATTATTTATTGGTTAAATAATTCGATGCAATCTACTAAACTCGTTTAGAATTTATATACCCCTGAACACATCTCAAATTCAATTAAAAAGTAATTTTATTACATGTTTACGACTCAAACCATATAGTTATGTTTGTTAAAAATTATAATCTAATAATATTCTCATTTCTTTCGATTTTTAAAACAATTCGTATATCAATAACTGTCGATTGGGAATTGCCCTGTCTACTGCCACAGTTTCGCGTCGGAACAGGCCCGTGGACCACGGCTCTGATTTATAAATGCGTACGAAAAATAATTTTCTTTTCGGCCAATTAATAAATTGACCAAATTAAATTAAATTAAATTAAACTATAAAAATATAGTTATTTATTCGGCCGATAAATAAATAAATTGGCCAAATAAAACAAGTGGAGCAAAAGATGAGAAAATACACATTAATTCTATGTATTTATAGGCTTTTCAATAGGTGAAATTTCATTGAATAACCGATGTGGGACACAAGATTTTAGTAGATATTTAAAAACTACTACCTTCGGTCCCCAAGTCTCTTCCAAGGAGGAAGTGACACGGGTATTAAGGAAAAGGTTGATGAATTAGTTATGAGTAGAGAAAAAGTAATTGAATTTGTTGTGAGTGGAGAAAGGGTCCCACATTGAGGGTAGTGATATATTAATTAATTGAGATAGTGGTGGACCATATGTGGTATTTTAGGTAAATAAGTTGATAAAGTAAGGGTAAGAGATAATAATTTGTTGTGAGGTAGTGTCCAAAAGTAGCTAGGAAGAAACTTGGGGGCCATCCCAAAAAGGAAAGATAGGAAAAGACTTAGGGACCGGAGGTAGTATAATTTTACATTTAAAAATTTAAAAATTTAAAAATTTAAAAATTTGAGAATTTAGATAAATAGGAATGGAGAATTAAGAGGGGTGTCATGTAGGATTTTTTCAAAGCAAGAATCGTTTTACTTTTAGTAATATAATAATGATGATATCAATAACTGTTGATTGGAAATTGTCCTGTCTACTGCCACAGTTCCGCGTCCCGTGGACCACGGCTCTTATTTATAAGTGCGTACGAAAAATAATTATTTTTTCGACCAATTAATAAATTGACCAAATTAAATTAAATTAAACTAAACTATAAAAATATAGTTATTTATTCGGCCGATTAATAAATAAATTGGCCAAATAAAACTGGTGGAGCAAAAGATGAGAAAATACACATTAATTCTATGTATTTATAGGCTTTTCAATAAGTGAAAATTTCATTGAATAACCGATGTTGGACACAAGATTTTAGTAGATATTTAAAATCTATTATTTTACATTTAAAAATTTAAAATTTAGAGAATTTAGATAAATAGGAATGGAGAATTAAGTGGGGTGCCACATAGGATTTTTTTCAAAGTAAGAATCGTTTTCCTTTTAGTAATATAATAATGATGATATCAATAATTGTTGATTGAGAATTGCCCTGTCTACTGCCACACTTCCGCGTCGGAACCGGCCCGTGGACCACGGCTCTGATTTATAAGTGCGTACGAAAAATAATTATCTTTTCAACCAATTAATAAATTGACCAAATTAAATTAAATTAAATTAAACTATAAAAATATAGTTATTTATTTAACCGATTAATAAATAAATTGGCCAAATAAAACTGGTAGAGCAAAAGATGAGAAAATACACATTAATTCTATGTATTTATAGGCTTTTCAATAGGTGAAATTTCATTGAATAAACGATGTTGGACACAAGATTTTAGTGGATATTTAAAATCTATTATTTTACATTTAAAAATTTGAGAAATTAGATGTAACGCCCTGCCATCCGGGCCTATGCGGATCGAGCGGGCCGTTACGAGGGTAGGTGAAACCGTAAAGACATAACTTGAATATTAATTCGAATCAAGAGTAAATAAAAATGAAAAGATGATTATTGATATTAATCGAATGATAAGAGTTGGAATAAGAGGAGTTGAGGTTGGTGATTGTTAAAAATAACACTTGCCCTAGCTTAACATAACTGGGGTCGATGTATGAGGACACCGGCCCTGCACTGCGGAAGCGTTAAAATCACAACTATCTATGAGAGATAGTTGAGACCAAAATAAAGTAACAAGGTTTAAGGGTTATAGATTCAACGAGAATACAAACAAGGTACTTAGACTATAGAAGACATCAAGAAAGTCAATGATGACGACCACAAGATCGTCACCCAACATGCACTTGACAAAACCGACATCGCCCCCTTCACATCCACGTCGTTCAACTTGCATTAGGGAAAATAATGTAGGGGGCTGAGTACAAAAGCACTCAGTGGTTCTGTGCCCCTCTTTGAAAAACAATTTTATAAGGAGATATTGCATGCTTCAATACTTATGGAAAGGAAACTTTAGTAAAAACACCTTTCACATAAGCAAAACGATTTTGAATGTAAACACGAGTACTCGTATCAAAACTTCTCACATTCTTGGGTTACCATCCCGATTCAAATAGAGGGGAGCCATTCCCTCTATCCGCACCGTCATAACTTCCTGTGCGCACTACCTTGGCTTGATCAAAGCTCAAGGCCGATCGTATATAACATGTCCCATACTTGGTCAACCACAAGCAATTTGAGCATAAAGACATTTAAGCATGCATATCATATCAAAAGCTTTTTGGGCTTAATAACCCGAAATGTTACCTCGTGGGAATTTAACCCACACTTGAAAATAGGATAACCCACCTTTCACTTCCAAAGAGATAAGTGCGGTCCTTGAATTCTATTGCCAAAGTCTCCTACAAGACGATCTTAACAACCTTAGGCCTTTAATTCAAGGAGACGATTAACGGGCTTATAACAATATTCTAGGTCTACCTATTCCCGATTTATCCCTAAATCTTAAGAAAATAAATGAGGGATCTCCTTGTGTTTTTAATTCATAATCACGGACCAATGGTCCAAGACTTTAACTATATAATTTAATAATGCATGGTATGTAATATCATGTAATGTACATAAAAGCTCATGTTCCTTGGTTTCATATATATCTAGCATAAATATTCACATTCGAGTCATTACAAGTGGTGTTAATCGTGAAATATCATAGGCACGAGAAAAATTGCCCTAGGCATTTCTACAGACAGTTGGTGCGCAAATGAGCATTTCAGGTAGCCGTCTTTGAAAGATTACCACATACTGTACAGTGAACATATAAATATGTGATATATCATTCTGGAATCCTTATACTTTATACTTTAACAATAATTTAGCCTTATGTTGAAATTATTAACGGTTTAAGAATTATGCTTAAAGGAAAATGGGTCACTGCATAAAATTAGTTCTTAAGGGCCTGACTTTGGTTAACTAAAAATCATACCAAACAATCTGATATTAGGCCAAAAACTTTACGCTAGCATAGTAGACATGTCATAATAGCTATTGGCCAAATCTGGAGTTAATCCGGCTACATTAAGACAAATAACAAACCATCGCAAATTGACCGGCAACGAGACTTTTCTTAAAAATTTACTTGAGCAATTTTGAGAAAAACATTTCTGCACAAAGGCTATGTAAAGACTTAAATATGACTTTGCTCAGACCTTTTGAAAGTTAGTGGTTTACATTGCCAGAATCTTACGGATGTCTAGTTTATGTTAGGAAAAAGGCGGTTCAAGTTTTCGAGTCTAGACGAACAAGATATACTCGTCTGAAATAAACTGCTCAAAGCTGACAGAAAACTCCTCATACAACCATTTTGAAAACTCTACTATAATTCATATACTCAATAGATTAATCTCAAATTTTATAGGATTATAGAACATATATTAGGCTATAACATATCAAAAATTCAGATTAATCCGATGCTATTTGCTATGCGAAGTAAGGGCTCAAAATATGGTAGCAAACATGCACAAAAGTGCAAGAATCCTAATTTCATATATCTTAGATTCTAGCTCTCGCACGCTTCAAATCTATACAAATCTTCATGATAATAATACATAGGGCAGTAGGTATATCATGGAAATCATCATGCTTCAATTCACACAATCTCAAATAATCACAAGTCATAATATTAATAAAATCAGGTATTTCACTCTTGCATTTCATCGAACAGTTGGCGTATATGAAAGCCATTCAAGTAGCCGTCTATATTGATTCATCACAAACTGTACGAACATCATCAGGGCACACAATATACCAATCTAGAAACCTTTAATGATATACTTTCACATCAAATTAGTTTTACCCAAAAATACCTTACGGTTTGGGAGATATGTTCGATTGAAAAGTGGTTATTGGCCATTAATTCATCCTTGAGGATTATACTTAAGAAATTTTTCTGGAAACTAACATTTATACAGTACTTTTACTCGATTTTATAAACATAGCAAATCAACTCCAATTAATCTGATTTTTGGACCACATCTAGCTTACCTATCAAGGTATTTCCAGAAATTTTTAGTTTTCAAATTGAAGATCATTAGCACGTGGATTTAGGCCTTGTACAGTAGCCAAAAATAGACTTAAGTCTGAAAATTAACAGCACACTGCTGTTTACTAAAACTTCTACCGAGAATCGAGTTTTCATCTTCTGCCAGTGAATCTTATCATTATAGAAAGCTTAGAATGTTGTTGACACACTCCAAAAAGCCGTTCGATAAAATTCTTTGTAGTTTTCAAGATATGACGACATCTTTCTAACTATACAGATTTTGACAGATTTCGTACACCCAAAACTCACACTTGATTTGACCAGATTTTTGTTAAGATAAAAATCTCATTTTTCCACAAAACATATAAAACATGTCAAAGTATCACAGAGAGTTGGAATCACTCAAAACCAATGACTAAATCAAGAGATATACGTCAAACAATGCAAGCAAACATTTTTCATCGATGCTGTCATCAACAAGTTTCGACCTTAATGCATTCACATCAGCATGTAGCTCGTGTTTATCATCCTTTAACTTCGCGTAAACTTATCTTAGCATAACATAGGTCATATTCATTTATAACATGCTCATCCACTTAATAAATCTTGGCATGCGTTTATCAAAATGAATACAAGACAAGTTTAAGCCATTATACCTCCCCTTCAACTCTAACACTCACGTTCTCTCGATCGAGCTCTCTCCTCTCACGTGCTACTACTGCTGCTTCTGTTCCACCTCTCCGTGGAGTCCCGACGGCGATGATGGCAGCAAGGTTGAGAAAGTGAGGCGATGGTTGCGGCAAGGGAGAGATTCGTGCAAGATGAATGAAGAGGTGAGTGATGAGTTGTTTGTTGATTTGCTGATGAGAAAGAGGTTGGAAGTGGGATAATTTGCTGATGAGAATGAGGGGTGTGGCTGCTGCGTTTTGAGAGGAGATAGTATTAATGATTATGAAGCAGCATTTAGGATTGGATGAAGAGGGTGGCCATAGGTGTAGGGACTAGGGGTGGACTTTGTTTAAACATCATTATTAAACTAATCATTCTCTTATTGGTTAATTTGGAGGTGCTTGACATGCTTAAAACATAGAGGATCTGCAGCAAATATTTCCTTCTTCCCTTCTCTCTCGACAAAATCTCTCTCTCCATATATCTCTTAAGATTTTGTCTTAAGCTAATTACCAACTTCTTTAATTGCTAAATAATTATTTGCTGTAATTCACAACTCCTCTACTTAATTTGCTGCTTTACAAACCTTCACACACACGCACGTATCATATATATACATATATACACATTACCACACACGCGCACAAACATATACATGCATACTAACATATATGTATTATATTATATTATATTCTTTCATATCTTATTTCGTCTTTCGGATCGTAGCGCGTCGTATCTTACTCGAATTATAATTTAGACAGAGTAAATGAATAGGATTAATTATTTCGGTCCCAACGAACCCAATATTGAATATGAATTTTATAGGCATTCTCTCTAAAAATTAATAAATCATTAAATAATTCACATTAATACTTCTAATTAATCACAACATCAAATAATAATGCATAGAACACTTATTTCACATTGGACAAATAATATGAAATGCTCGTGTTTATGCATATGTATGGAAAATATAAACTTTAACTTTGAAACCTTTAGAATTTATGATTTGGAATAAAATCTATCTTAAAAACTTATCGGGAATAAGTGATCATTCTATAGTTTTAATTTATTTTCATTTTTATTCTATTCTATTTAATTTAATTTGAACGATTTTTTTTTTTTTTTTGCCCAAAATTTTGAGGTTTTACATTAGATAAATAGGAATGGAGAATTAAGAGGGTGTCACGTAGGATTTTTTCAAAGCAAGATAATGATGATATCAATAACTGTTGATTGGGAATTGCCCTGTCTACTGCCACAGTTCCGCGTCAGAACCGGCCCGTGGACCACACCTCTGATTTATAAGTGCGTACGAAAAATAATTATCTTTTCGACCAATTAATAAATTGACCAAATTAAATTAAATTAAACTAAACTATAAAAATATAGTTATTTTATTCGGTCGATTAATAAATAAATTGGCCAAATAAAACTGGTGAAGCAAAAGATGAGAAAATACACATTAATTCTCTGTATTTATAGGCTTTTTAATAGGTGAAATTTCATTAAATAACGGATGTGAGATACAAGATTTTAGTAGATATTTAAAATCTATTATTTTATATTTAAAAATTTAAAAATTTGAGAATTTAGATAAATAGAAATGAAGAATTAAGAGGGGTGCCACGTAGGATTTTTCAAAGCAAGAATCGTTTTCCTTTTAGTAATATAATGATTGTTTGGTTCACACTTTCAAATATGAAACATAGTACTCCCTCCGTCCCGCCGAATACGGCCTAGTTCATATGGGCACGGAGACTAAGAAAAAAGATATTTGCGTATAAAGAAAGTGTTTAGTCTAGTGTGAATGCAATATTTTATAATGCTAATAAAGTTATAGATAGGATGGTTGAGTGTAGTAGTGGGAGTAAGTTAGTGGGGTTTAGATGAGATGGTGGACCATGTATATAAACTAATTGTTTCCTTTAAAGAAAACAGACCAAGTATTATGGAACGTCCCAAAATAAAAAAACATGCCGTATTCGGTGGGACGGAGGAAGTATATTTTTTCCGTAGAAAGAAAAAAATGAAAAAACAGACATCTTTTCGTGGACGTAAGGACTAGGGAAAAGAGTACTTAGTTACTCTAATTTTTATTTTATTTTTTCCTCGTCGTCGAATTTAATTAAAAAGAATTACTAGTGTCTTTTTTTCTTTTTTATTTTTTTCTTTTAATTTGAGAGCATGGGAGACCTTTCTGTTTTTATGAAAATATCTATTTGTCAATTGGATGTCCTGAGTAAAAGAGAAAATTACTACTTCCTTTTTTGCGAAAAGAAACACTACATTTTGTTATGCTAGTTTTATTAACTATAGAGTCGAACTTCAACAATATTTAAATGAACCTAACTAACACATGTTGTAATTTGATATTTATATCGAGTATTTTCTTTACTTTATTTTAACGTATTGAGCTCATACCCAGTTTAAAAACTTAAAAAACAAAATTAGCAAGTTCGATCGTTACAGAACCGAACTCAAATGAACTTTTAATGAACGATCATTAGTCCAATATCAAATCATCTGATGCTAATTGGCCGAGTTAAGAATTTTTCTTGTTTTTTTAAAGTACGATCATCAATTGAATTAGAAATTTCGTTGTAAACTATTTTAATTCCACCAATTTGAGTCCAGGAGTAAATTTATCCAATATTTAATCTCCATCCAATGGAGATGGAATCTGAGTAATCCAAGCATTTCAAGATAAAACGGAATGAAGAGATGACATAGGGTTATGTATAATATTTGTGCTATTTCTACATTTGTTCGGGTTCGAGTACTCTTTCACCTTTCAAAAAAAAGAAAAATGAAGGGATGACATTTACTTTTAACTATACAACTCCATATTCATGTCCAAAAGAATAATGCTCTTCAAGTTTTGATATACAACATCAACAATTTCAATACAACAATAAACTATTTAGGAATTGAACACAATACCTATATACATCAACACTCGAGAAGGAGCTGCAAGGAAACAAACCACTTCACCAACTCATACCATCTTCACCTACTTATCCTGCGCCATTGATGAAAAATACAACATAACATCATCTCTCAATAAAATGGAATATGGCCCTCCATTATCAAGAGTTTCAACCGACAACGACCAACCTGTAAATATGTAGGCCTGTACCAGAAACCATCCATGCCGCAGAGCATAGTAGTATCAACTCCTTTGCCTCTTATTTCAAGAAACGGCTCTTTGTCCCTCATCACTGTGTTGTTCTACGTCATAGTTCCCATCTAGATTCTGCAATGTCATAGAAATGAGTTTAGGAGACTCCATGAATACTAAAATAAACACCCTGTTTGATAAAGGCAATAGACGTAGTATCCTTAATGATGCCACAAACATAACTACACACAACATATGAATGTTTCAATGAGTCCTAACCTCATACTATAAAACCAGCTTATTAACACTGTATAGATGCAGGTCAGCCTTCCTAGCTACAGATTACGTGAATCAGCTAATAGATATACGATTAAACAGCATAAACCTAAAGCCGTTTCAGCAACTCTTGATTATAAATTTTCCTAACAATAAAAGCAATGTGATCCAAACATATATATCATCAGAGTGCTGAGGGAGAAGAAGCAATGTACATCAAATTTCATCACTTCACCCTGCATTCAAATCCAAATATATTGCCCAGCTACATTAAGAGACATTGCAAATGCACGATGTTAAGACAAGAACATGAAACAAAAAGCAAATTTCATGCAAACAAGCTAATCGATATATGACTAAACATCATAAACTAAAGCTTTTTCACCAAATCTTGATCACCAAGTATCTGTCCCAATACCAAATATAATTTGCAAATGGAAGCAACTTGACTTGAAACTGTCATCAACAAACATGTTTATTATCCAAATTTCAAATCCAAATCCAAATCTGTCACCCTTCTCATTACAATTTACAATAGGCAAAGCAAATGCACATAGCCAACACAGAACACCCCTAAATGAAGCGTAATTATCCCAATTCCAAATGCTTACGAATTAAAAAGGTACCAACCTCAACAGCACCGCCATTGTTGAAGAAAACCACCATATCATCGTTTCCAGCATCCTCCTGCAAAGCATTACATTCCTTGGGCGTCTCGAAGAAAGACAAAGAGAACTGCTTGGAGACGACGCCGACGTCGAAGTAAATCAAGCCGGAGCTGGGAATATCGACGTGAATGCTCTTGACGGCCAGCCACAGGAACAGCTCCTGGGCAGCAACGCCGGCGAGATCAGAAAGCACGCCGTAACTGAGCCTGCCCGTAATGTTGCTTTGGTATCTGACCGGCGTCTCGAACTTTGCGTCGCACGGCGAAGCGTGGAGCGTGTGGAGCTCGAAGAGACCGGAGACGGGATCGATGGAGAATTCGGAAATGCCCTTGGGGAAAACGCCCATCGGCAGACCGTTCGATTGCAGGACGTCGTAGAAGGATGATGCCTTGAGGTTGAGGTCGCCGGAAACGGAATTTGCCGCCGTAAACGCCGTTAATGTGAAGACTATCGTTAGGATTGCCGTGATTGTTGTAGTTGGCCGACCTACCAAAGCCATTTTGGGGGATTCTGTTGCTCGCAAAATTGCAGGATTTCGATCGCGGGTTGGATTTGAGGTTAGGGATGTTTGTGAATGAGAGAGAGAAGGGGGGAAAAGGAAGGGGGTGTTATTTTTTAAATGAATAGCATCTCTTCGTAAATACTTGTTTGAAACGAAATTGTTTAGGGTTAATTGCTTATATAAAAAAGATAGTCTTTTCACAAATTTGCAATTTTAGCATGATTTATTTTTATTGATAATTCGGAGCATATTTTTAATTTTGGGTGATTGGAAAGATGATATGTAATTTTTTACGGATATGATATTTAACTATTTTTTATGTGACATTTGACTCATTGCTGATGTGGCATTTTTATTTATTTTTACTAAATAATTTTTTATAAAATTATACCCTTTTCTCAATAATCCAAATTTAAATTCAATTTAAATAAATTCAAGGCGCCATAAACTGAGTTTATGGCTATTGGCTATGGCAATGCCTCGAGTACAATTTCTTATCATTGTTTCACCCTTGAATTTATTTAAATTGAGTTTAAATTTGAATTATTGAGAAAAGGGTATAATATAAGAAAAAATTATCTAGTAAAAATAAATAAAATGTCACATTAGCAATGAGTAAATGTCACATCAAAAATAGTTAAATGCCATGTCACTAAAATATTACACGTCATCTTTCCGATCACCGAAAGTTAAAAATATGCTCCGAATTGCAGTGAGTTGAAAGGTCATGCCTAGAATTGCCAATGAAAAAAAATCATGCTAAAATTGCAAATTTGTGAAAAGGTTGTGCCTTTATAAGCAATTAACCCAATTGTTTATAATAAAGTTGAAAAGATAAAGTAATTTTTTAAGAGTATTTTTGTCACATCAAGTAAAAGTGAAAATAGAGTTAATTGCTTTTTAGTATCATGTATGATAATTTAAGAATTATATTGGGGTATTTATCATAAGGTATATTTCCTAAAATGGAAATGAACTTGATGAAATGATACGTTCAAATATGGTAAAATGGGCTTAATGAAAAGATACGGAGGTAACTTTTTTTCTTTGTTCAATTTAATTTGCCAATTTCCTTAAAAAAATTCAATTTGATTATTTATCAATTCTAATCGATCGAACCAAACATGCCCTTTGAATCTGAATACCAAATCCTCAACATAATCCCTAAATTCAACATGTCATATAGCAGAAAGAGCTCTCAGTGGGTCAAGATCTCTCTAGAGTGCCCATCTTGTTGCTTTTCCTTGCCGGAATTCCTCCGACCAGCCATCTTTCCACCCGTTGCTCATCCTTTAATGCATAGCTTCACCTTGCATTAATTGCTTCTTTCCATCTTTCATTTATTTCTTCGCATTTAATTCTCATGTCACAGCCCTAAATCCCGAGGGACGGCAGAAGCCGGGGTGCGACTGGGATTGGATTAAAGAAGCGGGGAAGAAAGGGGATGAAAGAATAAACATACATAAAAGACAGCATAATTTCTATGAACAAGACCTCATTAATTAAAGAAAGAGTTGATCTTGAAAGATCACTCGACAAAGAACTCAAAAGCAACTAAGTTATTTTACAGAAACTTAAACCCAAAAGTGATTTACATATAACATAAGAGCGTCTAGAGTTTAGCAGCGGAATTGTGAACTACATACTAAAGACTTCACTATCTCTATTCAACTCAACCATCACCGCTCCCGTCGCTTCAACCTGCACATTTAGAAAACATATGCAGGGCTAGGTACAATAGTACTTAATGGACACATTGCCGAATAACATAATCATAAGTATAGATAATCAAGCATTTCATTACAGTAGCACATCGGGGTTTTTCAATAAATTCCCGTGTCTACTAAACATTTTCTTTCTCATTTTCATAACTTAGCTTGTACAAGCATTTTTTTTCATAGATGTTACGTTCAATCTTGACCATTCATTATCACCGTGGCTAGCTATCCCTCAACAGGATACCACATACACCACAGGCTACAGTGTACACTAAACTTTGAAAAGTCCCTTTTGACTAACTCAAAGCCGATTGTTTAGTTAACCCCTTTTGGCTAACTCATAAGGTACAAGAGAACTCACATAAAACAAATAGTTCATGCCATGATTATCACTTTGAAAACACGATTATCAAAGCGATAAAGAAAGGTTTTCGAGCATTGCTCAGTTTGTTTCATATATAAAAGCCCACCTCGATAGAATACAGAACTAAGACACGTGCTTCCGTCTTCTGATCTTCCGTCCTATTCTTGGTGCTGACTTCCTCCTTCATCATAAATAATCATACTTTAAAACTCGGTCGCAAACGATAAACGAATACGGAAAATCGAATTAAGTTTTAGTCCTTTAGACTTTTTAGGCATTTGCACGCTAAACTAAACTCTTTTAATTAAACAAAAACGAGATACGAACACATCTCATTTGACACTTATTTGGTTCTGTACTTGACACTTAGGTCAGTAGAAAGAAAGTAGTCGATAACTTGAAATGACTTAAAAGATCGAAAAGAATCAAGTTGAGAAGAATTCAACTTAAGAATCTAAGTTTTTGAACAATCCTGCACAGATCAGTAAGCTTGTATAGAACAGGGGATTTCGAAACAGGGGACGTGCCTTATACCAAAAGAAAGCCTCGGATGTCTAGTTTACTCTCCAATTTACGGATCTCAATTCCGATAAACGAGCTAGGAGATATGGAAGTTTCTGTGAAGGGTCGCAAAACTGCCGAGTGAAACCCTAATGTTCGATAAAATTGACGCATGGTTTTCTAGGTTCGACTAAAGCTTAATCACTTTTATTTTCATACAACTACTGACTCAAGGCAGTCAACATGTATCGTTATACGTGATGAACTCCTTTTCATTTCAAGGCAGTCAACATGTATCGTCAGCTGCTTCTTGTGCTACCATAGCCTTGTTCTTTCCAGCTTGCTTGGCCCTCAACGCTTCTCTCTCTTTCTTTGAGAGGTCTGGACAGTCAGCTTTGAAATGTCCCTCCTTGCCGCATTCAAAGCAACCGTTGGTCACAGGCTTTGAACTGTCTCGAGTTCGGTTGGACTTATAGAATCTCTTGTATTTTCCGAACCGAGTGTCCATGTCGGCTAGTTTCTTTGACAGGGCGGCAATGTTCTGTTGTAGTTCCTCTCTGCTTGGCTCCTTTGCAGCTGTGTCTGCAGATCTTGTTGGCCTCGATGTTCTCGATTTGGAGTAGTCAGCTCGAAGAGCAACTGACTTTGAGGCTGAACCAACATCCTCAAGTCGACTCGTCTAAACCGAGGACTGAGATCTTCTTCGGTTCACCTTATACTCATTTCCCTTTAAAATTGAGAACAATCTTTCAGTTCCCATTTCACCAAGGTATCCCACTCAGCCGGTAGAGCTTGCAACACTTTGCGATTGATTTCTATTAGTGTGTATTTTCCTCTTCGGATGGACTGGATTCTTCTGAGGATGTCCATAAACTGGAGCTCTAGCTGATCAATTGTTTCATCTGTTCTCAGACAAAAGTTGTCGAAGTCTTGACATGCATGTGAGAACTTGTTCTCCTTCGTCTCATCGCTTCCTTCACTCAGCGATGCCAAGATATCCCACATTTCTTTGGCAGTCTCACACTCTTCAATCCAAGGGAGATAATCTTGTCCAACAGTGGACATAATCGTGCTTTGAGCCCAGATATCCAACTGGCTCACCTTGGCTTCCTCTGGAGTGTAGTCTTCCGGCTGCTTCTCCACAAACTCCACAACTGTATCCCCATCGTTGGGATTTGTAGGAGTACGAGCGATTCCCTCTTTGATGATGATCGGTCCGGACGAGAGTACTTGTTGCATCCTATGATGCTTCGACAGTAGGATCTTTTTCATCCGCGTCCTCCAGGATGTATAATTTACTACCGAGAACATGACCACGATCTTGTCCTTGACGTCCATCTGCACACAATAACAGAACAAATATGCGAGCAAATATGCACTAGCGTGAAAAATTAGATCTGTTCAGTTGACCACTGAAAAAAAAACCTCGAATTCACACCTTGTGAAACAGAGTCAGTAGTCTTTTGAACCACTGCTCTGATACCACTTGATGGTCCCAAAACGAGTTCTGGTGTATGGGGGGGGGGGGGGAATACACCAGATGCAACTTTTTAGAACAATCCCCTAAAAATTATCTCAACCGAGTAAGGAAGCTCAGTTGGAATCACAACCGAGTAAGAAACACTCGGTTGGAAGTGATGTGCTGTGCGGAATGTGGTGGAAATTAACTCGTTAAAATTAAGTCAAGCTTTTATGCACGGTTGGTCAAGAACCAAGACAGTTAAGAATGCTAAGATCAGTTTGTATGCTGGTTAGAAGGTCAGTTGAAAATGTAGGAAATAACTGAAGAATAAACTCAAGCACACAGAAATTTACGTGGTTCGGAGAAACCTCCTACGTCCACGGGGAGTTGTGAGTCCACACAACTCTGTCCAAGTTCTTCTGGACAAACCACTCAGCTTACGCGGGCTGAGCAACAGTTAAGGATAAGTTTGCGGGTACTTATCAACCTTACAGTTTAGTTTTCGGGTACTAAACAACCTATCTACTCAGTTGCAGGAAGAGTAGGATCCTAAAACCCTTTCAGGTGAAAGAAAATGGGGTTCCAACTAAAAGCTCGAACACGAAGTGAGCTATGATCTAACACTCTACGAACTCTCACTAAGTGATGTTCTCAAGGTTCGATCTAAAGACACAAAAACTAACTCTAGAACTCTCAACAAGTGATGTTCTAAGAGATTGAATGCAGTTCAGCTCGTGAAGAATATAGCTCTTTCTTTCGCTCTCTGGTTTCTTCTCGCGTGTTTGTCTTGTCTCCTTTTTGAATGAATGAAAGCCTCTATATATAGGTGGAGAAAGTCAACTAGCCGTTGGAGGAGCCGTTGATCTCTGTTCTTTGAAAGCGATGGCTTGTCTCTCATCTCTGCAGACTTTCCCGATATGGCATCTGTGCTCTTCTGCTTTCCATCTGAGAGTTAGTGCGTGTTGACTGCCTTGATGTATAAATTTTGTGAGAATTTAAGTACGATAGCATAAAACGAACCTCGAAAACCGTGCGTCGATTTTATCGAGCATTAGGGTTCCACTCGGCAGTTTTTGCGACCCTTCACGGAAACTATCATATCTTTTAGCTCGTTTATCGGAATTGAGATCCGTAAATTGGAGAGTAAACTAGACACCCGTACCTTTCTTTTGGTATAAGATTAGTCCCCTGTTTTTCAATCCCCTGTTCTGTACAAACTTACTGATCTGAACAGTAATTTCTAAAACATAGATTCTTAAGTTGAATTCTTTTCAACTTGTTTCCGTTTGATCTTATAAGTCGTTGTAAGCTATCGACTTTAGTTTTTACCGACATAAGTGTCGAGTAAGGAACCAGATGAGTTCTAAACGAGATGTGTTCGAGTCTCGTTCCCGTTTAACTAAAAGAATCTAGTTTAGCGTGCAAATGCCTAAAAAGCTTAAAAGACTAATTCGATTTCGTTTTCGATTTCCATTTTCTTTTATCGTATCGACGACTTATCAAAGTATGATTATGTACAATGAAGGAGGAAGTCAGCACAAGGATAGGACGGAAGATTGAAGAACGGAAGCTCGATTAGAAGTTCTGTAATCTTTAAGATGGGCTTTCTATTATATAATAAATAAAATGTGGGTTTTTCCACAAATCGAAAGTGATTCTTTATGAGCTTTGATTACTGTGGTTTCAAAGGGATAATCAGGCATAAACTGTTTTGTGTTTTATGTGAGTTTTCTTGTACCTTTCTGAGTTAGCCATCGTGCTTTCCAGAATTATGAGTTAACCATTAGGTGTTAACTAAACGATCGGACTTTTAGACTAGCTATCCAAAGTTAGTGCACTTTGTAGCCTGTGGTGTATGTGGTATCCTGTTGAGGGGTAGCCAGCCACGGTGAATTATGACTGTTCAATATTTGAACGTAACATCTATGAAAAATGCTCTGCAGAGCTAACCTTTATGAAAATGAAAATGAGAACGAAAATGTTTAGTAGGCACGGGCTCTTAAAAAGAAAAACCCCAGTGCGCTACAGATATGAAATGCCTGTTTTATCTATACTTACGATTATGTTTTCGGCAACGTGCCCACTAAGTACTATTGTACTTAGCCCTGCATATGTTTTCTAAATGTGCAGGTTGAAGCGACGGGAGTGGTGACGGTTGAGTTAAGAGTTGTCGATAGGGAAGACTGTAGTCTATAGATTACAAATTCCGCTGCCAAACTCTAGACTCACTTATGTAATTATGAATATCACTTTTGAGTTTAAGTTTTGTACTTATAACTTAGAATCTTTTAAGGTCTTGTTTCGAGTGATCCTTTGAGATCAACTCTTTCCTTTCGTTAATAAAGGCTTGTACATAGAAATTATGCTATCTTTTATGTCTGTTTAATCATTCATCCCCTTTCTTCCCCGCTTCTTTAATCCAATTCCAGTCGCACCCCGGCTTCTGCCGTCCCTTGGGATTTGGGGCTGTGACAGGTGGAGTCCAGAAGTAAGGAGCGAGAAGAAAAGAGGTATTCCGAGCAAACCACTAGATGACAGGTGGACTTTCTAACCGAAACAAATCAATGAATGCGATATGATAAGATATTATGATAATCGTATTATGTGAGTTGTTAATTAATTGACTTGTCAATGTTTGAGTTTTTATGTATGTTGCCATCTACTTGAAAAGAACGAATTCGGTCCTGTGTGAGACAGGATTTTTGTGTACACATAGAGGTGATCGTGTGCTTCCCTTTGGGTGAGCCGGCCATGGTGTTTGAGAAGGAGACCTACTTCTCCACACCCATATTTGATGGTATAACTGGTACATACATTTGTTATATATTATTGTCTGCGCAGATATTTTCAAAAGTGAAATGATTTTTCTTGCATGCACAAGTTAACTGTTTTATAACTCTAACACTTGCGATGCAGCAAGAAAGGCAAGTTCAATTAGCTCTATCGAGCAAGCTCTAAATTTATTTTGGCATGTGCCCATTAAGTACGAAGTACTCAGCCCTGCATATTATTTCTAAAATGTGCAGGTTAGCTCGGATGATGATGGTGCAGTGTGCTTGGTGGCATTCGTTATCTCGAGAGTCGAGTCTGTTTAAGCTTGGGTTATATGTCTTCATACATATAACTTTAAGACCTAATGTAATTCTCCGCTACAACACCGATACTTAATCGTGTTTTAAACTCTTACAACTCCGATATTTAATTAATGAGTTTCGTGCTCGACACTTTATTATGATTTCCTCTCGACTCTTACTTAATAAACTTACTTCGTTGAGTTTGAAATGAGATCTTGAAAGCAAATTAATAAATTTTATCACTTTCAATAAACATTCTTTAGGTATCCGAGTATATTCCTGTTGGAAAATTTAGTAAAGTTTTGATTGATTCCAAACCCATCTGACCCCAATCGAGTAGATGTTGCCATATCCTAATGTTAGTATTTAGGCTCGCTGTTTGAGCCATGTTCAGATTTTATCTTTACAGGACTCCAGCTGAAGACGGCAACATGGCTATACTTGGATAGAACTTCAGATGGGAACTCGGATGGAACATCAGATGTAAGAAAGACAACTAAGCGTTCAAGCCAACTGATCGGATATAGATCATCGGATGAAAGAAAACATCTGAGTAATCAACTGCTCGTCAGATGTGACAATCCACCTGATCAGATGGAACATCAGTTGCAGGACTCAATCTGATAAATCGACAACATGAAGTTCAAGGCAGCTGAGGGTTCAACTGTTCTTCTTCAGACAGAATGTCAGATGAAGGTAGCGATCAGATGGAACATCAGCTGAAGACCATTCGGATGAAGATCAAACGTCTCAACCGACTAACCAATGTTGAAAGACAAAGGTTGAAAGTTGAATTTCAAAAAGGAAGTCACGTGAAGGTTTGACGTTCTGTCATTACCTCATTTGGCCCAACACAAGGTTGTCTCAGAAGAAAAGCAGAAGTTCACAGTTGCCAAATTGGAAAAATCTGCAGAGATGAGAGACAAGCCATCGCTTTCACAGAATAGAGATCAACGGCTCTTCCAATGGCTAGTTGATTCTCACCGCCTATAAATAGAGGCATTCATAATGACTGAACGGTCAAACCCTCACGTGACTTCCTTTTTGAAATTCAAATCTTAACAACAGACTTCCAGCAAGGAGTGGTCGGTTAAGACTTTCGATCTTCAACTAACTTGTTCTTCAGCTGATGTTCTAACTAACTACTAACAGTTGAACTCTCAGCTGACTTCAACTTCAAGCTGTTAATCTTCTGGGTTGAAATATACAACTGATGTTTGGAAGCTGAACGCTCAGTTGTCTTCCTTGTATCTTCTCAGTTGGGTTTGAACGCTTAGATGATTTCCTTTCATCTGATGTTCTCTTCCCCCATACTGCTTCTCATTTGATGAACGCTCAGTTGTTTTCCTTACAACTGATGTTCTATCTCTTGAGACTTCTTCCTTTGAATACTTAGTCGATTTTTGCATCTGAATGCTCAACTATCGAACTGACACTTGAACGTAACTTCCCCCTTTTTAATATGATGAACGCTTAGTTGTGTTCCTCACAACTGATGTTTTATCCGAGTGAAGCCTTGTTGCCGTCTTCAGCTGGAGACCTGCAAAGATAAAATCTTAACAACGCTCAAACAGCGAGCCTAACTACTGACCTTAGGATCTGGTAACATCTACTCAGTTGGGTCAGTTGGTTTTGGAATCAATCAAAACTTTTACTTAAATTTTCCAACAATTTCCCCCTTTTTGATGATGCCAAAACCCCTTATAAGAAGTCTAAAACCCTTACAGATCACAACTGATCTAGATCTAACTGACTTATCTAAAATCTCAGCTGAAATTCTAGACTGTCTATAAGATGAAAACATCAAAGGGTTAGCACAGTTATAACATGGTATTGAAATAACTTTGCGATTCAGAGCTTGGACAATGAGGGATTGTACGTCAAGTTGAATCTTATAACTGAGTAGTTTTCATTACAACTGATTGTTACAAAGATGAACGCAAAAGACAAAAATTACAACAGTTGTTCAAAAACTAACTGAGCTAAAATTGTAGCCCATACTTACTAAAAATCCTAACAAAAATTTCCCTCTTAGCAGGTGACTCCTTGGAATGTCCACTCTATGCTCCTTGCAAACCTGCCTCGCCTCAGCTGCGATCTTCGTGTGGTTCGGGTTGCGAGAGTTTGGGAGGAAGGAAGGCCGGTAAGTAACCTTCTGGGGAACCGGAACTGTGTTCAAGTCCAGGTTGGCGTCAATCATAGCCCGCCTGAATTGGCTGAACATGCCCGGGTCTCCTGAGTGCAACTCGGTCAGCGCTTCCTTGATCATCAGTTGCGTAAACCTTCCTATAGTAGAAGTCGCTCACGAACTCCTGCTTGAACAACTCCCACTCTTCATTACACTCGGTCGGCATCCACTTGTCAACATGCCTAAACCGACTCTCGACTTTGGACTTTGCTGGCAACCTTTGTTGCTTTAACCGAGCTTCCGCCTTTGATTGTTGTTTGTTGATGCGGCGTCGGCTGCGGGAGGCAACGTTGCGGTCCAAATTCTGAGACATTTTCTTCAACTCTTCTTCGAACTGGTTCACCCTCCTCGCCTGGCTGGCGGCGAACTTCCTTATCCAGCTCGGGTTCATATAATCCTTCTCCTCTACATCCATAGCCTTACCAGCTGCGATGCACTCTTCGATTGTGATACCGTCGAGTTCAGAATCCAGCTCGGCAGCGATCTCGGCTATGGAGCTGTAGGAAACTCCAAATTTTTCTGCCTGCTCCAAGTCTTTAGACATTTGGGTTCCACCGACTTCGGTTGACTTGGGAGCAGCAGACTTCCTCTTCCTCTGCTGGGATTTTGATTGAGCAGCTGGCGTCTCTTCTTCTTCCTGCACCTCAACCTCCGTCTCCTTCTCTTCCCCCTTTTTGGCATCAGCAACAAGGCTTGCTACTGAACCATCCAGAGAGGTGAGTTGTTGTTCAGCAAGTTTGATGCGGTTGAAGAGTTCATCGACCGCGCATTCGAGCTCCACCTTCTTCGCCAGATCCGAGTCCTGGCGCTCTTGTTCAGCTTTCTCAAGGCAGAGAGGTTCTCGATGACCTCAGTTTGAAAAGCCACGAACTCAGCCCATCGCGACTCGAAGCGAGACTCCCATTCAGCATCTTGTGTCTGTTGGGACTTGGCAAGATTAGAGTCGGCCAAGGATTTGAAGACGTTCAGTTCCGACTTCAATCCCAACAGAGTGGACTTCAACTCCGACATTTCTTGACTGGTGGAGGAGGAGAATTCTTCCAGTTTGGTCTTCATTGCAACATTCTCCTCCACCAGTTGCTGGTTCTTCACTTCTTGCGCTTCCAACACCCTCAACTATCGAACTGACACTTGAACGTAACTTCCCCCTTTTTAATATGATGAACGCTCAGTTGTGTTCCTCACAACTGATGTTCTATCCGAGTGAAGCCTTGTTGCCGTCTTCAGCTGGAGACCTGTAAAGATAAAATCTTAACAACGCTCAAACAACGAGCCTAACTACTGACCTTAGGATCTGGCAATATCTACTCGGTTGGGGTCAGTTGGTTTTGGAATCAATCAAAACTTTTACTTAAATTTCCCAACATTTTACTATTGGTATCGACTTGGTTCTTAATTCTTGAACTTTTCTATCCAAAATCGACATCGGTTTTTCTTCATAACTTAGGTCAGATTCAAGAACGACGTCTTGCTGACTTATAACATGCTTAGGGTCAAAAACATACTTTCTTAATTGGGAAACGTGAAACACGTTATGGACACTTCCTAGACTAGGCGGTAAGGCCAATCTATAAACAACAGGTCCTATCTTTTCAATAATTTCGTAAGGTCCTATGAACCTTGGAGTTTACCCTTAACACCGAATCTAATGATTCCTTTCGATGGTGAAATCTTAAGGAAAACCTTATCGCCAACTTCGAAGCTAAGATTGGTTCGATGATTATCGGCGTAAGACTTCTGTCGGCTCTGAGCTTCTTTCATTCTATCTCGAATCTGCCGAATGATCTCGATCATTTCATTAATCGAGTCGGGTCCTAAGTTCTTTCTTTAACCCACTTCATCCCAATAAAGTGGTGACTTGCATTTTCTTCCATACAATGCCTCATAAGGCGCCATTCCTATCGTCGCCTGATAGCTGTTATTATACGCGAATTCGACCAAGTGCAAGATATCTTCCCAATTTGCGCTTCGATCCAATACCACTGTCCTTAGCATATCAACTAGAATCTGAATTGTCCTCTCGGATTGTCCGTCCGTCTGAGGGTGAAAAGTTATACTAAAGTTAAGTTCAGTGCCCAACTCTTTCTGCATGGTGATCCAAAATCTTGAAGTGAACTTGGCATCTCTATCTGATATTATGGACTTCGGTACTTCGTGCAGACGTACAATCTCACGGACGTACAACTGAGCTAACTTCTCTGACCCGTAGGTAGTCTTAATCGGTATAAAGTGAGCTGATTTCGTGAGCCTATCGATAATCACCCAAATGGCAGTATTTCCTCTTCTTGACTTAGGCAAGCCTGTCACAAAATCCATAGCTATTCCTTCCCATTTCCATTCTGGAATATCTAATGGCTGCAACAATCCATACGGTCATCTATGTAAGGCTTTCACTTGCTGACACGCCAAACATCTTTCTACAAACGAGACAACGTCTCGTTTCAATCCATTCCACCAGAAATTCTTTCTTAAGTCCTGATACATCTTCGTACTCCCTGGGTGTGTTGTATATGGCGTATCATGAGTCTCACTCATGATATCATTCTTTAATTCTTCGTCACTGTCAGGAATACAAAGTCTGCCTTCAAATAATATCGCATTGTCTGGTGTTTTGGAGTATCCGTCTGGTGCTTTGGAGTATCCGTCTGGTTTATCCGTCCTTATCTTTAGTTGGAGCTTCTTCATCGACTCGTCCTTCCTCTGGGCACTTATAATTCTTTCTCGTAAATCATGTGTAGCTACTAGTACCGCTAGTTGACTTGTGATCGTTGCTGGTGTATCGAGTACTTCTATTTCCATCTTTTCAAATTCTCGTACTAGAGTTTCTTCCTCGACAAACAGACATCCTAACTTGGTTGGAGCCTTGCGACTCAGCGCATCTGCTACTACATTTGCCTTTCCGGGATGGTAGTTGATTCCACAGTCGTAATCTTTGACCAATTCGAGCCACCTCCTTTGTCGCATATTCAGTTCTTTCTGCTCGAAGAAGTACTTCAGACTCTTGTGATCTGTGAAGATCTCAACCCTTACACCATAAAGATGGTGTCTCCAAATCTTTAATGCATGCACAACGGCTGCGAGTTCTAAATCGTGGGTTGGATACTCAACTTCGTGAGGTCGAAGTTGTCGTGAGGAATAAGCTATCACCTTTCCGTCTTGCATCAGAACACAACCTAACCCATTCTTCGAAGCATCTGTATACACCACATATTCCTTGTTTTCGTCTGGAAGAGCTAACACTGGTGCTGTAGTTAACTTTTCTTTGAGCATTTGGAAACTCTTTTCACACTCGTCCATCCATTTAAACTTATTTTCTTTTCGAAGTAGCTACGTCATAGGTCTAGCAATCGTGGAGAATCCTTCAATGAATCTTCTGTAGTAGCCCGCCAAACCTAAGAAACTTTTGATCTCATTTGGGTTCGTTGGTGACTTCCAGTTGCGCACTGCCTCTACCTTAGCAGGATCTACCTTGATTCCTTCCGCTGAAACTATGTGTCCGAGAAACATTATTTCCTTCAACCAAAATTCGCACTTACTGAACTTGGCATAAAGTTTCTCACGCTCTAAGTGTTTCCAACACTATCTGTAGATGTTCTTCGTGTTCTTTCTCATTCTTAGAGTAAATGAGAATATCGTCGATGAAAACTAAGACGAATTTGTCTAAATATGGGTGGAAAACTCTATTCACGAGGTCCATGAATACTGCAGGGGCGTTGGTCAAACCAAATGGCATAACCAAGAATTCGTAGTGGCCATATCTGGCTCAAAATGCAATCTTAGGTACGTCCTCGGGTTTAATCTTCAGCTGATAATACCCTGATCTTAAATCTATCTTTGAAAACACTCCTGCACCCTTAAACTGATCGAAAAGATCCTCTATCCTTGGCAAAGGATATTTGTTTTTGAGGGTGATCTTGTTCAGCTCTCGATAATCTATACACATCCTCATTGAACCATCCTTCTTTCTGACAAACAACACTGGTGCTCCCCAAGGTGAAACACTCGGCCTAATGAAACCAAGGTCTAGCCACTATTGCAATTGAATTTTGAGTTCTTCTAACTCCTTCGGTGCCATCCTATATGGGGCTTTAGATTTGGGGGCCGATCCTGGTTCTAGGTCAATCGAGAAATCTATGTGACGGTCGGGTGGTAAACCAGGTAAAATTTCTGGAAAGATGTCTTCGTATTCGTTAACAACTTTCACGTCTTGAATGATCTTCTCGGCTCCTGGTTCTCCAACTAGGTACACAAGATAGGCTGTGCAACCTTTCTTCTTTATAAACTTCTTGGCTTGTAAGGCGGATATTATCGGTACTCTCTTGCCCATTGCAATCCCATGAAATTCCGTCGGTTCTCTTCCTGGTGGTTGAAAAGAGATCTTTCTCTCGTTGCAGAGAATCGTAGCATAATTCTCTGACAACTAGTCCATCCCTAGGATTATGTCTACGTCCCACATTATCATAACGTTCAAATTGTTCGTTTTAACCTTAAGAGTTCCGATTTCTAGTTCTAGGTTAGAGCAGACATGTGTGGAAGTAGTGATCTCTCCTGAAGGTGTAGCTACTCTCATAGGGTGTTCAGCTCTTACAGGTCTGATATCTAAGTTATCCGCACAAGAACCAGCAATAAAAGAATGTGATGCGCCAGTATCAAACAATATTTTAACAGGAGTGTTCTGAAGTGTACCCATACCTGCTAAGTTTCTTTTTCCCTTTCCCTCATCCTGCCCAGTCTGCCTATTCACGCATGCCCTTGCATATTGCTGTTGTTGCGCGTGCTGCTGAAACTGCTACTGATTCATTTGTTGTTGTGGCTGCGCTTGTATGGCCCTCAGAGGTACTGCTTGCAGTGGTTTAGGGCAATCCTTCTTCATATGCCCCTTTTGTCCGCAGTTAAAACAGTTGGTGGTGCCTACTTGACAGACACCAGGATGTGTTTTGTTGCACTTAGGGCATACAGGAATGGTAACCCTCCCTGGGTTATTTCCTCCCTGGTTGAAATTCCTCTGTTGCCCTTGCGGCTGGTTCTGTTGGTTATTGCCTCTCCATGGTCCGGTTTGTCTATTTCCCTGTAAATACAACCCTGACTGGTTGTTTCCTTGCCATGGCCTCTTGTTGTTGTTTTGACTAGGCTGCTGATAGCCTTGTTGATTGCCACTTTGCTGATTTTCTTGGTTGTTGAAATTCTGATTATAGCCCCTGCTATTGCCCCCTTCCCACTTTCTCTTTCCTTGAAAATTGCTATTATTATTGTTATAATAGTTTCGGTTTTGGATTTGGGTTGGAGTTGGTGTGGTTGTTACAGTTTTTTTCTCATCAGGCACAACGGCCTCCACTCTAGGGCTCGCCCTAGAACATCAGTATAGCTCAGTCTCCCATGACTGGCTAATGCTATTCCCAATTCATGTCTTAGTCCCCCACGGAACTTCTTCGAAATCTTTTCTTCGGTATCGACCTGAGTAGGCGTATACCTTGATAGCTCACAAAACTTAGCATCGTACTTTGTTACAGTCATCTTACCCTGTTTCAAATTGTAGAACTCAGCCTCCTTCTGAGCTCTATACGTCTTCGGCACGTACTTGTCATACAGTGCTTCCTTAAATTCGTCCCATGTAAGTCGAGCCAGATGCTCCGCAGGTATCACCTTCTGTCTTGCCTCCCACCAGTAATCCACTGGTCCAGAGAGTTGAAACGCAATGCATAACAGCCGCTCCTCATCAGTACATCTGAGGAGCTTGAAAATTCTTTCGATGGATCGTACCCATAGCTTAGCATCTCTAGGGCTGCCCGATCCATTGAACACAGGCGGGTTTCATTTGAGGAATAGATCATCCATATCCCTACGGGGTGGTGGTGGAGGTGGTGGTGGGGTTTCATGGTGTTCTTGTTCTTGCTCTCTTTCATTTTTCCGTTGACGTCTTCCACATCCTCGGGGCCTACCAGGTCCCCTTCTGTTGTTAACATTTCTCGGCGGCATTTTTCTTTAACTATAGGGAACAGAAATTCTCATTAGCCCTTTCTTTTAAACATTCTTTTACTTACTCACCCTCTTTCCAACTTAATCAAGTTCACGGAAAAGAAAAAAAAATCGAACATAACTTCGATACTAGCTATTTAATCTTTTAACTTTCCAAGTTAAACTAAACTCTCGTTACACGAGTTCATTTGACATTCTGGTTTACTACATGATTTATAAGAAACTTTCTTGTGATCAAAACCCTCTCACGGGTCATGTATATATATATACATCAAAAAGAATATTGATTCTGCCTCCAACGAGGACTTATACAAAAAGTTAGACTACTACTAGTCTAAACTAGGCTGACTGCCTATCACTGTACATGATGTACTAACAAGTTGCATTACTGTACCTACTGGAAGTACTAGAACGAAAACGATTCATAAAATTTCGTATCCGCTAGAGTACTACAAAAACTAGTTACTGATCCGACTATGTATAGGACAAAAGAAACTACTACTACTACTAATACGCGTCTACGACGCACTGCTCAACAAACTACAGTCGAGTCCGTACTGCCCTCTATGGCCTGTAAACCCTCAGAGTCCTCCTCCGGGTCCTCCTCCGAATCCTCGTCCGGATCCTCCTCCAGATCCTCATCCGGGTCCTCCTCCGGATCCTCCTCGTCTGACTCTGAACCAAAGATGAGCTGGAGTGCCTCGTCCTCCCTCAGAGTAGAGCTGTCAAACAGTGTAAGTGGGGGTGGTGATGGTGTCTCCGAAACTGTCTCCTCTGAGTCTGAAACAAGATAATCATCACTGATCTCTACCGCACGCTTCTTCAGGGGAAGAAGGTGCCCTGGAATGGAACCGGACTCATACTCCTCCCTAGAACGGACTCTGGATGGTCCTACCTCTAACTGTCCTCTGACTACGTCCCACTTTGCGCAAATCTCCTCAAGCGGTGTCGGTGGAGATGGTAGCTCTAGCATGGCGGCAAGCTCCGTGTCTATCTCCCGGTACCCTGACCCTGTCTCAAACAGTCCTGTCTCAAATGGTCCCCGAACTCTCACACTAGTCTCAGGTATAAAAGGAGTAGATAACCCTAACATGGCAGCTGTCTCTGCGTCAATCTCTATGAGTCCTGGTCCTGGAATTAACTCCTCAAGTGGTCTATGTGGAAGTGGTAACTCTGGTATAGCTGCAGGCTCCTCGTCCACCTCTAAATGCTCAGACTCCGAGTCTGACTCCTCACTAGGTACAAAATCTGGCAGTATCTCCAACAACGCGGCCATCTCCGGGTCCAAGTCTAAATGCTCTGGCTCGGTAACTGCTGGAAAGTGACGGTAAGGAAGATGTGGCTCAAAAGGGACTGGCACCATGAATCTGCTGTCAAAAAAACGCTCGTGTATAGTTAGAGCGAATCCCGAGTAGTTGCCCGTCGGCTCTGTGTCGTCGCCAAAAACTCCAAGGAAATGCCATGCCACGCAGTGCGCCCAACCTCGCCACTCGTCCGGTAGATGCACAATCAAATCGGATATAGCCTGACTCTTTGAGATGAAGTGCCGTGCTGTATAGTAAACCGATGAGAAGTTACTCACTATCTACCCGATGTCCTCCTTATCCGGGTCTGCCTCGAAATCATAATAGTCATCCTGTAAAATATCTGCTAGGGTACGCTGTGGCAAAGGTGTGCTCTTCCGAGCTGTAACGCGTGTCCTAGCCATCCTACAAAAGTTTTAAAGAAACACGGATCAGTAACAGGTAGGGAAATAACTTATCTTAAGAAATACTTAAATTACAAAATGAATATTCCTTATTCAATTGTAATATCACCACTTAAACAACAACTTATCTTAAACATCTAGCAATTCAAGAAATTGCACTCAAATAATACATAGAAATAAAATTTCAAGATTTTATTTCCATCCTTTATCTTATTATTTATTTACTTTCTTACTTTATTTCCTTATAAACTTTCTTTCTTTATTCTTTATTAATTTCTTTCATTATTTCTTCCTTAAGGAAAATTTCTTAATGATTCTTACTTTATTAAAACAAAGTACGTCTACTTTGTTCATGTTACTTATTCAAAAGTAACATCCGTTTACAAAAGATTTTGTCATTCTCGACACTTGAATCTCTTACTCGTCGTATTCTTCGTTCAATTACGAAGTAGGAAATAAATTCCAAAGAAAAGGAATTATAACTGGAAAATGACTTTAGAACCAAAGTTCTAGTCGTCGTCAGGATCGAGCGATCGTTGGAAAAATTTACTAAGATTCGTACTTGATTCTTGGTAATTATATCAAATCCCTTCTTGAAGTTCGAGCGAGGCGAACTCCAACTGAAAATGACTTCGTTTATGTTACTTTTACGGAAGTAACATTCGTTTCTTTCTTTTATTTAGTACAGAATTAACGTACCTTATCATTATTTATCTTATTTTCTCGAAGGAAATTCTTAT
The DNA here is from genome assembly GCA_029490685.1 of Schizonepeta tenuifolia. Classification (NCBI taxonomy): domain Eukaryota; kingdom Viridiplantae; phylum Streptophyta; class Magnoliopsida; order Lamiales; family Lamiaceae; genus Schizonepeta; species Schizonepeta tenuifolia. Next base: position 59,254,341 of record CM055959.1, read on the forward strand.
CGATTTTTTTTTTAAAATACAAAAACAAAAATTGACACTGCCGAGTCTTTGTTCATGTCATTATATGCACGTGACATTCGTCTACAGAAGTTCTTCCCGTTTCACGATCTCCTTTCGAAATCATTTGAACTAACGTTCTTAAAACGTCTAAGTTCTCGTGGAATCGGAAAGATCTTAGGTTTCAAGTTTATGTTCTTAGTGAACCGGGAAAAATCCCTAGAATCAATCTAGATTCTCGTGCCATCAAACTTTTCAAATAAAAGAAATTATTGCGCAAATAATTTCACATAATCCACATAACAGAAACCAAGTATATTTCTTATACTTTCAAATTTTATTCTTGGCACCATTGTCATTCTTAACTCTTTGGAATACTTATTCAAAAATTTTCTTAAAAGAAAACACATTTCTGAAATTTTTTCCTTTCTTTCTTTCTTCTTTCTTTCTTTCTTTCTTTCCTTCGTTGAGTCGACGTAGTGGGAGGTTGAGTTGTCGTCTACACTCTTAAACTTAGTGTTACGACCCTGTTTTACTTGAAAGAAGACTCGGATATAGAGGATATACAAATTCTCTATCTTACTACTCGAAGGAAGACTTGTATACAGAGCAGAAACGATTGCTCTGATACCACTCTGTCACAGCCCCAAATCCCGAGGGACAGGCAGAAGCCGGAGTGCGACTGGGATTGGATTAAAGAAGCGGGGAAGAAAGGGGATGAAAGAACAAACATACATAAAAGACAGCATAATTTCTATGAACAAGACCTCATTAATTAAAGAAAGAGTTGATCTTGAAAGATCACTTGACAAAGTACTCAAAAGCATCTAAGTTATATTACAGAAACTTAAACCCAAAAGTGATTTACATATAACATAAGAGCGTCTAGAGTTTAGCAGCGGAATTGTAAACTACATCCCTATCTCTATTCAACTCAACCATCACCGCTCCATTCGCTTCAACCTGCACATTTAGAAAACATATGCATGGCTAAGTACAATAGTACTTAGTGAACACATTGCCGAAAAACATAATCATAAGTGTAGATAATCAGGCATTTCATTACAGTAGCACATCGGGGTTTTTCAATAAATTCCCGTGTCTACTAAACATTTTCTTTCTCATTTTCATAACTTAGCTTGTACAAGCATTTTTTTTCATAGATGTTACATTCAATCTTGACCATTCATTATCACCGTGGTTGGCTATCCCTCAACAGGATACCACATACCCCACAGGCTACAGTGTACACTAAACTTTGGAAAGTCCCTTTTGACTAACTCAAAGCCGATCGTTTAGTTAACCCCTTTTAGCTAACTCATAAGGTACAAGAGAACTCACATAAAACAAATAGTTCATGCCATGATTATCACTTTGAAAACACGATTATCAAAGCGATAAAGAAAGGTTTTCGAGCATTGCTCATTTTGTTTCATATATAAAAGCCCACCTCGATAGAATACAGAACTAAGACACGTGCTTCAGTCTTCTGATCTTCCGTCCTATTCTTGGTGCTGACTTCCTCCTGCATCGTAAATAATCATACTTTACAACTTGGTCGCAAACGATAAACGAATACGGAAAATCGAATTAAGTTTTAGTCCTTTAGACTTTTTAGGCATTTGCACGCTAAACTAAACTCTTTTAATTAAATAGAAACGAGATACGAACACATCTCGTTTGACACTCATTTGGTTATGTACTTGGCACTTAGGTCAGTAGAAAGAAAGTAGTCGATAACTTGAAATGACTTAAAAGATCGAAAAGAATCAAGTTGAAAATAATTCAACTTAAGAATCTAAGTTTTTGAACAATCCTGCACAGATCAGTAAGCTTGTACAGAACAGGGTATTTCAAAACAGGGGACATGCCCTATATCAAAAGAAAGCCTTGGATGTCTAGTTTACTCTCCAATTTACGGATCTCAATTCCGATAAACGAGCTAGGAGATATGGCAGTTTCCGTGAAGGGTCACAAAACTGTCGAGTGAAACCCTAATGTTCGATAAAATCGATGCACGGTTTTCTAGGTTCGACTAAAGCTTAATCACTTTTATTTTCATACAACTACTGACTCAAGGCAGTCAACATGTATCGTTATACGTGATGAACTCCTTTTCATTTCTCGATTATAAGCACGACGTTTAAAACCTCGTCTTTTCAAACTAAACAAGTACTATACCAAAACAATTTCTTAACTTCTCGTTTCTACTTCTCGTTCACAACTATAACTTATCATTTCATATCTCGGATGTAAAAGCCGTCAACTACAAACTCGTTCATTTAACAATAACGATCATTAATATCCAATTACTTTCCTTATTCGTCTTTTCCAACGTTACTTAGGTTCATTCATTCGTCTCTTATGAAAAATCCAACGTTATTAGAATTCGTTCTAACTTTCCGATTATGATCATTTACTAACGAGATTAACTTATATTTACATCATAGACCTATATCATTATCTAATCTCGACTTATCGTCGATCGTTCGTCTCTTAACGAAAATCTTACGTTCTCCGTTTTCGTTCAAATTTTACAACAACGATTATCATCTAACGTGTGATACCCCGAGCTTTTATACCTTTAGAGAGCGTTTAATTATCCAAGTGAGTTAAAAGATGAGAATTTAGGAGTAAAATTTTTCTTTTCTTAACGAAGAGGAATGAGTAAAACGTTTAAATTGCTTTGTGAGTTTTGTGTGAATTTATCTATTCTAATTATCTGAGATGATGATGATGTGATATACTTGTTGAATTGTTTATATGAAGAAGAGTATGAGATTAATTTCCAGAATAATCCCAAGGAGTTTGCTTGATTGAAATAGCATAATGTTAATCGCCGAGAAATATATTTATACCGATGAACTTAGAATAGAATTGAATTAGAATCTTCGAACCTAGAATTTTCTTTTAAGGTCACTGAGATAGGGTAAGAGCTTATCCAAGAATTGAGAAGAGTAATGAGGAGTTAATCTTTAAAGGATTAATAAACGGATTAATAAGACGACTAAATTCCTTTGAGATTTAAAAGACTAAATGATCGAAACCCTTAATCTTTTAATTGAGACGTGAAATAGGATTGAGATTTTTTAGTGTCAAAAGTGAGACGAGAAGAGGTTAGACTTGTTTATAGCATAAAAAGAAATTAATACGAATCGTTTTATCCGGAAAACTTTTACGACCGGATAATTAACACCCGTAACGACACGACGAAGACACGTGTCAACACACCTCTCTCCCTCTCACGCCACCTCACACCTCCTCTTCCATCACTCTTCAATTTCCAAGACTAATTGCCATAATTATGTCTTATGCATGGCATTACCAAAAGTAGCATGCAAACTACATCAAATCATCCATCCATCAATCACTTTAAACATTACAACTTCCAACATTACACTTTATTCTTGTTGTTGGATTTCAATTTCATACATCTAAGACAAAGAGAGAAGACTTCATTCATCACTCCACCTCTCTCTCTCATTCGAACTCTCTCTCTCAAAGAAGAAGAAAAAAAAAGAAAACTCTTCCTACTCTCTCTAAACTCACGGCACACACACACTTATGAATTGATGTCTGTTGATGTTAATACTTTGATACTCATGTTTTTTATTCCGAGCGTTGTGCTCGAAGACTTTGAATATTTGTTAACTTCTTAAACTACTTGATTTATACTTCCGAGCGATGGGCTCATTGACTTGAAATGTTTTTGAACATGATCCTCTTAACTTGTTATATATGGGTGTATTCTCTTTTGTTGGAATTCTATCCCCGTCAGCATGAAGTACTTATTTAAATTCCTGTTATAAGTGGTTTTGAGATGCTCGGATATTACTTCATTATACTTTGGAAGCCTAAATCGATTGCCTTATCTTTCATTATCGTTTTTCCCCGAGCATGTTTCCCCGTATTTGAGTTGATTGTTAGTTGTTAGGTTTTGTTGTTATTGGTAAGTCGCACCCCAAGAGTCGGGGCGCGATAGGTTGGTATCAGAGCCAGGTTTTGATTTGCTCTGAAGTCTGTTATTCTTTGATGAGTTGAGTCTAGATTTAATTCCTAGACTTGTTTGAGTTAGTAAACCACACCAAGTTATCCTCCATCTCATCCGGCAACCAGGTATGTCTTATTTTCTAAAAGTTCTTCAAGTTAAAGTGATGTATGAGTTATTAAAGTGTTGAGAATTTCTTTTAAGTTATTTATTGAGTTATGAAATTTTGAGATGAAATTGCTAAGCTGATTAATAACTAGATTGCTTTAGAATGTCCTCCTCTTTGCGAGTGCGTGTGAAAAGATTGGAAAGAATAAGGCGTGTGTGCGATTGGTTACGTGATTTGGAATTGCCCGAAAATCCCTCTTTGAAACGCAGAAATGAGTATGTAGTGGAATTTGTAATATGTTGGATTAATTGTTACGTGTGCTTATGCGTTTAAAATTCGTATAGGATGGACGACAACGATTGGATGCAAGAATACTTGTACGTAAGGAAGATGAGCAACGAGTCGTTAGCAGAATTTTTAGCATGATACCATACGATTTGGGGAAGAGTCCAGTATCGTTAGAAGGCATGACACACCTAATCCAAGCTCTACCGCAAGAATGGAAGGAATGGGCAGCTTGTCTTGTCCCTCGATTTCTAGGCTACCGTTATTTCGATCGAACTTTATACGGCGATGTGAATGCGTTTATCTCTGCAATTTCAGCTCGTTTTATGTCTTAGGCGCTCCTCCGCCCGAACCATATGATGATGATACTCCAAGTCTGCCAAATGAAACTGTCTCCCTCCAAATCAATTCGCCGCCACGAACTATTCTTGAACCTCGGAATCCCCACTCAGATTATCCAATTGTAAATGGTGTGCTTTAATTCATTCTTTTGACCCTTTTATTTTGTCTAACTTGCCAACATTGCAGCTGAGTGGATGCAATGGAAATCCTCTATCAAATGAAGACCAGTTTGTTGCTTATATGTATCTTCAGCAAGTAACTTTTTCAAGTCATCCTAAAGCAGAATCCTCTAGACAATCCCGTTCAGGCGATGATATCGAGAATGAAAGTGAGCCAGTTGATGCAGCGACTGTAGGAAAAGGATATCTTCAGACTCTACCCAACAATGTCTTCCCTACCTCTTTTGCTCGTACATCTATCTCTCTAACAAGGCCAGAAGACGAGCACGACTCCCAAATTGGCGTCTCCATTGATGTAGCTCCTTACCGTCACCAAGAAGAGAATCTTAACACCCCGCCATGGGTTGAATCTGAGCTAGCTGCGATGAACTATACCTTGGAAGACTGCGAGGAAGCCTTCAGAGAAGCTGAGCGCGAGTGTTTCGCCATCGAGGATGATAATGTCGAAGAGGATGATGAGCGGTTTGAAGGTCAAATGTTGAAGAAGAAGAGGAAGAAAAAGAGGACCCCGAAGAAGATGAAGAAACCATAGAGTATTATGGAGTAGATCCCGAAGCGGAGCAGTACGATGATAATGGGCCAAGCGAAGATGATTCCTGTGTGTAGGAGTGTTTCAAGGAAGCTGTTGAACTTAAGTGCTTTTAATTCGAGTGTGTTAGAGAGATGAACTCTTTTATATTTTTCAGTTGTGATGTGATCTATGAAGACTTGCATGATTTGATTAGGAAAAAGGGAAAATTTTCAAGTAATTCCCTATTTGTTATAAGTCCTTAAGAAGGCCGCCGTCGAGCGATTTGAAATTGAGATATTGAGTTCTTTTCGAATTGAAATTTGAATTTCCTGAGTTATCGAATTGAGTATATGAGTATGAAATGATGAAATTTTATTCTGTGATTATGATTGATTGTTTTGAGAATACATGATGATGATATGAATAGTTGATGATTACCGGAAACTGAATGAGATGCATGTATATATATGAGAAGTTAAAGTAATGGATTATTTGAGAAAGTTTTTAATTGCTTTTAAGTATTAAGTACCGATCGAGAATTGTGTTCCTCCCAAAAGAGAAATGTGTTCAGAATCGAGAAAGGTTCCTTGTGAACTAAAAATCTAGAGTGGTTAAAGTTTTTCTTGTTAAAATTATTTAGAATGCCGCCAAGACGCAGAAACGTCAGAATTCCAGAAGACAATCCAGAAGGGCAGCGTGATCCTACTCCGCCCCCTCAAAACGAAAGACGAGTCGAAGAGCTTTTTCTCCGACAAAATCCCCCAGCGTTTGATGGTAAAGGCAGTCCGGCTGATGCCGAGGACTGGATTCGTTCTTTGGAGCGAATTTTCCGTTTCCTCCGTTGTTCCGATCGCGAGCGTTTGGAATGCATGGCGTACCAGTTAAAAGGGACAGCCGACTATTGGTGGGCAGCGAAACAGAGGATGTATTCCTCCGAAGAACGTGAAGAGTTAACATGGAATAAATTTAAGGAAGCCTTATACGAAAAGTTTGTGCCAAGAAGTTATCGTAAGCAAAAATCCATCGAATTTACCAATCTGAAGCAAGGAAAAAAGTCCGTAGCTGAGTATGACCGAGAATTTTGCGAGTTAGCCCGATTTGCGCCCGATATGGTCGATACCGATGAGAAGATGTGTGAATTATTTAGAGCAGGACTGAGGCAAGATATTCGAGTGGTTCTCGCTAGTCAAAGTGGTTTGACTTATGCTGAAGCTTTAAACCGAGCCTTGGACATGGAGTTAGCAATGCAACCGGAGAAAGGATCGCATCCCCTAGCGAATTCTCAACCTCATAGCCAGATGATCACGACTATATCTACTCAACAACCCCAGTTCGGCTAGTTCGGAAAGAGAAAAGGAAAGTGGAATGGTGGAAACCAACCAAACAAGAAGCAGTGGCAAGGAAAGAGCCAACAGCAGCCCCAGAAGGGAAAGGCACCGCAGATGAACCGAGGCAACCTATCTATAGGATCTTTAGGATTCCCTCCCTGTGCGAAATGCGGAAAAATGCACCAAGGTGTTTGCAAGAGCGGGAGTAATGTTTGCTACACTTGTGGTCAACCTGGTCATTTCTCGAACCAGCGCCCGAGCAAGCAACAAGGGTTTAGAAGCGGAAGACCAAACCAATTCCAGCCGTCGCAGATGAAAGCTATCGAGGCAGCTCCTCCGCAAAAATTCGTTCCGCGCCAACGTAAGCCACCGCAGCCAAGGCAACAACCTCCTCAGCAAGAACCGCCGCATTTTCAAAGAACGTATGCGATTGAGCAGAAGCCGTTGGAGAAGGAGAAAGGAAATCTGGCAGGTATGGGAAAGCTTAATAGCATACCTGTTATTATTTTGTTCGATACAGGAGCATCGCATTCGTTTATATCTAGTATTTGCGTAGAGAACCTAGAATTGAAAGTAGAAGAACCGAATCAGATGCTTAGTGTCGCAACCCCTTTAGGAAAGTCTGTGTTAGTTTCGCGTGTTTGTTCGAATTTAGAATTTGAGGTCGGAAACCGTAAGTTAGTCGCGAAATCTCTGAATGTAATCCAGATGCGTGACGTTGATATAATCCTAGGAATAGATTGGCTAACAGAGAACTTTGCAACGATTCGATGCGACTTGAGGCAGATATCGTTTAAACCCCCTGGAAAAGAGTCAACCATAGATTTCGGAATGGAAAAGAGAGTGAAGAAGAACGTACCGATAATTTCAGCCATGAAAGCGCAAAGATTGATGCGGAAGAGAGGTACACAAGCGTACCTAGTCTATCTGAATAAGGATGAGAATCAAGAATTGAGTATCGATGATGTCCCAATCGTGAGAGAATTCAAGGATGTGTTTCCAGAAGTGTTACCAGGCTTACTCCCTGATCGTCAATTGGAGTTTTCAATCGACTTAGAACCCGGATCAGCCCCGATATCCAAAGCACCGTATAGAATGGCCCCAAAGGAACTTCAAGAGTTGAAGATCCAACTACAAGAATTGTTGGACTTAGGCTATATTCGACCAAGTGTATCGCCTTGGGGTGCTCCGATATTGTTTGTGAAAAAGAAAGACGGTAGTTTGAGGATGTGCATAGACTACCGAGAGTTAAACAAGATTACACTGAAGAACAAATATCCTTTGCCAAGGATAGATGATTTGTTTGACCAGCTGAAAGGAGCCGGTGTTTTCTCCAAGATTAACTTAGGTCTGGATACCACCAACTGAAGATTAAGCAAGAAGATATCCCAAAGACTGCTTTTAGAACGAGATATAGACATTACGAATTCATAGTAATGCCATTTGGATTAACAAATGCCCCGGCAGTGTTCATGGATATGATGAATAGAGTTTTTCACGAATATTTGGATAAGTTCGTGATTGTCTTTATAGACGACATTTTGGTGTATTCAAGAAGTGAGGCTGAGCATGAAGAACATTTAAGAATTGTGTTGGAAACACTTAGAGCGGAAAAGTTGTATGCCAAATTCAGTAAGTGTGAATTTTGGTTGAAGGAAGTAAATTTCTTAGGACATGTCGTTTCGTCCGAAGGAATCAAAGTAGATATAGAGAAGGTGAAGGCTGTCCAAGAATGGAAATCCCCGACATCAGTACATGAAATCCGTAGTTTCCTTGGTTTAGCAGGATACTACCGGAGATTCATTGAAGGATTCTCTAAGATCGCGAAGCCGATGATGAGCCTGTTGAAGAAAGAGACAAAGTTCGAGTGGACGGAAGAGTGTGAAAGGAGTTTTCAAGAACTCAAGACGAGATTGACGACAGTCCCAGTTTTAGCCCTACCTGAGCCAGACAAGGACTATATTATTTATACCGATGCATCTGCTCAAGGCCTAGGATGTGTGTTAATGCAAAATGGGAAAGTAATTGCATATGCTTCCAGGCAACTCAAACCTCATGAAGAGAAGTATCCAACTCATGACCTGGAATTAGCAGCTGTGTTTCATGCTTTGAAGATATGGCGACATTACCTCTATGGAGCGAAGTGTGAAATATTCTCAGATCACAAGAGCCTGAAGTACTTCTTCGAGCAGAAGGAGTTAAACATGAGACAAAGGAGATGGCTTGAGCTAGTGAAAGACTACGATTGCAAGATATCTTACCATCCCGGTAAAGCGAATGTAGTAGCTGACGCGTTAAGTAGAAGAAGAAGGAAGGAAAATTCAGATGAGATCGAGTTAGGATTCATTTTAACCGATGAAGTCGAACTGATTGAAGAATTTGCGAAGATGAGGATTGAAGTAATCGTACCGCCAACGTCAATAGATCAAATGATTGCTACCTTGGTAGTAATGCATGACTTGAAAACCCGCATCATAGAAAGCCAAAGAAGAGACGAAGAATTGGAGAAGTTACGAAGGAAGGTGAGAAGTGGAGAAGTTAAAGATTTTTCAGAGTCGAACGATAATGCGTTGTTGTACCAAGAAAGAATTTGCGTACCTAATGATGACAAATTGAAGAATGAAATAATGAGTGAAGCTCATGAAACCCCGTATACAGCTCACCCTGGCAGCACGAAGATGTACCAAGACCTAAGGAAACAATTTTGGTGGAATGGAATGAAGATGGATGTGACATTATTCGTTGAAAGATGTTTAGCTTGCCAGCAAGTGAAGTCCTTACATCAAAGACCGTATGGACCTCTGCAACCGTTACCAGTCCCAGAATGGAAGTGGGATAGAATCACAATGGATTTTGTGACGGGATTGCCAAGATCAAGAAAAGGAAATATAGTAGTATGGGTAATAGTGGATAGGTTGACAAAGTCTGCTCATTTTATACCTATTCCACATACCTATGGATCAGCCAAATTAGCCGAGATCTACATCAAGGAAATTGTGAAGTTGCACGGAGTGCCGAAGACGATTACCTCTGATAGAGATTCGAAGTTCACAGCCCGTTTTTGGGAAAGTTTCCACAAAGAGTTGGGAACTCAGTTGCAATTCAGCACTGCTTACCATCCCCAAACCGATGGTCAATCCGAGCGAACGATTCAAATTCTCGAAGATATGTTGAGAGCCATCCTGTTAGATAAAGGAGTTGAATGGGAAAAAGTTTTACCTCTTGTTGAATTTGCATACAACAACAGCTATTAGAATACGATAGGAATGGGCCCGTATGAAGCTCTTTATGGAAGGAAGTGTAGATCGTCGTTGTATTGGAATGAAGTAGGTGAAAGGAAAGTGTTAGGGCCAGAAGCGATTGAAGAAATGATAGAATCTGTGCGTCAAATCCGTGAGAAGATTAAAGAAGCTCAGAGTCGACAAAAGTCGTATGCTGATAATCGAAGATCCAAGTTGGAGTTTGAAGAAGGAGATAAAGTATTTTTGAAAGTATCCCCCTCGAGAGGAGTATATCGTTTTGGAGTTAAGGGAAAGCTTAGGCCTCGTTTTATAGGACCATACGAGATTCTTGAGAGGATTGGATCCGTATCATATCGTTTAGCGTTACCGCCTAGTTTTGAAAGTTCGCATAACGTTTTTCACGTGTCGCAATTGAGAAAATACGTCTTCGATCCGAAGCACGTAATACGCTGAGAAGATGTCGAGATGAAACCCGACCTAAGCTATGAAGAGAAGCCCGAAGAGATTTTAGACCATAAAGTCCAGCAGCTTAGAACGAAGTCGATTCCCTTAGTGAAAGTCAAATGGTGTCATCATGATCTTGAAGAAGCCACTTGGGAACTCGAAGAAAAGATGAAAGCAAAGTATCCCTAGTTATTTTCTTAAGGTCAGTAAATTTCGGGACGAATTTTTTTTTTAGAGGTTGAGGATGTGATACCCCGAGCTTTTATACCTTTAGAGAGCGTTTAATTATCCGAGTGAGTTAAAAGATGAGAATTTAGGAGTAAAATTTTTATTTTCTTAACGAAGAGGAATGAGTAAAACGTTTAAATTGCTTTGTGAGTTTTGTGTGAATTTATCTGTTCTAATTATCAGAGATGATGATGATGTGATATACTTGTTGAATTGTTTATATGAAGAAGAGTATGAGATTAATTTCCAGAATAATCCCGAGGAGTTTGCTTGATTGAAATAGCATAATGTTAATCGCCGAGAAATATATTTATACCGATGAACTTAGAATAGAATTGAATTAGAATCTTCGAACCTAGAATTGCTTTTAAGGTCACTAGGATAGGGTAAGAGCTTATCCGAGAATTGAGAAGAGTAATGAGGAGTTAATCTTTAAAGGATTAATAAACGGATTAATAAGCCGACTAAATTCCTTTGAGATTTAAAAGACTAAATGATCGAAACCCTTAATCTTTTAATTGAGACGTGAAATAAGATTGAGATGTTTTAGTGTCAAAAGTGAGACGAGAAGAGGTTAGACTTGTTTATAGCATAAAAAGAAATTAATACGAATCGTTTTATCCGGAAAACCTTTACGACCGGATAATTAACACCCGTAACGACACGGCGAAGACACGTGTCAACACACCTCTCTCCCTCTCACGCCACCTCACACCTCCTCTCCCATCACTCTTCAATTTCCAAGACTAATTGCCATAATTATGTCTTATGCATGGCATTACCAAAAGTAGCATGCAAACTACATCAAATCATCCATCCATCAATCACTTTAAATATTACAACTTCCAACATTACACTTTATTCTTGTTGTTGGATTTCAATTTCATACATCTAAGACAAAGAGAGAAGACTTCATTCATCACTCCACCTCTCTCTCTCATTCGAACTCTCTCTCTCAAAGAAGAAGAAAAAAAAAAGAAAACTCTCCCTACTCTCTCTAAACTCACGGCACACACACACTTACACACCTACATTTGATTTTTCTTACATGCAACCATGTATTCAAGCTCCTCATCCATGGAAATGAAGTAGAAAGCATCATCCTCCATCCATTCTATACATATCTTCAAGAAAAGGTAAATATCCTTCAAGTTCTTGAAGTTAAACTCAACAATCATCCTACATTTTCTTCATTTTGGCTCTTAAGCCCTAAAAGAGATGGATGATTAACTTCATGTTATTCTTTTCTTTGAGGATTCAAGAAGACTTCTTTCTTCCCTTCAAGTCCAAGCTTTGAAGCTTCATTTTCCATCCATTTCGATTCCAAGAAGCCAAGAGAAGGAATTCCATTTAAATTAAAGTATGAAATTCATTTGATTAGTTGTAAATATGTATATCTCTAAGTCCTAAAAGAAAGAACCTATGCATGCATGATATTTAAATTATGTTTAGGCAAAATTAGGATGTGCATGTGATAATCGAGTGCGAAGAAATAGTTAGGAGAATCGAACATTAGGTTTAATCGGTGAATTAAGAGAAGAAAAAGAAATTAAAACCCTAAAACTATGATGAATGCCGAAAATATTAGGAAAAATAGGAAAAATATGAATTCTTTGAGTTATTATTATTTTGGTGTTGAATTATTATTTTTATCATGTTGAGAATGAGATTATATGCATGAAAAATTGAAATATAAAATGCACCAAGAAATGCATCAATACCGTGTGTTTTTAAAGAAATTGGAGAAATTATTTTGTTGCTTTTGTTGATGAATTGAGTGATGTTTTGATCAATGAGATGATTGTATGATATGTTAGTATAATCATACATGTTATTAAGTTAAGAAAATGAGATTGCATGTTGAGGTTTTTAAAGAAATTAAATGTGATGATATAAAGAAGATTGAATGTTTAAGTGTTACAATGTATGTATGATTATTAGTTAAATTATAAGTAAAGATAGAAGTTTTGTAATAAAAAGATTAGAGTTTAAAAGCTTTTAATTTATTAAAGATGAAAAATGCATGAAAGATTTGTTAATGAATTTTCTTGTATTAAATTTTAAAAACTTGAATTTTTACTAAACTACAACAAAAAGATATTTTATAACTTAACTAATAAAATGAGCTAGTTTATAAAAATGTTTATTAAAAGATAAAGAAAACCTATTAAGTAAGAAATGGCTTAAAAGTTAAAAATAAGAGAAGAAGAAATTATTAAAGAAGTAAGCAAGAATTGAGAAAACCGAGTTTAAAAAGAATTAATCAATAAGAAGTAAAAAGGAAGTTTTAATCGAGTAAAGAAAAGATGCTAGACGAGTAAGGTTAGATACTCGTATAAGTTAATCAAGAAAATAATAATGGAATAAGATATCGAGTAATAAGTTAAAAGAAGCTAATTAAAAATAATTAATTGAGGTTGTGTTCAACCAAGCGAATTAAAAATAAATCGAGAGAAATTACCGAGTTAATAATTAGAAAAATAATAGTCGAGTTAAGAAATGAGAATCGAATTAGAAATGAATAAGAAATTCTAATTTCATAAGAGTTTAATATTAATAAAGAGAATTTTTATTAAATAAGTAGAAGTTATAAATACCTCTTAAGATAACGAATGTAGAACAAAGCGTTGTCTATAAATTAAGAAAAATAGGGTAAATAGTTTGAGCCTTCATAAAAAGAAATGCATAATCGAGTTAGATTTTAAGATCTAAATTGAATGAATGTTAATGTGTCTTGAAGTATGTTTGATTTATTCATTATATGATTAAATAAGTGTTTAAATGCATGATGTTATTTATGATGTGAAGAATAATTGAATTATTTGTATGCAAAATGATTAAATTACTAATTGTTAAATCGAGAATTGATTAAAGTCTTTGAAAGAAAGTTCGAGTAATAGAATGTAGATGATGACGTTTATTAATTAAAGTGAGGAAGTTTTGAGACGTTGATTAATAGTGTTAACCAATTTAAGTAGAGTTAATGATTTAAAGACGAGAACGCGAGATCCTTTAGAAAAGTTAAAGCGAAGAGAGAGACGACTCAAGTAGAAGTCCTTCAGTTAAGTCCAACGCCTTTGTGTCCGTCTTTCATATATCTTATTTTCCTATCGATGTCGAACTATGAAGGATCAAGCCGGACGGATCGTTAAGCGAGGACAAATAGCCCGAAACCACCTAGCTAAATCTTCGGAAGTCAGGTGGGTTTTTCTGAACCAAAACTATCGATGAGAACTAGTTATGATATTGAGTATTATGATATGATTTTTAAATGTGATTGACTTGCCATTTTTATTAAAGTTGGTATGTGTTATCATCTGTTTATGTGAAGATGTTATTATCCTGTGAAAGGCAGGAAACCCACGTGTGGTATATGTTGAGGTGACTGTGAGCCTTGCTTCGGTTAGGCCGGTCACAGTGTTTGAGAAGGAGGCCTACTTTTCAGCACAGTAAGATTATTTGTGACAGATGATGCATACTGTTATATTATATGATATTTGACTGCGCAGTCTGTTTAAAAGAAAATGTTTTCAACATGCACAAGTAAAACTGTTTTTAAACTGCTTATATACTTGTGATGTTCGGCAAGGCAATTTCAATTATTATAGCTTTAAGAAGCATCTTTACTCAAATATTTTGGCTTGTGTTCACTGAGTACGAAGTACTCAGCCCTGCGTGTGTTTCTAAACATGCAGGTTGACTGGATGGCGATGGCATGGATATTTGGTGGTGTGGTTTGGTTCTTTTGGTTGAGTCTAGTCGAATTTCAGACTGGCATTTGTACGTCTTCATACGTGCAGATGTTGGGTATTGATGCAAGTTTCCGTTGCAACCCTTTTGAATTGATGTCTGTTGATGTTAATACTTTGATACTCATGTTTTTGATTCCGAGCATTGTGCTCGAAGACTTTGAATATTTGTTAACTTCTTAAACTACTTGATTTGTACTTCCGAGCGATGGGCTCGTTGACTTGAAATGTTTTTGAACATGATCCTCTTAACTTGGTATATATGGGTGTATTCTCTTTTGTTGGAATTCTATCCCCGTCAGCATGAAGTACTTATTTAAATTCCTGTTATAAGTGGTTTTGAGATGCTCGGATATTACTTCATTATACTTTGGAAGCCTAAATCGATTGTCTTATCTTTCATTATCGTTTTTCCCCGAGCATGTTTCCCCATATTTGAGTTGATTGTTAGTTGTTAGGTTTTGTTGTTATTGGTAAGTCGCACCCCAAGAGTCGGGGCGTGACATAACGAGCATCACTAATACGCAAATCATATTATCAAAACATTAACGAGCCTCAACTTATTGATACGTTTTCGTCTCTTACATTTTTCAATTTATTTTTAGAAAAATCTCAATTAAATATATAATCATCCTCATACATCGTATATCTCATTTCTATTAATCAATCGAGCATATCATAACATTTACTACATCGAATCGACCCTTCTTCATCTCTTATGTTCCAACTTTTATTGTTAGAAAAATCTAAATCAATTCATATAGTCAATTAACAACATGTAGAACACTAATCTATCGATCAAACATCAAAGAAATCGAGCTACGATCAAACCCCTAAAATTCTATAAAATTTCGGTCATGACCTAAAATAAAAGGGGATTGATTTTCTTCATGATTCAATCCGTAGAATCTATTCCTAAGCATACTAGAACATGAATCGAACAAGGATCAACATCCTATTTCATCTCTTAAGTTTTCGAAAAAAAAATAAAATGATGGAAACAAGCTTTTGTTTGGTTCATATGGTAGGAGATGTTCATACCTTGTGTAATATGGACTCGGAAATGGAATTGATCGGTAGGTGGAAGACTTGAGTGCTTAAGAAAGCTTGAAGGTTGGAGCTTTAATGGAGGATTGGAGAAGAAAATGAGAGAGAGAGAGAGTGTGTGTGTTGGCGGTAATGAGAGGAGAAAGGAGAGAGATGATGACTCATGTTATACTTTTATAAAGTGAAGAAAAAATCTAACAAAGGTATGGTGAGTCGTTAGGGAGTGTTTGGCGTGGATTATTTAGACGAAAATATCTCGTTTCCGGCTTTTAACGACGATTAAAAAGTCGAGGAATACTTTCTTAGGTAGGTACGAATTCGACGAAATCTAACTCGTCCGTTAGATTGGAAATAAAACACGTACTCGGAAAACCTAATTCATTTTTCAAAATCTGAGAAAAAGTCGGGATTAGACAGTCTAAAATTCGCCCGGAAAATCATAAAAACTACCTTTCTCCGGTGAACTCGTATCGAAGAAAAAGTGAATGTAAATTCTGACGGATTTTAATTCTGAGTTTTCAGACGAAAAATTTACCGGACGCGAAAACCCTAATACAGTAGTCGTTCGTCCGACTTCTGGAAATTATTTTCTGAAACGGATTTCACCGTTAGTCTTAGAATTTAATTTCATGATCTTAGGCGTGCAAAGCCATAATTATTATTAACTTTCATTTTTAACGACAGAAGAAATATATCGGGGTATTACATCTCAACAACCTGGTTCTTGAGTATTTAAGTTCCTGTTTTTGAATTCATTCTTCTGTTGAGGCTTCCCGTTGCAGCCCCGTTGTGAGTCTCGGGGAAGATTCCCATTTTCGGCGACCTTCTTTGCCTTGCTTGGAGATAGGAGTTCTCACTGCTGCCCCATATAAATTGAGTTTTGGCAGCCATCTTAGAGTCCGTCTGTTCTTCTTGAGATCGTAGACCTTCAGCACAGAATACATCAGTGCGTGCAGCTCCACTCTGCACGTCCTTTGCTTCAGGTTCGTGCATTTCAGAGTTTCTTGTGCAACTTTCCGGTGAGTTGGTGGCCGGAATTCATTTTTCTACAGTGTTTGAAGTGGTCAAAGGGTAGGTGGGCAGTCACTCTCCCATTGCCACTTTTGGACACACACCAAATCCCCAAGGTTGAAAGGTGTCTGCTGCTTTGCCACTTTCTTTCCCCTTTTATGCTATTAATTTGTTGCAGACTTGAAAGGTGCTGAGGAATGTTGCCTCGTTTAGCATCTGCTCTACCCCAAACCTGCTGCACCCACATGGGTAAGTCCAAAACAAAGACCACCTACAGCAAGCTTGACCTCAACCCCCACAGCACGGACAACTTTGCCTCATACACTCGTGAATCCATGCAAATTTCTCCAACGACACAGCCGAAGAAACTCAACTCGGTGTGTGTAAACACAAATTTTAATGTATTGATAACAAACACAATAAACTGTGTACAAATAAATATTTGAAGATTTGAAGTAAAATTTGCGGGTTGCGTTCTCTATATTTCTCCTCTGATTCGCCTCTTCCACTTGTTCTTGAATGATCTTCAAACAGCTTCTGGGATCCTTGGAGATTTGGCCTCCTCGATCTTGATCGGTATTGATGCTTGATTTGATAACGTTAATCCGGAGGACTGACGCCTTATTTCTGGATCAAACGCTGACTTGGGACGCTTTTGGTGAAGAACTCCTTGAACTCCACGAAGAACGCCTTGAATGCCGCGAAGAACGCCTTGAATGTTGTAGAGAATTTTCCTACAACTCTTGAGCTCTTCAATATGATTTTTTTTTGTGTCCTTTGACCTCTCTAATCACTCCTATTTATAGGTGAAAGTATAGTGGACTTGGTGGGCTTTTGGACTCCAAGACGGGCTTTAGGACTGAGGTGGCACAATTCTATTGGATCCTCAATTTTGGTAATTATCTCCATCAAATCTTTGACTTAATGACCAAGAAATGACACTTGTCAATTTCTAATTGGTCGGAAATCTCCATCTTTTAAATATCAATTTATATTTATTTAATTTAGAATTTATCTTTAATAAAATTCCTAAAATATAAATAAAACATAAAACTAATATTTCTATTAATTTTTATGCGTCTACAAATGCCCCCTTGAGACTTGTTTGTGGACAACTTATCTTGGGAAACGAATAAGTCTCAAGATTTTTGGAGTTTATTAGATAGTTTAGACTCGTATCAAGGAGTTCTTCGACTTGAGGTTTGAATTTATAAATAGTTTATACTCGTATTTAGGAGTTATTGAAAATCCGATACTTGAACTATTAAGCTTATTTTAGCTTAAGCTTGTTCGTCATAAGTTCGATTCAACCAAATAAATCACAAAACGGACACTTTCCTTGCAATTACTTGTCGGCCCAATTCGTAAATATAAGCCCAATTTATACAATCCACAACTAGTATGCAATCCAAATAATTATGAATGTGAAAATTCAACTTTTTGGCCTAAACAAGCTTTATCAACATTAGCATACACGACCCAATAATCAAACTCTTGAATAAAATATTCTCTAAACTTGAGCTGCAAGTTCCCTTACGGATACGGAAGTTTTCTTCTTTCTGGAGCAGAATCCTTCCCAAGGTGAAATTCTTTTCCTTTTCCAATTCATCTCTCTTGATGCCTATATATAAATACTTGCACGATGTTTCCCCTCACAAATCTAGAGTTGAAAGAAAACGCAAATCTTGAGCTTCCCAATACTCCTTTTGCTGATATAGTCAAAACCTTGGTAGGTTTCATCCTCCATATCTGCTTTGTTATATCATGCACCCCAACTGTTCGATCATTCGCTGAATGCAAAGAAGCAATTTTCTTCGTTTTTTTGTTTTTTTTTTAAATCGAAACTGAATATCATGCAGAGAAATACCAAAAGCAGAGAGCCCACGTTTCACCTCTTGCTACTGACCTTGCTGCAGGAAAACGAAGATTTTCAGCTTCGTTTTCTTACTCGACTTCAGATTCTAATCAATAGGTATTGCGTCGAACCCTGCTAATTGTTCTCTTGTTCTGGAAATTACAACTTGAATACAAAATATGACTAGATATAATGTATTTCCTCCACCTGTTTTGCGTAGAAGCCTTGGGTGATTTACCAAATATTTTCTCTCTTTTGTTATATATGAGATTATGATATTGGTCTTTATCATATTTTGCGCTTAATTACTTCATTCAATAACCATGCACAGAATTTATTTGATGACTTATCTGGACGAAAATTCCCAAAAGAACTATGCAAGTATCAACCTTTTTCCTGATTTTCTTAATTCTGGATCGATTCCTTCTACCCCTTTTTGACTTTTGCAGAAAAACATGAGCAGCAAAGAACTTAAGTTCCAACTATCACCACGTTGATTTGAATCTTTTGGGTAAACTTCAACTTTCAAATTCGACGAAATACCTAAATGAAAGGAACAAATTTTTTTTTTATTTTTTTTTCGAAATTTTGAAGTGATCCTTTTGTGTGATTTTTGCAGGAAAGCAGCAGCAAGAAGAAGAATTTTGAAGATCACAAAGCAAATCCCCAACCTCGTTTGCACTCAATCCTCCTACTTTTATTCATTTTAGAACAAAAATTCTAAAGCCAAATTTGATCGTTTCTTTTCTTTTATTTGTTTGTTTTTGTTCCATGCAGTTCCATCATGGTTTACTTCATGGACGTTGTCGAGAACAAAAGGACTTATCTACTCACTTTGGATGACAAACGTCAACGCTTGGAGAAGGCAACGCGTTTGAGGACGCACAAATCTAGCACCTATGATCAATGGCCGAAATATTCAACTTCGCTCCATACCAACGAATGGTGCCAAAGCCACGAAGTGGGAAGACCTCTGTCTATTGTTTACTCTCTTTGCTCTACTCATCACCATTCTATGGGCAACTCGGAACCACTACCGACCTTGAGAAGACGCATGATGGCCGAAAAGACTGCATGTGGAGAGCGCACGGGACCCTTGATGGCCGAAAAGGTTGCATGTGGAGAGCGCACGGGACCCTTGATGGCCGAAAAGGCTGCATGTGGAGAGCGCACGGGACCCTTGATGGCCGAAAAGGCTGCATGGGGAGAGTGCACAGAGTTTCCTGGAGAAGCACACTTCACAAAAGGCTTTTGGGAGTGGACAGAAGACGTACTTTGCCGCTGCAAAGATGACCTTCGAGCGAACGGACTCTACGATGCTGTTTATGCCTCCCTCTTCACTTATGATCGCAACGTGGAAGTTATTAAAGCCTTTTGTGAGTCCTGGTGCCCATCCACCAACACTTTACTCACTTCGACCGGGGAGCTTTCAATTTCACTTTGGGATCTACATTACCTGTCCGGACTTTCTATAGACGGCATGGTTTATGACGAGGTGGTTCCATCCACGGAGGAGATGTTCGAGAGAGGATCCGCTATCCGTCCGAGTTGCAAGCACTTGCTTCACGGCTACCACATACTTCGGAAGAAGGCGAGAGCTCCCACTACTTCAGTTTCTGTTGATGAATGGATCAGATTTTGGTTCAAGGACAGCTTCAGACATCCAAGGCCTCCAACTCGAAAAGAGTCTAAGGGGAAGACGTATCCTAAGGTAACTCACAATCCAAATGGGAAGCATGAAGGGCATGCGGCGTGGACTTCTACTCACAAGGCCCCATTCATGGACATAGGCGCTAGAGATCACCAAATGGAGGAAGCTTATTTGGCGGCCTACCTTGCTTGTTGGTTGAGCACTTTCGCTCTTCATGAAGATGACGCAAACGTAATTCGGCCGAGTACTTTCAAGATGGCGAGCACCATGGTGAATAGGAACAAGGTTTCACTAGTTGTCCCTGTCTTGACGAGCATCTATAGGGGTCTTAACAAGATCTCAAAACTTCATGACCTTACTCAAATCGATGCAGTCTTTCTCATTCACTTCGTATATGGTTGGTTGGCGTTTTACTTCAAGACTCACTTCTCTCTTGATGATAAGGTGCGCACGCCTCGAATGGTTCAATTCTCAGGCGAAGGAGGAGCAAGGAACTACAATATGGAAGATGCACGAAAGCAGATCTACAAGTATGATCAAATTGCTTGGAACTCCACCATGATCGAGAACAAAGAAGTTACTCCATACAAAGATGACAAGAAAGTAAACGAAGTCGATCGTCACTTTTTTATGGCCATCCGCTCCAACTACTTGACTTGGCGACCTGGTGAAGAATTTATTGTTGAGCCTTATAGTCCGTATCGTTTTGGCCGTCAGTTTGGATATTATCAGCTTCCTCCCGGCATCCTCAAGAAAGATCTTCGTAGAGCTAACTTGGATGATGGCATTCAATTTTAGCGGGCTTGTGTGCTTGAAGACTCCCAAGCTAGGGCCATGATCCCGAGCTCGCTTCAAAACCCTAAGAAGTTCACTTCGCCTGGATACAGGAATTGGTGGCACGAAGTCTATGGAGTGTTTGTTGAGAAGAAATTTAAGACCTCGGCCCAACTTCAAGAACATGATGCTTCCAAAGAATGTGGAAAAGATGTACAAGTTGTATTACAAGTGAGCGAGGAGAAAACATCTTCGATTCCGTTGAAAAACTTAAGGAAACGGGAAGCACCTTCGGACGAACCTTCTAATGGAAAGCGAGAAGCAACCTTGACTGAGTCTGACTCTGCTAGTCGTGTTGAGCCTTGTTGGAGGCATGAGAAGCGCCCCAAGTCTCCAGAGTCTATTGAGAAGTCTCAAGACTTTATGGAGGATGATGCTCAAAGTGATCAACACCAATCAAATATAGTTGTACAAAAGGTTCACATTTGCACTTTACTTATATTGATATGTTTTATCGTTGCCTATTTTAACTCGTTTTTTTTTTTTTTTTTTTTTAGGTGATGAAGAGTTTGGGGATGGATGATGAAAGCGATGGTGAAAATCATGTGCCTATTCAAGATCTTCAACCAAAGAAGGCCCCTACAGCCTAGAAGCCGATCCGCAAACCTCCACTTGGCGCTGTTTCAGAATTCCATAGCAACAACATAGTTGATGATGAGATACAGCTATGTCTACAAAGTATCTGGCACAAGCTCCGAAGTAAGATAACAAAGACTGAAGTTGATCTCATGTCATCTATTGAAGACGAAATACGGATTGGTGTTTCTCGTATGAAGAAAATCTCCTATGGTTTTGATTTCTCATGCCTCGAAGATAGTATTAACACACTTTTTGCGAGAGCAACCACTTATGACAAGGAAAGGTCCGCATATCATGAAATTGGAGAGATTGCTGCTCAACATCACCAAAGGGACAAAATCCGTCTCCGCGAAGCTCGCGCTAAGGAAAAGACTGATATCGCCAAGCTCAAATCCGATCAAATTGAACTTGCCGAATTAGAGAAGTGCAAGGGTGAGTTGACAATCGCCATAAATCACTTCAAGCGGTTCGTGCGGATATGAAGGAGCTCAAAGAAAAGATTGCGAACTTCAAAACTGCCCCCTTGGTTGATGAAGTAGTCATGGAGGACGTAAAGAAGGCCAAGACCCTTTTGGAGGCTGCTCAAAAATCTTTGCAAGATCAAGACCCATTTGCTTAGATATAGATTGTTTTATTCTCCTTTTCGTACTTTGCTTTTTTTTTTTTTTCATATTTTGCTTCTTTTTCTTTTTTTTAATGTTGCACTTTCCTTTTGTCATTTCCTTTTGTTGAACGCTTATGCGATGAAGTATTTGTTTCTTTCTTTACCTTGCTCTCGTATGAATGTGTCTTTATTTCATCTTGAATACTTGCATATTTATTTCATGCCCCCAATTCGAATGTTGACGCAATCATCCAACTTGAAGATCCAACTTGTAGGAAATATAGGATTATGACTGAACTTAGAATCTATCCAAGCTGCCTACGTACCTCTTCATATAAAAAGGATCAAGTCAAACGTAGTTCAAAAGGGTAAAACTTAATTTAAGTTTTAAAGGGGGGCGCTGTACACAGTTTATATCATGCGGGCCAGGAGTGACTATTTATTTAACCACTACATAGACAAAGTGGAGTATATATTATAGTTTAGCCACATATATTTACCTTTTGGTGGAAAAGTTAGTAGTTTAACTACATACACTTCCATTGGTGGGTGCCTTTACACAGTTTATACTCATGCGGGCTAGGAGTAACATGCAGTTTAAGCTCGTGCGTCATGGAGCGGACTTCTTTCTCTTTCTTGGCTTTTCTCCTTTTCAATTTTTTTTTTGTTTTGTTTTTTTATGTACACAGATAGCACTCCAATCTTCAAGGATAGTATCGCTTTAAGAACTTCTCATTAATCGGACCAACTCTCACACGTTCTTCATCAATCAACTTGTATGCACCGTTGGTGTAAACTTCGGTGATGATATAAGGCCCGTCCCATCTAGAGACGAATTTATTTTCAACATGATGAGTGGTGATGATCGGCCTTCTCACAGCTAGCACTAAGTCTCCAACTTGAAAAGAACGCAACCGCACATTCTTATTGAAAGACTTTGAGAGGCGAGCTTGATAGCATTCCAATCTTTGTTGAGCCTTCAACCGCTTTTCATCCAAGGCTTCCAACTCCTCAAGCCGTAGGCGAGCATTCTCTTCTCCAGTCAAGCCCTCTTGGATAGCAATCCTTACCGATGGAATTGTTGCTCGAGAGGATTCACCGCTTCTACACCATACACCAAGGAATACGGGGTCACTTGTGTCGGAGTTCTATAAGTCATTCTATAAGCCCATACTGCTTCTCCGATCTTCTCATGCCAGTCACGCTTCGTCTTTGCGACAACCTTCTTCAACAAATTGCACAAAGTCTTGTCAATGAAGGAATTGCTAAACCCAAACTTCTCACATAACTTGTCAATGAAGGAATTGCTAAAATTCTTCCCATTATCGGTGATGATGTATCGAGGGATCCCATGAAGATAGATGATTTGACCTTTGATGAAATCAACAACATTCTCCTTCTTTACTTCCTTCAAAGATATTGCTTCAGCCCACTTGGAGAAGTAATCCGTTGCAGCCAAGATGTATAAATGCCCCTTTGATGATTTCGTCAAAGGTCCAACGACATCCATGCCCCAAGCATCAAAAGGCCAAGACGCGACAGTGGGGTGTAGCGGCTCGGGTGGTTGATGAATTAGATTTGCATGAAACTGACAAGGCTTACACCTTCGAGCATATTCCACGCAGTCGTTTACCATGGTTGGCCAATAATAGCCCATCCTCTTGATTCGAAAGTGCAACTTCGGGCAGGATTGATGAGCACCGCAGATCCCGGAATGTGCCTCTTCCATGGCTTTTGCAGCTTCTTCCTTTCCCAAACATCTCAAGAAAATTCCGTCAAACGAGCACCTATAGAGCGTGCCTTTGAAGTATATGAAGCGAGCAGCATGACGACGAATATCTATTCTTCTTTGTGGATCGCTTGGCAACTTCTCATACTTCAAGTAGTCAACAAACACTTGGCGCCAATCTTCTTCTTCTATCTCGAAGACTTCTACGACATTACTTTCGTCATCTTCACAATCTTCCTTTTCATCCTCAAAAATAGGTGGAACAACCCAATTTTGGCAAACTGGTACAGAAATCGTTTCCTCGGACATAGTTATTGTAGAAGCGAGTTTAGCCAATGCGTCAGCTTGCTTATTTTCACTTCTTGCAACATGCCCAAGTTCCACATCTCCAAGCCATGCAATGATGCATTGAGCGTACTTGACATATGGCAGCAACTCTGGCTTTTTAACTTCGTACAGTCCAAGTATTTGGTTTACCACTAACTTGGAATCTCCATAAACCTTCATATGCAACCTCTTTGTATCCACAGCCATCTCTAAACCAAGGATCAATGCTTGATACTCCGCTACATTATTGGAGCAATTTTCAGTCAAAGTGAAAGAATAGGGCAACACTTCCTTTTCGGGTGTAACAAATACAACTCCAGCTCCGACTCCCTCTCTATGAGATGCCCCATCAAAATACATAATTCAAGGAAGGCAAACATCAATCAACAACACGTCTTCATCAGGGAGATTATTAGTTAACTCTCACTCGACCGGTAGTGGATGATCAGCCAAGAAACCCGCTAATACTTGCCCTTTAACCGCCTTTTGGGGAACATAAACAATTTCGAATTGTTGTAACTGCAGGTACCAACGTGCAAGCCTATCCGACAGAACTGGTTTGGACATGACATATTTTAACGAATTTGCCTTAGAAATTAAATGCACCGTGTGAGCTTGGAAATAGTGTTTCAGCTTTTGAATCGAGAATATCAAGGCTAAGCATAACTTCTCGACTGGCGAATAATTGAGCTCATTCGGCGTCATCGTCCTACTCAGGTAGTACAATGCATTCTCTTTCCCATCTTCATTAACTTGTGCAAGTAATGCCCCCATAGAGCGCTCTTGAGCAGCGAGATACAAAATCAACGGACAGCCCGCAACCGGTGCAGCTAGAACAGGAGGTTTCATCAAATAATTCTTGATTCTCTTAAAGGCATTTTGGCATGATTGATCCCACTCGAATGGTATACCCTTCTTTATGAGCCGACTGAAAGGTTGACACCGTCCGACAAGATTTGAGATTAACCTTCTTAAATATGCCAACTTCCCTTGCAAGCTTTTTAACTCATGTATATTTCGAGGCTCCGGCATCTTCATGATCGCGTCAATCTTAGCTTGCTCGATCTCTATACCTCGATGGCGGACAATAAAACCAAGGAATTTTCCAGACTTCGCTCCAAATGCGCACTTCAACGGGTTCATCCTTAGCTCAAACTTTCTCAATCGTTCAAAGACCATCCTCAAGTCTTGGAGATGATCACTTCTTGCCTTCGATTTCACAACCACATCGTCCACATAACACTCAATGTTTTTATGGAGCATGTCATCAAATATCCTTTGCATGGCCCTTTGGTATGTGGCGCCAGCATTCTTCAATCCAAACGGCATAACAACGTAACAGAATATTCCCTTCGGAGTACGAAATGCCGTCATCTCCTCATCGGCTGGCGACATGCGAATTTGATTATAACCGGAAGATCCATCCAAAAAAGATAAAGCTTCATGTCCGGTGGCAGCATCAATCATCAACTCAGTGATAGGGAGTGGAAAATCATCTTTAGGACATGCTTCATTCAGATCTCTAAAGTCAACACAAACACGGATTTGTCCATTTTTCTTCCTTACTGGTACAATGCTAGAGATCCATGTTGGATACTTCACCTCTCTAATGAATCCGGCTTCGATTTCGGCTTCAATCAACGGGATCAACTCCGGTCGAAATCGACGTTGAGATTGCTTGACAGGCTTTGCCCCCTTTTTAACAGCTAAGTGATGAACAACTATCTTTGGATTCAAACCAGGCATCTCCTTGTATGTCCAAGCGAATATGTCCCTAAACTCCTTCAAGAGCTCAACATATGCATACTGCTCATCCGACATTAACGAAGCGCTGATGTAGGTAGGTCGTGGATCATCAACAGTACCTAAGTTGACCTCTTTCAATTCATCGACGATGGCCTTCACACCGTCTTCAAATTGTAGGGGCGCTATGTCCGCATCTTCTTCTTCAATGCTTCCTTCTTCACAAAGAGTAATGTGATGTGATGAGGCGACTTCTTCAACGGTCTCATCATTCATTAGCACAGGGGTTTGAAAATCTATGCGCAACCGCTATGTTCCATCTCTTTGCCTCATTATAACGACCTCTCTTATATCGCTTACTCTAACAGTGCCGCTTCTAAGTAGACGAGTGATCTCTCGATGTAAATTGTTGCGAGCGGCTTAATCTTGAGCAGTTTGACTTTGAGCACTCTCGATAGTGTAGTAAGATGATGCCACACTTTCTCTATCTTCTTCCTCTTCTTCTTCATCCTTTTCGGGGACTTGTGTATGAATGATCGTCTTCATCTTGGCCTTCAACACATCCTTACATGACACGGTCAGTATAGTACTTCTTTTCATGCGAGATGGGACGATACTTCTCAACCTTTGGGTTGCCCCTTGCTTGGTTTTCTTATTTTTGCCAAGTCTTTTGAAAACAGACACTCGTTTTTCCCATCCTTCTCCTAACCTCTTGAAGGCTGATACCCTTTCAACTTCCTTCTTTTTGGGGAGACTTGATGTAGATGACACCTCTCCTTCAAATATATGGTTGGCAGCTGCCCTTTTGATCGCAATACGAACTGGACCTCGTGTGATGAATCCCAAGCCTGCTTTAGTACCTTGGACTACAGGGCCATCTTGCCTTGATGCATTCATGCCTGCCTTTTGTTCAGGCTCATGCTGGCTCGTAACCTTCGAATTCTCCTTGGGATCGTATCCGGCTTTCACAAGCAGTTCATATGCCCTTGGTCCAAAGCACTTAGAAACTTCAGGGCTTGTAAGTTCGCCATGCTCCGTAGCACTACCTTGTTTTGGCCGAACAAATCCTCCAAATGATTGTTGAGCGGGTTTCGTAGCATCAATCTTTGTCAAAGGCACAGTGAGCCCGTCTAAAGGCTTATCCTCCTTCTTGCTCCTTTCAACTCCCTCTTGGCATTGAACTTGTGCTTCTTTTGGAGTTTTTGGCTTTACCATGTAGTACTTCGCTTCGGCGAAGTATGATTCGGTTTCCGCAAAGGGCTTATGATCACCAACAACTGTCTTTACCGCACCATCTTGGTAATATTTGAAGCATTGATGTCATGTTGAGGGGATGACACCATATTCATGCAACCATGGTCTACCAAGAAGCATGTTGTGCGAGGTCTTTGCATCAATTACTTGGAATAACGCGGTTGATCTCATATCATCAATCAATAAGTCCAACCTTATTGTCCCAAGAGCTCTTTGTCCTTCGTAATTGAAACCATGAATCAGCAACCGACTGCTTGCGAGCTCCTCAACTTGGATTCCTAACTCTTTCAAAGTTCTCAACGGCAATATGTTTACCGCAGATCCTCCATCTATGAGTACTCTATTCACCCTTTGCTCATTGGTATAACAACTCACGAATAGAGGTCGGTTATGAGGCTCGGATCCAAGCTGTAAATTTTCATTGAAAAATGCCACCATCAACGCATCTTCATTCTCTTGATTCACTACTCCGTAAAAAGCTTCGTTATCTTCTTCTATGCTTTCGGCAGTGACGAGGTTTGCCCTGACATTGTCTTCTTCGAGCGTTATTTTTCCTTGTCTAGCCAGTTGTATAACTTTGTCCTTGAAGATGAAGCAATCATGTATGGGATGACCCACTAACCGATGGTACTTGCAATATTTTGGATCATTAGTCTGCCCCGCTTCATTCGGTCGCTTCATTTCAGGCAGTTCAACAAGTCCCTCCTTGATTAAATCATCAAATATGCCAGAGACATCCGAATCCAAGAAAGGATACTTCTTTTGCTGTTGCTCTTTTAGAGTCGGCCTCCTTTGCCCCATGTCTTGAAAAGCATTCGGCTTATCCTCTTTATTAACTTCTTTCCTTGCAAACTTAACAGGAGTTGCTTTCACCGCCATTGATTCTTTCTTTGGAACTTTTTCAAAAGAGTTGCCTCCATTCTTGAATTCTTGCTTCTCTTTAAATCGACGGGGTTCTTGAACAGGCGGTCCTTCAACTCCATTTGATGCCATGCTCAACTCCATATCATGTGCTCTTGTGGCCAACTCCTCGAACGTCTTGGGTTGAATTCCACACAGAATATATATTGCAGGCCCCAATGCATCCCTTGAATACACATTTCAATGGCAGATGACTCGGACAATCGATCTTTGCAGTTAAGGCAAAGGTTCCTCCATCTATTGATGTAGTCAATTACTGGCTCATCTTTGAACTGCCGGGAACTTGTGAGCTCCACCATGCTGACCGTCCTTCTAGTGCTATAAAATTGATTGAGAAACTCGTGTTCAAGCTGCTCCCAATGATCGATTGAGTTCAGCTCTAAATCCGTGTACCAATCAAAGGCATTCCCTTTAAGTGAGCGAACAAACTGCTTCACTAAATGATCTACAAAGGTGCCGGCATTATTGCAAGTTTTGATGAAGTGAGCTATGTGCTGCTTCGGAATACCCTTTCCATCGAATTGCTGGAATTTGGGAGGCTGATAGCCGAGAGGCATCATTAAATTATCGATCCTTTGAGTATATGGTTTTGAGTAAACCAATGAAGACTTGGAACTCCCATCGAATTTGTCTTTTATGGTCCCTTCAATGAGTTGCTTGACTTGTTCAATTGAGATGAGATTGCCTGAAGCGGATTTAGACTCTTTATCATCCGATTGCTTCTCTTCACGTCTTTTGGATGCATCATCATCATCATCATCATCCTTGCCTTCATCTTTCTCCTCTTTCTCTTCATCTTCATCATCATGCTTAAGTACTCCTTTTCCTTTTGTAAGCTTTAAGATCATAGCATCTTGTTTGATCATACGCTTGTCCATAGCCTCCATCATTGCCATTAGATTTGCCATTTGCTCCTCTAAATTTGTAGTACCGGTTTTCATGACAAACACCTCCGATGAGTAATTCTTCACCGAACAGTCTTTGGGTGATTCGGAACCATCACTCATGTCATCGCCATCTTCCTTAACGTGCGACTCCTTCTCCAAGGCGAAAGTTGACTTGGCGGCTTTGGCAGCTTCCGTAGCTTCTTGCAACGTCTTAGCTTTGGCTCGTGTCATCATGCCGCCACCTTCAATAAGGTTCTTCGAAGTGAAGTCATTAGCACCTTCCAAAGGCTTCTTCGAAGTAAAGTCACTGACATTCTTAGCTTTCAGAAACATTCTTCAAGATTTGGGGAAGAGTTGAGATGAGAGGTAGAGGAGTCCCACTGGCGTGCCGAAATTTGTAAACAGAAATTTTAATGTATTGATAACAAACACAATAAACCGTGTACAAATAAATATTTGAAGATTTGAAGTAAAATTTGCGGGTTGTGTGTCACAGCCCCAAATCCCGAGGGACGGCAGAAGCCGGGGTGCGAGTGGGGTTGGATTATAGAAGCGGGGAAGAAGGGGGCTAACTGACTAAACATACATAAAAGACAACATACATTCAATGAACAAGACTTTACTAAAAGAAAGGAAGAGTTAATCGCGAAGGATTACTCGACAAAAGTACACGATAGTAACTAAGTTCAAGATTACAGACTTATACTACAGTGATTTGTTCAATATACATATTCTCAAAAGACTTAGAGTTTTGCAGTAGAAGTAAGTCATAAGCTAAAGCATCCTATCTTCTCAACTCAACTTCAACCACTGCCGCTATCGTCGCTTCAACCTGCACATTTAGAAAACAATGCAGGGCTAAGTACAAAAGTACTTAGTGGGCACGATGCCGAAAACATAATCATAGGTAGAGATAATATGGCATTTCATAATTTGTAGCACATCGGGAGTTTTATTAAAAGGGGCCCGTGTCTACTAAATATTTTCTGACTAATTTTCACAATTTACTCGGCCGAGCATTTTCTGGTATGCTATGTTCAATCTTGACCAATTCTCATTCACCGTGGCTGGTACCCCTCAACAGGATATCACATACACCACAGGTTACAAAGTGCACTAACTCTGGAAAGCACTTAGTAGCTAACTCAGAGCCGATCGTTAGTTAACCTATTTAGATTAACTCTAAGTCTGGAAAACACGAATGTTAACTCAGATAGGTACAAGAGAACTCACATAAAACATAAAACAGTTCATGCCATAATTATCACTTTGAAAATGCAGATATCAAAGCGATAAAGAAAAGGGTTTTCGAGCAATGCTCATTTTATTTCATATATAAAAGCCCACCTTAGTGTTTACAGAACTAAGTACTAGCTTCCGATCTCCTGATCTTCCGTCCTTTCCTTACTGCTAGCTTTTTCCTTCATCGTAAAATAATAACACTTTAAATCGGGTCGTAAAAGATAATCGATCATTGAAAATCAAAATAGGTTTTAGTCGTTTCATTTCTTTAGGCATTTGCACGCTACTAGTTTCATTTTAATTAAACGGGAACGAGACTCGAACAAATCTCGTTTAGAACTCGAAAGGTCTCATACTCGACTCTTAGGTCAGTAGAGAGGGTAGTCGATAGCTCATTACGACTTAAAAGATCAAAGGAACTAAGTTGGAAAGGAAATCAACTTAGGAAATTAAGTTTTAGTTCTTTAGACGATTTAGGCATTTTCACGCTTAACTAAATTTCTTTACTTTAACGGATACGAGATACAAACTCGTCTCGTTTAGCACTCAAGGCTTCATACTTGACACTGAGGTCAGTAGGAAGATAGTCGTCAAGTTACTACAGCTTAAACGATCGAAAGAAACTAAGTTGCGAAAGAAACAACTTAGAAGAATAAATCCTGAAAATTCACTGCGCAAGGCAGTAACTCTGGGGACTGCCCAGAACAGGGGAACTAGAAACAGGGGATGAGCCCTGTACCGTTGGAAAGCTTGGGAAATCTAGTTTACGTTCCAATTTACGGATCGCAAATCCGATAAACGAGCTAAGAGATATTACAGTTTCCGGCAAGGGTCGCAAAACTGCCGCGCTAACCCTAGTTGCTCGATAGAATCGACATATAACCTCTTAGGTTCGTTCTAACTTCTCGTATTCGATTTCTTAAGAAACTTGACTCTCAAGGCAGTCAACACGTACTCCCGTACGTGATGAACTCCTTTTCAAAACTCGACCAATAGCACGACGTTCTAAACATCGGCTTTCAACTAACAAGTACTAAACCAACATCAAGTTAACAATTTCTCGTTCTAGTTCTCGACTATAACTACAACTCATCATTAAACAACTCGAAAGCTCACGCCGTCAACTACAAAGTCGTACCTTAGTCCATGATAAACAATATTATCAAGTTAGAATTCTTACGACTACTTGTTCGTCTCTTACGAGATTTCAAAAGTTATCGGATTTCGTTTATTTTCTACGTCATCAAACATCACCTAACAAGATTCATTTTCATGCATATCATCACTTCATATCATCACTATATCTCAACTTAAAACGATTTCTTCGTCTCTTACGACTCACAAGTTATTTTTAGAAAATTCTAAATAAATTCATAACAACATCTAATATTATTTACAACATTATTTCATCAACAATTCCTCAACCAATTCAACTACATGCAAACCCCTAAATCCTTCAAAATTTTCGGTATTATCACACAATTAAAGAGGGTGTTTTTCTTCATCAATTAACATCATTTATCCCATTATCATACTACCATATCATCAATTAATCAATTCAAGTCTAATTGCAACATGAAATTGAAAATCCCCAAATCAAAACCCTAAACCCTAGAACTCGGTTTCATCATACTTGGGGGCTTTGATTTCTTTTTGTTTTAATCCTCAATCGAACACCTCCTAAGCATGATTATAACATCAATTTAAGAATTCAATCATCCTACATGTTTGCCCCAAATTTTCGGTATTAACAAGGAATTAGGGTTCATGATTTTCTTCCAATTTTAATCCTAGAATTCATATCTAAACACATCTAATTACACTAATCGAAGATCAAACATCTAATTCTTCCACCCAAAATTTTCGATCCAAAGAAAATAAAAAGGAATGGATTTGGAATGGATAGAATTAAAGAGGAGACTAATACCTTGAAGTTTAATGAAGGAAGAAATAGAAATCGATGGTTGGATGGAGACTTGAATGAAATTTCCTACTCAAGAACTTGATCTTCAACAATGGAGGAAATGAAGAAAAGAGAGAGTGAATGTAAGTGTGTGTGTTCGGTTTTTGGGGGTGGGGAGGAGTAAGGAAGATGACTAACATGTGTTAGATATTTCTAATTAAAAGACTTAGGTGTAAAGTAGGAATAGTATTAACATTAGGTGTCAAATTAATACTATATAACAAAGATGAAATATCTATGCTTGTGTGTGTGTGATGTCGGTCATGAGAGGGAAGGGAGGGAAATTACGCGCTTTTCCGACGCGATACGATGTTACGGAAATCGAACGACGAAAAAAATGTAGCTCGGCACAAAATTGTCACAATCCGATTCGTCCAAAAATTCTAACGTATAAAACTTAATCGGAAAATAATATTTAAAATTTTAATTCTGACAAAAACTCGGGATGACACAGTCTGAGTTTCGTCCGGAAAATCATAAAAACGAACTTTCTCGGGCGAGTTCGTATTGCGATTTCGTGAATGTAAAAATCAGACGGTTTTCCGTTCTGAGTTGCAGAACTAAAAATTTTTTCTTACGCCATAACCCTAAATACAGTAGTCGTCTAGCTGACTTCCGTAATTTATTTTCGGAAACGGATTCGACCGTTAGTCTTAGAATTTTAAATCGTAAACTTAGGCGTGCAAAGCCATTATTATTAACTTTAAATTTTTTAGAACGTAAAGAATTTCCGGGGTATTACATCCTACCTCCCTTACGAAAAATTTCGTCCCGAAATTTGCTTACCTTCTGCAAAAAGATGGGGATATCTCTCCTTCATCTTCTCCTCGAGTTCCCACGTGGCTTCTTCTTGCCCGTGGTGGTTCCATAGCACTTTAACGATTGGTATCGATTTGGTTCTAACTCTTGGACTTTTCTATCCAAAATTGATATCGGTTTCTCTTCATAGCTTAGATCAGATTCAAGAACTACGTCTTGCTGACTAATGACGTGCTTAGGATCATAGACGTATTTTCTCAATTGAGAAACATGAAAAACGTTGTGAACACTTCCTAGACTTGGCGGTAAGGCCAATCTATAAGCGACGGGTCCTATTCTCTCGAGGATTTCATAAGGTCCTATAAACCTGGGTCTTAGTTTACCCTTAACTCCGAATCTAAGGATTCCTCTAGTCGGTGATATCTTAAGGAAAACTTTATCTCCTATTTCAAACTCAAGATTCGTTCGACGATCGTCGGCATAAGACTTCTGTCGGCTCTGGGCTTCTTTCATTCTATCTCGTATCTGCCGAACTATCTCAATCATCTCATTTACTGCATCCGGGCCTAAGTTCTTTCTCTCACCTACTTCGTCCCAATAAAGTGGCGATCTACATTTTCTTCCATACAAAGCCTCAAACGGCGCCATTCCTATCGTGGCCTGATAGATGTTGTTGTAAGCGAATTCGACTAAGTGTAGAATTTCTTCCCAATTCGCGCCTCGGTCTAAAACCACTTTCCTTAACATATCGACTAAAACCTGAATCGTTCTCTCAGACTGTCCATCAGTCTGTGGGTGAAACGCTGTACTGAAATTAAGCTCTGTTCCCAATTCTTTCTGCATCGTAATCCAAAATCTCGAGGTAAATTTGGCGTCTCTATCTAATATAATGACCTTCGGTACTCCACGCAGACGTACAATCTCTCTAACGTACAACTGAGCTAGTTTCTCTGATCCATACGTAATCTTAATTGGCAAGAAATGTGCTGTCTTTGTAAGCCTATCGATAATCACCCAAATTGCTGTGTTTCCTTTTCTCGACTTAGGCAAGCCTGTGACAAAGTCCATGGCTATGCCTTCCCATTTCCATTCTGGGACATCCAATGGTTGTAGCAATACATACAGTCGTCGGTGTAAAGCCTTAACTTGCTGACATGCTAGGCATCTTTCTACAAACGAGGCAATGTCTCGTTTCATTCCATTCCACCAAAAGTTTCTTCTCAAATCTTGGTACATTTTCGTACTTCCTAGATGTGCTGTATAAGGTGTGTCGTGAACCTCACTCAAGATCTCGTTCTTCAGTTCGCTGTCGTCATCAGGAATACAAATTCTGCCTTAAAAAAGGATCGCATTGTCTGGTGCTTCAGAATATCCGTCTGGTTTCTCTGTTCTTATCCTTAATCGCAACATTTCCATTGACTCGCCTTTTCTCTGAGCACTGATGATTCTTTCTCTTAAATTTGGTGTAGCTTCTAATGCTGCTATCTGACTTGTTATCGTAGCAGGCGTGTCAAGAACTCTGATATCCATCTTCTCAAATTCTCGTACTAAAGTTTCTTCTTCTACAAAAAGGCATCCTAACTTCGTTGGAGCCTTGCGACTCAATGCGTCTGCTACCACATTAGCCTTTCCTGGATGATAGTTGATTCCGCAGTCGTAATCCTTGACTAATTCGAGCCATCTCCTTTGTCTCATATTCAGTTCTTTTTGCTCTAAAAAGTACTTCAAGCTCTTGTGATCGGTGAATATCTCAACCCTTACACCATAAAGATGGTGTCTCCAAATTTTTAACGCATGCACCACGGCTGCGAGTTCTAAGTCGTGGGTTGGATACCCAACTTCGTGAGGTCGAAGTTGTCGCGAAGCATAAGCTATCACTCGTCCATCTTGCATCTTCGATGCGTCGGTGTAAACCACATACTCTTTGTTTGTGTCTGGAAGTGCTAAAACTGGCGCTGTGGTTAACTTTTCCTTAAGCGCTTGGAAACTCTTCTCGCACTCGTCCGTCCATTTAAATTTGGTCTCCTTCCTGAGTAACTGCGTCATCGGGCGAGCGATCGTGGAGAATCCCTCAATAAACCTTCTGTAGTAACCGGCTAAACCCAAGAAACTTCTGATCTCATTCTGACTCACTGGTGACTTCCAGTTGTGCACTGCCTCTACCTTGGCTGGGTCCACTTTGATTCCTTCCGCCAATACTATGTGTCCAAGGAACATTACTTCCTTCAGCCAAAATTCGCATTTACTGAATTTGGCGTAGAGTTTCTCGGCTCTTAGTGTTTCCAACACTATCCGTAGATGATCCTCGTGCTCATTTTCATTCTTAGAGTAAACGAGGATGTCGTCGATGAACACTAAAACGAATTTGTCCAAGTAAGGGTGGAAAACACTATTCATAAGGTCCATGAATACAGCTGGAGCGTTGGTTAAACCAAATGGCATCACTAGGAATTCGTAATGGCCATATCGGGTTCTAAAGGCGGTCTTCGGTACGTCTTGAGGTTTGATCTTGAGCTGATGGTACCATGACCTTAAATCTATCTTGGAGAAAACTCCCGCACCCTTAAGCTGATCGAACAGATCCTCGATCCTTGGCATTGTTCTTGAGCGTGATCTTGTTTAGCTCTCAGTAATCTATGCACATTCTCATCGATCCGTCCTTTTTCCTAACGAATAACACTGGTGCTCCCCAAGGTGAGACGCTTGGCCTGATAAAACCAAGGTCTAGCAATTCTTGTAACTGGATTTTGAGCTCTTCTAGTTCTTTCGGTGCCATCCTATATGGGGCTTTAGATTTAGGTGCGGCTCCTGGTTCTAAGTCGATTGTGAAGTCCACATGACGATCCAGTGGCAATCCTGGTAATACTTCTGGAAAGACGTCTTCATATTCATTCACAACCTTTACGTCTTGGATGGTCTTCTCAGCTCCTGGTTCTCCGACTAGGTACACAAGATAAGATGTGGTACCTTTCTTCTTCATGAGTTTCGTGGCTTGAAGGGCTGATATAATTGGTACGCCTCTACCCATTGAAATTCCGTGGAATTCGGTTGGTTCTTTACCCGGCGGTTGAAAAGAGATTTTTCTCTCGTTGCAGAGAATTGTAGCGTAATTCTCTGACAACCAATCCATTCCTAGGATTATATCTACGTCCCACATTATCATAACATTTAAGTTGTTCGCTATAACCTTATGAGTTCCGATTTCTAGTTCTAGGTTAGAGCAAACATGGGTAGAAGTAGTGATCTCTCCTGAAGGTATAGCTACTCTCATAGAATGTGCAGCTCTTACAGGTCTGATGTCTAAGTTATCGGCACACGAGCCAGCAATGAAAGAATGCGATGCGCCAGTATCAAACAGTATCTTAATGGGGATGTTGTGGAGTTTTCCCATACCTGCGAGATTGCCTTTTCCCTTGCGCTGACCACCCTGTTTGATAGCGCATGCCCTCGCATTCTGTTGCTGCTGTGCATGCTGCTGGAACTGCTGTTGGTTCATTTGCGGCTGCTGCGGCTGTGCTTGAATGGCTCTGAGAGGTACTGCCTGTAGCGGTTTCGGGCAATCCTTTTTCATGTGCCCCTTCTGTCCATAGTTGAAACAGTTGGGGGTGCCTAACTGACAGACTCCAGGATGGGCTCTGTTGCACTTCGGGCAGACAGGAATGGTAACCCTCCCTGGGTTAATTGCTCCCTGATTGAAATTTCGCTGCTGCCCTTGCAGCTGGTTCTGTTGTCCGTTGCCCTTCCACGGCGCATTCTGCTTATTTCCTTGAATAAACAACCCCGATTGGTTGTTTCCCTGCCACAGCCTCTTGTTGTTGTTGTTGTTGTTGTTGTTGTTGTTGTTCTGGCCAGGCTGTTGATAACCCTGCTGATTTCCCTTTCTCTGACCTCCCTGGTTGTTAAAGTTCTGATTGTAGCCTCCGCTACCTCCTCCGTTCCATTTTCTCTTTCCCTGATAGTTGCTACTATTGTTGTTATAGTAGGCTCGGTTCTGATTCTGTGCTGGAGCTGATGTAGTTGGTGCAGTCTTCTTCTCATCAGGCACGACGGCCTCCATTTCCAGTGCTCTTCCCAAAATATCCGTGTAGCCTAGTCCCCCATGACTAGCTAACGCGATTCTCAGTTCATGTCGCAGTCCTCCCTGGAATTTCTTGGATAACTTCTCCTCGGTATCAACTAATGCCAGTGCATACCTAGATAGTTCGCAAAACTTGGCGTCATACTCAGTTACGGTCAGCTTTCCTTGCTTCAGATTGTAAAACTCGGCTTTCTTCTGCGCCCTATACGTCTTGGGTACGTACTTATCAAACAGTATTTCCTTAAACTCTTCCCACGTGAAACGAGCCAGATACTCTGCGGGTATCACCTTTTGTCTTGTTTCCCACCAGTAATCTGCCGATCCAGTCAGTTGGAATGCGACACAAAGCATTCTCTCCTCATCAATACATCTGAGGAGTTTGAATATCTTCTCGGTAGATCTCGCCCATAGCTCAGCATCGCTAGGGCTGCCCGTTCCATTAAACATTGGGGGGGTTCTCTTGAGGAAGAGGTCCTCAATATCTCTACGGGGCGGTGGTGTAGGTGGTGGTGATGGGGATGGGGTAGCATTCTGCTCATACTCTTGTTCTCTGTCGTTCTCCTGTTGGCGTCTCCCACGTCTTCGAGTCCTCCCAGGTCCTCGACCTCTCCTATTGTTAATGTTTCTCGGCGGCATTTTCTTTGGTCTAAGGAAAAATTGAAATTCTCATTAGTCTTTTCTGTTATTCACTCTTAGTACTTACTAGCTCATTCTCAACTTAATCAAGTTCACGGAACGACATATCGAACATAATTCCGATATTAACTTTGTAATCTTTTAACTTTCGAGTTTAAACTTAAATTTCTCGTCACACGAATTCATTGACATTCTGATTAAT
This sequence comes from Schizonepeta tenuifolia, assembly GCA_029490685.1. Lineage (NCBI taxonomy): Eukaryota > Viridiplantae > Streptophyta > Magnoliopsida > Lamiales > Lamiaceae > Schizonepeta > Schizonepeta tenuifolia. The sequence continues at coordinate 59,292,065 of CM055959.1, forward strand.
TACACGATTCATAGGAAAAAAAAAATTTCTCGTGATTAAAAACCCTCTTATGGGTCATGTATATATATATACATCAAAAAGAATATTAATTCTGCCTCCAACGAGGACTTATACAAAAAGATTAGACTACTACTAGTCTAAACTAGGCTGACTGCCTACTATTTACCGGGTGCACTAACAAGCTGCAACTCCGTATCTACTAAAGTACTAGAACGGAAATAATTTATAAAATTTTGTATCCGTTAGAGTACTACCAAAAACTAGTTACTGATCCGACTCTATACAGGACAAAAGAGCTACTACTACTATTAACATGCATCTACGACGCTCTACACAACGGACTACAGTCGCGTCGGAACTGCCCTCTACGGCCTAAAAAAAATCCTAAGAGTCCTCCTCTGGGTCCTCCTCCGGATCCTCATCCGGGTCCTCCTCAAGATCCTCGTCCGGGTCCTCCTCCTTGGACTCTGAACCAAAGTCGAGCTGAAGTGCCTCGTCCTCCCTCAGAGTAGAGCCATCAGCAAGTGTAAGCAGGGTGGGTGACGGTGCCTCTGAAACTGTCTCCTCTAGGTCGGAAACCAAGTAGTCCTCGCTGACCTCTACAGCACGCTTCTTCAGGGGAAGAAGGTGCTCGGGAACTGAACCTGAACCTGAACCTGACTCGAACTCCTCCCTAGAACGGACGGTCCTGCCTCCATCTGCTCTCTGACTACTCCCCACTTCGCACAGAGCTCCTCAAGCGGCGTAAGTGGAGATGGTAACTCTAACAAGGCGGCAAGCTCCGCGTCGATCTCTCGGTGCTTAGACTCTTCTCTAAACAGTCTCGTCTCTAAGGGTCCTCTGACTCTAACACAGACGTCATGTAAGAACGGTGAAGCTAGTCCTAACAGCGCGGCTGTCTCGGCGTCGATCTCTACGAATCCCGGCCCTGGGATCAACTCCTCGATTTGCGGACTAACTGGTGGTAGCTCCGGTGTAACAGCGGGCTCTGCGTCCTCCTCTAGCTGCTCGGACTCTGCGTCCTCCTCTAACAGCTCTGACTCCGCGTCAGACTCCTCACTCGGTACACCGTCTGGTGGCAACTCCAACAGGGCGGAAAACTCTGGGTCTAAGTCGAGGTGCTCTGGCTCGGTCTCGGCTGGAAACTGACTGTAGGGAAGGTGCGGCTCTAAAGGAACTGGGAGCATGTGTCTGCTTTAAAAGAAGCGCCTGTGCACAAACAGGGCGAATCCGGTGTAGTTGCCGGTCGGCTCAGTGTCGTCGCCGAAGATCCCTAGGAAGTACCACGCCGCGCAGTGCGCCCAACCGCGCCACTCGTCCGGTAGGTGTACAATCAGGTCTAGTATTGCCTGACTCTCCGGAACTAAGTGTCGTACTGGAAAGTAAGCTGACGAAAAGTTGCTAACAATCTGTCCCACATCTTCCTCACCGTAGTCTGCCTCAAACTCGTAATACTCGTCCTGAATCATGTCTAGTATGGTGCGCTCGCACTCGACCAAAGGCTGGCTCTTCCGAGCAGTAACACGAGTCCTAGCCATCCTACAAAAGTTTTTAAGGAAACACGGATCAGTAACAGGTAGGGAAAATAACTTATCTTAAAGAAAAACTTAAACTACAAAATGAACATTCCCTTATTCAATTGTAACATCACCACTTAAGACAACCACTTATCAAGACTTCTAGCAATTCAAGAAATTGCACTCAACAACATATATATATATATATATATATATATATATATATCAAATTAGAAATTTCAAGACTTTTATTTCCATTCTTATCTTACTACATTCTTATTTACTTTAATTCTTTAGTATTGTCTCAAAAACAATTCTTAACGACTCTCACTTATTAAAACAAAGTACGTTTACTTTGTTCATGTTACTTATTCAAAAGTAACATCCATTTACAAGAAATTTACGACTCGTGATATTCATACTAGTTGTAGTCGTCGCTCAAAGACGAAATATGGAAGAAATTCCAAAAGAAAAAGAATATAACTTAGAGAATAACTTTCTGGAATCTAAGTTCCAGTTGTCGTCACTAGATCGGGCGATCGATGGAAAAATTAATCAAGCTTCGTGCTCGACTTCTAATAATTTATACGATTTTTCTTTGCAAAGTTCATTCAGGGCGAACTCTACTGAAACACGAAACGAAAAGAAAACGGAATGACGTGACACGAATGACGTCATTTACGTTACTTACACGTACGTAACGTTCACTTATTTCATTTGGCTTTAATTCCCTTTATTCTGTCTTCGTCGTCTCGTTCATATCTTTCTTAATTCGAAGCCGAAAGCTTCTCAAACATCTAATCGTTTCCTCCGATTACTAACACGATTTACCGTACCATTTTTACTTCATTTTCCTCGCAGGAAATTCTTGTTTGGAATTTTAAAACAAAGTTCGACTTTGCCGAATCTTCATTCATGTCACTTAACGCACGTGACATTCATTGGTAGAAGTTCTCCTCGTGTCGGGGATCTCCTTTCGAAATCATTTCAAAATAACGTTTCTTAAAGCGTCTAAATTCTCGAAGAACCAGAAGGATCTTAGGTTTCGAGTCTACGTTCTCATTGAACCGGGAAAAATCCCTAAAATCCGACTATATTCTTGTGTCCAAAAATTTTTCAAAAGAAAGAAATTATCGCGCAAATAATTTCACATAAGATAGTACTCGTACTATCACATAATCACATAAAGTATGCAAAGTATAAAAATTATACTTCCATAATATTCTTATTTTTGACACAAAACTCATTCTCATTCTCATTGAATACTTGTTCATAAAATTTCTTATTTAAAAGAAATCGCATAACTAAAATTCTTTCCTTTTCCTCGTTGAGTCGACGTAGCGAGAGGTTGAGTTGACATCTACATTCTCAGTCTTAGTGTTATAGTCTAACTCTTACTTTCTACTTGACGGAAGACTCTGATCTAGAGTATATACGGATACTCTGTCCTATGACTCGAAAGAAGACTCGATATAGAGTACGAACGAATACTCTATATTATCACTCGAAGGAAGACTTGTATATAAATACCACTCTGTGATATTACTAGAAGGAATAACTCATAACTAGAGCAGGGAACAAACTACTGCTCCGAAACCACTTTGTGGTATTACTGAAAGAATGACTCGGACTAGAAGACTGACTCGCAACCAGAGCAGAGAACGAACCTCTGCTCAGATACCACTTTGTGGTATCACTAAAAGGAAGGACTCATACTAGAAAGTTGACTCATAATCAGAGCAGGAAACAAGCCTTGCTCTGATACCACTCTGTCACAGCCCCAAATCCCGAGGGATGGCAGAAGCCGGGGTGCGACTGGGGTTGGATTATAGAAGCGGGGAAGAAGGGGGCTAACTGACTAAACATACATAAAAGACAACATACATTCAATGAACAAGACTTTACTAAAAGAAATGAAGAGTTAATCGCGAAGGATTACTCGACAAAAGTACACGGTAGTAACTAAGTTCAAGATTACAGACTTATACTACAGTGATTTGTTCAATATACATATTCTCAAAAGACTTGGAGTTTTGCAGCAGAAGTAAGTCATAAGCTAAAGCATCTTATCTTCTCAACTCAACTTCAACCACCGCCGCTATCGTCGCTTCAACCTGCACATTTAGAAAACAATGCAGGGCTAAGTACAAAAGTACTTAGTGGGCACGATGCCGAAAACATAATCATAGGTAGAGATAATATGGCATTTCATAATTTGTAGCACATCGGGGGTTTTATTAAAAGGGGCCCGTGTCTACTAAACATTTTCTGACTGATTTTCACAATTTACTCGGCCGAGCATTTTCTGGTATGCTATGTTCAATCTTGACCAATTCTCATTCACCGTGGCTGGTACCCCTCAACAGGATATCACATACACAACAAATTACAAAGTGCACTAACTCTGGAAAGCACTTAGTAGCTAACTCAGAGCCGATCGTTAGTTAACCTATTTAGATTAACTCTAAATCTGGAAAACTCGAATGTTAACTCAGATAGGTACAAGAGAACTCACATAAAACATAAAACAGTTCATGCCATAATTATCACTTTGAAAACGCAGATATCAAAGTGATAAAGAAAAGGGTTTTCGAGCAATGCTCATTTTATTTCATATATAAAAGCCCACCTTAGTGTTTACAGAACTAAGTACTAGCTTCCGATCTCCTGATCTTCCGTCCTTTCCTTACTGCTGGCTTCCTCCTTCATCGTAAAATAATAACACTTTAAATCAGGTCGTAAAAGATAATCGATCATTGAAAATTGAAATAGGTTTTAGTCGTTTCATTTCTTTAGGCATTTGCACGCTACTAGTTTCATTTTAATTAAACGGGAACGAGACTCGAACAAATCTCGTTTAGAACTCGAAAGGTCTCATACTCGACTCTTAGGTCAGTAGAGAGGGTAGTCGATAGCTCATTACGACTTAAAAGATCAAAGGAACTAAGTTGGAAAGGAAATCAACTTAGGAAATTAAGTTTTAGTTCTTTAGACGATTTAGGCATTTTCACGCTTAACTAAATTTCTTTACTTTAACGGATACGAGATACAAACTCATCTCGTTTAGCACTCAAGGCTTCATACTTGACACTGAGGTCAGTAGGAAGATAGTCGTCAAGTTACTACGGCTTAAACGATCGAAAGAAACTAAGTTGAGAAAGAAACAACTTAGAAGAATAAATCCTGAAAATTCACTGCGCAAGGCAGTAACTCTGGGGACTGCCCAGAACAGGGGAACTAGAAACAGGGGATGAGCCCTGTACCGTTGGAAAGCTTGGGAAATCTAGTTTACGTTCCAATTTACGGATCGCAAATCCGATAAACGAGCTAAGAGATATTACAGTTTCCGGCAAGGGTCGCAAAACTGCCGCGCTAACCCTAGTTGCTCGATAGAATCGACGTATAACCTCTTAGGTTCGTTCTAAGTTCTCGTATTTGATTTCTTAAGAAACTTGACTCTCAAGGCAGTCAACACGTACTCCCTTACGTGATGAACTCCTTTTCAAAACTCGACCAATAGCACGACGTTCTAAACATCGGCTTTCAACTAACAAGTACTAAACCAAAATCAAGTTAATAATTTCTCGTTCTAGTTCTCGACTATAACTACAACTCATCATTAAACAACTCGAAAGCTCACGTCGTCAACTAGAAAGTCGTACCTTAGTCCATGATAAAAAATATTATCAAGTTAGAATTCTTATTCGACTTCTCGGTTATTAATTACGACTACTTGTTCGTCTCTTACGAGATTTCAAAAGTTATCGGATTTCGTTTATTTTCTACGTCATCAAACATCACCTAACAAGATTCATTTTCATGCATATCATCACTTCATATCATCACTATATCTCAACTTAAAACGAGTTCTTCGTCTCTTACGACTCACAAGTTATTTTTAGAAAATTCTAAATAAATTCATAACAACATCTAATATTATTTACAACATTATTTCATCAACAATTCCTCAACCAATTCAACTACATGCAAACCCCTAAATCCTTCAAAATTTTCGGTATTATCACACAATTAAAGAGGGTGTTTTTCTTCATCAATTAACATCATTTATCCCATTATCATACTACCATATCATCAATTAATCAATTCAAGTCTAATTGCAACATGAAATTGAAAATCCCCAATTAAAACCCTAAACCCTAGAACTCGGTTTCATCATACTTGGGGGCTTTGATTTCTTTTTGTTTTAATCCTCAACCGAACACCTCCTAAGCATGATTATAACATCAATTTAAGAATTCAATCATCCTACATGTTTGCCCCAAATTTTCGGTATTAACAAGGTATTAGGGTTCATGATTTTCTTCCAATTTTAATCTTAGAATTCATATCTAAACACATCTAATTACACTAATCGAAGATCAAACATCTAATTCTTCCACCCAAAATTTTTTATCCAAAGAAAATTAAAAGAAATGGATTTGGAATGGATAGAATTAAAGAGGAGACTAATACCTTGAAGTTTAATGAAGGAAGAAATAGAAATCGATGGTTGGATGGAGACTTGAATGAAATTTCTTGCTCAAGAACTTGATCTTCAACAATGGAGGAAATGAAGAAAAGAGAGAGTGAATGTAAGTGTGTGTGTGTGTTCGGTTTTTGGGGGTGGGGAGGAGTAAGGAAGATGACTAACATGTGTTAGATATTTCTAATTAAAAGACTTAGGTGTAAAGTAGGAATAGTATTAACATTAGGTGTCAAATTAATACTATATAACAAAGATGAAATATCTATGCTTGTGTGTGTGTGATGTCGGTCATGAGAGGGAAGGGAGGGAAATTACGCGCTTTTCCGACGCGATACGACGTTACGGAAATCGAACGACGAAAAAAACGTAGCTCGGCACAAAATCGTCACAATCCGATTCGTCCGAAAATTCTAACGTATAAAACTTAATCGGAAAATAATATTTAAATTTTAATTCTGACAAAAACTCGGGATGACACAGTCCGAGTTTCGTCCGGAAAATCATAAAAACGAACTTTCTTGGGCGAGTTCGTATCGCGATTTCGTGAATTTAAAAATCAGACGGTTTTCCGTTCTGAATTCCAGAACTAAAAATTTTTCGTATGCGATAACCCTAAATACAGTAGTCGTCTAGCTGACTTCCGTAATTTATTTTCGGAAACGAATTCGACCGTTAGTCTTAGAATTTTAAATCGTAAACTTAGGCGTGCAACGCCATTATCATTAACTTTAAATTTTTAAGAACGTAAAGAATTTCCGGGGTATTACATTGCGTTCTCTATATTTCTCCTCTGATTCGCCTCTTCCACTTGTTCTTGAATGATCTTCAAACAACTTCCGGGATCCTTGGAGATTTGGCCTCCTCGATCTTGATCGGTGTTGATGCTTGATTTGATAACGTTGATCCGGAGGACCGACGCCTTATTTCTGGATCAAACGCTGACTTGGGACGCTTTTGGTGAAGAACTCCTTGAACTCCACGAAGAACGCCTTGAATGCCGCGAAGAACGCCTTGAATGTTGTAGAGAATTTTCCTACAACTCTTGAGCTCTTCAATATGATTTTTTTTTTTGTGTCCTTTGACCTCTCTAATCACCCCTATTTATAGGTGAAAATGTAGTGGACTTGGTGGGCTTTTAGACTCCAAGACGGGCTTTAGGGCTGAGGTGGCACAATTCTATTGGCTCCTCAATTTTGGTAATTATCTCCATCAAATCTTTGACTTAATGACCAAGAAATGACACTTGTCAATTTCTAATTGGTCGGAAATCTCCATCTTTTAAATATCAATTTATATTTATTTAATTTAGAATTTATCTTTAATAAAATTCTTAAAATATAAATAAAACATAAAACTAATATTTCTATTAATTTTTATGCGTCTACAGTGTGCAACCAGGAAAATGAAGGAGGGGGGTCACCAGCCTCCTCCTTCTCATTTGGCCATCGATCAGATTGCCAGCCCCAAACTCCAACTCCCATCACTTGGCCGACGGCAAATTCAGATGGCCAACGGGCTGATTTGAAAAGGATGAGATGCTGAAGCAATCTTTTGCACAAGCTCTTAACACCTTTCCTTCTCACGAGAGCAATCTTTCCCGCATTCCTTGCTCCGATGCGGTCATCTCATTTGAAAAGGATGAGCTCCTTGAAATCCAGAAGGACTAGGGATTATGCCTTCTTAGCCTGTTTGCCGGAAAGTTCCCAGGATTCCGAGGGATTTCACTTATCATGGACTGCTGGAAAGCCGAATGCCAAGTCCTTACCCACCCCTCCAGTTGGCTCGTCTTCAAATTTGCCAAAGAAGAGGACATGGCCAGAGTCTTGGCAAGCAGGCCATCTAGTGCTTATGGGAGAGCTCTCTTTCTTCGCAATATGCCACCATGCTTCACCTTCGAAGATATGGAAATCACGCATGTTCCCGTCTAGATTCGACTCTGAGGCCTCCCTCTTGAATGTTGGCACCTGCGTGCAATCAGCAAAATTGCAACAAGCGTGGAAAATCCAATCTGTTCCGACGCTAACACCACGGAGCGCCGCCGCATTGCCCACGCTCGTGTGCTAGAGCCCATTTCTGAAAACCCTATCATGCTCCCCAATGGAATTCGAATCATGCAGAAGATTGAATATGAGCACATCCCGAAGGTTTGCCTTAAGTGCAAGCATTTTGGGCACTATACAAGTTCCTACCCTGAGGAAGACACCATCACTCAAGAAGCTCGCCGGAGCAAGTCTCAGACCCGTTTTCCAAATAACAAGGCCCCCAAACAAGCTGAATATCGTCGTAAGTCCCCTCCTGCTACCCGTGATGGCCTTGCCATCTCTTTCGGGGCCAAGACTGACTTGCAACCTTCAAATTCTGGAACGAAGACAAACCAAGTCATATCTCAGCCTCTAACAGATTCGGAGAATCAAATTGTTGAAGCTCCTAGCACCATCCTCAGTAATGCTACAGGAGCAAACGAAGTCGTTGTTTATGTCCCCACCAACGTGGATGAGATAACTAATTATCCTATACCCCTTGCAAATAAAGGTGTTAGATCGAAGTCTCTAGTTGACACTAGCAGAAAGAGTCGTAAATCAGCATCTCTGTCAACTGCTAGGAGAACTTCTAAATCCCCACAGCCGGATGGGGAAAGACTGGACCGGAATCCACACAAACATGATGACCACACCATCATTGATGCCAAATTAAAGAGACGTAAAGACAAAGACTAGGGGGCTAAGACCCCCAAGGATCAATGAAGATTGCATTCTGGAATACCCGGGGCTTTAACAAGTCCCGAAAACAATGGGGGTCTCCACCCTCATCAAGAATTCCAGCTTGGAACTCTTTTGCCTCTTCGAAACGAAACTTGGATCAGTAGCCCTGGATAGCTTCATCCGGACTTACTTCCCGGCATGGAAGCAAATCAATAATTTTGCTTATGGGGGAGATGGTTGTATCTCTATCATTTGGGACACCAAAAGAATCAACCTTCAAGTTCTCGACTTCCACCCGCAAGTTGTGCATTGCAAGGTGACGTCTCTTATCTCTCAGCAATTCTTTTTCTGCTCTTTTGTCTATGCTTTTTATTCCCCATCTGTTTGGAATCATCTTTGGACTTTTTTATGTTCGTTTACTGCCCAATTTCTGGGGCATTGGATGGTTATGGGGGATTTTAATTATGTGCTCCGGCCCGAGGAAAAAGTAAATGGCAACACCTCATCGGCTTATCAAATGAATGGATTCCGAGACTGCTGCGTCTCTTGTGGTCTCACTGATTGCCATTCTTCTGGCTGCTTATTCACATGGAGCAATGACACAGTGTGTTGCAAACTTGATCGTGTCATGATCAATGATCAATGGCATCTATCATGCACAACAAATTTCATGCCGCCGGGGCATTTATCAGACCACAGCCTAGCCATCATCAATCTCTCTCAACCAGGTCAAGTCGTCGGTCACAAACCGTTTCGATTCTTCAATACATGGTGCACTTATCCCAATTTTCTGGACATCGTGGAGAACAATTAGAGTGACCATGTCGACGGAACTTCTCAATATGTGCTCGTGCGCAAACTCAAAGCTCTCAAAGTTCCACTGAAATGTCTTAATAAGGAGTAGTTCAGCCATATTTCCAGCCAAGCAAAGGCAGCAAATGAAGACCTCAAAACAGCGCAACTCTTGGTGGATAGCAACCTTTTGGATAGAAATCTACAGGAATCAATCCTGGTACTTCAAAACAAGGCCTCTTTCCTTGCTGAAGATGAGCGCCAAGTTCTGTCGCAGAAGACAAAGACCAAATACCTTAATCTTTCCGACAAAGGCACCAAATTCTTTCATAACTTAATCAAGAGGAACCAAAAGTGAAAATTTCATTGCCTCAGTTGTCCGCAGCGATGGAAATCTAACTACTTCCACGGAAGAGGTGGGCCATGAGTTCGTGGACTATTTCACAAAGCTCTTTGGCACAACAGTTCAAAATGAGCAGCCTGATCCTCAAACTCTTTGTGCGGGCCCGATGGTTTCTCCCGAGGACGGCCAATCTTTTTGCCAGCTAGTTTCTGATCAGGAAATCAAAAACGCAGTTTTTGCCATTCCGGATGATAAAGCTTCGGGTCCAGATGGTTTCACATCAGCCTTCTTTAAAAAGGCGTATAATGTCGTTGGGGTATCATTCTGTTCGGCCGTGCAAGAATTCTTCCGGACAGGGAGGCTACTTAGACAAATCAATCACACTTCGATTTCTCTCATACCCAAGTCAGAAAATGCAGACAACCCGGCACACTTCTGACCCATTGCTTGCTGCAACGTCACTTATGAAGTCATCACAAAAATCATCACGGACAGACTCAAGCCACTTATGCCTAAGCTCATTGATGGAGCGCAATCAGCCTTCATTCAGGGCAGAAGTATCACCGACAATATTTTTTTGGCTTAGGAGCTCATTCGCCACTATGCACAACGCCGTATTTCCCCTCGTTGTATGCTAAAAGTTGACCTTCGTAAAGCATATGACACAGTTTCCTGGAATTTCCTTCGCGAAGTCCTTCACGGACTCCAATTCCCCCATCAAGCCATCCGTTGGATCATGTAGTGTGTCACCACCCCCTCGTACTCAATCTCTCTCAACGGGGAGCTTCATGGATTTTTCCAAGGCAAGCGTGGGCTGAGACAAGGTGACCCAACGTCACCTTTCCTCTTTGTTCTTTGCCTTGAGTACCTTTCTCGGTCCCTTAATGCAAGAACAAGATTGGTGCATTCAACTTCCACCCCAAGTGCGCAGATTTGAAAATTACCCATCTTGCCTTTGCCAACGATCTCATGCTTTTTTGTAGAGGTGATCTTCCTTCAGTTCGTATCCTTATGAGTATTCTTGGCGACTTTCACCGCAAATCAGGCCTTGAAGTCAACACAATGAAATCGTGCCTCTTCACAACGGGGATATTTGGGGATGATCTTAATGAAATCAAGACCTTAGCAGATGCCCAGAAAAGGCAGTCTGCTAGTCCGCTACTTGGGCATTCCCCTGCACGCACAAAAGCTCAACATGGTGCATTATGCACCACTTTTTGATCGCATCGCTGCCTTCATCAATGCTTGGACAGTTAATTCCCTTTCCTACGCAGGGAGAGTTGAGCTCATCAAATTCGTGGCACAAGTGATCAAATGCTACTGGCTTCAAATTTTTCCGCTGCCACATGCCGTGATTGAGAGGATTGAGAGACTTTGCAAGGCATTTCTTTGGGAATAAAAGCGGCCTTTAGTCTGATGGAAGGAAATCTGCCTTCCTAAGAATGAGGGGGGTCTGGGACTCCGAGACGACATCACTTGGAACGCAGCACTCTTAGCCCATATCCTTTGGAATATACACTTGAAAACAGACTCCCTCTGGATCAAATAGGTCCACAGCGTGTACCTCAATATAGACTGTGTATGAGAGTGGCATCCCAAAAAGAGAGATTCACCTCTTCTTAAGAAGCTTGCTGGTATTAGGGACAGACTCGTGGAAGTGTTCGAGAACCGGCAAACCGCAATTACCAAGCTTCCTTTGCTTAGTAGTCATCGCGGACTCAACACTGCAACAATCTATGATTTATTTCGACGAAAAGGGACAACCAAACCTTGGAAGAAGGATATTTGGAAATTCTTCATTCCACCAAAATATTTCTTCTTATCGTGGCTTGCATTTAGTGACAAATTGATCACAAAGGACAAGCAGATTTGCCTTGGTTTCAAAGAGGATCAGACTTGCACTTTTTGCACAAGCCCGGAACTCTGCAAACATGTGTTTGGAATTGCATTCACATCTGGCTGCATATCCCGCACAGATCCACTACGCTCTTGGCCACGGCTAAATGGATTAAAAAAGATCGTCGGGTGCTAACAGTGTTGAAAAAGGCAAGGTGGATCGCCCTTTGCAGCACTATCTATTTCTTATGGAAGGGAAAGAATGAATCCATCTTTGAGCTCCGCCGGCCATCCCCATAGGAACTTGTCCATAAAATTAAGGTACATGTTTACATGATCCTTCACTTCCTTTTTCCCTCGGACCTCATCACTTTCTAAAAGCACCGCCCATCAGACATAGGGTGCGTGCCACGGTCTCCAGCACCGTCGTTTTCTCAAGCTTATTGCCCCGCCCGCCCAATCATGGGCGTGCCCCACGACCATTGAGCGTCGTCGTTTAACCATCTTTCAAAACCAACAACTCCGCCCACTCGACAAAAGAGTGTGTGCCAAGGTCATGAGCACCATTGATTCATAACACCAAGCTCCGCCCGTCTAGCCATAGGTGTGCGCCACGGCCATTACGCGTCGCCCATGCTTTAACAAATTTAGCACCACCCGCTTGACACAAAGTGCGTGCCATTGTTTTAGTACCATCGATTCTTTTCCGCCCGCCCATTTTGGGTATGTGCCCCGGCTAAGGCGTCGCCCTTCCGTCGACCTCCGCCCGCCCATTTTGGGTGTGCGCTATGGCCAATGTGTGCCATTGTTTCCCGTCAGTGCCTTTCTTGAGCAATCTCACGTTAAAATTTTGCTCGTTGCCGTAGTTTTCCAACCTCGAAAGTTCGCCGGAACGGTGGTGACACACCACGGAAATGGTAGCACCACCGTCACGCCTTAGTTTGGACATCCCTCGCACCCATAGGTGGTGCCATGGCCCTTCACAACACCTCGCCCCCTATAGTAGTCTTAGCAAGAAAATCCCTGGGGGCAGCAGTAATTATTGAAATACCTGTGGGGCGACAAGTTTTGTTTGAAGCCTTTTCATTGGCTAAAACTCGATAATGGCACCAGCCATGAGGTGGAGCAGACGAGTTTTCTCGACCATGACGACACCAAGAGTGAGCCATGGCCGATGCAAGGCGCGTCGACGACACCATCTCACCACCTGGGAAGCCTCACAACGCCAACCCAAGACTCAGCCGTCATTTGCGTGCGTCGGAGAGCTGAATGCACCCGGCAAAGGATGATTCTCCAGTGTCTAAACCTCACCAGGCTGCATCCTTCATATTTTGTAATTTCAGTTTACTTTGCCTCTTTTATCTTCCCAACAATTGATGGCATTGGTATCCCCCTATTTAAGGATCCTGGTGCCATCAATATCAGCCATTGTGTTGGCTCCGACTTCATTATTGTCTTGCCACTGTTTGGCACTAATAGCGTAGTGTGGATCGTTTTGTTTGGTTTGTTCTCTTAGCATCCCTTATGGATTGCCTGAACCTTGGCAGCGAGGCTGCATGTTTTCCAATTCCATCTTATATATAAAAATGTTTTTTTTTTAACCAATATATAAAATTTTATTTAACAAAAAAAAAAAAAACATGTCATATAGTATTAAGCAAAATATAATTAAGAAGTTCAGGAAAATATCATTAAGAAAGAAATCGTAATGACGGCAGTCTACTCTCTTAGATTAGGCATTTTATTATGCAATCTTGGTTGTGAGGAATAAATAATATTTCATGAAATTATTTTCTATTTGAACTTTGAGTTGTATACTTGTAGTTATAACATGAAATTTTGATTTTTGACACTCTATGCTAGGATTAAAATATCTATACATAGCATATAGTACTTTTTTGTGTGGAAATAGAGTATACGAGTTTGCATTTAAAAATAAAAAAAAAAGTACAAATCGAATTTTGAAACTCTCATTTCCGTAGAAACCATTTCAACTCAATTCAACTATAACAAAAATACAAAATAGACTAGAACGCAAATTTTAGAATCTCATGAAGTTACAATAATAACATAAATCAAGACGTTTGCAGCCTGCCTAGCCTTCATTACCAAATGTAGGAAATCTAAATTTTCAAAGTCTTTTGACGCAGAACAAGTGAAACGTAATTGAACAGGTTCACAGCTTGTAAACAGACAGTAGTAACTGCAGCATCCACTCTTCGTACACAGCTAGTTCCGTTCACGACGCCTGGCAAAGAAAGAAAACATTAAAGAGAGAGAGAGGGAGAGAGAGACTGTAAAGGTATTCAAAAACCGGGGGGATGCTAACATCGGAGCTACCAAATAGCCTCCAGAAATGTATTTAGCTCAAAAATACTGTATCAACAACAGAACTCAGAAACAATTAGGAGGGATATAAGGCATTATAGGAAGAGAACCTCTGGCGATCATAATCTCTTGACCGTTCTTTTGACCGGGAACGAGATCTTCGGTGACTCCTAGAGTCGTAGCTTCGAGAACTTTCCCTCTCTCTTCCGCGCTCACGATCACCACCACGGTTGCGATCATATTGCCTATCACGGTCTCTGTTCCTATGATCATAATCCTTTCGATCACCTCTATCAAGTCTATCACGGTCCCTGCTAGATCCTCTCTCATGGTCCAGGCTTTTCTGTTCTTTTGACCTGAATAGAACTAACAAAGTTATCAATCCTACATCACTGAAGCAGAGAGTTAAAGAAAATAATATCAAGAGCTACTTTACAACATGAAATTTATATAACCTTCTCTCTTCTTCAAGGGCTTTACGTTTCTTGTCTTTCGCCTCCTGATAATGATCCAAAAGAAAAATACATTTGAAATGACACATTATAATTCATCCCAGTTAAAAGTATTATCGAATTAAACAAACATATTCTTCCCATGGCCCACTGGAGGTGCAAATCAACTGAAGAAATTTTACAGCCCCTTGGTCATATCTGTTTTGTCTTACCAAGAAAATGTAAATTATCAGTTTGAAGCACATTTTCTAAAATTGGGTTTCTGATTTAAAAGATAAATCTCAAATCCATTCCCTAAAGGATACTACGCACCGTGCTGCTTAACCAGAGAAAGTTTAATAGTAAGGTTTCAGCAAAGATACCTAGAGATGAATAAATGATTTGAACAACTAAAGGTCGTACCTTCTAAAAAGTAAGGCATGGTATACCACAGTAGTGAGAAACTTTCAGACAATAACTACAGAAAACAAAGCATAATATATAGCAAGTGATAAATATGGAGGACCATATACAGAAACCGAAAGTACACTAGAAGTTCAAAGCCAAGGAAACTAAAAATTTGCTCATTAGGGCTGTACGATTCCAAGTGAAGTTAGACTAAAAACTGCTAGTCGGAGCAGATAAAACAGCAAATGTTATTCTAACCTTTGTTTGCAATACTACAATAAGAATTGTGTGTTTTCTGACTAACAGTACAAACCTGAAAACAGATCTTCAAGGCTGCAAACAAACCATATTTGCTGGGGCAAAAGGGCAAAATATCACCCCCTAAGCTGCATCTTGATACAGTAAAACATTATAAATTCCTAATCCTTATCTAGTCAGTGGTTAAAATTCCAATCCTCTATAGCCTCCCCTTTTTATATCCAAGATTGATCTAATAAAATGATTTTCCACTAATTGGATTCTACTTGAGAAATTTCAAATAACATACCAGGGAAATCTAACTGATGATCACCTGCAGCTACCTTACCTTTTTTGCTATCTGAGATCTCAAATACGTCCAGATGAACACCGATTTTCGTCAATATCCAAAATTGAAGTATTTATGAAAGACACTTACACTAGGATAAGAAACACTCACAGAGGACACATAAAGTGGGACTCTCTATAAGAAATTGAAAGATTTATAGCAGCACCTGAATCAAAATATTCAGAGAGTACCACCTTAGGAATTGAACGAGTAAGTACATTCTAGAGAAATCAAACAAACAGAAAGCCAACAGTTCAAGCATACATAATAAAAGATAAAGTTTAAATCCTGATACCATTAAGTATTCAGAGATTCAGAATGAGAAGATATACTTGTATGTGTGTGTGTTGACACGTAGTGTCTCAATAAGCTAAAGGTCTTATTAATTTCAGAGAAAGAGAGAGAAACAAAGCAAGAGAGCGAGAGAGAGAGAGAGAGAGAGAGAGAGAGAGATCGCAAGTATGAGATCATCTGTACATACCTGAAGCTCAATAAGCTTTTCACGAATTAGCATATACCCTAAATGGAGCTTTCCACCAAAATGATCAGCTAAACGGCGATCACTGAAAATCCAATGGACAAAACCTCTTAAAAACAAGCTCAAGACGACCATAAATTATTAATATACAGCCTGATGAGTGGTCTAGTTACAACAGCATGATCTACAAGCATAAAACAGAAAATAACGCACATTCTTTAGCTGCAAAAGTTATCCTCGTAAAACTGGGCCCAAAAGCCTGCTGGTGACAAGGAGGTATAATTGCCAGGTCAAAAGATGAAGTAGGCGAAACTATAACTACTTCGTCATCCTAAATCTAGAATGTAGATCATATTTATAAGATTAATAAACAATGCACCTGTCATAAACACTCAGGAATGCTCCACAAATGTCACATACACGAAGCTTCTGATCAGTCTGCAAGTACATAAAATTAATCTATCAGATACAATCAGTCTCTAATTTCTGTATTTTAAAACAAGTATAATTGTAGTTTCCAGAATGACAAATACTTCAGAACAGAACTTCGCCTCAAATATCAGTACAGTAAAGTGGCTAAAGCATTGTCTGGTCAACATTGTTGCTGAAAGGTTATTTAACCAAGATTGTGATATAGAGATATGGGAGACTCACAATGCGCACATCAGCAGCTGTGTACTTTGAAGAATCCAGTACAGGTTCCTGTCGAGCTGGCAACTGGATCAGATTATAGTCAGTTAAATGATGGTCAGATTCGGTGGAGTCAGCTCAGCAGCAAAATGTTAATTGATATTACGTGAAGTAGTTTTTAACCTTTTTGAGCGCTTCGGCCTCTTCCAATGCTTTCTGAGCTTCATCTACCATTCCTTGTTCACCTGTAAAATATGCCAAATGCACATTTGATGTGGTATCACAAATACAACTTAAAGCAAACACTGTATCAAACAGAATGCTTAACACCAAGAAAGAATTGCTTTAGCCTTTTCCATTTCCATTATGACAATCTACATTATGAAGTTTTGAACCCCAAGAACCCTTCCAGTAACGCAAACACTAAATTGACATGTATACTAACCATTTAACCATTGAGTAGTATTCAGATAATCCCATAAAACAGGACTGACCCCCCCCCCCCCCCCCGGGAACCCCACCCAAAGAAAAGGTGGCAGAAACTACAAGAGAACTAATAAATCATCATTCATGTATTAAACTCCACATAATTAATAAGAAACATATTCGATAATATTAAGCACAACATGGCATGTATTAAACAGTCCTTCTTGTTAACAATATATGCATTTTTAGCATGATTATATATTTAAAATCCAATGAGAACTGACCAAGATCTTCAGCTTTCTTTAGCTTTTCATTGATCATCTCTTGAATGTGAGGATCTGGAATAACTGCAGGCAAGGGTGCAGGTTGAGGAACGTTTGACAAAGGCTGGGGAAGAGATGCACGATCCTTGTTGAAAGCATCCAAAAGAAGCATAGACTACAATAAAAAGTAGTTATCCTCCTGCTACATCATCTTTATTCATATACTCATACTAAAATGGTAAATTAAAAGCCTTTACACCTGTTTGTCAGCTCTTTGAGTTCTTAGTTCATCAATCTCTTCGAGAACCCGAATCTTGATGTCTGTCTTGCCTTCAAGATCTAAAAATACCAAATAATATTCAGTTTCAGTGGCACCAGTAGTTGAACATTAGCAGCGGCCAGATTTAAAGAATAGGGGAATAAATCGAGCTCATGTTAAAATTAGGCAATGTCATGAATTACTAATCACAATGTACAGGGATAAGCTTAAGCCAATAAGACAAGACAGGTCGGGAAAGTAAGAGAAAACGAATAGCTTATAAAAGACATTTTATTTTGTACTGTACAACCTAGCCTATTTAGACTGCATAATAAGATCAATAGACTAATAACAACTAAAAATAAGATGTCCTATTTTTGTATGGTTTCACCTGGCCTATTTAGACTGCACAACATAGTACTATAAAATAATTGAAAGTGAACCATGAATATGATTAGAAAAGGTAGATGATAAATTAACATACCAAGTTGATCAACTTCATTCAATTTCTCTTTAATTTGCTTTGACATCTCATCAATCTCTGGTGTCTGTAATGCCACAAAATTAACTAACTAATCATTGATGCCATAGGGGCAGGAAGGGAAATACTATGAAATACAGAAGCCTACCAGGGTAACCTCCGATACAGAAATTGCAATGGCTGCTTTGGCATCATCTTCATCAAGTCTCTTCAAAGCTCTTTCAATTTTACGATCACACTCAACAATAAGTCTGTCTATGTTATCCTCTAAATCTCTGTCGTAATTATCAACATTCTTTGCCTTTGCTTCCTCATATCTGAGATGAGTTAAGTGTGTAACAATAATAATTAAACTCTAAGGACATCCCACAACGACACTATCAGTCACTTCATCTCCAAAAACTTGCCCACACAATCTGACATAGATAAATATTTTAATAAGCAACTCCAATTAGTGACAAAGTGCCAGCCTCTGACTGGTGAATTCTGTTGTTACAGTAATATGGTGCATATTTAATCTTTCATAAGCAATCACATTTATGAAAATAAAGTTGTCCAGCATCTAAATGAAGTTCTCTCTTGTTCAACAAGCATGAAGATCCACCTCCCTTTTCAGCAACAAGCAACCATCAAGACCAGATGACATATTTAAAGAATTTTCATGGCAATGCTGATAGATATCAAAAAGTACTGGCAATTTCCCTTCTCCGGTATACTTCAAATTTCCAATGGTAATTAGAACTTTTACAAAAGTGCTACATTTAAATTCACCAAGAAAGAAAACAGCATTAACCTCCAACCAAATTTACAGGTTGTGGTCATAGAAAGGATACTCTTTCCTCAGCTGCAAAGAATGCACCTTGGGGCATGGTCCCTTGTCCATTTTCTATGCAAAAGCAATAACTCAATAAATAGCCATAGGAAAAGCAAGAATCAATTTGGCGAATCAATCAAAAAACCATTATTGAAACCACAACCACAAAAATCAAAAGTTCAGTATACTCAAACCCTTCAGATTTGTATGCATATGCATAGTAGCATTAAAAAAACACAAATTTCTCAGGCTGAGACTCTTTCATAAAAAAACAAGCATCACAACCTCAAGTAATTTCAAACTAGAAAAAAAAAATGCAAAATAACACGCACAGTGAGCTGGAAAAGCTCGTGAGGACAGAGCCCGGCGAGGAAGAGGCGGCAGACGTCACGATCATAGTACTTGCGCGTCACCTCCTCCGCGTCGCCGTTTCGATTGGCTCCCATCAACACATCGAGCTGCTTCCTTAACGCATCCATGGCTTCCAAACTGTCGCGGGTTCAGGAGCAGCAAATTATGTGCGTGCGACTGTGTGAGGGTTTGGCCCTAGAATTGGGAAATTGTATAAAGAAAAACAAAACGTCAATTTTATTTGTTTGCCTAATTACTCCCTCAGGCCCGCTCCGACCCGTTACTATTATCCCATTATTATTATAAGCTTCTATTCCTTTTTAGATTATACTGTTATTCTTGTTTATTTCATTTTTTAGAAATAATTAAGAAATGATTAAGATCTACACGTATGTTCACGTGTGTTTCTGTCTCACACAAGATAATAACTCAAGTAGATAATTAAACATATCATAACTCAGATAAAATAACAAGTCAATTAATTAATTTGTTAAATAATCTATTACTTTTTATCCTACTTTATTCACCCACTCTCTCTACTTACTTTATTCTACTTTATTTCACTATTCAGTCTCTTTCTACCCACTTTATTTCACTTTAAAAACTCCACTAAACATACATTCAACTCTTAACTGTTTTTTCCTTAAATATTATGCCAAAAAAAAACAGATCAAGCCTCATGTGACGGAGAGAGTATTTGTTAACACAAAAACTTTTGTGCATTGATGCACTCAACAAGATCGACCCGTGAGTTTTGACCCGCGCCCGCCCAGCCCGCGGATTGAAAAAAAGAAAGAAAGAATCACGTGGAAAGCTTTATAGTACTTGAAAACTGAAGAATTAGAAAAAAGAAGCTTAGGTCTAGTGGTAAAGGCTTTCTCCTTTATTTTTATATATATATATGTGTGTGTGTGTTTTCCGTGTTTGATCCTCCGCGGACGTATTTCCATCTTTTATAATTTACTTTTCTTTTTTTTTCCTTTTTCGCTTTTTTCGCTTTTTTCGCTTTTTCTCTTTTAGTTTTTTCCATTTTCAATTTACTCTTTTTCATTCATTGTTTTTTCATTTTCAGGTTTTTCAATTCTTTTATTTTTAGTTTTACCTTTTTTATAGTTTTCCTTCTTTTTTTATTTTCAGTTTTTTTTTTTTTCATTTTTTCAGTTTTTTCTTCCTTTGCATCTTCCACACTTAGCAGATTCCACAATCTTCTGTAGTGACCGTGTTAGTTGGCGATGTTACTAACATAAGAGTAGGCAGAATGGCGAATGCTGAAACTGAAATTTGCAGAGTATTTTTCAGATGAAAATCGCAACCTTGTAAAGTGAATTCCTTGCAGTATTTATAGCCCTCCTTATGCTGAGCAGTTTATTTCCACCCTCTCATCATTTGGACGTCAATAACTCCTGCTATCCACTTCATTCCAGTCGGTTAACATAGGAGTGGATGGTGGCAGTTACTTGTCAGTTACAACCCATGATCTCCTACCATGCCACACGTTGAAAACTTCCTTGCACTTTCACACGGATCCAACTCCTTCATTCCAATAACCGTCATCCAGCTATTCATTTATCTACACAAATTTAGTGTATAAAAAGGAAAAGAAGATAATATACAATTAAATAAATATTTGATTATAACTGACGCAGACATGTTAGTAGCACATGTTACCAACAGTCTTATTGACATAGTTCGTCAGCTTAAAATCTAACAAACTCCCCCTTAATTGTATATGGCTTTTCCTCCAAAAAGAAGTAAACGAACATAAAGAAAATACTTAAAATAAACTGAAATGAGAGCAAAAAAGAAACTCTCACATTATTTGAAACAAAACTAAAACGAGATGAAGAGCGAAAGGAAACTCTTCATTTTATTGAAAGCAATTAAAGATATTGAAGAGCGAAAGGAAACTCTTCAATTTTATTAAACGAATATAAAACCTTGAAGAGCGAAATGAAACTCTTGAAGAAAAGAATAACGAATAAAAGATTTATGAAGGGCAAAACGAAACCCTCCTGTTGGGAAATTATTAGTATAAGTTTTGATGAATTCCAAAACCGACTGACCCCAATCGAGTAGATGTTGCCAGAACCTAATGTTAGAATTTAGGCTCGCTGTTTGAGCAAAGTTAAGATTTTATCTTTACAGGTCTCCAGCTGAAGATGGCAACAAGGCGTCACTCTGACAGAACATCAGTTGTGAAGAAAGACAACTGAGAGTTCATTTGTTCAGATGCAAACAAGGGGAAGTCTTCAGAACATCAGTTGAGAAGGAAACCAACTGAGCGTTCATCAGATGAGAAACAGTTGAAAGGAAGAGAACATCAGATGAAAAGGAAATCATCTGAGGGTTCAAACCCAACTGAGTAAATACAAGGAAGACAACTGAGTGTTCAGTTTCAGAACCTCAGTTATAGAATCCGAACAAGGAGTTCAACTGTTTGAAGTTCAAAGTCAGCTGAGAGCTCGACAGATCGGAACATCAGCTGAAGATCACTCAGATGAAGGCCAAGACTTTCAACCGACAAACCGAAGTTGACTGTCAAAGATTTGAATTTCAAAAGGAAGTCACATGAGGGTTTGACCGTTCAGTCATTACCCCATCTGGCCCAACACAAGGCTGTCTCAGATGGAAAGCAGAAGAGCACAGATGCCATATCGGGAAAGTCTGCAGAGATGAGAGACTAGCCATCGCTTTCAACCGATCAGAGATCAACTGCTCCTCCAACAGCTAGTTGATTCTCTCCGCCTATAAATAGAGGCATTCTCTCATTCGAGAGATACGAGAAAGACATATAGACGACGAAAAATTCAAGAGCTTTCTCAAGTGAAATCAAAGCGAAAAGCAAATCTGCAAAATCATCATCTAAGAGCATCAGTAGCTGAGAGTTCCAATTTGAGAGAACATTAGTAGCTGAGGGTTCCTAGAGATCGAAACTGTTTTTGATCTTAGGTTGAGTGTTTATTCGTTCAAGCCTTAGATCCAGCTCTCATTCGTGATCGAGCTGTAGTTGGAAATCCTACCCATTCTCACACCCTAAAAAGTGTGCTAGGACCTTACTCTTCCTGTAATTGAGTAGTCAGGTCGTCAAGTACCCGCAAACTTGACTTAGGCTATTTAGTGCCCGGAAACTAAACTGTAACGGTTGCTCAGCCCGCGTAAGCTGAGTGGAACTGTCCAGAAGAACTTGGACTGAGGTGTGTGGACTCACATCTCCCCGTGGACGTAGGAGTTCTCTCCGAACCACGTAAATCTTGTGTGTCGTGTTTATTTGTGTTCAGTCTTTATTTGCATATCTCAACTGACAAACTAACCGCATACAATCTGCATACTTTCACATCAACAGTTTTGGTTTTGACCAACCGTGCATAAAAGCGTGAGTTTGATTTTACGAGTACATTTTCCACCACATTCCGCACAGCACCACTCTTCCAGCTGAGGTTGCTTACTCAGCTGTGAGATCCCAACTGAGTCCTTTTACTCAGTTGAAGTTGATTTCAAGTGTTAAGTTTTTCAAAAGTTGAAAAATCCTAACTGGTGTATTCCCCCCCCCCCCCATACACCAGTAACTCGTATCGGGACCATCACCTCCCCCAAAAAAATATTTACAAAATAAAGAATAAAAAATAAATGAATGTATTTAGAGAGAAATAAAAAGCTCCCCCTAAATGAGATATTTACATATATACATATTTACAGGAAAAAATAACATATTCACATATGTACAGAATCATGAGAGATGTTAAACAACTCTAAAAAAACGAAATAAGAAGAAGTAACATAACTCCTCCTAAAAACAGATATAACGTTAGTAACATAAACTCAAAGAAACTGAAAACCGCGAAACTCCCCCTGAAAACTTGTAAGAGAAGTGTTAGTAACATGTATCTCAATGTAGAGGTGTTCATCCGAACCGGAACCGGCGGGTTCGAACCTGAACCGGAACCGTGGTCAACGGTTTTCGAACCGGAACCGTAGTCAACGGGCCGGTTCCGAACCGGAATCGTATGTAGGAAGGGCCTGTTCCGGTTCAAATGGCTAGGAACCGTGAACCGGCGGTTCCAACGATTTTTTATTATTTTCTTTCTTTTTTTAGTTTTAAAATATGTTTTGTATTAATTCATGTTAATTGTATGTTTTATAAATCAAAAATGACAATTATAACGATAAATGGAATGAAAAAGACCAAAAAGAAAATAAATATTTATATAAGGTTCAAATATGAACTGGCGGTTCCGGTTCGGAACCGTTGAACCGTGTGAAAATATAAGGTTTTTAATTGATCACACATTGTATAAATGAAGATATATTTTGTTTTATATCGATTCTATACATTATATTGAAGATTATGTGTTTGAAATACAATATAATTTATATTTTCAATGATTAAAAAAATAAAAAATTTAGACGGTTCGGGCCCGGAACCGGCGGGTTGGAACCGGAACCGGAACCGTGACTACGCGGGCCGGTTTCGAACCGAAACCGTGACTATGGCGGGCCGGTTCAGGTTCCAACATTCCCGAACCGGAACCGGCGGTTCCGGGCCGGTTCCGACCCGGAACCGGGCCCGTGAACACCTCTATCTCAATGTAATACCCCAGATATTTTCTTCCGACGAGAAATAAAAATATTCTAATAAATTAAGGCTTTGTACGCTTAAGTTAAGGATTTTCAATTCTAAGACTAACGGTGAAATCCGTTTTTGAAAATAAATTCCAGAAGTCGGTTGAACAACTACTGTATTAGGGTTTTCGCGTCCGATAAAATTTTCGCCCAAAAACTCAAATCGAGAAACCATCTGATTTTACATTCACTCTTTTTGCGAGACGAGTAAATTAGTAAAAATCTGTTTTTATTATTTTTCCGAACAAAATTTGGACTGTGATGTCCTGACTTTTTCTCGGATTTTGAAAAACGAATTAGGTTTTCCGAGTATTTGATTTATTTCTAATCTAACGGACGAATTAGATTTCATCGAATACGTAACCATCTAAGAAATTATTTCTCAACTTTTATAACGTCGTTTGAGATCCGGAAACAAGATATTTCCATCAAATATTTCGCAACCAAACGCACCTTAGTGAGTCACCTTGTGAGTCATCCTACTTTATGAGTTAATATCTAAACATTAGTCATCCTCCCTCCCTCACTTGTCAAACCCCCCCCCCCCCCCCCATTTCTCTCTCAATTCTCTCTCAAAATCCTCCATTGTTGCTTCAAGTTCTTCAAGGATTTTCTTCATCAAACTTGCTCATCATCCATCAATATTCAAATCCAATCACATATTCTTCAAGGTAATCATCATAGCTATCATTCTATCCATTTAGAATTTTAATTCTCCTACTTTGTGCCATGACCGAAATTTATGGTGTTGTAGTAGGATGTTTTAAGTTTTAATTCTTGTTATTTAATGTATAGAAATGAATTGTTATGGTTGAAATCAAGTAGAAATCCTTTTTCCCCTAATATTGTTGTGGACTGAAAATTGGTACATAATGAAAGATGAAGATTTAGTTAAAATTAGATGATGGATTGATGAATTAATACTTTATTGGATTAGTAGATGGTGGAAATCGAAAAGGAAATCAATTTCCCTACTTTTTTGATGAAGACCGATATTAGGGGTTAGGGTTTGAGATTTTTGGAGTTCTAATTAAATGAAATTAGAAGTGTTAGATATTGTTTTAATTAGTATTTGATGGTTTGATGATTAAATTGAGAAGTAGGATATCAAGAAGATATGAAATGAAGTTGATAGTGATATGTTTAAGTGTAGTAGTGGATAAGGTTATATAAATTGTGAAATATGAATTAGAACTTGAAGATGTTTTAAGCTTGAAATTGAAATGAAATGGTTTTGTACTTGATTAGTTGAAAGTCGAGGTTTTATACGCCGAGTTTTAATCGAGGAAGGAGAAAGTATTCATGAGGAATGATTTCGTGTATAGACTGCCTTGAGACAGTAATTTCGTGAGTATATAAGTGGTTTAACATAAGTCGAACCTAGGAAGTCGTGCGTCGAGTTATCGAGCACTAGGGTTAATCGCGGACTGTTTTGCGACGTTTCACGGAAACTGTCATAACTCTTAGCTCGCTTAACGAAATCGAGATCCGTAAATTGGAGAGTAAACTAGACATCTGTGGCTTTATTTTGGTATAGAGCACATCCCCTGTTTCGAAGTACCCTGTTCTGTATGAACTTACTGACCTGTGCAAAAATTTCCAAAACTCATTTTGTTAAGTTGAATCCTCTTTAACTTCGTTCCTTGTGAACTTCTAAGTCGTTATAAGTTATCGACATCCAATTATCTACTGACCTAAGTGTCGAGTAATGGGCCGAGTCAGTTTGTAGACGAGAATTGATTGAGTCTCGTTTATTAGTTAATCAAAAGAAAGTAGTAAAGTGCAAAGGCCTAAAAGACTAAAACCGATTTCAATTTCCTGTTTCCTTATCGTTGCGATCAAGTTTTAAAGTTTGTTTATTTGCGATAAAAGGAGGAAGTCGGAGTTGAAGACAGGACGGAAGACAGAAGGTTAAAGTTTGTTCTGTAAATGATTGAGGTGGGCTTTTCTATCAAAATAAAATGAGCGTTGCTCGAAAGTGTTTACTTACAGCTTTAATAAGTGTGTATTAAAGTAACTATCAGTGCATAATGAATTGTTTTATGCGAATTCTCTTGTGCCTCTCTGAGTTAGCCCACAGAGTGCTATCCAGAGTATTGGATTCTGAGTTAGCCCACAGAGTGCTATCCAGAGATTCCAACTAAACGATCAGATTCTGAGATAGCCCACAGAGTGCTATCCAGAGGGACAGATTTTGAGTTATCCCACAGAGTGCTATCCAGACGATCGGATTCTGAGTTAACCTACAGTGTGTTATCCAGAATTAAGTGTACAACAGTATAAGTCTTACAAGTGTTTATGAAAAGATGCATGATTAATCTATACTAAGTATGAAATGTTTTCGGCAATGTGCCCACTAAGTGCTTTATGTACTTAGCCCTACATGTTTGTTTTTAAATGTGCATGTTGAGTGACGAATGCGGAGGAGGTTGAGTAAAGGTCGTTTTTAAGAAAGAAGAATTGTGTTATCATTTGAGCCTCGATTTCACATTTGAATTGTGTTATCATTTTACGTTTTTCCGCTACAAACTAATTCACTTTTTGTTGTGTAATCTTTTCAATTTAAGTTTTTCATACTTTAAACCTAGTCTTCTCTTATCACAACTTTGTCGAGCGATGTTTCGAAATTGACTCTCTTTTGTCTAATAAGAATCAGTTCATAGTATATTATCTAGGTTATAAATGTTAAATTATTCATTTATTCAGTAATCCCCCTTTCTTCCCCGCCTCTTTAGTCCAACCCCTAGTCGCACCCCGGCTTGGCCGTCCCTCGGGATTTGGGGCAATGACAGAGTGGTATCAGAGCAATCGTTTCTACTCTGCATACAAGTTTCTTTCAAGTAGTAAGATAGAGTATTTGTATATACTCTACACCTGAGTCTTCTTTTGAGAAAGTAAAGTTTAGTTTGTATCACTAAACTTAAGAATATAGTAAACAACTCAACCTCCCG
The DNA here is from genome assembly GCA_029490685.1 of Schizonepeta tenuifolia. NCBI lineage: Eukaryota > Viridiplantae > Streptophyta > Magnoliopsida > Lamiales > Lamiaceae > Schizonepeta > Schizonepeta tenuifolia. Next base: position 59,318,767 of record CM055959.1, read on the forward strand.
CTACGTCGACTCAACTGAAGAAGAAAAGTAAGGAAAGAGTTTCAGAAGTATGATTTCTTTTAAGAAGAAATTTTTGAATATAGTATACATGTATGATGTGATTAAGCATGCAAGAATTTATGAATAAAGTATGCCAAGTGCGAATGTGATTAAAGTATAAAAGTTATGCTTTGTGATATTACATGAATTATGTGAAAGTATGAGTACTATACTTTGTGAAAGTATGTGAAATTGTTTGAGTTATAATTTCTGTTATTTTGAGAAGTATGTTGGTTTGAGAACCTAGACTACTTGCTCTAAGATTCTTCCCGATTCTTTGAGAACATAGACGTTCTAAGAAACGATGGTTCCAAGATATCCAAGAGATGATCCGAACGGAAAGGACAGAATAAAGGGAATCAAAGCAAATAAGAGACGAATGTTACTTTCGTATAAGTAACGTGAACAAAGTAGAGTCATTACTTTGTTTTATTGATAAAAAAAAACCGATTAAAAGTTTTCTTCAAGAAAAACTAAGAAGTCTAAGTTAAGATGATTAAGGTGAGATGAGATGATTAAGGTAAGCTAAGAACCGTTAAGATTTGGGTTGCAATTTGAGAAGTTGCTAGATGATTAAGATAAGTTAATTCCTTATTGAATGGATGAGTGCTTAAAGCATGGAGTTGATAAGAATTCTTGATTTCTTTAGTTTCAAAATGCCGCCAAGAGTAGCGAATGACAGAAGAAGGGGACTCGGTAGGCCTAGAGGACCGGGAAGAGGTCATAGAGAACATGAGAGGGAAGAAGATCAAGGACGTCAGGAAACCCCTCCACCTCCACCACCACTACGTCGTGACATAGAGGATCTGTTCCTCAAAAGAAATCCACCTGTATTTAATGGATCAGGAGACCCGAGCGATGCTGAGCTTTGGGTAAGAGCTACATAAAGAATTTTTAAACTTCTCAGATGTACTGATGAGGAGCGTCTTTCGTGTGTTGCATTTCAACTCACCGGACCAGCTGATTTCTGATGGGAAGCTAGGCAGAAGGTTATTCCGACAGAGCATCTAGCTCAGTTTACTTGGGATGAGTTTAAGGAAGCATTTTACGACAAGTACATCCCTAAAACCTATAGAGAAAAGAAGGAAACAGAGTTCTATAGTCTGAAACAAGGGAAGATGACAGTGACTGAATACGATGCAACCTTTTGTGAATTGTCAAGGTATGCACCTGAGCAGGTAGATACCGACGAGAAGTTAGCAAAGAAGTTCCGTGGGGGACTTAGACACGAACTAAGAATGGCATTAGCCAGCCATGGAGGACTGAGCTATACAGACATACTAGGACAAGCTTTAGACATGGAGGCAGTTGTGCCGGATGAACAAAAGATTGTAGCGCCCGTACCAGCACCAACCCAGGCTCCAACTCAAGACCATTCCAACAACAATAATAGCGGCTTTAAAGGAAAAAGGAAATGGAAAGGAGGAAATCAGGGTGGAAATCAGCGTGGCTTTCAACAGCCGAATCAGAATAATCAATCAGGACAATGGAGGGAAAATAACCAACAAGGACAGTGGCAGGGACAACAGGCAGACAATACCCAAGAAAGAATCACTGTTCCTACCTGCCCTAAGTGTAACAGGATGCACTTTGGTAATTGTTTAGCAAACATTGACAGTTGTTATAACTGTGGTCAGAAGGGGCACGTGAGAAGAAATTGTCCGAAACCATTGCAACCAGTAGGATCGAATCAGTATGGTTAGCCCCAACCCTTGAGAGCTAATCAAGCTCAGCCACATCCGCAACAACAACAGTCACAACAGCAACAAGAGCAGAATGCATGGACATTTGTGAATAGGCCAGAAGCACAGGACAAGGGCAAGAGTCACTAGGCAAGTAATTGGCGTAACTCAGACTGATAGTAGTCTAATTTTGTATAAGTCCTCGTTGAAGGCAAAACAATACTCGTTCGACGTATATGTTTATATGACCCCGTGAGTGAGCTTTGACTTCGTAAAATTTTTTTCTAAATCGTGTTAGTTCAACTTGTTTAATAAGGAACTTGTTTTAACTTGGAAAGTTAAAAAAATTTATAGAACTAGTATCGGAGTTATTACCTATTTCAGTTTTGTGAACTTTTTAAGTGGAAAGAAAAGGGGTTTAGTAAAGTAAGTAAATGCTTAAAGTAAAGAGTTAATGAAAATGTTTGATAAGGATATAATCCATGGGATGGAAGGATTATGATTGTGGTATCAATTACCATCCAGGAAAAGTTAACGTCGTAGCAAACGCGCTGAGTCGCAAGACTCCAACTAAAGTAGGGTGTCTCTTAATCGAAAAACAAAAACTTGTACAAAAATTGAGATGATGGATTTGGAAGTGCTAGATACACCTGAGACAATAACTAAACTGAATAGTAGCACTAGTAGCTACACCAGACTTACGAGAGAGAAGTTTTAGTGAATCTGAGAGAACGATTCAAGTATTAGAAAAAATGATAAGGATGATAGTGTTAGATCAAAGTCTAATAGTTATCAGGCTATGATAAGTATTATGCCTTACGAGGCCTTGTATGAAAGAGAAAAATCTAGAACTAGATTTGCTCGGTGAAGTGATAGATCAATTTTTTCCGACAGATTCGAACCAAAGAGAAGGAAGTCTAGAAGTGACGAAGTCTTAAGCGATGTATGTCAATTTAACTTAACCTAGAGAATGAAGACAAGATTTTCCTGCTAAGGATTATTGTGATTATTTCTTCGCGTTCAGTATAAGCTTAGACGAAGCTTTATATGATTTTTAGATATCTTGGAAAAGATAGTTTTAATGTGTATAGATTGGCCGTGTCGCCAAGTCTATGAAATGTTTATTATATTTGCATATCTCGTATGAGAAAATACGTGTTCAATTCTAAAACGCGTGATTCATCAGCAAGACGTTGTTCTTGATTAAGTTATAAGTTATAAAGAAAGACCGCAATCGATCGTGGATCGAAAAGTGCGAGAGTTAAGAAGTAAGTCGATACGATTAGTAAAGTGTTCTGGAATTACCACGGGCAAGAGGAAGCTACGTGGAAACTTTTTGCGAAGGAGGTAAGCAAATTTCAGGACGAAATTTTTCGTTAGAGGGGTAGAATGTAATACCCCAGATATTTTCTTCCGACGAGAAATAAAAATATTCTAATAAATTAAGGCTTTGCACGCCTAAGTTAAGGATTTTCAATTCTAAGACTAACTGTAAAATCCGTTTTTGAAAATAAATTCTAGAAGTCGGTTGAACAACTACTGTATTAGGGTTTTCGCGTCCGATAAAATTTTCGCCCGAAAACTCAAATCGAGAAACCGTCTGATTTTACATTCACTCTTTTTGCGAGACGAGTAAGTTAGTAAAAATCCATTTTTATTATTTTTCCGGACAAAATTTGGACTGTGATGTCCCGACTTTTTCTCGGATTTTGAAAAACGAATTAGGTTTTCCGAGTATTTGATTTATTTCTAATCTAACGGACGAATTAAATTTCGTCGAATACGTAACCATCTAAGAAATTATTTCTCGACTTTTATAACGTCGTTTGAGACCCGGAAACGAGATATTTCCATCAAATATTTCGCAACCAAACGCACCTTAGTGAGTCACCTTGTGAGTCATCCTACTTTATGAGTTAATATCTAAACATTAGTCATCCTCCCTCCCTCACTTGTCAAAACCACCCCCCCTCCCCCTCTCTATTTCTCTCTCAATTCTCTCTCAAAATCCTCCATTGTTGCTTCAAGTTCTTCAAGGATTTTCTTCATCAAACTTGCTCATCATCCATCAAAATTCAAATCCAATCACATATTCTTCAAGGTAATCATCATAGCTATCATTCTATCCATTTAGAATTTTAATTCTCCTACTTTGTGCCATGACCGAAATTTATGGTGTTGTTGTAGGATGTTTTAAGTTTTAATTCTTGTTATTTAATATATAGAAATGAATTGTTATGGTTGAAATCAAGTAGAAATCCTTTTTCCCCTAATATTGTTGTGGACCGAAAATTGGTACATAATGAAAGATGAAGATTTAGTTAAAATTAGATGATGGATTGATGAATTAATACTTTATTGGATTAGTAGATGGTGGAAATCGAAAAGGAAATCAATTCCCCTAATTTTTTGATGAGGACCGAAATTAGGGGTTAGGGTTTGAGATTTTTGGAGTTCTAATTAAATGAAATTAGAAGTGTAATATTGTTTTAATTAGTATTTGATGGTTTGATGATTAAATTGAGAAGTAGGATATCAAGAAGATATGAAATGAAGTTGATAGTGATATGTTTAAGTGTAGTAGTGGATAAGGTTATATAAATTGTGAAATATGAATTAGAACTTGAAGATGTTTTAAGCTTGAAATTGAAATGAAATGGTTTTGTACTTGATTAGTTGAAAGTCGAGGTTTTATATGCCGAGTTTTAATCGAGGAAGGAGAAAGTATTCATGAGGAATGATTTCGTGTATAGACTGCCTTGAGACAGTAATTTCGTGAGTATATAAGTGGTTTAACATAAGTCGAACCTAGGAAGTTGCGCGTCGAGTTATCGAGCACTAGGGTTAATCGCAGACTGTTTTGCGACGTTTCACGGAAACTGTCATAACTCTTAGTTCGCTTAACGAAATCGAGATCCGTAAATTGGTGAGTAAACTAGACATCCTTGGCTTTATTTTGGTACAGAGCACATCCCCTATTTCGAAGTACCCTGTTATGTATGAACTTACTGACCTGTGCAGAAATTTCCAAAACTCATTTTGTTAAGTTGAATCCTCTTTAACTTCGTTCCTTGTGAACTTCTAAGTCGTTATAAGTTATCGACATCCAATTTTCTACTGACCTAACTGTCGAGTAATGAGCCGAGTCAGTTTATAGACGAGAATTGATCGAGTCTCGTTTATTAGTTAATCAAAAGAGAGTAGTAAAGTGCAAAGGTCTAAAAGACTAAAACCGATTTCGATTTCCTGTTTCCTTATCATTGCGATCAAGTTTTAAAGTTTGTTTATCTGCGATAAAAGGAGGAAGTCGGAGTTGAAGACAGGACGGAAGACAGAAGGTTAAAGTTTGTTCTGTAAACGATTGAGGTGGGCTTTTCTATCAAAATAAAATGAGCGTTGCTCGAAAGTGTTTACTTACAGCTTTAATAAGTGTGTATTAAAGTAACTATCAGTGCATAATGAATTGTTTTATGCGAGTTCTCTTGTGCCTCTCTGAGTTAGCCCACAGAGTGCTATCCAGAGTATTGGATTCTGAGTTAGCCCACAGAGTGCTATCCTGAGATTCCAACTAAACGATCAGATTCTGAGATAGCCCACAGAGTGCTATCCAGAGGGACAGATTCTGAGTTAGTCCACAGAGTGCTATCCAGACGATCGGATTTTGAGTTAACCTACAGTGTGTTATCCAGAATTAAGTGTACAATAGTATAAGTCTTACAAGTGTTTATGAAAAGATGCATGATTAATCTATACTAAGATGAAATGTTTTCGACAATGTGCCCACTAAGTGCTTTATGTACTTAGCCCTGCATGTTTGTTTTTAAATGTGCAGGTTGACCTACCTCTTGGCTGTCTTGGGTCTGTTTATTCTTAATGCCTTTTGGGCAGCATCGTTACTGAAGTGTCTTCGTGACTTTGTTGATCAAGAGAGGAGATCTTGCCTTCTGGTCAAGATCTGTAAAATTGGATAGACATAGGCTTGGTGTGTTTATATCGTGACTTCATAACCTTTAGGGTATAAACTAATCTTTGTCTTAAATCAAGTAATGAGATCAAATAATTGAATATCTTTGCACCAATGAACGAGTAACGAGTAATCGAGATCATGATTCGAAATCCAAACCAAACTTCTTTGTTATTTGATATTTTACTTGTTGAGTTATTGGATATTGAGATACATCTAGACCAAAACATCTTTTGTTGAGCACTACCTGAAGAACAAATCTACGCCAAGTCCCTAGGATTCGACCCCACTTGCCATTAACTACTACCTTGTTGGGCAAGAGGTGTTTATAAATTTATTTGTGCAAAGAGTGTAACGATAGCGCTTCGCCACAAATCCGAGTGGTGGTTGCAACGCATTATGGGGATTTGCATATGAAAGGTTTGGATTAGTCCTATTACCTTGGTATTGACTTTGAGGCCATTGCTATGTCCCATAAGCTGCTCCAGGAAGGTAACCATACGACTGCTTGTAATTTTCATAACCCATTTGGTTGACAAAATTGGCATCTTCAACATCCACTGCTGCTCCATGAGATGGTCTGTGCCTTTGATTCATCATGTCCTCCATCTTAGCCATGGAATTGGACATCTGAGCAGTCAATTTGGCTATGAGATCGTCGTTTGTTAGGATCGCCACTTTCCTTGGTGCACTCCTTGCCTCTGGCCATTGATGATTGTTTGCCGCTAACTTCTCAATGATGTCCGTTGCAGCTGCACTTCCAAGCTCCAAAATATTTCCTTGACCGGCGGCATTCAATAGATTCTTGATTTCTCTCGTGCACCCATTATAAAAAATCAGCACCTTTTCATTGGCGGAAATCCCATGATTAGGACACTTTCGCAGCATTTTCTTGAATCTCTCTCATGCCTCATAGAAGGTCTCTCCATCAAATTGACGGAACTGTTGTATCTCTGACCTCAACTTCATTGTCTTGCTTGGAGGAAAATATTTGTAGAGAAAAATCTCCACGAAAGCATTCTAAGTTGTAACTACAGTAGGATATAAAGAGTGGAACCAAAGCTTAGTCTCATCTCGTAAGGAGAATGAGAAGAGATAGAGATTTATGGCATTGTGCGGAACTCCATTATGTTTGACTATCTCACAAATCTCCAAGAATTGACTCAGATGTGAATTAGGATCTTCATCTGGCCTTCCTCCAAATTCATTGTTTTGCACCATATAAATAAGTGCCGCCTTGAGCTCAAATGTGTTGGCATTAATAGCTGGACCATAGGCTTCTCTTTGTTGCACCACTGGTTAGAATTCGGTTTTGATCGACGTCTCCTATCTAGCCCTTTGTGCATTTAGGATTTGCTGGATCTGTTCTTGCAAAGCTCTAATTGCAGGATCGGGTGCTTGATTATTTAGCTGGCCCTCCATGTCCTTTTCTCGAGCTCTTCCTTTTGCATTGTTGCGATGGCATGTAGCTTCAGTTTTTGGATTAAGAGGCTTAAAGGGTTGTCCTTGTGATCTTCTTTGCATGCACTACCTGTGAATCACAACAATAAATAAAAAATAGTATAATAGTAATAATATATATTTAAATTAGTCTCAAACAATCTAGTTGTAATATTGCTAAAATTACAACAGTTCCGAGCAACGGCGCCAAAAACTTGTTTGCACTTTTCTTTAACACGCCGCAAGTACCTGGGTGCTATTGTGTACATGAAAGCAAGGTCGTATTCCACAAAGACTGATTTAATCTAACAAGTATTACTTTCAACTATTATCCTTTATTTAGACTCTGAACTTTAATTTGGGTTTATGAACTAACAATATTAACTAATCAAAGCAAACAAAAAGCAAAAAAAAGTAATTAGAGATTCAAATATGATAAAGATATCCTACGGTTTCGATTTCAATGGATAATTAAACTCAACCTTGTATCAATCAACCAATTAACAAGAGACTCAACTCTTCTTAATACAATCATAAATTTAGTTTAAACCTACTCTCGTAGTGCCTAAACCGTGGATTACTCACTGGAGTTTTTGTAATACCCCAGATATTTTCTACCGACGAGAAATAAAAATTTTCTAATTAATTAAGGCTTTGCACGCCTAAGTTAAGGAATTTCAATTCTAAGACTAACTGTGAAATCCGTTTTTGAAAATAAATTTCAGAAGTCGTTCAACCGACTACTGTATTAGAATTTTTGCGTCCGATAGAATTTTCCTTCGAGAACTCAGATCGAAAAACCGTCTGACTTTACATTCACTTATTTTGCGATACGAGTAAGTTAGTAAAAATCAGTTTTATTTATTTTTCCGGACGAATTTTGGACTGTGAAGTCCCGACTTTTCATCGGATTTCGGAAAACGAATTGTCCTTTCCAAATAAGTAATTTATTTCCAATCTAATGGTCGAATTAGATTTCGTCAAAAACGTAACCGTCTAGGAAATTAATTTCTCGATTTATATACGCAGTGTTAGACCCGTAAAACGCGATATTTTGGTGAAAATATCACCTCCAAACCGCCATATGTGTGTGTGAGTCACCATGTTAGATCTTTATCCTACTTTGTACATAATATCCAACATAACACCTCATTTATCCTACTTTATACATAATATTCGCCTCTCTCTCTCTTTTCTCTCTTCTCTCTCTTGTTCTTCAAGTTATTCACCATCTTCAAGTGTGTTCTTCATTTTCTTAAGCTTTCGATCCTCAAAGCTTTCTTGTTTATCGATCGATTTCGTTTCTGATTACATAATCGTGAAGGTAAGCACTCCCTCATCAATTCCAACCAATCAAAATTCAATTCCTTCAATTCTTGTAAATTTCGAATTATTTAAGAGATGTAGGAGATCAAGTTCTAAGTTTTATTTCATGTTATTTATGCTTGTGATTAAATTTCTATGGATAGAAATCAAGTAGAAATCATTGTAGAAATTATGGGGCAATAACCGAAAATTATGAGATCATGTAGGTGAAGTTTAAATTTTAATTCAGATGATTGGTTTGTAGTTTATCACTCTATGTATTAATAGATTGATGTGTGAATTAATTTGGAATTTTCTAAAAATAAGAACAAAATGGTAAGAGACAAAGAAGTAGTGTTATGATTAAGTAAATCTTGTGATATTGAGGATGGGATATGATTTATGAGGAGAGGTAAGCTTGTAGTTCAACATAGATTTAAGTTAGATTTTTCTAAAAATAAAAATGGAATCGTAAGAGACGAAGAATCATCAATAAGTTAAGATTCGATTATGATATAAGTTTATGGATTTCATATTAGTTAATCTTAGTAGTTGATGTTGATAATTGGAAGGTTTGAATGGATTCTAAGAAAGTTGAATTTTTAGTAAGAGACAAAAAGACGAGCTTAATCGTCGATAGGAAAATCGAACGAGGAAACTAATCGGATATTAGTGTTTGTTGTCGATTAATGATCAAGAATGTAGTTGGTGATAATTTCATATAGATTATGAATATAGAAGTTAGAAGATTAAAGTAAGTTTGAAATGAAATTGGTTTAATAAATGGTTAGTGAAAAGACAAGAAAGTGCTCGTCGTGTTATTAATCGAGGAAGGAGAAAGTATTCACGATAAATGATCATGTGTCTTAACTGTAAAATGATAGTAATTTCGTGCACATAAAGGTTGTATAGCATTGGTCGAACCTAGGGAATTGTGCGTCGAGTTTTATCGAGCATTAGGGTTAATCTCGGACTGTTTTGCGACCCTTTACGGAAACTGTCATAACTCTCTACTCGCTTAACGAAATTGAGATCCGTAAATTGGAAAGTAAACTAGACATCCGTAGCTTTCTTTTGGTAGCAAGAACATCCCCTGTTTCGCAGAATTCTGTTATGTAGATTCTCCAGAGTTACTGCCTTGTGCAGAAACTTTCGGAAACTCGTTTTCTCAAGTTGAATTCTTTTTAACTTCGTTCTTTGAGAACTTCTAAGTCGTTATGAGTTATCGACTTCCGTTATTAACTGACCTAAGTGTCGAGTAAAGGAACCGGTTAGTTCGAAACGAGATATGTTCGAGTCTTGTTTCTTTGTTAATCAAAAGAGTTTAGTTAAAGTGCAAAGGCCTAAAAGTCTTAACCGAATTCAATTTCTTTTCTTTTTATCGTTGCGACCGTTTACTAAAGTGTGATTATTTGCGATAAAAGGAGGAAGTCGAGGTTAAAGATAGGACGGAAGATCAAAGACGGAAGCTCGTGTTTAGTTCTGTAATTGCCTAAGGTGGGCTTTTCTATATATCAAATAAAATGAGCGATGCTCGAAAATGTTTACTTATTGCTTTGATAAGTGTGTTTTCAAAGTGATTATCAGTGCATAAAATGATTTGTTTTATGTGAGTTCCTTTGTGCCATTCTGAGTTAGCCGACTGCTTTCCAGAATGATGAGTTAGCCGACTGCTAACTGAATCGATCGGACTCTGAGTTAGCCGACTGCTTTCCAGAGTTAGTGTACACGGTAGCCGATGTGTGTTGTACCCTATTGAGGGGTAGCCAGCCACGGTGAGGAACGTGCACGGAAGAAGTTTTCCTCGGCGTTAAAATGGGCAAGTTGAACGTAACAACAGAAAAATGCTGATCAACTATGTTTATGAAAAGAAAAATGTTTAGTAGGCACGGGCCTTTGACGAAAACCCCGATGCGTTACTTATTGAGATGCCTAATTAATCCATACTCTTATGATATGATTTTCGGCAATGTGCCCACTAAGTGCTTTTGTACTTAGCCCTGCATGTGTTTTATAAATGTGCAGGTTGAGTGACGATGGCGGCGGAGGTTGAGTAGAGGTTGTATATAGGAAAGAAGAATATGTTTCCGCTGCAAACTACATCATTTTATGTTGTAGAACTTTTCGGTTAAAGTTTCGTACTTTAAACCTAATCTACTCTGAACACAACTACGTCGAGCGATTCTTCGAGATCGACTCTCTTTTGTTAATAAAATCAGTTCATAGATATCATCTTGTTTATTATTATTGGTTAATGCATCTATTCAGTTAGTTATTCCCCCTTCTTCCCCGCTTCTTTAATCCAAACCCTAGTCGCACCCCGGCTTTGCCGTCCCTCGGGATTTGGGGCTGTGACAGTGTGGTATCAGAGCAATCTTTTCTGCTCTGCATACAAGTTCCTTTCAGTAGTAAGATGGAGCATTTGTATATGCTCTACACCTAAGTCTTCTTTCAAGTAAAGTTAGGTCGTATCACTAAGTTTAAGAGTGTAGACGACAACTCAACCTCCCGCTACGTCGACTCAACCAGAGAAGGAAAGAAAGGAAAGAATTTCAGAAGTGTGATTTCTTTTAAGAAGAAATTTTTGATTAAATATGCATGTAAAGTTGAGAATAAAAGTGCCAAGTATGAATTTGGTTGAAGTATAAGAGTTATACTTTGTGACATTATGTGAAATTATGTGAGTTATAATTTCTTTAAATTGAGATGTTTTGTTGGCATGAGAATCTAGACTAATTCTAAGGCTTTCCCAATTCTTTGAGAACATAGACGTTTTAAGAAGCGTTGGTTCTGAAATATTTGAGAGACGATCGGAACGGGAAGGACAGAATAAAGAGAATCAAAAGCGAATAAGAGACGAATGTTACTTTCGTGTAAGTAACATGAACAAAGTCGACTCTACTTTGTTTTAATAATTAAAGAGCCCTTAAGAGTTTTCTTCAAGGAAATGATAATAAAGCAACAAGTATAATAAGTTAAAGGATGGAAAGTATCGAATTTTTTTTTATAAGTGTTTGAGTGCAATTTCTTAAAAATTGCTAGACGCTTAAGGTTAAGGTTGAGAAGGAAATAAGTATGTGAATGGACTAAAGCGAAGTGTTAATGAGAAATTCTTGATTTCTTTAGTTTAAAAAAAATGCCGCTAAGAGTAGTGAATAACAGAAGAAGAGGACCTGGTAGACCTAGAGGACCTGGAAGAGGTCATAGACATCATGAGAGGGAAGAAGAGAAACAACATCAAGAAACCCCTTCACCTACACCACCACCACCACCCCAACGTCGTGACATTGAGGATCTTTTCCTCAAAAGAAATCCACCTGTCTTTAATGAATCTGGAAACCTGTGATACCCCGAGCTTTTATACCTTTAGAGAGCGTTTAATTATCCGAGTGAGTTAAAAGATGAGAATTTAGGAGTAAAATTTTTCTTTTCTTAACGAAGAGGAATGAGTAAAACGTTTAAATTGCTTTGTGAGTTTTGTGTGAATTTATCTGTTCTAATTATCTGAGATGATGATGATGTGATATACTTGTTGAATTGTTTATATGAAGAAGAGTATGAGATTAATTTCCAGAATAATCCCGAGGAGTTTGCTTGATTGAAATAGCATAATGTTAATCGCCGAGAAATATATTTATACCGATGAACTTAGAATAGAATTGAATTAGAATCTTCGAACCTAGAATTGCTTTTAAGGTCACTGAGATAGTGTAAGAGCTTATCCGGGAATTGAGAAGAGTAATTAGGAGCTAATCTTTAAAGGATTAAAATAAACAGATTAATAAGCCGACTAAATTCCTTTGAGATTTAAAAGACTAAATGATCGAAACCCTTAATCCTTTAATTGAGACGTGAAATAGGATTGAGATGTTTTAGTGTCAAAAGTGAGACGAGAAGAGGTTAGACTCGTTTATAGCATAAAAAGAAATTAATACGAAACGTTTTATCCGGAAAACCTTTACGACCGGATAATTAACACCCGTAACGACACGATGAAGACACGTGTCAACACACCTCTCTCCCTCTCACGCCACCTCACACCTCCTCTCCCATCACTCTTCAATTTCCAAGACTAATTGCCATAATTATGTCTTATGCATGGCATTACCAAAAGTAGCATGCAAACTACATCAAATCATCCATCCATCAATCACTTTAAACATTACAACTTCCAACATTTCACTTTATTCTTGTTGTTGGATTTCCATTTCATACATCTAAGACAAAGAGAGAAGACTTCATTCATCACTCCACCTCCCTCTCTCATTCGAACTCTCTCTCTCTCAAAACAACAAAGAAAACAACACATTCTCTCCAATCTCTCTCAACTCTGGGCACTCTCTCAAACTCACACATACATTTGATTTTTCTTACATGCAACCATATATTCAAGCTCCTTATCCATGGAAATGAAGTAGAAAGTATCATCCTCCATTCATTCCATCCATATTTTCAAGAAAAAGGTAATAATCCTCCAAGTTCTTGAAGTTAAATTCAACAATCATCCTACATTTTCTTCATTTTGGCTCTTAAGCCCTAAAAGAAATAGATGATTAATTTCATGTTATTCTTTCATTGAGGATTCAAGAAGACTTCTTTCTTCCCTTCAAGTCCAAGCTTTGAAGCTTCATTTTCCATCCATTTCGATTTCAAGAAGCCAAGAGAAGGAATTCCTTTTAAATTAAAGTATGAAATTCATTTGATTAGTTGTAAATATGTATATCTCTGAGTCCTAAAAGAAAGAACCTATGCATGCATGATATTTAAATTATGTTTAGGCAAACTTAGGATGTGCATGTGATAATCGAGTGAGAAGAAATAGTTAGGAGAATCGAACATTAGGTTTAATCGGTGAATTAAGAGAAGAAAAAGAAATTAAAACCCTAAAACTATGATGAATGCCGAAAATATTAGGAAAAATAGGAAAAATATGAATTCTTTGAGTTATTATTATTTTGATGTTTGAATTATTATTTTTATCATGTTGAGAATGAGATTATATGCATGAAAAATTGAGAAATAAAATGCACCAAGAAATGCATCAATACCGTGTGTTTTTAAAGAAATTGGAGAAATTATTTTGTTGATTTTGTTGATGAATTGAGTGATGTTTTGATCAATGAGATGATTGTATGATATGTTAGTATAATCATACATGTTATTAAGTTAAGAAAATGAGATTGCATGTTGAGGTTTTTAAAGAAATTAAATGTGATGATATAAAGAAGAATGAATGTTTAAGTGTTACAATATATGTATGATTATTAGTTAAATTATAAGTAAAGATAGAAGTTTTGTAATAAAGAGATTAGAGTTTAAAAGCTTTTAATTTATTAAAGATGAAAAATGCATGGAAGATTTGTTAATGAATTTTCTTGTATTAAATTTTAAAAACTTGAATTTTTACTAAACTACAACAAAAAGATATTTTATAACTTAACTAATAAAATGAGCTAGTTTATAAAAATATTTATTAAAAGTTAAAGAAAACCTATTAAGTAAGAAATGGCTTAAAAGTTAAAAGTAAGAGAAGAAGAAATTATTAAAGAAGTAAGCAAGAATTGAGAAAACCGAGTTTAAAAAGAATTAATCAATAAGAAGTAAAAAGGAAGTTTTAATCGAGTAAAGAAAAGATGCTAGACGAGTAAGGTTAGATACTCGTATAAGTTAATCAAGAAAATAATAATGGAATAAGATATCGAGTAATAAGTTAAAAGAAGCTAATTAAAAATAATTAATTGAGGTTGTGTTCAACCAAGCGAATTAAAAATAAATCGAGAGAAATTACCGAGTTAATAATTAGAAAAATAATAGTCGAGTTAAGAAATGAGAATCGAATTAGAAATGAATAAGAAATTCTAATTTCATAAGAGTTTAATATTAATAAAGAGAATTTTTATTAAATAAGTAGAAGTTATAAATACCTCTTAAGATAACGGATGTAGAACAAAGCGTTGTCTATAAAATAAGAAAAATAGAGTAAATAGTTTGAGCCTTCATGAAAAGAAATGCATAATCAAGTTAGGTTTTAATGTCTAAATTGAATGAATGTTAATGTGTCTTGAAGTATGTTTGATTTATTCATTATATGATTAAATAAGTGTTTAAATGCATGATGTTATTTATGATGTGAAGAATAATTGAATTATTTGTATGCAAAATGATTAAATTACTAATTGTTAAATCGAGAATTGATTAAAGTCTTTGAAAGAAAGTTCGAGTAATAGAATGTAGATGATGACGTTTATTAATTAAAGTGAGGAAGTTTTGAGACGTTGATTAATAGTGTTAACCAATTTAAGTAGAGTTAATGATTTAAAGACGAGAACGCGAGATCCTTTAGAAAAGTTAAAGCGAAGAGAGAGACGACTCAAGTAGAAGTCCTTCAGTTAAGTCCAACGCCTTTGTGTCCGTCTTTCATATATCTTATTTTCCTATCGATGTCGAACTATGAAGGATCAAGCCGGACGGATCGTTAAGCGAGGACAAATAGCCCGAAACCACCTAGCTAAATCTTCGGAAGTCAGGTGGGTTTTTCTGAACCAAAACTATCGATGAGAACTAGTTATGATATTGAGTATTATGATATGATTTTTAAATGTGATTGACTTGCCATTTTTATTAAAGTTGGTATGTGTTATCATCTGTTTATGTGAAGATGTTATTATCCTGTGAAAGGCAGGAAACCCACGTGTGGTATATGTTGAGGTGACTGTGAGCCTTGCTTCGGTTAGGCCGGTCACAGTGTTTGAGAAGGAGGCCTACTTCTCAGCACAGTAAGATTATTTGTGACAGATGATGCATACTGTTATATTATATGATATTTGACTGCGCAGTCTGTTTAAAAGAAAATGTTTTCAACATGCACAAGTAAAACTGTTTTTAAACTGCTTATATACTTGTGATGCTCGGCAAGACAAGTTCAATTATTATAGCTTTAAGAAGCATCTTTACTCAAATGTTTTGGCTTGTGTTCACTGAGTACGAAGTACTCAGCCCTGCATGTGTTTCTAAACATGCAGGTTGACTGGATGGCGATGGCATGGATATTTGGTGGTGTGGTTTGGTTCTTTTGGTTGAGTCTAGTCGAATTTCAGACTGGCATTTGTACGTCTTCATACGTGCAGATGTTGGATATTGATGCAAGTTTCCGCTGCAACCCTTTTGAATTGATGTCTGTTGATGTTAATACTTTGATACTCATGTTTTTGATTCCGAGCGTTGTGCTCGAAGACTTTGAATATTTGTTAACTTCTTAAACTACTTGATTTGTACGTCCGAGCGATGGGCTCGTTGACTTGAAATGTTTTTGAACATGATCCTCTTAACTTGGTATATATGGGTGTATTCTCTTTTGTTGGAATTCTATCCCCGTCAGCATGAAGTACTTATTTAAATTCCTGTTATAAGTGGTTTTGAGATGCTCGGATATTACTTCATTATACTTTGGAAGCCTAAATCGATTGCCTTATCTTTCATTATCGTTTTTCCCCGAGCATGTTTCTCCATATTTGAGTTGATTGTTAGTTGTTGGGTTTTGTTGTTATTTGTAAGTCGCACCCCAAGAGTCGGGGCGTGATAGGTTGGTATCAGAGCAAGGCTTTGATTTGCTCTGAAGTCTGTTATTCTTTGATGAGTTGAGTCTAGATTTAATTCCTAGACTTGTTTGAGTCAGTAAACCACACCAAGTTATCCCTCATCTCATCCGGCAACCAGGTATGTCTTATTTTCTAAAAGTTCTTCAAGTTAAAGTGATGTATGAGTTATTAAAGTGTTGAGAATTTCTTTTAAGTTATTTATTGAGTTATGAAATTTTGAGATGAAATTGCTAAGCTGATTAATAACTAGATTGCTTTAGAATGTCTTCCCTTTTGCGAGTGCATGTGAAAATATCGGAAAGAATAAGGCGTGTGTGCGATTGGTTACGTGATTTGGAATTGCCCGAAAATCCCTCTTTGGAACGCAGAAATGAGTATGTAGTGGAATTTGTAATATGGATTAATTGTTACGTGTGCTTATGCGTTTAAAACTCGTATAGGATGGACGACAACGATTGGATGCAAGAATACTTGTACGTAAGGAAGATGAGCAACGAGTCGTTAGCAGAATTTTTAGCACGATACCATACGATTTGGGGAAGAGTCCAGTATATGGACATAGGACCGTTAGAAGGCATGACACACCTAATCCAAGCTCTACCGCAAGAATGGAAGGAATGGGCAGCTTGTCTTGTCCCTCGATTTCTAGGCTACCGTTATTTCGATCGAACTTTATACGGCGATGTGAATGCGTTTATCTCTGCAATTTCAGCTCGTTTTATGTCTTATGGCGCTCCTCCGCCCGAACCATATGATGATGATACTCCAAGTCTGCCAAATGAAACTGTTCATGCTCCTCCATCAATTCCTCCAAGTGAAACTGTCTCCCTCCAAATCAATTCGCCGCCACGAACTATTCTTGAACCTCAGAATCCCCACTCAGATTATCCAATTGTAAGTGGTGTGCTTTAATTCATTCTTTTGACCCTTTTATTTTGTCTAACTTGCCAACATTGCAGCCGAGTGGATGCAATGGAAATCCTCTATCAAATGAAGACCAGTTTGTTGCTTATATGTGTCGTCAGCAAGTAACTTTTTCAAGTCATCCTAAAGCAGAATCCTCGAGACAAACCCGTTCAGGCGATGATATCGAGAATGAAAGTGAGCCAGTTGATGCAGCGACTGTAGGAAAAGGATATCTTCAGACTCTACCCAGCAATGTCTTCCCTACCTCTTTTACTCGTACATCTATCTCTCCAACAAGGCCAGACGACTCCCAAAATGGCGTCTCCACTGATGTAGCTCCTTACCGTCACCAAGAAGAGAATCCTAATCCCCTGCCATGGGTTGAATCCGAGCTAGCTGCGATGAATTATACCTTGGAAGACTGCGAGGAAGCCTTGAGAG
Organism: Schizonepeta tenuifolia; assembly: GCA_029490685.1. Classification (NCBI taxonomy): domain Eukaryota; kingdom Viridiplantae; phylum Streptophyta; class Magnoliopsida; order Lamiales; family Lamiaceae; genus Schizonepeta; species Schizonepeta tenuifolia. The sequence continues at coordinate 59,336,142 of CM055959.1, forward strand.
AAGCTGAGCGCGAGTGTTTCGCCATCGAGGATGATAATGTCGAAGAGGAAGATGAGCGGTTTGAAGGTCAAATGCTTGAGGAAGAAGAGGAAGAAGAGGAAGAAGAAGAGGACCCCGAAGAAGATGAAGAAACCATAGAGTATTATGGAGTAGATCCCAAAGCGGAGCAGTACGATGATAATGGGCCAAGCGAAGATGATTCCTGTGTGTAGGAGTGTTTCAAGAAAGCTGTTGAACTTAAATGCTTTTTATTCGAGTATGTTAGAGAGATGAACTCTTTTATATTTTCAGTTATGAAGTAATTTGTGGTTAAGACTTGCATAATTTGATTAGGAAAAAGGGAAAATTTTCAAGTAATTCCCTATTTGTTATAAGTCCTTGAGAAGGCCGCCGTTGAGCGATTTGAAATTAAGACATTGAGTTCTTTTTGAATTAAAATTTGGATTTCATGAGTTACCAAATTGAATTGAGTATATGAGTATGAAGTGATGATATATTTATTCTGTGATTATGATTGATTGTTTTGAGAATACATGATGATGATATGAATAGTTGATGATTACCGGAAACTGAATGAGATGCATGTATATATATGAGAAGTTAAAGTAATAGATTATTTGAGAAAGTTTTTAATTGCTTTTAATTATTAAGTACCGATCGAGAATTGTGTTCCTCCGAAAAGAGAAATGTGTTCAGAATCGAGAAAGGTTCTTTGTGAACTAAAAATCTAGAGTGGTTAAAGTTTTTCTTGTTAAAATTATTTAGAATGCCGCCAAGACGCAGAAACGTCAGAATTCTAGAAGACAATCCAGAAGGGCAGCGTGATCCTACTCCGCCCTCTCCAAACGAAAGACGAGTCGAAGAGCTTTTTCTCCGACAAAATTCCCCAACGTTTGATGGTAAAGGCATTCCGGCTGACGTCGAGGACTAGATTCGTTCTTTGGAGCGAATTTTCCGTTTCCTCCGTTGTTCCGATCGTGAGCGTTTGGAATGCATGGCGTACCAGTTAAAAGGGACAGCCGACTATTGGTGGGAAGCGAAACAGAGGATGTATTCCCCCGAAGAACGTGAAGAGTTAACATGGGATCAGTTTAAAGAAGCCTTGCACGAAAAGTTCGTGCCAAGAAGTTATCGAAAGTAGAAATCCAACGAATTTATCAGTTTGAAGCAAGGGAAAAAGTCTGTAGCTGAGTATGACCGAGAATTTTGCGAGTTAGCCCGATTTGCGCCCGATATGGTCGATACCGACGAGAAGATGTGTGAATTATTCAGAGCAGGACTGAGGCAAGATATTCGAGTGGTTCTCGCTGGTCAAAGTGGTTTGACTTACGCTGAAGCTTTAAATCGAGCCCTGGACATGGAGTTAGCAATGCAACCGGAGAAAGGATCGCATCCCCCAGCGAATCCTCAACCTCAAAGCCAGATGATCACGACTACGTCTGCTCAACAACCCCAGTTCGGCCAGTACGGAAAGAGAAAAGGAAAGTGGAATGGTGGAAACCAACCAAACAAGAAGCAGTGGCAAGGAAAGAGCCAACAGCAGCCCCAGAAGGGAAAGGCACCGCAGATGAACCGAGGCAACCTACCTATAGGACCTTTAGGATTCCCTCCCTGTGCGAAATGCGGAAAAATGCACCAAGGTGTTTGCAAGAGCGGGAGTAATGTTTGCTACACTTGTGGTCAACCTGGTCATTTCTCAAACCAGTGCCCGAGCAAGCAACAAGGGTTTAGAAGCGGAAGACCAAACCAATTCCAGCTGTCGCAGATGAAAGCTATCGAGGCAGCTCCTCTGCAAAAATTCGTTCCGCGCCAACGTAAGCCACCGCAGCCAAAGCAGCAACCTTTGCAGCAAGAACCGCCGCTTTTTCAAAGAACGTACGCGATTGAGCAGAAGCCGCTGGAGAAGGAGAAAGGAAATCTGGCAGGTATGGGAAAGCTTAATAGCTTACCTGTTATTATTTTGTTCGATACAGCAGCATCGCATTCGTTTATATCTAGTATTTGCGTAGAGAACCTACAATTGAAAGTAGAAGAACCGAATCAGATGCTTAGTGTCGCAACCCCTTTAGGAAAGTCTGCGTTAGTTTCGCGTGTTTGTTCGAATTTAGAATTTGAGGTCGGAAACCGTAAGTTAGTCGCACAATCTCTGAATGTAATCCAGATGCGTGACGTTGATATAATCCTAGGAATGGATTGGCTAACCGAGAACTTTGCGACGATTTGATGCGACTTGAGGCAGATATCGTTTAAACCCCATGGAAAAGAGTCAACCATAGATTTTGGAATGGAAAAGAGAGTGAAGAAGAACGTACCGATAATTTCAGCCATGAAAGTGCAAAGATTGATGCGGAAGAGAGGTACACAAGCGTACCTAGTCTATCTGAATAAGGACGAGAATCAAGAATTGAGTATCGATGATGTCCCAATCGTGAGAGAATTCAAGGATGTGTTTCCAGAAGTGTTACCAGGCTTACCCCCTGATCGTCAATTGGAGTTTTCAATCGACTTAGAACCCGGATCAGCCCCGATATCCAAAGCACCGTATAGAATGGCCCCAAAGGAACTTCAAGAGTTGAAGATCCAACTGCAAGAATTGTTGGACTTAGGCTATATTCGACCAAGTGTATCACCTTGGGGTGCTCCGATATTGTTTGTGAAGAAGAAAGACGGTAGTTTGAGGATTTGCATAGACTACCGAGAGTTAAACAAGATTATACTGAAGAACAAATATCCTTTGCCAAGGATAGATGATTTGTTTGACCAGCTGAAAGGAGCCGGTGTTTTCTCCAAGATTGACTTAAGGTCTGGATACCACCAACTGAAGATTAAGCAAGAAGATATTCCAAAGACTGCTTTTAGAACGAGATATGGACATTACAAATTCATAGTAATGCCATTTGGATTAACAAATGCTCCGGCAGTGTTTATGGATATGATGAATAGAGTTTTTCACGAATATTTGGATAAGTTCGTGATTGTCTTTATAGACGACATTTTTGTGTATTCAAGAAGTGAGGCTGAGCATGAAGAACATTTAATAATTGTATTGGAAACACTTAGAGCGGAAAAGTTGTATGCCAAATTCAGTAAGTGTGAATTTTGGTTGAAGGAAGTAAATTTCTTAGGACATGTCGTTTCGTCCGAAGGAATCAAAGTAGATATAGAGAAGGTGAAGGCTGTCCAAGAATGGAAATCCCCGACATCAGTGCATGAAATCCGTAGTTTCCTTGGTTTAGCAGGATACTACCGGAGATTCATTGAAGGATTCTCTAAGATCGCGAAGCCGATGATGAGCCTGTTGAAGAAAGAGACAAAGTTCGAGTGGACGGAAGAGTGTGAAAGGAGTTTTCAAGAACTCAAGACGGGATTGACGACAGTCCCAGTTTTAGCCCTACCTGAGCCAGACAAGGACTATATTATTTATACCGATGCATCTGCTCAAGGCCTAGGATGTGTGTTAATGCAAAATGGGAAAGTAATTGCATATGCTTCCAGGCAACTCAAACCTCATGAAGAGAAGTATCCAACTCATGACCTGGAATTAGCAGCTGTGTTTCATGCTTTGAAGATATGGCGACATTACCTCTATGGAGCGAAGTGTGAAATATTCTCAGATCACAAGAGCCTGAAGTACTTCTTCGAGCAGAAGGAGTTAAACATGAGACAAAGGAGATGGCTTGAGCTAGTGAAAGACTACGATTGCAAGATATCTTACCATCCCGGTAAAGCGAATGTAGTAGCTGACGCGTTAAGTAGAAGAAGAAGGAAGGAAAATTCAGATGAGATCGAGTTAGGATTCATTTTAACCGATGAAGTCGAACTGATTGAAGAATTTGCGAAGATGAGGATTGAAGTAATCGTACCGCCAACGTCAATAGATCAAATGATTGCTACCTTGGTAGTAATGCATGACTTGAAAACCCGCATCATAGAAAGCCAAAGAAGAGACGAAGAATTGGAGAAGTTACGAAGGAAGGTGAGAAGTGGAGAAGTTAAAGATTTTTCAGAGTCGAACGATAATGCGTTGTTGTACCAAGAAAGAATTTGCGTACCTAATGATGACAAATTGAAGAATGAAATAATGAGTGAAGCTCATGAAACCCCGTATACAGCTCACCCTGGCAGCACGAAGATGTACCAAGACCTAAGGAAACAATTTTGGTGGAATGGAATGAAGATGGATGTGACATTATTCGTTGAAAGATGTTTAGCTTGCCAGCAAGTGAAGTCCTTACATCAAAGACCGTATGGACCTCTGCAACCGTTACCAGTCCCAGAATGGAAGTGGGATAGAATCACAATGGATTTTGTGACGGGATTGCCAAGATCAAGAAAAGGAAATATAGTAGTATGGGTAATAGTGGATAGGTTGACAAAGTCTGCTCATTTTATACCTATTCCACATACCTATGGATCAGCCAAATTAGCCGAGATCTACATCAAGGAAATTGTGAAGTTGCACGGAGTGCCGAAGACGATTACCTCTGATAGAGATTCGAAGTTCACAGCCCGTTTTTGGGAAAGTTTCCACAAAGAGTTGGGAACTCAGTTGCAATTCAGCACTGCTTACCATCCCCAAACCGATGGTCAATCCGAGCGAACGATTCAAATTCTCGAAGATATGTTGAGAGCCATCCTGTTAGATAAAGGAGTTGAATGGGAAAAAGTTTTACCTCTTGTTGAATTTGCATACAACAACAGCTATTAGAATACGATAGGAATGGGCCCGTATGAAGCTCTTTATGGAAGGAAGTGTAGATCGTCGTTGTATTGGAATGAAGTAGGTGAAAGGAAAGTGTTAGGGCCAGAAGCGATTGAAGAAATGATAGAATCTGTGCGTCAAATCCGTGAGAAGATTAAAGAAGCTCAGAGTCGACAAAAGTCGTATGCTGATAATCGAAGATCCAAGTTGGAGTTTGAAGAAGGAGATAAAGTATTTTTGAAAGTATCCCCCTCGAGAGGAGTATATCGTTTTGGAGTTAAGGGAAAGCATAGGCCTCGTTTTATAGGACCATACGAGATTCTTGAGAGGATTGGATCCGTATCATATCGTTTAGCGTTACCGCCTAGTTTTGAAAGTTCGCATAACGTTTTTCACGTGTCGCAATTGAGAAAATACGTCTTCGATCCGAAGCACGTAATACGCCGAGAAGATGTCGAGATGAAACCCGACCTAAGCTATGAAGAGAAGCCCGAAGAGATTTTAGACCATAAAGTCCAGCAGCTTAGAACGAAGTCGATTCCCTTAGTGAAAGTCAAATGGTGTCATCATGATCTTGAAGAAGCCACTTGGGAACTCGAAGAAAAGATGAAAGCAAAGTATCCCTAGTTATTTTCTTAAGGTCAGTAAATTTCGGGACGAATTTTTTTTTTAGAGGTTGAGGATGTGATACCCCGAGCTTTTATACCTTTAGAGAGCGTTTAATTATCCGAGTGAGTTAAAAGATGAGAATTTAGGAGTAAAATTTTTATTTTCTTAACGAAGAGGAATGAGTAAAACGTTTAAATTGCTTTGTGAGTTTTGTGTGAATTTATCTGTTCTAATTATCAGAGATGATGATGATGTGATATACTTGTTGAATTGTTTATATGAAGAAGAGTATGAAATTAATTTCCAGAATAATCCCGAGGAGTTTGCTTGATTGAAATAGCATAATGTTAATCGCCGAGAAATATATTTATACCGATGAACTTAGAATAGAATTGAATTAGAATCTTCGAACCTAGAATTGCTTTTAAGGTCACTGAGATAGGGTAAGAGCTTATCCGAGAATTGAGAAGAGTAATGAGGAGTTAATCTTTAAAGGATTAATAAACGGATTAATAAGCCGACTAAATTCCTTTGAGATTTAAAAGACTAAATGATCGAAACCCTTAATCCTTTAATTGAGACGTGAAATAGGATTGAGATGTTTTAGTGTCAAAAGTGAGACGAGAAGAGGTTAGACTCGTTTATAGCATAAAAAGAAATTAATACGAAACGTTTTATCCGGAAAACCTTTACGACCGGATAATTAACACCCGTAACGACACGATGAAGACACGTGTCAACACACCTCTCTCCCTCTCACGCCACCTCACACCTCCTCTCCCATCACTCTTCAATTTCCAAGACTAATTGCCATAATTATGTCTTATGCATGGCATTACCAAAAGTAGCATGCAAACTACATCAAATCATCCATCCATCAATCACTTTAAACATTACAACTTCCAACATTTCACTTTATTCTTGTTGTTGGATTTCAATTTCATACATCTAAGACAAAGAGAGAAGACTTCATTCATCACTCCACCTCCCTCTCTCATTCGAACTCTCTCTCTCTCAAAACAACAAAGAAAACAACACATTCTCTCCAATCTCTCTCAACTCTCGGCACTCTCTCAAACTCAAGAGTCGGGGCGTGACAAAACCCGAACGATGCTGAGGTCTAGATAAGAGCCATTGAAAGGATCTTTAAACTTCTCAGATGTACTGATGAGGAGCGCCTTTCGTGTGTTGCGTTTCAACTCACCGGACCAGCTGATTTCTGGTGGGAAGCTAGGCAAAAAGTTATTTCGACAGAGCATCTAGCTCAGTTTACTTGGGATGAGTTTAAGGAAGCATTTTACGACAAGTACATTCCAAAAACCTATAGAGCAAAGAAGGAAGCAGAATTCTACAATCTAAAGGAAGGGAAGATGACAGTGACTGAATATGATGCAACCTTTTGTGAATTGTCAAGGTATGCACCCGAGCAGGTAGATACCGACGAGAAGATAGCAAAGAAGTTCCGTGGAGGACTTAGACACGAACTAGGAGTGGCACTAGCCAGTCACGGAGGACTGAGCTACACGGAGGTACTAGGATGAGCGCTAGAAACGGAGGCAGTAGTGCCTGATGAAAGGAAAGTCATGACAACCGCACCAGCCCCAAACCAGACTCAGAATCGAGGCCATTTCAACAACAACAATAATAGTAACTATCAGGGGAAACGAAATGGGAAGGAGGAAACAACAGTGGCTACTATCAGCACTACAATAATCAGGGAAACCAGAGTGGAAATCAGCATGGCTTTCAGCAGCCAATTCAGAATAACTGATCAGGACAGCGGCAAGGAAATAACCAAGGAAAGATCATTTTCCCTATCTGTCCTAAGTGTAATGGGATGCATCTCGGTGTTTGTCAGGCAGGCACGGGTGTTTACTTTAACTGCGGATAAAAAGGGCACATGAAGAGGGATTGCCCCAAACCGTTGCAAATGGCGGGACCAAATCAGTATGGTCAGCCCCAACCCTTGAGAGCTATTCAGGCTCAGCTACATCCACAACAACAACAGTTTCAACGGTCGGATCAGCAGAATAAGGGCAAGGATCACTAGGCAAGTAGTGGGCCTAACTCAGACTAGTCATAGTATAGTTTTTGTATAAGTCCTCGTTGGAGGTAAAACAGTACTCGTATGACGCATATGTATATATGACCCCGTGAGTGGGCTTTGATCTCGTAAATGTTTCTTCTAATCGTGTTTAGATGAATATTCTTGTTTAAACTTGAGAAGATAAAAAGTTTATAGAACTAGTATTGGAGTTATTATCTGTTTCTTTTTCGTGAACTTACTTAAGTGGAAAAAGGTTTAGTAAGTAAGTGAACACTTAAAGTAGAGTGTTAATGAAAGTGCTCGACGTAAATATAATCCATGGGATGGATTGATTATCTATTTACTGCGCCATTTGGTATGGAGCATAGCCCGAAGGAATTAGAAGAGCTTAAGATCCAACTGCAAGAGTTGTTAGATGTTGGTTTCATTAGACTGAGCGTTTCACCATGGGGAGCACCTGTTTTATTCATTTAGAAAAAGGATGGTCCTATGAGGATGTACATAGACTATCACGAGCTGAATAAGATCACCCTTAAGAATAAATATCCTTTGCCAAGGATAGAAGACCTCTTTGATCAGCTTAAAGGCACAAGTGTATTTTCAAAAATAGACTTAAGATCTGGATATCACCAATTGAAAATCAAACCCGAAGATATACCTAAAACTGCATTCTGAACCAGATATGGCCATTACGAATTCCTAGTTATGCCATTTGGTTTGACTAACGCCCCGCAGTATTCATGGATCTCATAAATAGAATTTTTCCACCCATACTTAGACAATTCGTCTTAGTTTTCATCGACGACAGTCTCATTTACTCCAAAAATGAGAAAGAGCACGAAGAACATTTTCGAATAGTGTTAGAAACGCTTAGAGCTGAGAAACTTTATGCCAAATTCAGTAAATGTGAGTTTTGGCTGAAAGAAATGATGTTTCTTGGACAATATAGTATGAACAGAAGGCATCAAGGTGGACCCTGCCAAGGTAGAGGCAGTACGCAACCGGAAGACACCAACCAAACCTAAACGAGATTAGGAGTTTATTAGGTTTAGCTGGCTATTATAGACATTTTATTTAGGGATTTTCTACAATTGCTAGACCGATAATGCAACTGCTCGGGAAGGAAAACAAGTATAAGTAGACTGATGAGTGCGAGACAAGTTTTCTGACGCTCAAGGAAAAGTTGACCACCGCACCCGTCTTAGCTCTTCCAGAAGCAAATAGGGGATACGTAGTATATACTGACGCATCAAAAAATCGATTAGGATGTGTTTTGATGCAAGAAGAAAAGGTGATAGCTTATGCTTCACGACAACTAGCAACCATTGTGCATGCATTGAAATTTTGGAGACATCACCTCTATGGTGTAAGGGTTGAGATTTTTAGGGATCACATGAGTTTGAAGTACTTTTTTTTCGAGCAAAAGGAATTGAATATGAGGCAAAGAAGATGGCTCGAATTAGTCAAGGATTATGATGGTGGTATCAATTATCACCCAGGAAAAGCGAACGTAGTAGCGGACGCACTGAGTCGCAAGACTCCAACCAAGTTAGGGTGTCTCTTTATCGAGGAAGAAACACTTGTATGAGAATTTGAGATAATGGATTTTTAAGTGCTCGATACACCGAAGAAAATAACAAGCCAAATAGCGGCACTAGTAGCTACACCGGACTTACGAGAGAGAATTATAAGTGCCCAGAGAAAGGAGGAGTCGATCGAGAAGCTACGACTAAGGATAAGAACGGATAAACCGGACGGTTATTCCGAAGCACCAGATAATGCGATCGTATTTGAAGGTAGACTTTGTATCCCTGATGACGACGAATTGAAAAACGATATCATGAGTGAGGCTCATGATACACCATATACCGCGTACCCAGGGAGTACGAAGATGTATCCAGATTTAGGAAAGAATTTATGGTGGAACGGATTGAAACGAGATATTACCTCGTTTATAGAACAAATGTTTGGCTTACCAACAAGTGAAAGCTTTATACCAACAACCGCAAGGAATGTTGCAACCATTAAGTATTCCAACGTGAAAGTGGGAAGATATAGCCATGGATTTTGTGACGGGTTTGCCCAAGTTTAGAAAAGGAAATACTGCCATCTGGGTAGTTATAGACAGACTCACAAAATCAGCTCATTTTCTACGAATTCCAATTACCTATGGATTAGAAAAGTTAGCACAGTTGTATGTCCGTGAGATTGTACGTCTGCACAGAATACCAAAGTCAATAACGTCTGATAGAGATGCCAAATTCACTTCGAGATTTTGGATTCCTATATAGAAGGAATTAGGTACCAAGACTTAATTTAGTACCGCTTTTTCACCCCCAAACGGATAGACAATTCGAGAGAACGATTCAAATACTCGTAGATATGTTGAGAACGATAGTATTAGATCGCAGTGCACGCTGAGAGAATACTTTGCCGTTGATCAAATTGTTTACAACAATAGTTGTTGGACGATGTTAAGTATTGCGCCTTACGAGGCCTTATATAGAAAGAAGTTTAGATAATCGCTTTATCATAATGAAGTAGAAGGAATCTCAAACTAGATTCACTCAGTAAAATGAAAGATGAATTCTTTCGTCAGTTTCGAACCAAAGTGAAGGAAGTCTAGAAGTGACAAAAGTCTTAAGCAATGTATGTCAATCTGACTTAAAATTTAGAGAATGAGGACAAGACTTTCGTCATGATTATGCTTCTAAGGAAAATATGATTAATTTCATGTCAAGTATAAACTTCGACAAAGATTTATATGATTAGTTGATATCTTGAAAAAAAAATAGTTTCCAATGTGTATAGATTGGCTTTGTTGCCAAGTCTATGAAATGTTTATTACGTTTTGTGTATCTCATTTGAGAAAGTATGTGTGTTCGATCCTACACACGTGGTTTCGTCAGCAAGACGTTGTTCTTGAGTGTGACTTAAATTATGAAAAAAAAAGACCGCTATCGATCTTGGATCGAAGGGTACAAGAATTAAGAAATAAGTTGATACCATTGGAAAAAGTGTTATAGAATTACCACGGGCAAGAAGAAGCCACGTGGGAACTCGAGGAAAAGATGAAGGAGAGATATCCTTATCTTTTCGAGGAAGGTATGCAAATTTCGGGACGAAATTTTTTGTTAGAAGGGTAGGATGTAATACCCCAGACATTTTCTACCGACGAGAAATAAAAATTTTCTAATTAATTAAGGCTTTGCACGCCTAAGTTAAGGAATTTTAATTCTAAGACTAACAGTGAAATCCGTTTCTGAAAATAAATTCCAGAAGTTGTTTAACCGACTACTGTATTAGGGTTTTCGCGTCTGATAGAATTTTCATTCGAGAACTCAGATCGAAAAACCGTCTGACTTTACATTCACTTATTTTGCGATACGAGAAAGTTAGTAAAAATCAGTTTTATTTATTTTTCCGGACGAATTTTGGACTGTGAAGTCCTGACTTTTCATCGGATTTCGGAAAACGAATTGTCCTTTCCAAATAAGTAATTTATTTCCAATCTAATGGTCGAATTAGATTTCGTAAAAAACGTAACCGTCTAGGAAATTAATTTCTCGATTTATATACGCAGTGTTAGACCCGTAAAACGCGATATTTTGGTGAAAATATCACCTCCAAACCGCCATATGTGTGTGTAAGTCACCATGTTAGATCTTTATCCTACTTTGTACATAATATCCAACATAACACCTCATTTCTCTCTTCTCTCTCCCTTCATTGCCCCTCTCTCTATCTTTTCTCTATTCTCTCTCTTGTTCTTCAAGTTCTTCACCATCTTCAAGTATGTTCTTCATTTTCTTAAGCTTTCGATCCTCAAAGCTTTCTTGTTTATCGATTGATTTCGTTTCCGATTACATAATCGTGAAGGTAAGAACTCCCTCATCAATTCCAACCAATCAAAATTCAATTCCTTCAATTCTTGTAAATTTCGAATTATTTAAGAGATGTAGGAGATCAAGTTCTAAGTTTATTTCATGTTATTTATGCTTGTGATTAAATTTCTATGGATAGAAATCAAGTAAAAATCATTGTAGAAATTATAGGGCAATAACCGAAAATTATGAGATCATGTAGGTGAAGTTTAAATTTGAATTTAGATGATTGGTTTGTAGTTTATCACTCTATGTATTAATAGATTGATGTGTGAATTAATTGGGAGTTTTCTAAAAATAAGAACAAAATGGTAAGAGACAAAGAAGTAGGGTTATGATTAAGTAAATCTTGTCATATTGAGGATGGGATATGATTTATGAGGAGAGGTAAGCTTGTAGTTCAACATAGATTTTAGTTAGATTTTTCTAAAAATAAAAATGGAATCGTAAGAGACGAAGAATCATCAATAAGTTAAGATTCGATTATGATATAAGTTTATGGATTTCATATTAGTTAATCTTAGTAGTTGATGTTGATAATTGGAAGGTTTGAATGGATTGTAAGAAAGTTGAATTTTTAGTAAGAGACAAAGAGACGAGCTTAATCGTCGATAGGAAAATCGAACGAGGAAACTAATCGGATATTAGTGTTTGTTGTCGATTAATGATCAAGAATTTGGTTGGTGATAATTTCATATAGATTATGAATATAGAAGTTAGAAGATTAAAGTAAGTTTGAAATGAAATTGGTTTAGTAAATGGTTAGTGAAAAGACGAGAAAGTGCTCGTCGTATTATTAATCGAGGAAGGAGGAAGTATTCACGATAAATGATCGTGTGTCTTAACTGTAAAATGAGAGTAATTTCGTGCACATAAAGGTTGTATATCATTGGTCGAACCTAGGGAATTGTGCGTCGAGTTTTATCGAGCATTAGGGTTAATCTCGCACTGTTTTGCGACCCTTTACGGAAACTGTCATAACTCTCTACTCGCTTAACGAAATCAAGATCCGTAAATTGGACAGTAAACTAGACATCCGTAGCTTTCTTTTAGTAGCAAGAACATCCCCTATTTCGCAGAATTCTGTTCTTTAGATTCTCCAGAGTTACTGCCTTGTGCAGAAACTTTCGGAAACTCGTTTTCTTAAGTTGAATTCTTTTTAACTTCGTTCTTTGAGAACTTCTAAGTCGTTATGAGTTATCGACTTCCGTTATTAACTAACCTAAGTGTCGGGTAAAGGAACCGAGTTAGTTCTAAACGAGATATGTTCGAGTCTCGTTTCTTTGTTAATCAAAAGAGTTTATTTAAAGTGCAAAGGCCTAAAAGTCTTAACCGAATTCAATTTCTTTTCTTTTTATCGTTACGACCATTTACTAAAGTGTGATTATTTGCGATAAAAGGAGGAAGTCAAGGTTAAAGATAGGATGGAAGATCAAAGACGGAAGCTCGTGTTTAGTTCTGTAATCGCCTAAGGTGGGCTTTTCTATATATCAAATAAAATCAGCGATGCTCGAAAATGTTTACTTACTGCTTTGATAAGTGTGTTTTCAAAGTAATTATCAGTGCATAAAATGATTTGTTTTATGTGAGTTCCTTTGTGCCATTATGAGTTAGCCGACTGCTAACTAAATCGATCGGACTCTGAGTTAGCCGACTGCTTTCCAGAGTTAGTGTACATGGTAGCCGGTGTGTGTGGTACCGTGTTGAGGGGTAGCCAGCCATGGTGAGGAACGTGCGCTGAAGAAGTTAACTTTTTCCTGGCGTTAAAATGGGCAAGTTGAACGTAACAACAGAAAAATGCTGATCAGTTATGTTTATGAAAAGAAAAATGTTTCGTAGGCACGTGCCTTTGACGAAAACCCCGATGCATTACTTATTGAGATACCTGATTAATCCATACTCTTATGATATGATTTTCGGCAATGTGTCCACTAAGTGCTTTTGTACTTAGCCCTGCATGTGTTTTACAAATGTGCAGGTTGAGTGACAATGGCGGCGGAGGTTGAGTAGAGGTTGTATATAGGATAGAAGAATATGTTTCCGCTGCAAACTACATCATTTTATGTTGTAGAACTTTTCGGTTAAAGTTTCGTACTTTAAACCTAATCTACTCTGAACACAACTACGTCGAGCGATTCTTCGAGATCGACTCTCTTTTGTTAATAAAATCAGTTTATAGATATCATCTTGTTTATTATTATTGGTTAATGCATCTATTCAGTTAGTTATTCCCCCTTCTTCCCCGCTTCTTTAATCCAACCCCTAGCCGCACCCCGACTTGGCCGTCCCTCGGGATTTGGGGCTGTGACAGTTTTCGTCTCCGATAAATATCATAAGCAAGTAACTGCAAAAAGATCCTAAGATTAAAGCCCTCACACAAAGCCTTTCCCTCTCAGTGATTTCGCAGTGTATGTCCTATATTCCAGTTCACATGTTAATCCCCATCTCTCGAATCTCGAATGAACACAACTAATTATGTTAAATTGGTGATCAAGCAACTAGTATGCAAGACAAATCAAGAATATAGAAAAGAAGAGAGGGACATAAATTGGTCAATTGATAAAGAGTTAAATCTAATTTTCCATCTACTCTCTAACCCTAGGATGTAAAAGACTTAGCTACTCATAATAAAAAAAAACATAAAATCAAGAGAAAATAAATTCATAATCTTAAAATAAGAAAAATCGTCGAAGAAACAAATCATCTTGAACTCTTGAATCTTGTCTCCAAGTCTGCAAAAGCTCCAAACTAAAACTAAGCTAAAATAAAACTAAGAGTAATAATAAAAGGTGTGTATAGATGTATTTTGGAGGACATGTATATAGGTGTGGGGAGTACAAGGTTGTATTCTAATAGGAGTAGGAAATAATCAAAATAGGCGGAAATCTGGCATGATGTCCGTGTGTCATTCTGGGCCAGTTGCGCAACGTTTTTGTTTTGACCCGTTCTCTTTTGTTATAACTCCGATTTTGGATCCATTTTTGCCTACGAACTCCTATCAAACTGTACTTTCAGTCTATCATGTTCAATTTGCATAATATTAACTCCAATTTTCTGCAAAATCAAACAAAGTACGAACAAGCATCATATTTCACAAATTAACCATAGTTAAGCAGAAAACTCATTACAAACATGATTTCTCAATACAAATTGACATCAAATAAACTTATAAAGATGAGAAAATCCATGTTTATCAAATAATAAAGACATCATTTCAAAAATACCCTCACTATAGGTGGGAAGTTAATTTTCGGTTTTCACCTCTCATATACATCGAAATTACCAACGACGGATCCCAGCGTGGGCGATAAGCCAATCGATGGCGCCGCTCTCGACCTCGTCGTGGGTGATTGCCGTTGGAGAAGCTTCGCGGTTGAACAGTCGTTCGCTGTGCAGCCCAGGCGAAACATGCGGATGAAGGCGGATTGTGATACCCCGAGTTTTTATCTTTTGAGAGCGTTAAAACTAACCGAGTAAGTTAAAAGGTGTGAAATTGTGGAATAAAAATTTTCTTTTCAAAATGAAGAACAATGAGTAATCGTCTAGAATGCTTTGTGCATTTTGTGTGAATTTATCTGTTTAATTTCTTGAAATGATGATGTGATGTATTGTTGAGTTTGTTTATATGAAAATGAGTATGAGATTAATTTCCAGAAAAACCCCGAAGAATTTGTTTAATTGAAGAAGAATAATGTTGATCGCCGAGAAAATTCTATACGCCGATGAATTTAGAATAGAGTAGAATTAAGATATTTGAACCTAGAATTTCTTCTAAGGTCATTGAAATAGAATAAGAACTTATCCGAGATAAATTGAGAAGAGTAATGAGGAATTAATCTTTGAAGGATTAATAACGGATTAATAAACCGATTAAATTCTTTTAAGTTTTAAAAGACTAAAATGATCGGAACCGTTAATCTTTTAGTTGAAATGTGAAGTAGGATTGAGATGCTTTAGTGTCGGAAATGAGACGAAGAGAGATTAGACCCGTTTATTGCATAAATAAAGTAATACGAATCGTTTTATCCGGAAAACCTTTACGACCGGGTAATCAATACCCGTAACGACACGACGAGGACAAGTGTCACTCTCTCTCTCTCTCTCCCTCTCACGCCACCTCATCACCTCTCTCCCATCTCTCTCCAATTTCCCATGCAAATTACCATCATTATGTCTTTACCATAATTTTAGCAAAAGATTACATGCAAAGCACATCACATCAACTATCCATCACACTTAAAACATTTCCAATTTCCAATGCTAAATGCCATCATGTTTATTCTCCTTGTTGGACACACATGCATTCACTATACTCTCTCTCTCTCTCGATTTCTCTCTATGATTCAAAAGGAATGAACTTCATTTCATTCATTCATCTTCATCCAACATCAAAGAAAGAAAAGAAAAACACTCTCTCTCCCTCCCTACTCCCTCACGGCAAACACACACTACACACACACATTTGATTTTCTTCCATGCAACCTTGAATTCAAGCTTATCATCCATGGAAATGAAGTGAAGAACATCATCCTCCATCTTGTTCATCTTTATCTTCAAGAAAAAGGTAATAATCCTTCAAGCTCTTGAATTGAAATTCAAATAATCATCCCCATTTTTCTTCATTTTTGGCCCTTAAAGCCCTAAAGAGATGGATGATTAATTATTGTACTATTCTTTTCTTTGAGGATTCAAGAAGAGTTCTTCCTTTCATTCAAGCTCAAGCTTTGAAGCTCAATCCCCTTTCATTCGATCCCAAGAAGCCAAGAGAAGAAATCCATTTTAATTTTCAAAGTATGGTTATTCATTTGATTAATTGTATATATGTATATCTCTAAGTCCTAAAAGAAAGAAAACATGCATGCATGGTATTTATTTTATGTTTAGGCAAACTTAGGTTGTTAATGTGAAGATCGAGTGAGAAGAAATTGTTAGGAGAATCGAACACTAGGTTTTAATTGATGAATTAAGAGAAGAAAAAGAAATTAAATCCCTAAAAATTTGAAGAAAACAGAAATTTTAGAGAAAAATAGGAAAATATGAATCCTTTGAGTTATTGATACTTTGATGCTTGATTTGTGATTTTTATCATGTTGAGAATAGAATTATATGCATGAAAAATTGAGAAATAGATTGCCCTAATTTATGAGAAAATGCCGTGAGTTTAAGAAGAAAAAGAAGGAATTATTTTGTTGATTTTGTTGATGATTTGAATGATATTTTGATCATGAAATTATTATGTAATATGTTGATGTAATCATACATGTTGTTAAGTATAAGAAAAACAAGTTGCATGTTAAATTTCTAAAGAAAATAATTTGTGATAATATAGAAGATTTAATATTTTGATGTTATAATGTATGCTAAAATGTTAGTTGAAATCATAGATGAAAAGAGAATTTTTGTAAAAAGAAATGTGAAGTTTAAAAGCTTTTAAAATATTAAGAATTGAAGAATGCATAAAAAGATATTTCAAATAAATGTTCTTGTAATAAAACTTGAAGATTTGAATTTTTAATAAATTAAATCAAAAAGAAATTTTATAACTTAACTAATAAGATAAACTAATTCTTGTAGAAATGTTTATTGAAAAATAAAAGAAATGATTAAGCAAGAAAGTGGTTTTAAGTAAAAACAAAGAAGAAAGATTTATTAAATAAATAGACAAAAATTGAAGAAATTGAGTTAAAAAGAATTAATTACTAAGAAATAAAAAGAAGTTTTAATGGAATGAAGAAAAGATGCTAGACGAGTTAAGTTAAATACTCGTATAGTTAATCAAGAAAATAATAGTAGCATAAGATGTCGAGTAATGGTTTTAAAAGAAATCAATTAAAATTAATTAATTAAGTAAGTTGTCATCAAACCGTGAGAATTGAAATAAAACAAGAAGAATTGTCGGGTTAATCATTGGAAAAATAATAGTTGAGTTAAGAAATAAAGATCGAGTTAGAAATGGAAAGGAAATTCTAATTTCATAAGAGATTAATTATAAATTAAGAGAATTTCATTGAGTAAAAAGTTTATAAAATACTTCATAAGATAACGAATTTAGAACAAAGCAATGTCTATAAATTAAGAAGAGATAAAGCATATTGTTTGAGTCTTTATGAAAAGACATGCATAATCAAGTTAAGTTCTAATGTTTAAATTGAATAAATGTTAATGTGTCTTGAAGTATGTTTGATTTGTTTGGATTTATTATGTAATTGAATAAGTGTTTAAATGCATGATATTAATTGTGATGTGCAAAATTACTAAATTATTTGTATGCAAAATGGTTGAGCTATTGATTGTTAAATCGAGAATTAATTTAGTTTTAAAAGAAAGCTCGAGTAATGGAATATAGATAGACAACGTTTCATAATTAAATCGAGTAGAGTTAATGGTTTAAAGACGAGAGCGCGAGATCCTTTAGAAAAGTTAAAGCGAGGAGAGAAACGGCTCAAGTAGAAGTCCTTCAGTATAGTCCAACGCCTGTTATCCGTCTTTACGTATCTTAATTTCTTTATCGATGTTGAACTGTGAAGGATCGAGCCGGACGGATCATTAAGCAAGGACAAATAGCCCTTAAAACCGCCTAGCTAAAATCTTCGGAAGTCAGGTGGGCTTTTCTGAACCAAAACTGTCGATGAATATATATATGTTATTGAGTATTATTGTTATGAATGATTTTAAATGCGACTGACTTGCCCTTTTTATTGAAGTTTGGTATGTGTTATCATCTGTTTATGTGAAGATGTTATTATCCTGTGAAAGGCAGGAAACCCACGTATGGTATGTTGAATGATTGAGGTGACTGTGAGCCTTGCTTCGGTTAGGCCAGTCACAGTGTTCGAGAAGGAGGCCTACTTCTCGGCACAGTAAGATTGATTGTGACAGATGATGCATACTATTATTATATGTTATGTTTGACTGCGCAGTCTATTTAAAAAGAAAATGTTTTTAACATGCACAAGTAAAACTGTTTTAAATTGTTTAAGTACTTGTGATGTTCGGCAAGGCAAGTTCAATTGATATAGCTTTTAAAAAGCATCTTTATCCAAATGTTTTGGCATGTGTTCACTGAGTACGAAGTACTCAGCCCTGCGTGTGTTTCTAAACGTGCATGTTGACTGGATGGCGATGGCATGGATGCTTGGTGGTGTGGTGTGGTTCTTTTGGTTGAGTCGAGTCGAATATCAGACTGGCATTTGTACGTCTTCATACGTGCATATAATGGGTTTTGATGCAAGTTTCCACTGCAACTCTTTTGAATTGATGTCTGTTGACACTTATACTCTGATACTTATGTTTTTGATTCTGAGTGTTGTACTCGATGATTTTGAATGCTTGTTGAATTCTTAAATTCTTGACTTGTGCTTCCGAGCGATGGGCTCGTTGACTTTAAACATTTTGTTGAATCTGGTTCTCTTGACATGATATATCTTCGCACTCTCGTTTTTGTTGAAATCTTACCCCCGTCAACATGAAATTCTTATCATATTCTTGTGTATAAGTGATTTTGAAATGCTCGGTTATTATTTCATTATGTCTTTGAAAGCCTTATTCGATTGCATTGCTTTTCATTAATGTTTTCCCGAGCATGTTTTCCCGTGTTTGAGTTGATTCTTAGTTGATTAGGTTGTGTTATTGTTCGTAAGTCGCACCTCGAGAGTCGGGGCGTGACAGGTTGGTATCAGAGCAAGGCTTTGAATTGCTCTGAAGTCTGTTATTTCTTTGATGAGTTGAGTCTAGATTTAATTCCTAGACTTATTTGAGTTAGTAAAACCACACCAAGCTATCCTCCATCTCATCCGGCAACCAGGTATGTCTTATTTTCTGAAAGGTTTTTCAAGTTAAAGTGGTGTTTGAGTTATTAAAGTGTTGAGAATTTCTTTTTAAGTTATTTATGAGTTATGATGTTCAGAGATGAAGTTGTTAAATTGTTTAATAACTAGATTGCTTTAGAATGCCCTTCCCAATGCGTGTTCGTGTGGAAAAATCGAAAAGGATGAAACGTGTGCGTGATTGGTTACGTGATTTGGAATTGCCCGAATTCATGATCGAAAATCTCTCTTTGGAACGCAGAAATGAGTATGTAGTGGAATTTGTAGTATGCTCGATTAATTGTTAAGTGTGCTTATGCGTTTAAAAATTCGTATAGGATGGACGACAACGATTGGATGCAAGAGTACTTGCACGTGAGAAAGATGAGCACCGAGTCGTTAGCGGAATTTCTAGCACGTTATCATTCGATATGGGGAAAAGTCCAGTATATGGACATAGGACCGTTGGAAGGCATGACGCATTTTATTCAAGCTCTACCGCAAGAATGGAAGGACTGGGCAGCATCTCTTGTCCCCCGTTTTCTAGGCTACCGCTATTTCGATCGAACCTTATACGACGATGTGAATGTGTTTATCTCCGAAATTTCAGCCCGTTTCATGTCTTATGGCGCTCCTCCGCCAGAGCCATATGATACTCCAAGTCTGCTAAATGAAATTGTTCGTGCTCCTCCATCAATTCCTTAAAATGATCCCATCATCCTCCAAATCAATTCGCCGCCACAAACTGTGTTTGAACCTCAAAATTCCCACTCAGATCACCTAATTGTAAGTGGTGTGCTTTAATTCATTCTTTTGACCCTTTTATTTTGTCTAACTTGCCAACATTGCAGCCGAGTGGATGCAATGGAAATCCTTCAGCGAATGAAGATCAGTTTGTCGCTTATATGTGTCGTCAGCAAGTAACTTTTTCAAATCATCCTGAAGCAGAATCTTCTAGATCAGCCCGTTCAGGCATCGGCATCGAAAATGAAAGTGAGCCCAATGATGCAGCAACAGTAGGAAAAGGATATCTCCAAACCTTACCCAGTAATGTCTTTTCTACCCCTTTTGCTTGTGCATCTACCTCCCCAGTAAGGCAAGAAGACGAGCATAACCCTCAAATCAGCACCTCAGCTGATGCAGCTCCTTACCTTCGTCAAGAAGAGAATCCCAACACCCCGCCATGGGTTGAATCTGAGCTAGCTGCGATGGACTATACCTTGGAAGACTGTGAAGAAGCCTTGAGAGAAGCTGAGCGCGAGTGTTTCGCCATTGAAGATGACAACGTCGATGAGGATGATGAACAGTTTGTAGGTCAGATGCTAGAGGAAGAGGACCCCGAAGAGGACGAAGATCCCATAGAGCACTATGGAGTAGACTCCGATGCGGAGCAGTATGATGACAATGGGCTAAGCGAAAGCGATTCTTGCATGTAGGAGTGTTTTAAAGAAGCTGTTGAATTTAAGTTTTCTTTTTATCGTGTGTGTTGGAGAGACAAACTCTTTTATATTTTTCAGTTGTAATGTAATTTATGATCTAAGACTTGCATAATTTGGTTAGGAAGAAGGGAAATTTTCAAGTAAATCCCTAATTGTTATGAGTACTTGAAAAGGCCGCCGCTGAGCGATTTGAAATTGAGCCATTTGGCTAATGAATTGAAATTTAAGTTTCCTGAGTTATCAAATTGAATTGAGTATATGAAGTGATGATATTTCATTCTATGATTATGATTGATTGTTTTGAGAATATGTGATGATAATGTGAATATTATATGAAAATTGAATGATATGTATGTATACGTGAGAAGTTGAAGTAATGAAATTCTTTAAAGAAAGTTCTTAATTGCTTTTTAATTGCTTAAGTACCGATCGAGAATCGTATTCCTCCCAAAAGAGAAATGTTTTCAGAATCGAGAAAGGTTCCTAGTGAACTAAAGAACTAGAGTGGCTAAAGTTTTCTTGTTATAATTTTTAGAATGCCGCCAAGACGCAGAAACGTTAGAATTCCTGAAGATAACCCGGAAGGACAGCGTGACCCTACTCCGCCCCCTCTGAATGAGAGACGAGTTGAAGAACTTTTTCTCCAACAGAATCCCCCAACCTTCGATGGTAAAGGCAGTCCAGCTGATGCTGAGGACTGGATTCGTTCTCTTGAGCGAATTTTCCGTTTTCTTCGTTGTTCGGATCGCGAACGTGTGGAATGCATGACGTACCAGTTGAAAGGAACAACCGACTATTGGTTGGAAGCGAAGCAAAGAGTGTATTCTCCCGAAGAGCGTGAAGAGTTAACGTGGGAGCAGTTTAAGGAAGCCTTGTATGAAAAGTATGTGTCGAGGAGTTATCGCAAGCAGAAATCCAACGAATTCACCAGATTGAAGCAAGGAAAGAAGTCTGTGGCCGAGTATGATCGAGAATTCTGTGAATTAGCACGATTTGCGCCCGACATGGTCGACACTGATGAGAAGATGTGCGAGTTGTTTCGAGCAGGATTGAGGCAAGACATCTGAGTAGTTCTTGCTAGTCAAAGTGGTTTGACTTACGCTGAAGCTTTGAACCGAGCTCTTGATATGGAGTTGGCAATGCAACCAGAGAAAGGATCGCATCCTCCAGTGAATCCTCAATTTCAAAGCCAGACAACCACGACTGTGTCTACTCAACAATCTCAGTTTGGTCAGCATGAAAAGAGGAAGGGAAAATGGAATGGTGGAAACTACCCGAATAAAAAGCCGTGGCAAGGAAAAAGCCAACAGCAACCCCAGAAGGGAAAAGCTCCACAGATCAATCGAAGTAACCTACCTATAGGACCCTTAGGATTCCCTCCCTGTGCGAAATGTGGTAAAATGCATCAAGGCGTCTGCAAGAGTGGGAGTAATGTTTGCTATACTTGTGGTCAACCTAGTCATTTTTCGAACCAGTGTCCAAGTAAGCAACAAGGGTTTAGAGGCAGAAGGCCGAATCAGTTCCAACCGTCGCAGATGAAAGCCATCGAGGCAGCTCCTTTACAAAAGTTTGTCCCGTGCCAACGTAAGCCGCCGCAGCCAAAACAGCAATCTCTTCAGCAAGAACCTCCGCATTTCCAAAGAGCGTACGCGATTGAGCAGAAGCCGCTGGAGAAGGAAAAAGGAAATTTGGCAGGTATGGGAAAGCTTAATAGCATACATGTTATTATTTTGTTCGATACGGGAGCTTCACATTCATTTATATCTAGCATTTGCGTAGAGAACCTAGAATTGAAAGTAGAAGAATCAAACCAGGTGCTTAGTGTCGCAACCCCTTTAGAAAAGTCTGCGTTAGTTTCGCGTGTTTGCACGAATTTAGAATTTGAAGTCAGAAGTCGTAAGTTGATCGCGAAATCCCTGAATGTAATCCAGATGTGTGACGTCGATATAATCCTAGGAATGGATTGGTTAACCGAGAACTTTGCGACGATTCGATGCGATTTGAGGCAAATATCGTTTAAAACCCCTGGAGAAGAGTTAACCATAGATTTCGGAGTGGAAAAGAGCATGAAGAAGAGCGTGCCAATAATTTCAGCTTTGAAAGCGCAAAGATTGATGAGAAAGAAAGATACACAAGTGTATCTAGTCTATCTGAATAAAGACGAGAATCAAGAGTTAAGCATCGATGATGTTCCAGTTGTGAGAGAATTCAAGGATGTGTTTCCAGAAATGTTACCAGGCTTACCCCCTGATCGTCAATTGGAGTTTACAATCGAGTTAGAACCCGGATCAGCCTCGATATCCAAGGCCCCGTATAGAATGGCTCCAAAGGAACTTCAAGAGTTAAAGATCCAACTGCAAGAATTGTTGGATTTAGGCTATATTCGACCAAGTGTATCGCCTTGGGGTGCTCCAATATTGTTCGTAAAGAAAAAGGACGGTAGTTTGAGGATGTGCATAGACTACCGAGAGTTGAACAAGATTACGCTAAAGAACAATCCTCTGCCAAGGATAGATGATTTGTTTGACCAGCTAAAAGGAGCCGGTGTTTTCTCCAAGATTGATTTAAGATCTGGATACCATCAACTGAAGATCAAGCAAGAAGATATTCCAAAGACTGCTTTCAGAACGAGATATGGACATTACGAATTCATAATAATGCCATTTGGATTAACAAATGCTCCAGCAGTATTTATGGATGTGATGAATAGAGTTTTTCACGAATATTTGGATAAGTTCGTGATTGTCTTTATAGACGATATTTTGGTGTATTCAAGAAATGAAGCCGAGCATGAGAAGCATTTAAGAATTGTGATGGAAACACTTAAAGCTGAAAAGCTGTATGCTAAGTTCAGTAAGTGTGAATTTTGGTTGAAAGAAGTAAATTTCTTAGGATATGTTGTTTCGTCCGAAGGAATGAAAGTGGATATGGAGAAGGTGAAAGCTGTGCAAGAATGGAAATCCCCGACGTCAGTGCATGAAATCCGTAGTTTCCTCGGTTTAGCGGGATACTACCGGAGATTCATAGAAGGATTTTCCAAGATCGCGAAGCCGATGACGAGCCTGTTAAAGAAAGAGACAAAGTTCGAGTGGACGGAAAAATGTGAAAGAAGTTTCCAAGAGCTCAAGACGAGATTAACTACAGCTCCAGTGTTAGCACTACCTGAGCTAGACAAAGACTACATCATTTACACCGATGTATCTGCTCAAGGACTAGGATGTGTCCTAATGCAAGATGGGAAAGTGATTGCATATGCTTCAAGGCAACTCAAACCTCATGAAGAGAAGTATCCAACTCACGACATGGATTTAGCAGCTGTCGGTCACGCTTTGAAGATATGGCGACATTATCTTTATGGAGCCAAGTGTGAAATATTTTCAGATCACAAGAGTCTGAAGTACTTCTTCAAGCAGAAGGAGTTGAACATGAGACAAAGAAGATGGCTCGAGTTGGTGAAAGATTATGATTGCAAGATATCTTTCCATCCCGGTAAAGCAAATGTAGTAGCTGATGCGCTAAGTCGAAGGAGAAAGAAGGAAAATTCGGATGGGACAGAATTATGATTCCTTCTAACCAATGAAATTGAATTGATAGAAGAATTTGGGAAGATGAGAATTGAAGTGCTTGTACCCCCAGCATCAGTAGACCAAGTGATTGCTACCTTGATAATAATGCCTGACTTAAGAACCCGCAGCGTAGAAGGCCAAAGAAGAGACAAAGAATTGGAAAAGCTACGAATGAAGGTGAGAAGAGAAGAAGTTAAAGATTTCTCGGAATCGAGCGATAATGCCTTGTTGTACCAAGGAAGAATTTGTGTGCCTAACGATGACCAGTTGAGAAATGAGATAATGAATGAAGCTCATGAAACCCTGTATACAGCTCACCCTGGCAGCACGAAGATGTACCAAGACTTGAGGAGACAGTTTTGGTGGAATGGAATGAAGATTGATGTGGCATTGTTCGTTGAAAGATGCCTAGCTTGCCAGCAAGTGAAGTCCTTACATCAAAGACCGTATGAACCTCTGCAACCGTTACCAGTCCCAGAGTGGAAGTGGGATGGAATCACAATGGATTTTGTGACAGGATTACCAAGATCAAGTAGAGGAAATACAGTAGTATGGGTCATAGTGGATAGGTTGACTAAGTCTGCTCATTTCATACCTATTCCACATACCTATGGATCAGCCAAGTTAGCTGAGATCTACATCAAGGAAACTGTGAAGTTGCATGGAGTGCCGAAGACGATTACCTCGGATAGAGATTCGAAGTTCACAGCCCATTTTTGGGAAAGCTTCCGCAAAGAGTTGGGAACTCAGTTGCAGTTCAGCACTGCTTATCATCCCCAAACCGATGGTCAATCCGAGCGAACGATTCAAATTCTCGAAGATATGTTGAGAGTTGTTCTATTAGATAATGGAGTTGAATGGGAAAAAGTCTTACCTCTTGTTGAATTCGCATACAACAATAGTTATCAGAATACGATAGGAATGGCCCCTTACGAAGTTCTTTATGGAAGAAAGTGTAGATCGCCGCTTTATTGGAATGAAGTAGGCGAAAGGAAGGTGATAGGGCCAGAAGCGATTGAAGAAATGATAGAGTCTGTGCGCCAAATCCGCGAGAAGATTAAAGAAGCTCAAAGTCGACAAAAGTCGCATGCTGATAATCGAAGATCCAAGTTGGAATTTGAAGAAGGAGATAAGGTATTTCTGAAGGTGTCCCCTTCGAGAGGAATATATCGTTTTGGAGTTAAGGGAAAGCTTAAACCTCGTTTTATAGGACCGTACGAAATTCTTGAGAGGATTGGATCCGTATCGTATCGTTTAGCGTTACCACCCAGTTTCGAAAGTTCGCATAACGTTTTTCACGTATCGCAATTGAGAAAATACGTCTTCGACCCAAAGCACGTGATACGCCAAGAAGATGTCGAGATGAAACCCGATCTAAGCTACGAAGAGAAACCCGAGAAGATTCTAGACCATAAAGTCCAGCAGCTTAGAACGAAGTCGATTCCCTTAGTGAAAGTCAAATGGTGTCACCATGATCTCGAAAAAGCCACATGGGAACTCGAAGAAAAGATGAAAGCAAAATACCCCGAGTTATTTTCTCAAGGTCAGTAAATTTCGGGACGAATTTTTTTTAAGAGGGTGAGGATGTGATACCCCGAGTTTTTATCTTTTGAGAGCGTTAAAACTAACCGAGTAAGTTAAAAGGTGTGAAATTGTGGAATAAAAATTTTCTTTTCTAAATGAAGAACAATGAGTAATCGTCTAGAATGCTTTGTGCGTTTTGTGTGAATTTATCTGTTTAATTTTTTGAAATGATGATGTGATGTATTGTTGAGTTTGTTTATATGAAAATGAGTATGAGATTAATTTCCAGAAAAACCCCGAAGAATTTGTTTAATTGAAGAAGAATAATGTTGATCGCCGAGAAAATTCTAGACGCCGATGAATTTAAAAATAGAGTAGAATAAAGATCTTTGAACCTAGAATTTCTTCTAAGGTCATTGAGATAGGATAAGAACTTATCCGAGATAAATTGAGAAGAGTAATGAGGAATTAATCTTTGAAGGATTAATAACGGATTAATAAACCGATTAAATTCTTTTAAGTTTTAAAAGACTAAAATGATCGGAACCGTTAATCTTTTAGTTGAAATGTGAAGTAGGATTGAGATGCTTTAGTGTCGGAAATGAGGCGAAGAGAGATTAGACCCGTTTATTGCATAAATAAAGTAATACGAATCGTTTTATCCGGTAAACCTTTACGACCGGGTAATTAATACCCGTAACGACACGACGAGGACAAGTGTCACTCTCTCTCTCTCCCTCTCACGCCACCTCATCACCTCTCTCCCATCTCTCTCAAATTTCCCATGCAAATTACCATAATTATGTCTTTACCATAATCTTAGCAAAAGATTACATGCAAAGCACATCACATCAACTATCCATCACACTTAAAACATTTCCAATTTCCAATGCTAAATGCCATCATGTTTATTCTCCTTGTTGGACACACATGCATTCACTATACTCTCTCTCTCTCTCGATTTCTCTCTATGATTCAAAAGGAATGAACTTCATTTCATTCATTCATCTTCATCCAACATCAAAGAAAGAAAAGAAAAACACTCTCTCTCCCTCCCTACTCCCTCACGGCAAACACACACACTACACACACACATTTGATTTTCTTCCATGCAAACTTGAATTCAAGCTTATCATCCATGGAAATGAAGTGAAGAACATCATCCTCCATCTTGTTCATCTTTATCTTCAAGAAAAAAGGTAATAATCCTTCAAGCTCTTGAATTGAAATTCAAATAATCATCCCCATTTTTCTTCATTTTTGGCCCTTAAAGCCCTAAAGAGATGGATGATTAATTATTGTACTATTCTTTTCTTTGAGTATTCAAGAAGAGTTCTTCCTTTCATTCAAGCTCAATCCCCTTTCATTCGATCCCAAGAAGCCAAGAGAAGAAATCCATTTTAATTTTCAAAGTATGGTTATTCATTTGATTAATTGTATATATGTATATCTCTAAGTCCTAAAAGAAAGAAAACATGCATGCATGGTATTTATTTTATGTTTAGGCAAACTTAGGTTGTTAATGTGAAGATCGAGTGAGAAGAAATTTGTAGGAGAATCAAACACTAGGTTTTAATCGATGAATTAAGAGAAGAAAAAGAAATTAAATCCCTAAAAATTTGAAGAAAACAGAAATTTTAGAGAAAAATAGGAAAATATGAATCCTTTGAGTTATTGATACTTTGATGCTTGATTTGTGATTTTTATCATGTTGAGAATGGAATTATATGCATGAAAAATTGAGAAATAGATTGCCCTAATTTATGAGAAAATGCCGTGAGTTTAAGAAGAAAAAGAAGGAATTATTTTGTTGATTTTGTTGATGATTTGAATGATATTTTGATCATAAAATTATTATGTAATATGTTGATGTAATCATACATGTTGTTAAGTATAAGAAAAACAAGTTGCATGTTAAATTTCTAAAGAAAATAATTTGTGATAATATAGAAGATTTAATATTTTTATGTTATAATGTATGCTAAAATGTTAGTTGAAATCATAGATGAAAAGAGAATTTTTGTAAAAAGAAATGTGAAGTTTAAAAGCTTTTAAAATATTAAGAATTGAAGAATGCATAAAAAGATATTTCAAATAAATGTTCTTGTAATAAAACATGAAGATTTGAATTTTTAATAAATTAAATCAAAAAGAAATTTTATAACTTAACTAATAAGATAAACTAATTCTTGTAGAAATGTTTATTGAAAAATAAAAGAAATGATTAAGCAAGAAAGTGGTTTTAAGTAAAAACAAAGAAGAAAGATTTATTAAATAAATAGACAAAAATTGAAGAAATTGAGTTAAAAAGAATTAATTACTAAGTAATAAAAAGAAGTTTTAATCGAATGAAGAAAAGATGCTAGACTTATAGTTAATCAAGAAAATAATAGTAGCATAAGATGTCGAGTAATGGTTTTAAAAGAAATCAATTAAAATTAATTAATTAAGTAAGTTGTCATCAAACCGTGAGAATTGAAATAAAACAAGAAGAATTGTCGGGTTAATAATTGAAAAAATAATAGTTGAGTTAAGAAATAAAGATTGATGGTCCCGAAACGAGTTACTGGTGTATGGGGGGGGGGGGGGGAATACACCAGTTAGGATTTTAAAACTTAACCCTGGAAAAATACTTCAACCGAGTAAAAAGACTCAGTTGGAATCTCACAGCTGAGTAAGCAACGTCAGCTGAAAGAGTTGTGCGGTGCAGAATGTGGTGAAAATAAACTCGTTATAACAACTCACGCTTTTATGCTTGGTTGGTCAAAAACCAAAACAGTTGAATATGCAAATATGCAGTTTGTATGCCGGTTAGTTTGGTCAGTTGAAAAATGCTATAAGTAACTGAACACAGACACACAGAATTTAACGTGGTTCGGAGATAACCCTCCTACGTCCACGGGGAGTTGTGAGTCCACACAACTCTGTCCAAGTTCTTCTGGACAAACCACTCAGCTTACGCGGCCTGAGCAACCATTATGGATAAGTTTGCGGGTACTTATCAACCTTACAGTTTAGTTTACGAGTACTAAACGACCTAGCTACTCAGTTGCAGGAAGAGTAGAATCCTAAACCTTTTCAGGTGAAAGAGAAAATATGTTTCCAACTAAAAGCTCTAGCGAGTGGCGAGCTAAGATCTAACTCTATACGAGCTCTCACTAAGTGATGTTCTCAAGGTTTGATCTCAAGACACTAAAAAACTATCTAACTCTAGAACCCTCAACAAGTGATGTTCTAAGAGATTCAGTTCAGCTCAGGAAGAATATTGCTCTTTTCTTTATGCTCTCAGATTTCTTCTCGCGTGTGTGTCTTATATCCTCTTCGAATGAATGAGGGCCTCTATTTATAGGCGGAGAGTATCAACTAGCCGTTGGAGGAGCTGTTGATCTCTGATCGTTGAAAGCGATGGTTGTCTCTCATCTCTGCAGACTTTTCCGATATGGCATCTGAGTTCTTCTGCTTTCCATCTGAGACAGCCTTGTGTTGGGCCAAATGGGGAAATGACTGAACGGTCAAACCCTCACATGACTTCCTTTTGAAATTCAAATTCAAACCTTTCTGACAGTCAACCTCAGTTAGTCGGTTGAAAATCTTGATCTTTATCTGAGTGGTCTTCAGCTGATGTTCTCATCGAACTCTCAGCTGACTTTGAACTTCATATGAGTGGTTTTCGGCTGATGTTCTGACTGAATGGTTAAACTCTCAGCTGATCTTGAACTTCATGTTGAGACTTCTTTATAACTTCCCCCTTCTTGAAACATTCTGTTTATCGGATGGCATTCTATAGCTGATGTTCCAACTGAACAGTTGGCTTGAACTCTCAGCTGTCAAAAAGCATAGCTCTCTCATCAGGCAGTCTTGTAACTGATGTTCCTCATCCGATCTTTCATCCGGGGTTGTATCCGAGTGTTGCTCTGTTGCCGTCTTCAGCTGGAGATCTGTAAAGATAGAATCTTAACATTGCTCAAACAGCGAGCCTAACAGCTAACAATAGGAACTGGCAACATCTACTCGGTTGGGGTCAGTTGGTTTTTGAATTCATCAAAACTCATACTAATAAATTTCCCAACAATTTCCCCCTTTTTGATGATGCCAAAACCACTTACAACTTTAAACCACTATTGATCTAAACCTCACTAACTTATCTAAAATCTCAGTTGAAATTCTAGACAGTCTATAAGATAAAACATCAAAGGGTTAGCACAGTTATAATATGGTATTTAAAGAAATACTTTGTGATTCAGAGCTTGGACAATGAGGGATTGTTCATCAAGGTGAATCTTATATATACTTTGAAGTTTTCCTTACAACTGATGATTACAGGAAAAAGTACAAACCAGATAAAGATACATCAGTTGATAAAAAACTATAACATCTCAAAAACTGTATCAGCTCAAACACTTCATCATCTCAAAAATACTGTTGACCGTACTTGCTGAAGATACGGTCAAATATCTCTTTCTTCGCAGCTGACTCAATCCCAGTGTTGACACCATGTTCGTTGCAGACTTGTCTCGCCTCAGCCATGATCGCATTTCTGTTTGGAGTACTTGTGCCTTTGATCATCTGAGGGCGATATCTGAGCTTCTGCGGAACTGGAATGGTGTTGGGATCGAGCTGAGCTTTCAGCATGGCCCTTTTAAACTTACTAAACATTCCAGGATCTCCAGATCTGAGCTCCCACAAGGCTTCCTTGAAGGCTTGCCTTGGGTCTTCAGTTGAGTAGACCTTCATGTAATAAAAGTCATTTATAAACTCGTGCTTGAACTGCTCCCAGTCATCGTTCCACTCAGCGTTCATCCACTTGTCAATGTGTGGAAACCGTGACGGGAGCGGGGCATTCTTCTGCAGCTGCTGCGTCTTCTTCCTAGCCTCAGCCTTTGACTGGTGCTTGTTTATTCTTCGCACGCTCCGGCTGGCTTTATTCCTATCAACATTCTTCTCAATCTTGGCCAGTTCCTTCTCGAACTTGGCCACCTTCTTGGCCTGATCAGCAGTGAATTTCTTGATCCAATAGGGATTCAAGTATTTCTCCTTGGACTCCCCCATAGCTTTTGCAGCTTCGATGCAATCTTCAACAGAGATCCCGTCAAGATCGGCATCGAGCTCAGCTGTAAGCTCGGCTACGAGGTCGTGGGAGACTTCCAGTTCCTGCTCTTCCGACTCCTTCGGCTGAGATCCTTCAGCTTCTTCCCTTTGAGGTTCAGCTGGCACTCCTTCTTCCCCCTGCTGAACTACTTCTTCCCCCTGCTGAAGAACACCTTTCCCCTGTCCAGCAGCAACAGCTGCTGGTTCCTTGTCTTCCCCCTTTTTGGCATCATCCAAAAGGGTGGCAACAGTGCCATCCAAGGAGGTCAGCTTGGCCTCAGCTTGTTCAACTCGGGAGAAGAGTTCGTCAACAGCATCCTTCGCTTCCACCTTCTTGGCCAGCTCCAAGTCCTGGCGTTCCTGCTCGTCTTTCTTCAGGGCTGCAAAGGTCGTAGAGACATCTTTGTGAAGGGTGATGAACTCAGCTCGAAAATTTGCGAACTGAGACATCCACTCCTGGTCTTGCGTCTGCTGGGACTTTGCCAGATCAGATTCAGCAACGGACTTGAAGACGTTGAAGTCCGAACTGAGTCCCTGAACTGTCTTCCTTAGATCCTTGACCTCCGAGCTGGTAGAAGTGGAGAGGTCTTCGAGCTTTTGCTGTAGGGAGGAGGAGAGTTGTTCCAGCTGATTCTTCAAGCTCGTATTCTCTTCCATCAGCTGATTCATCCTGTCAGTGTCCTCCTCCTTGTTGAGCTTGATCTTGGATAACAGCTCCTGCCTCAGCTGGTTGACCCTCTCAGAGATCAGCTCACAGATAGCATCAGTTGAGTGTGCTGGCTGATCTGAGGTTCCAGGCAGTAGTGTTTGTTGTGGCTGAGATGTTGGGTCCACGACAACCAGGGCTGTTTGGCTGGCCAGGTATTGTTTCAGCTTGTCTTCTTCCCTCTTGGCCGCCTCTTCAGCTGCGTCGACATCCTCCATGTAGTTGGCATTTTTGGCCAACATATGGTCAAGAAATTGAACAGCTCCAGGATTGTTGCACAGCTCCCTGGTGTCCGTCCCTTCTTGTTGGCTCTTATCCAGACGACGACGGAGCACAGCCACCTTCTGGTTGTAGGCTACCTCCAGGTTCTGGTAGTCGAAGTACACCCTCAGGTTGGATTCTTCAACCTTCAACCTGTCCCAACCATGGATCCTGAGGGTTTCCTCCTTGACGTACCAATAGCTGAAAATGACGCTAAACTGATAGAGCAGTTCCGTCCCGAACATGGCGAAGATGGGCATCGAGCTAGCCTCGGGGAACATGCCTATCAGCTTGCGAAAGTAGTAGTCTAGCCTGCCTTCGTATTTAACCAAGATCGCCTGGCGGTTGGCTTCTTCATCAATATGTGGGGGGTCTATATCGAAGGCAATGGGTTCGAGGGTGTCATCGACGTTGGCCAAAGGAACGGTCTCAACGTCGGCATCGAGCGAGAGGCTCGGGATATCTGACTGAGGACCAGTTTAGAGAACTAGATCTTTTTTGGGTGGTGAGTGGGCAGGCTCAATTGTTTCTTCAGACACAGGTGGGATTTCCTGGCTGGCATCAGCTCCAGTTGGTGGACTGTCGTGTGACTCCTCAGATGAAGAAGAGTCATCTGAGGAGGAGCTGGATTCCTCCACGTTGATCTCCACCCCTTCAGCCGTCTATTCTTGTTGGCGTGGCTGAATCACGAACGCAGCTGCATCAACCGACTGGCTAGATTCAGTTGATTTCTCAGCTGGTGTCTCTACCACGGGGCCCGATGCAGCCGGTTGAGCTGCGGGCTGGATGATCTTGATTCGGGGCCTTTTCTGGAGGGGTTCCACCTCTTCTTCTTCTTCTTCGTCTTCTTCAGCTTCCTCAGCCACCTCCTCCAACTGGCGCTTCGCAGGCTTGGACCTTGATGGGCGGCGAGCTGCTGGGGCAGACTCCACAGCTGGCTTGGAGGCTCCCTTGGGAGTGTAGACTGCTTTCACAACATCCCTAGCCTTTTTGGCTGTAGGGAACAGCATCAGCTTGCTGAACGGAGGGTCCTCACTCCCTTCCCAGGTCAGCTTCTGTCCCTTGGTGGCTTGGAGGATCAGGGCAGAAATTTTTGTGCCGAAGTTGAGTATCCCCTTGACACTCAACAGCTGTTCTCCGGACTCAGCAACCGTCTCGAAGATTTTCAGCTTCTCCGCCCACAGCTGGCTTTCAATGTAGCCCAGCCAGTCAATCTTATGTTGTTCCTCCAGGGCCTTCTGCTGCTTGAGCTTCGGTCTGCTAATATCACCGAAAGCTCCTCCGTATGCGAATGCGCACTTTGAAATGACGTCAAACAGAAGTCGGTGTTCCAGCTTCAGTTTGGTCCTCTGCATACTCCCCTTCAATTGTTCGGGGACAAGAATGATTGTTTGCAGGAATGCATCAGCTTCCTTGTCTGTGAAATTCCCCATCACGTCTATGGCTTCCCGATTTCTGGGGATGATCTTCTCCAGTTCTTTGGTTACATTGATTTCAATGGCGGTGTCTTCCATCGAACGGGAAGTGCTATTTCATTGCTTGCACGGGATGGTCGTGACAAGTCCGATTTCTGCATCGCGCTGCAGATTCCTGTAGAAGTGTGCGACTTGCTTCCTGAGCAGCTTGGATGGAGAGAGGGTTGCCCAGTTTAGCAGACTGTGGTTGGAAAGAATGGCAGCGACTGGAGCGAGTTCTGGCGAGGTCAGGGCATCCCTGGAAAGAATTTGTTCAAAATGAATCTTCGACATCATCATGTCGAAGGATTCCTGGAATGTAGCTGGTTCTGTGGAGACCATCTTCTTCGAGACTTTTGATTTAGGTGCCATCTCAGAGGAATATATATGCAAAGAAGGAAGAAATGTGTTACTGGAAATGGTGAGACAATTTCGGAGAAGATGATGAATAGTTAGTAAAGATATACACGAAAAGAGAAGGTAAGGATCACTTCCTGATTTGCCGCCTTATAAAGGTATTTGACTCGGATGAGATCAACGGCTGGGGTTAAATGGCGCGAATCCATCAACGGCTGAGATTACGCGACTGTTGGGTAATTTTGACTGACGCTCCACACGCGAGTGAGAAGGTGAATAGTTTAAGGTGTTAGCCCAGTCGCACTATAAAGTAAGGCTATAGGAGTTCAGCCAGACTTTACATTAAAACTTAACCCTGGAAAAATACTTCAACCGAGTAAAAAGACTCAGATGGAATCTCAGAGCTGAGTAAGCAACCTCAGCTGGAAGAGTTGTGCGGTGCGGAATGTGGTGAAAATAAACTTGTTATAACAACTCACGCTTTTATGCTTGGTTGGTCAAAAACCAAAACAGTTGAATATGCAAATATGCAGTTTGTATGCCGGTTAGTTTGGTTAGTTGAAAAATGCTATAAGTAACTGAACACAGATACACAGAATTTAACGTGGTTCGTATAACCATCCTACGTCCACGGGGAGTTGTGAGTCCACACAACTCTGTCCAAGTTCTTCTGGACAAACCACTCAGCTTACGCGGGCTGAGCAACCGTTATGGATAAGTTTGCAGGTACTTATCAACCTTACAGTTTAGTTTATGGGTACTAAACGACCTAGCTACTCAGTTGCAGGAAGAGTAGAATCCTAAACCTTTTCAAGTGAAAGAGAAAATGTGTTTCCAACTAAAAGCTCTAGCTAGTGGCGAGCTAAGATCTAACTCTATACGAACTCTCACTAAGTGATGTTCTCAAGGTTTGATCTGAAGACACTAAAAAACTATCTAACTCTAGAACCCTCAACAAGTGATGTTCTAAGCGATTCAGTTCAGCTCAGGAAGAATATTGCTCTTTTCTTTATGCTCTCAGATTTCTTCTCGCGTGTGTGTCTTATATCCTCTTCGAATGAATGAGGGCCTCTATTTATAAGCGGAGAGTATCAACTAGCCGTTGGAGGAGCTGTTGATCTCTGATCGTTGAAAGCGATGGCTTGTCTCTCATCTCTGCAGACTTTCTCGATATGGCATCTGAGTTTTCTGCTTTCCATCTGAGACAGCCTTGTGTTGGGCCAAATGGGGTAGTGACTGAACGGTCAAACCCTCACGTGACTTACTTTTGAAATTCAAATTAAAACCTATCTGACAGTAAACCTCGGTTAGTCGGTTGAAAATCTTGATCTTTATCTGAGTGGTCTTCAGCTGATGTTCTCGTCGAACTCTCAGCTGACTTTGAACTTCATCTGAGTGGTTTTCGGCTGATGTTCTGACTAAACTGTTGAACTCTCAGCTGATCTTGAACTTCATGTTGAGACTTCTTTATAACTTCCCCCTTCTTGAAACATTCTCTTTATCGGATTGCATTCTATAGCTGATGTTCCAACTGAACAGTTGGCTTGAACTCTCAGCTGTCAAAAAGCATAGCTCTCTCATCAGGCAGTCTTGTAACTGATGTTCCTCATCCGATCTTTCATCCGGGGTTGTATCCGAGTGTTGCTCTGTTGCCGTCTTCAGCTGGAGATCTGTAAAGATAAAATCTTAACATTGCTCAAACAGCGAGCCTAACAGCTAACAATAGGAACTGACAACATCTACTCGGTTGAGGTCAGTTGGTTTTGGAATTCATCAAAACTCATACTAATAAATTTCCCAACAAAGATCGAGTGAGAAATGGAAAGAAAATTCCAATTTTATAAGAGATTAATAATAAATTAAGAGAATTTCTATTAATTGAGTAAAAAGTTTATAAAATACTTCATAAGATAATGAATTTAGAACAAAGCGATGTCTATAAATTAAGAAGAGATAAAGCATATTGTTTGTGTCTTTATGAAAAGACATGCATAATCAAGTTATGTTCTAATGTTTAAATTGAATAAATGTTAATGTGTCTTGAAGTATGTTTGATTTGTTTGGATTTATTATTTTATTGAATAAGTGTTTAAATGCATGATATTAATTGTGACGTGAAAAATTACTAAATTATTTGTATGCAAAATGATTGAGCTATTGATTGTTAAATCGAGGATTAATTTAGTTTTAAAAGAAAGCTCGAGTAATGGAATATAGATAGACGACGTTTCATAATTAAATCGAGTAGAGTTAATGGTTTAAAGACGAGAGCGCAAGATCCTTTAGAAAAGTTAAAGCGAGGAGAGAAACGACTCAAGTAGAAGTCCTTCAGTCGAGTCCAACGCCTGTTATCCATCTTTACGTATCTTAATTTCTTTATCGATGTCGAACTGTGAAGGATCGAGCCGGACGGATCATTAAGCAAGGACAAATAGCCCTTAAAACCGCCTAGCTAAAATCTTCAGAAGTCAGGTGGGCTTTTCTGAACCAAAACTGCCGAAGAATATATATATGTTATTGAGTATTATTGTTATGAATGATTTTAAATGCGATTGACTTGCCGTTTTTATTGAAGTTTGGTATGTGTTATCATCTGTTTATATGAAGATGTTATTATCCTGTGAAAGGCAGGAAACCCACGTGTGGTATGTTGAATGATTGAGGTGACTGTGAGCCTTGCTTCGGTTAGGCCGGTCACAGTGTTCGAGAAGGAGGCCTACTTCTCGGTACAGTAAGATTGTTTGTGACAGATGATGTCACAGCCCCAATTCCCGAGGGACGGCAGAAGCCGGGGTGCGACTGGGGTTGGATTAAAGAAGCGGGGAAGAAGGGGGCTAACTGACTAATCATACATGAAAGACATCAAATAAACCATGAACAAGACTTGAATATAATGAGGAAAGAGTTAATCGCTAAGGATTACTTGACAAAAGTACACAGTAGAAACTAAGTTCAAATTTACAGACTTAACTATAGTGTATTGTTCAAAAGGTACATTTCAAAAGATTTAGAGTTCTGCAGCGGAAGAGTCCTAACTAAAGCATCCTATCTTTCAACTCAACATCAACCGTTGCCGCTCACCGTCGCTTCAACCTGCACATTTAGAAAACAATGCAGGGCTAAGTACAAATGTACTTAGTGGGCACGATGCCGAAAATATAATCATAAGTATAGATAAATATGGCATTTCATAATCATAGCACGTCAGGGTTTTATTGAAAGAACCCGCGTCTACTAAACATTTTCTTTTCTCATAAATCACTCGCGCGAGCATTTTCTGACTAATGTTACGTTCAATCTTGACCAATTCTCATTCACCTTGGCTGGTGCTCCTCAACAGGATATCACATACACCACAGGTTACAAAGTGCACTAACTCTGGAAAGCACTTAGCAGCTAACTCAGAGCAGATCGTTAGTTAACCTAGTTAGATTAACTCTAAATCTGGAAAACACGAATGTTGACTCAGATAGGTACAAGAGATCTCACATAAAACATAAAAAAGTTCATGCCATAATATCACTTTGAAAACACAGATATCAAAGCGATAAAGAAAGATTTTCCGAGCATTGCTCGTTTTATTTGTATATAAAAGCCCACCTCGAAATACAGAACTAAAAGCACTAGCTTCCAATCTTCGGATCTTCCGTCCTTTCTTTACAGTTGGCTTCCTCCTTCATTGTAAAATAATAATACTTAAGAACGGATCGTAAAAGATAATCGATCATAGGAAATCGGAATAAGATTTAGTCGTTTCATTCTTTAGGCAATTGCACGCTTACTAGATTCATTTTACTTAAACGGGAATGAGACTCGTACAAATCCCGTTAGAACTCGGAAGGTCTCATACTCGACTCTTAGGTCATTAGAGAAAGTAGTCAGTAGCTTAATACAACTTAAAAGATCATAAGGAACTAAGTTGGAAAGAATCAACTTAGGAAAATTACGATTTAGATCATTAAAAGACTTATGAAATTTCTCGCTTACTACTTCTTTATTTGAACGGATAAGAGATGAGATCTCGAATGGTTTTACCACTCAAGGCTCCATACTTGACTCTAGGGTCAGTAGGAAGATATTCGTTAGCTATTACGGCTTAAACGATCGAAAGAAACTAAGTTGTGAACGAAACAACTTAGGAGAATTGAAACTGGAATTTTACTGCACAATACAGTGACTCTGGCGGCTGCCCAGAACAGGGGATTTGGAAACAGGGGGTGAGCCCTGTACCATTGGAAATTTTGGGATGTCTAGATTACGCTCCAATTTACGGATCACAAATCCGATAAACGAGCCAAAAGTTATTAAAGTTTCCGGAGAGGGTCGCAAAACTGCCGTGAAAACCCTAGTTGCTCGATAGATTCGACGTATAACGTCTTAAGTTCGTTCTAAGCTCTCGAATTTGATTTCAATAGAAACTGGACCCTCAAGGAAGTCATCACGTACTCTCGTACATGGTGAACTCCGTCTCAAAGCTCGTCCAATAGCACGACGTTCTAAACGTCGGCTTTCAACTAACAATTACTAAACCAACAAGTTATGAAATTCGCGTTCTAGTTCTCGACTATAACTATAGCTCATATTATATTAGCTCGAAAGCTCACGACGTCAACTACAAAGTTGTTCTCAAGTCCATCATAGACAATAATATCAAATTAGAATTCTCATTCGACTTCTCGGTTATTAGTTACGTCTAGTTGTTCGTCTCTTATGCAATTTTTAAAGTTGTCGGATTCCGTTAAAATTTTACGTCATTAAACTACATCTAACGAGAATCATTTTCATGCATACAATCATTTCATATCAATACTATATTTCAACTTATAACGTGTTCTTCGTCTCTTACATTCCAATAAATATTTTTAGAAAAATCTAATTAAATTCCTATTAACAACTAACATCATTTACAACCTTATTCCATCAACATTTCATCAATTAAATCAAACACATGAAAACCCCTAATACTAATATTAATTTCGGTATTTATACCAAGGATAAGAGAGTGATTTTCTTCTCCAATTAACACCATTTATCCATTAATCATCCTATTATAACAACAATTAATCAATTGCAATCCAATTAAACACTAACATGCAAAAATCCCCAAATTCAAACTCAAACCCTAAATCGGTTTTCACAAAACATGGGGCTTTTGATTCCTCTTTGTTCTAATCACCAATTAAACATTTCTTAAGCATGGATCTATCATCAATTGAAGAAATCCAAAATCCTATCATTTTCCCTAAATTTTCGGTATTTATAGGGTATTAGGGTTCTTAAATTTCAATCAATTCTAAACCCTAATTAACCTATCTAACACATCCAATTTCATTAATTCAAGATCGAATCATCTAAATCAATACTCTAATTTTCGATCACAAGAAAAAAAAAAGAAAAGAAGAAGATGATGGATGGATAGAAGTATAGAGGGGAGGATTACCTTGCTAATTAATGAAAGAAGTATTAGGTTTGGATGGATGAATGAAGACTTGTGATTTTCTTCTTGATGTTCTTGAAGCTTTCTTCAATGGAGATGAAGAAATGAAGATGGGAGAATGGAGTAGGGGTGCTGCCGATTTTAGTGTGTTGGGAGGGAGAGATGGTGTTTTAATTGTTAACTTATGTTATAAGATAAGAGGTGTAAAGTAGTGAATAGTAATACATTAGGTGTCCCTTAATATAACATTATAAAATGAAATATCTACCAATGTGAGGGGAGTGAAGTCGGTTGGAATGAGAGGGAAAAGAAAAATACGCGCTTTTCCGGCGCGATCCGACGTTATGGAAAACGTTCGACGAAAAACGTAGCTCGGCACAAAATCGTCGCGATCCGATTCGACCGAAAATTTTAACGTACGAAACTTAATCGGAAAATAAATTTATAAAATTTATTTTGACAAAAACTCGGGACGACACAGTCCGAGTTTCGTCCGGAAAATCATAAAAACGAACTTTCACGGGCGAGTTCGTATCGCGATTTCGTGAATGTAAAAATCTGACGGTTTTCCGTTCTGAGTTCACGAACTAAAAACTTTTCGTACGTGCTAACCCTAAATACAGTAGTCGTCTAGCTGACTTCCGTAATTTATTTTTGGAAACGGATTCGACCGTTAGTCTTAGAATTCAAAATCATAAACTTAGGCGTGCAAAGCCATTTATTTAATTAACTTTAAAATTTTAAGATCGTAAGGAATTTACGGGGCATTATAGATGATGCATACTATTATTATATGCTATGTTTGACTGCGCAGTTTGTTTAAAAAGAAAATGTTTTTAACATGCACAAGTAAAACTGTTTTAAATTGTTTAAGTACCTGTGATGTTCGGCAAGGCAAGTTCAATTGATATAGCTTTTAAAAAGCATCTTTATCCAAATATTTTGGCATGTGTTCACTGAGTACGAAGTACTCAACCCTGTGTGTGTTTCTAAACGTGCAGGTTGACTGGATGACGATGGCATGGATGCTTGGTGGTGTGGTGTGGTTCATTTGGTTGAGTCGAGTCGAATATCAGACTGGCATTTGTACGTCTTCATACGTGCATATGTTGGGTTTTGATGCAAGTTTCTGCTGCAACTCTTTTGAATTGATGTCTGTTGACACTTATACTCTGATACTTATGTTTTTGATTCCGAGTGTTGTACTCGATGATTTTGAATGCTTATTGAATTCTTAACTTCTTGACTTGTGCTTCCGAGCGATGGGCTCGTTGACTT
Organism: Schizonepeta tenuifolia; assembly: GCA_029490685.1. Lineage (NCBI taxonomy): Eukaryota > Viridiplantae > Streptophyta > Magnoliopsida > Lamiales > Lamiaceae > Schizonepeta > Schizonepeta tenuifolia. The sequence goes on from CM055959.1 coordinate 59,376,299, forward strand.
TAAACATTTTGTTGAATCTGGTTCTCTTGACATGATATATCTTCGCACTCTCGTTTTTGTTGAAATCTTACCCCCGTCAACATGAAATTCTTATCATATTCTTGTGTATAAGTGATTTTGAAATGCTCGGTTATTATTTCATTATGTCTTTGAAAGCCTTATTCGATTGCATTGCTTTTCATTAATGTTTCCCCGAGCATGTTTCCCCGTGTTTGAGTTGATTGTTAGTTGATTAGGTTGTGTTATTGTTCGTAAGTCGCACCTCGAGAGTCAGGGCGTGACACGGATGAAGGCGGATGAAGGGACACGCGGCTTGTTGTGGTTTTTTTCCTTGATGTTTCTTATTTTTGTAATTAAAACAAAATTCAACGGTAACCTAGCAACGACTGGTTTTTTCGTTCCCCTATAAATATCACATGCTTCATCTACTCATGTCACACCTTATCTTTTCTCTTCTTCTTCATTATCTTCTTTCAATTTTCACACTATATTTAAGTAGAAACATGCCTTGAAACGGAGAATTCTTAGATCTCAAAGAAGAAGAGAAGCTTCCTGAGAGGGCACTCGAGAAGGATCTATGTTCAACATAATCATAAAGGAGGCATCAGAACGCCTCATTCGCGATTATTTTGCCGAAAATCCAATTTAGGGCGATAATGTATTTCACTATCAATTTCGCACGAGCAAGAAGTTGTTCCCACAGATAGCCGCCACTTTGGTTTGCTTGGGAGCCTTATTTCGAACAACGCTCAGATGCAACAGAAAGAATAGGGCTTCACCCATGGATCAAGTGCATTGTTGCTTTGAGGCAACTCAAGAACGGAGAAGCTACCGATCAATATGATGAATATTTGTACGTTGGACTAACAACGGGCACAAAAATTCTCAAGAATATTTCAATATTATTGTATTTTTCTTATCTATTTTTTAAGTTCAATAAAATTGTTTGATTTAATTCTATGTTTTTAGATAATTAATATGGTATTCTTATTTATTGCAAATAAAAAATAAATTGAAAAATAAAATTAAATCATAATCTATCATTGGATCACCCTAAGACTAAAAACTACACATTGTAAAATTTTCACCCTATGGCTAAAAACTACACCATTGTAGAACTTTCACCCTAGGGCTATCAATCTTTGGGACTCCACCAAAATATAATTAAATACTCATCACCCTAGGGCTATATCACCCAGTGTTGTGAATGCTCTTAGAAAATCACTTTCTATCTCTTATTTTGTCTCTCTCTAATGACTTCTCTCCTTCCCAAACCCTACCATCACGCCACCGCTGCTCTACCTCCTACCACACCTCTTCGTCGTTGCACCACCTCCTACCAAACATCCACTGCCTAGGTTTCTTCATTTTCGACTCGTATTCTCTGTTTCCACTGCCTCCGCCACCTCCATTTCCAAATCGTAACTCACACCACCGCTGTTCCCACCGCTGCATCTCATAGGGAACCATGGCAGACGAACCTGAGCCTTCTAGACACTGCAAATTTAAGCACAAAACTAGCGTCGGAAAGAACAAAAAAAATCAACCACAACTAGACGCTGACAATGGTTTAGGCGAATTGTGATAATTTCCCCCCATTTTCTCGAAAATTATGTAGAAATGTAAAAACTAGGGCTTTTAAAAAAAAATTGAAGTTTGGATTTTGCGAGTTCGATACGAGTTGTTTGTGGATAAATATCATGAAATCGTACATTTCCTAGTTTGGTGCTTGCATTGTGGTTGGTCTAGAAATTTGATGTGTATTTCCTGGGGATTTTTATATGGGTTCTTCGAATATCTGTTTAATTTGGAGTTTAACACGTAGGTACGATGATACAAATTAGTTAATTCATGCTCGTGTAGTTTCCTATATGCTACTGATTAATTCATATTGTCGTTGCATCTTTGTTACTATTTGGTAAATTCGTGCATGTATTTTTGCGGAAAATTGATACAATAGTACGATTTGTTTGTGTTTTTAGGATTTCATGCAGATACAATGTTACGATCTTCAAAATATCATTCTTATATGGCTACGATTTTATTTAACTCGTACACAATAGACCACTTCATGCATGTTTTGTAGCTATTTCGCTAAAAATCGATAGCACGATGTGTTTGTCATTTCATGATTCGTGCATGTGCTTTTGCTGAAAATTGATACAATAGTCTGATTTGTTTGTGTTTTTGAGATTTCTTACGTGTACGATGTTACGATCTTCAAAATATCGTTCATGCGTAACAACGATTTTGTTTAACTCGTACACCATATTGACCAATTCATGCTATGATAGTTTATATTTTTGTTTTCATGCGTGTCAGTTGCTTGCTACGATTAAAAAAAAAAGTTGTGGAAAGCGTACATGCGTACATTGTTAAGAATTCTTTCCTATTTTACATTTGTTAAATCGTACTAAGAATATTTTTTGATTTCTTGATTGTTCCATCTCTCTCTAATATCAAAAGTTCTACTCACGAAAAATTGGCCGCCGGCCGCAATAACAATGAATCTAGTGAGAAGCTGGCAGCGAAAATTGAATCTGAATGAGATGTTTCGGGCGACAACCATTCTTTTCCTCAAGACATCCAAAGCCTCAATTTAGTGGAGATGCAGTCGAATGAGAAGCAACAATTTTATTTTTTTAATTTAATGTTTTCAGTGAGGGATAAGATGGTGATGATGAAGCAGACCTCGAGCGCGCGATCGACAGTACAAGAGGGGCTAGAGTTTGATAGGAGCGGATGGATGCCTGCCGGAGGTAGTTCGATGGCGAGGAAAGAAGCTCGGTGCCGCCGGAAACCTTCACCAAGACTACCCAACAACTTTACTTCATTTTAATTCTAACTCTATTGTAAAAATTTTGTCTTTGCAATTCTACGGTGAAAAGAAAAAAACTATCTTCTCAATTCTTTTTTTGAAACCTATCCTTCCTCTTTTAGTTCTAAACAATTTACAGAGTCCATCCACCTCCATAACGAGGATTGGATCGAAGGAGTAAAAGAAGAGAATGTGAGAACTAGAGAGTAGCACGACTGGAATTTTCATTTTTTTTAATAAGTCACTGATTCCAAGTCATTGTGAGAATATGTATGTCACACTACGGCGATCCCAATCATCTTTCCATTGCCGGATTTTCGCTCGTGTGCTATAAATGTCACAGCAGGGCAAAGATTGAGCCATTTTTGAATACTAGTATAATTAACTTGCACTCGCACGTTAAAAATAATTATTGTAACAAAGTTCAAAATAAAGTTCATCGCTCACACTGATTAACCATTTGATTTTAGAGTTCAAAATAAAATACACAAATCTTATCAAGTGCTTACTCTAAAAAAAACTATTCTCTCCAATTAGATTGATATATATCCCTGTTTTTGCATTCGTTGCATGAAAAAAATACATTCTAAACAAATTATACATTATTGTTATTGTCTAATTTCAAAATCTTTTATATATGTCAATTCATCATTCTATTAATTCAGAAATTAGTTTCAATCTCTTCATGTTGTTCTAGCTGGTTTTAACTACGGCACAACGTAGACCATAAAGTGCATGTGTTTATATTATGAAAGAAGAGCGTAGAGCAAATTAAATTTCATCCATATCTTTTAGCAAAAGAATACATGTTGGCAACTTATGATACTCACACAATTATTTTGTTTGTATTTTAGCTAATAAGAATGTTTAGAATTGTCTAGTCATGCAAAACAACAAAATATCGTGTCACATAATCATATATTGTCAACTTCTAATAATATAAAACAAAATAAAAATGCAGCTATCTTCATAATCTTTAGACATAAATAAATTGTTCATCTCATTCAATTAATATCATGTTGATCTTCAAGTTAAAAAAGAACAAATCCTAAAGATTTCACTTTATTTTGTTCTTTCAAAATTAACGTTAGTAACGTGTGAGTGCACGTAGACATAATGATTCTAAGATGTACATTTTATCGAGTAGATTTTATATTTTATTTTATTTTAAAGTAGTATAACAATTTTTTATGTGTTTGATTTTTTTTTTCAATTTCTCAAAATTTTAAATATGATCAAAAAGAAAATAAAGACAAAATGTGTAATTGTTAAGAGCATTCTTCTTTTTTTTCTTGTATAGTAATAGTGTACACTCTTTTAGTCCCACAATAAATATTCATATTTTATTTGGCATTGTCCCAATATCTAATACTCAATTTGAAAGTCACTTTCTTTCATAAAATGTAAGCTCCACCACTTTCTATCTTTTTATCATTTGAATCAAAATTTTTCTAAATAATTATGACAAACAAATTGAGACACTTAATAAATTTTAATAAGTAGATTTTTTATTTTATTTTATTTTAACATAGTATTTGAATCTTTTATGTTTTTTATTATTATTTTATATTTCAATTTCTCAAAAGTTTAGATATGATCGTTGAAAAGAAAATAAAGACAAAATATTTTATTCTTAAGAGCGTTCTTATTTCTTTTCTTGTATAGTAATAGGTACTACTCTTTTGTCCCATAATAGATATTTCATATTTTATTTGGGTTGTTTCAAATCTAATACCAATATGAAAGTCCCCTTTTTTCAAAAAAAATGTAAGCTTCACTACTTTTTTATCTCAAAATAATATCACTATATTTTTTTTCTTTAATCAATTACAATATTTTAAACAAATCTATTCCCAAATAAGTTTTACAAAGCCTAAAAATTAAGTAGGGTCATCATCAACGTGACATTGAAAACCTTGTGCAAAAAATCTATCTTTTTTAGTGCCTCGAGCTAAAATGTAGTTTTGAAATTAAAAGAGAAGAAGATAATTACTTCAATTTTGAAAAGAACAAAACAATATATATTTATACATGTGTACTTTACGTCAACATCTCACAATTTGTACGAAAATAAATTTACATAATTTCACATACTTTAAAATAAATTTTATTAAAATTAATAATTCAAAATAAAATTGAAAAAAAGAATAGTTTAAGGTTAAGCTTCATTTATAATTTTCATAATATCGAATAATATTCACTTAGCATGTATAGACATAATTAATTATTAAAGAAGGAAAAAAATTTGTTAAATTTGTTCTCATATCATCATCCTATTATAGAACATAAGGAGTTCATTATTAATTAATAAAATAAGTTTTGATTTAATAGTATTAAATTCATATGCATTATTAAATTATAAGGAAAATTCGTATTTTTAATGTCATATTATCATATTACGGTATTGCTCTTAATTTTAATTTATAGTAAGGATATTTTAAGTAAAATAAATTTTGTAAAACAAGGCTCTTTTTATATTAGTATAGATATAGATTTTGAAAGGTCAGGCCATAAAGTCACTACGGGATGAAAGATCGGGTCATAAAATATAATTAACCCCTACTAAAAAATATTGGGACCAAAAGAATGGTTCTATCTTCTAACCATCGATACGACTAAAACATGATGCAACGAATCGAACATTGATCATTTTACGACGCATATAGAGCCAGATCAACAAAAGTAATGGTAGAAATTAACCATTCTTGATCTTGAAATAAGACTTTTCTTGAAGGATTCAGGCAAATGTGAATGAGTTTATATAGAATAGCTTCAACTTCTTGAATTAACGTGAAACTAATCTGTATTTTCTTGGATATTTTTTTTCCCCTTAATTGTGTGTTTGCACTAAAACAAAAAACTCATTCTTGAGAAGTTCATGTTAAGGAAACTCACTCTTATATATTTATTTTGTATATTCAATGGATACATTATCGAAGAAATTCTAATCTACCAAAATTTGATCCTCCTAAAAAATTGTCAACACATCATCTTCTGTTGAAGCCAGAGACGAGATCAACAAATGAATCTTCACTGCAAGGGATCGTGAGGTCTCCCATCAAATGATTGAATACGAATTCTTCTTTAGCTTGAAACAACAACTCTTGAAACGAGGGGCTGTTCAAGTACGATACTGGAATCACAAAACACTTCTTTTCATTATCACCAACATAAAGAGCAACATGCCACTTTGGAACTTCAGCCGATCTTCTTTCATTGGATAAAGATGTTGGACTTGTGTTAGAATAAAAAGGGTTAATTTGTGTCCCACATTGGTTATATGATCAAGGGTAAGAGTTTCTTAGGGCTATATAAGAGGCTATAGTCTTTGATGTAATTGCACCAAGTTTTACACTTTAGTCTTTTGTTTGACTCTAAGTAAATTCCTTGTCTCGGGTTGTGAGAAAAGGTGAGAATTTGTCACAGCCCCAACTCCCAAAGGACGACAAAGCCGGGGTGAGACTAGGGATTGGATTAAAGAAACGGAAAAGAAGAGAATAAATGCATAAAACACATTAACTTAACACTAATTACGATGAACTTGAATAAAGAAGAGTCGATCTTGAAGGATCGCTCGTCAAACTGTATACAGGGAAAACTAGGTTTAAAGTAATAACAACTTAAACTGAAAGGATTTACATAAATAAGGGAACTGACTTTAATTAATCAAAGAAAGAGTTGATCACGAAGGATCACTCGACATAACTGTTCTTAGAAGAGACTAAGTTCAAGGAATGAAACTTAGTTCTAAAGTTATATACTAACTGAAACCAGTTTGCAGAATTGGCAGCGGAAAAACGTAGAAATGATAACACATATAAAATGTGTTATCGAGGCTCAATTAATCTTTACTTCCTTAATTACGACCTTTCCTCAACCTCCTCCGCCTTCGTCACTCAACCTGCACATTCAAAGAAAACAAACATACAGGGGTAAGTACAAAAGTACTTAGTGGGCACAATGCCGAAAACAACTCACAAGAGTTTTATTATAAATTAAACTCACATCCGATCGTCTGGAAAGCACCTGAGGGCTAACTCAGAAACTGTCCCTCTAGATAGCACCTGTGGGCTATCTCAGAATCTGATCGTTTAGTTGGAATTATCTAGATAGCAGCCTGAGGGCTATCTCAGAATCCAATACTCTGGTTAGCACCTGAGGGATAACGCAGAGAGACATAATAGAATTCACATAAACAATTCATTAAAGCACTGATAGAACTTTAATACTCACTTATTAAAACAATACATAATCACTTTCGAGCAACGCTCGCATATAAATACTTTAATAGTCATTTATTAATAACATGTAATCACTTTTGAGCAACGCTCACATAATATCACTTCACAAGTAACGGCATTCAACGTAGTTTTGGTTTTTAGAAAGCCCACCTCGTTCGTTTACAGAACTATTACTCGTACTTCCGTCTTCCGTCCTGTCTTCTATTCTAGTTCTCCTCCTTGGAATGCACATAATAAAACAACGATAAGTTGTCGAGTCGATAGAAGAAAATGGAAATCGAAACTGAAATCGAATTAGTCTTTTAAGTTCTTAAGCTTTAGGCATTTGCACGCTTAACTAGATTCTTTTAGTTAATCTAGAACGAGACTCGAACACTTCTCGTTTAAAACTCGCTCGAGTTCTTACTCGACACTTAGGTCAGTTAATAATGGTAGTTGATAGCTTATATCGATTTAAAAGATCAAAAGGAACTAAGTTGAAAAAAATTCAACTTAGGAAACTAGATTCTTAACATTACTGTACAGATCAGTAAGTTCACCCAGAATAGGGGATCTCGAAACAGGGGACGTGCCCTATACCAAAAGAAAGCCACGGATGTCTAGTTTACTCTCCAATTCGCGGATCTCGATTTCGTTAAGCGAGCTAGGAGATATTTCAGTTTCTGTGAAACGTTGCAGAAAAGCCCGAACTAGCCCTAGAGCTCGTATATTTCGACATATGACTTCCTCGGTTCGTTCTAAGTTCTCGTACTCGGTTTCTCACGAATCTTCACTCTCAAGGCAGTCAACACGTACTCCCGTACGTGAAGGACTCCATTTCAAAACTCGTTTAAAACCACGACGATCAAACCTCGTCGTTTCAACTACCATTTACTATACCAACAACAAGTTAACAAAAACTCGTTTCTAGTTCTCGATTATAACTACAACTCATTATATAATAATCCGAATGCTCATGACGTCAACTACAAAGTCGTGCCTTAGTCCATAATAATCATTATTATCTAATTAGAATCCTTACTCGACTTCTCGATTATTATTTACGTCCACTTGTTCGTCTCTTACAAGATTTCAAAAGATTCGTTCATTTTCTACGACATTAATCATCATCTATAGAGAATCATTATTATATACATCATCACCTCATATCATTACTTAAACTCAACTTAATTCGAGTTCTTAGTCTCTTACGTTCTACAAAATAATTTTAGAAAATTCTCATTTAATTCCTATCATCAACTTTTATCATTAGAAGCACTAATTCATCATCATTTCATCAACTAAATCAAGCTACATGAAAACCCCCAATTTTCTTCATAAAATCGGTAATAGCATACATTAGGGGGGATTGATTTTCTTCATCGATTAACATCATTACTCCATTTATCCAACTACTACACATCAATCTAACCAATTTCAAGTCTCATTACATCACTAATTTGAAAACCCATCTCAAACCCTAAGCCTAATTTCAGTCCTCATCAAATATATAGGGGATTTCATTTGTTCTTTCACTAATCCTCAATTAATCATCTTCTAAACTCAATTATCCAATCAATTTTAGAAACCAATCATCCTACTAGAAAGCCCTAAATTTTGGTATTATAAAGAAATTAGGGTTCTTGGTTTTCTTCAAATTTTATCCATAGAATTCACTTACTAATACCTCCTATGTCATGAATTAAAAGATCAAAACATCTAATTCATCTACCCATTTTCGATTTCTCAAGAAAAATTAGAAGAAGGAAAAACTAATTGGATAGAAGGATAGAGCGGGAGATTACCTTGAACTTTAGCGTAAGAAGTATTGAGATTCGATGGAAGATTAATGACTTGTGTGAAAATCCTTGTCCAAGCTCCAAGCTTCTTCAATGGAGGATGGAAGAAAATGGAGAGAGATGGATGTGTGTGTGTGTGTTTCGAAATAGAAAGAGAGAGAGAGAGAGAGAGAGAGAGAGAGAGAGAGAGTGAGAGTTGGGGAGAGAAGATGACCAACTTAATTAAATAGAATATCCTACAATTTAATAGGTGTTCATTAAAATAATATTAGAACACCAAAGTAGGATGAGTCATAAAGTTTAAGACTATAAAAAAAATGAAACACCAGTAACTCGTTTCGGGACCATCAAAAGACTAAAATTGAGTCTATCTTTTAATCTTCCTGGTACCAATTTATGGTATCAGTTAGGAAAGGTTGGTGTAACTTAGGGTTTTGGCATCATCAAAAAAGAAGAAATTGTTGGGAAAATTATAAAGGTTTCGAAAGATGACTAAAACCCACTTGACTCTGACCGAGTAGATGATTGCCTTTAGTCTGTTTAGCTAGAGCTCATTGTTTGAGCGTAGGGATTTTATCTTTACAAGAGTCAAGAAGAAAAAGTCGGCCGGACTAGAGAAGGAGGTTTGTGAAGAACACAGTTGAGGCCCAGACTCAGCTGAGGGATCACACTCAGTTGAGACTCAAGGTCAGTTGGGACATCAACCCCAACTGAAGCACGAACTCAGTTGGATAGAAGCTCAGTTGACTCCGCAACTGAAGGCATACAGTTGCCGTGAAGAGAAATTGTGTCTAAAGTTAAGACGTCTCGAAGCGGAGAAGAGAAGACGCCGAAGACGGAGGAGTTGCAGTCCAGTTTGTGAATCTACTCGGGAGTACAAGTCAGTTGAAAAACTTATCATAAATGGACCGACAACAACGACGTGCAAAAAGCATGGTCGCAGGTACTGTTTCTGGAAAAGTTACCAGTAAAGCACGTGGAGTACCATGCTTTTGGCAGAGGTCAAGCGACTCTTTCCAACAACTGGCTTTGATCTTTCCTCTATAAATAGAGGTCTCCACAATAAGGCTAAAATGGGGGTTGATACAAGTAGAGAAAAATCACTCCAGAGTGTCGAGAGACAACACAAAGAGTGAAGCGGCACAAACAACATTTCACCTCTCTCTCTCTTTCCAAGCAAGAATACTGGCGAAGAAGGAGTAGAGTGATTTCTTTTCTCTTCTCCCTAGCCTCTCAGAAGTTCCCCTTCTTGATTGAGGCTAGCGATTTGGTCCTTACTTGTTTTGTATCCCTTTAGAACTCTGTCTCAATGAGATTGAGTTCTTAGCCTTGGGTTGAAGCCTCCACTCCCCTTAAGTGTTGAGGCTTCCTTGTTGGATTCTCCCGCCCTCCCCCCCAAAAAAATCCAAACCCAAGTCCGACTTTGAACCCGGATCAAAGTCCAGTGGTCCCTTGAAACCAGTTATCCAATACCAGGTCGCTTGGAACCCCTAATCCAAATAGTGGTCCCTCGGAACTAGTAATCCAATACCAGGTCGCTTGGAACCCGTAATCCAAGCAGAGGTCCCTTGGAACCAGGAATCCAAGAGTTAGTCCCTTAGAACCTGGAATCTAAGACAGGCTGAACACTTGCTCGGAAAAGTGTTGAGAGGTCTTGTTCGAACCCGGAATCGAACTAGTTGGGTTTGGTTGGAACTCGGAATCCAAGTAGGCGTTTGGTGAAGCATGCGTAAGCTTACTTAGTGGATTACTTCCCCGAAAAGGAAGTCGTGGATGTAGGAGGTTGATCTTCGAACCACATTAAAATATTGTACTTACTTTCTGTACTTTACATTCAATATTTTAATTTCTGTACCTAACTAACTGACACCAACATATGCACTGCACAAACTTGGGAATTTAACCTTCCCCTTTTACTAAGGTTTTAGTTATTGTAACGAGTTTATCTTCCACCATCTTCCGCATTACATAACTGTTTAAAACTTCAGTTGGTGCAAGCAGCTGAACTTCCGGCATAGGAGTCAGCTGAGCTACCAACTTTGTGATTGGCTCCAATTGAGCTACCAATTCTTTTTACTAATGTTTAAAGAATTATTTACTGAAATTGTATATTTCAGTAATTTAAATAAAAATAATACATTTTAAAGATTCAAATAATGAACATAAGCTAGATCTGCAATACAATTAATTGTCCATACACTTAAATAATTTTTTTTAAATAATTTTTAAATTTTTTGGCCACAAATTCATAAATTGGACACAACTATTTAATCGTAAGTAGTAATATTATGAAATTCTGAAAAAAAAAAAAAAAAGTACTACAAAAATCTAGAAAATGAATGAGTTTTTGATTTTGTGGGGAGAGATTAGTTCTTTTCAAATTATGGATTCGTAAAGCAATTTTTGTTATTATTATTCTTTCAACATGGATAGATTTACACAATTACAACTTTGTCGATGATATTACAAGTGACAAATTATACAGTAATTTTTTTTTCCGAGAGAAATAAGTACTCAAAATTTATTGCTAAAAGAAAGTACTCTAAATTTACTTTTAGGGGAAGCCCAGTGGCCCACCCAAAAAAATCATGTTCCGCAACAATACTTGGATGAAATCGGGTCTACCCGAATCCGGTTTTACAATGTGAAATCGGTTCTGATCTATGTTGGATCGGGGTCAATCAAGTTAACTCGTTGATTTTTCAATTTTTTTTTAATTTTCAACTTTGTTTTTTACGGTCATATGATATACACCACAACATGTAGTGAGATACACCATACTATGTAATGAGATGCACCACTAAGTGTATTGAAATGTACTATTTTTTAATTTTATTGATATATTTTTTTTCACTATTTTTGTAGATGTATCACCATGTATAATGAGATGCACCACCATGTGTATTGAGATGCACCACACTGTAATGAGATGCACCACACTTTATTATATTAAAAAAAAAAGGAAAAAAAAGAAAAAAATTATCGGGCGTGTGCATAACACGCGACCGTGTTGTTGGGCTCCTACAAAAGAAATACAGATAAAATAAAGGATAAAAAGATAAAAAAATAGGTAGGTAGACAGAATAATGTTTCACAATCATTACATTTCGTCATGACAATGTCTACTTTTTAATACGACAAGTTCTATTTTTAGTCGAACGTTAAAGTAATTATTGTCGTTGGAAAAAGTAAACTTTTTAACTAAGAAACGTAAAGTTTCACAATCATTACATTTCGTCACGACAATGTCTGTTTTTTAATACGATAAGTTCTACTTTTAGTCGAACGTTAAAGTAATTATTGTCGTTGAAAAAGTAAATTTTATCACTAAGAAATGTAAAGTTTCAAAATCATTATATTTCGTCACGACAATATTGAAAATAACAAAAAAAAAGAAAATAAAATCTGAAAAAAAAGAAACAAAATTTAGAAAATTAAAAAAAAGGGAAAAAAAGGAAAATAACAAAATAAATAAATAAAAAAGAAAATAGAATAAAAAGAAAAATAAGTATGGAAATAGAAAAACAGGAAAAAAAAATTAAAAAAAAATTGTTAACAGTAACCGTGCGGCGGTGAACAGTAAATCCGAGAGAAATAAACTGTGTTAAAAAGTCAAATATGATGTGCTGTAATAGGACAAAAAATGGGTGTATAATATACAATCGGTGCACCAAAACAAGTGTGTAAATAATATGATTTGGAACAATGGGCCGGTCTTGTGTACATCTGATTGTATGCGTTAGACGGGTCGGATTTGACCCGCCGACCCGCGCAACAATTTAAAAAAAGTATATATATAACAGCGTTTATTTGCATATAATAAATTCCGTTGGAAATATTAACAAAGAAAGCACTAGACCAATTGGTTCTCTAGTGTGCCTGGTGTGTTCTTTATCATTTTATCACCTGTGTTACCTCTCTTACAGCTTCTCTTAACTTTTCCTTTTCCATTTTACTGTTTGTTTTTTATTTTCTTTCCCTTTTACACTTTTTTTGTTACCTCTCTTACAGCTTCTCTTAACTTTTCCTTTTCCATTTTACTGTTTGTTTTTTATTTTCTTTCCCTTTTACACTTTTTTTCTTATGACAAAAATTTGGGTGCATATTCTCTACCGTACAACACCCGATCTATTTGACCCGACCCACCCCGTTTGACCCTGATTTGACCCGGTCAAACCTTCTTTGACCTGGTCAAACCCCCCTTTGACCAGTTTTTTTTTTTTTTCCAGTTCTTTTTTTCCATTATTTTTTTGTGTGCCGCTTCTTCTATGGTCTAGATGCGAGCGAAGGGAGCCGAAGGCTTCGGAGCGAGCCGTAAAAGTCCAAAATGTTGCCCGCCGATTATTCTTATTTTAGTAATCGGAGCGAAGGCGGAGCCGTAAAATCGAAGCCGAAAGCTTCGTCGAGAAAAAAAAATCTAAAAATATTAAAAAAAAATCTGGAAAAAAAAAAAAAAAAAAAAAAAACTGTAGCACGTGGATCTCACGCGCGGGTCAAATTGGGCGCGTGGGCAGGGCGGGTGCCATCTGCACCGTGGAAGTCTCCACAGGAGACTCACTCCTTCCTTATTTTTTTTCTTTTCGTTCCTTTTTTCGCTTGTTTACTTTCCAGTATTTTTCATTGTTTTTCCATTTCATTTCTAGCATTTTTTATTTATATTTTCATTTTACTGTTTGTGTTTTCTTTTCTTTCCCTTCCCTTTTACACTTTTTTCCTTATTTTTTTCTTTTTGTTCCTTTTTTCGCTTGTTTACTTTCCAGTTTTTTTCATTGTTTTTCCATTTCATTTTTTTTAGTTTTGCCTTTTCTATTACATTTTCATTTTTATTCCATTTTTTATTTCCAATTTCATTTTATGCTGTCAAAAGAAAAAATAATTATTGATATAAAAAAGGTAATAAGAACTTGTACTTTTAGTTATTTGGCCAAGTACTTATTGTTGTAACGAAAAGGAATCATTGATAAAAAGAAGGGTATTATTTTAAAAATATTATTTTTCTTCACGACAATATTTATTTTTGTTCACGACAACCTGTACTTTTAGTTATTTGGTAAAGTATTTATTGTTGTTAAGAAAAATAATTATCGATATGAAGAAAAGTAATTGATGGTCCCGATACGAGTTACTGTTGTATGGGAGGGGGGGGAATACACCAGTTAGGATTTTAAAACTAAACTTCTGAAAATTACTTCAACCGAGTAAAAAGACTCTGTTGGAATCTCACAGCTGAGTAAGCAACCTCAGCTGGAAGAGTGGTGTTGTGCGGAATGTGGTGGAAATTAACAACTCGTAAAACAACTCACGCTTTTGTGCAAGGTCGGTCAAAAACCAAGACAGTTGATAATGCTAAGATCAGTTTGTATGCTGGTTAGAAGGTCACTTGAATATGCAAGAAATAAACAAAATAAACACTAGCACACAGAGATTTACGTGGTTCGGAGAAACCTACTACGTCCACGGGGAGTTGTGAGTCCACACAACTCTATCCAAGTTCTTCTGGACAAACCACTCAGCTTACGCGGGCTGAGCAACCGTTAAGGATAAGTTTGCGGGTACTTATCAACCTTACACTTTAGTTTTCGGGTACTAAACAACCTATCTACTCAGTTGCAGGAAGAGTAGGATCCTAAAACCTTTTCAGGTGAAAGAAAATGGGGTTCCAACTAAAAGCTCGAACACGAAGTGAGCTGTGATCTAACACTCTACGAACTCTCACTAAGTGATGTTCTCAAGGTTCGATCTAAAGACACAAAAACTAACTAACTCTAGAACTCTCAACAAGTGATGTTCTAAGAGATTGAATTCAGTTCAGCTCGTGAAGAATATTAATCTTTCTTTCGCTCTCTGGGTTCTTCTCGCGTGTGTGTCTTTTTATCTTTTTCGAATGAATGAAGGCCTCTATATATAGGCGGAGAGAATCAACTAGCCGTTGGAGGAGCTGTTGATCTCTGTTCTTTGAAAGCGATGGCTTGTCTCTCATCTCTGCAGACTTTCCCGATATAGCATCTGTGCTCTTTTGCTTTCCATCTGAGATAGCCTTGTGTTGGGCCAAATGGGGTAATGACTGAACGGTTAAACCCTCACGTGACTTCCTTTTTTAAATTCAAATCTTAACAACAGACTTCCAACAAGGAGTGGTCGGTTAAGACTTTCGATCTTCAACTAACTTGTTCTTCAGCCGATGTTCTATCTGACTACTAACAGTTGAACTCTCAGCTGACTTCAACTTCAAGCTGTTGATCTTCTTGGTTGAGTTCTACAACTGATGTTCTGAAATTGAACACTCAGTTGTCTTCCTTGTATCTGATCAGTTGGGTTCGAACGCTCAGATGGCTTCCTTTCATCTGATGTTCTCTTCCCCCATACTGCTTTTCATCCGATGAACACTCAGTTGTTTTTCTTACAACTGATGTTCTATCGCTTGAATGTGACTTCCCCTTTTTGATATTCTGAACGCTCAGTTGTCTTCCTCACAACTGATGTTCTATCCGAGTGAAGCCTTGTTGCCATCTTCAGCTGGAGACCTGTAAAGATAAAATCTTGACAATGCTCAAACAGCGAGCCTAACTACTAATATTAGGTTCTGGCAACATCTACTCGGTTGGGGTCAGTTGGTTTTGGAATTCATCAAAACTCTTACTAACAAATTTCCCAACAGCAATGTAACAAAAAATCATTATTTTTCTTCACGACAATATTTACTTTTGTTCACGTACTTTTAATTATTTGGTAAAACAATTATTGTCATACCCCCTCTGTCCATGAATCATATCCCCATTTGGGATCGGACACAAAAAATAAGAAAGCTGATAAAGTTGTTTTGAGTGGGGCAAAAGTTAAAATATAGGGGTAGTAGGATAATGACAAAAAAATAGTTGTAATGACAAAAAAGAGTTGGTATTGACCAAAAAGTGGGAATAAAATTATTGTGATGACCAAAAAAAGGAATAAAGTTGTTAGGTGGGACCACCAATGGCAAAAGATAGTAAATAAAGAAAAAGTAGGAGGATATGATTGTATAAAAAAGTAAGTAGGGATTTGATTCATGGACAAAAAATATGGGTAAGTAGGAATTTGATTCATAAACGGAGGGAGTAATAAAAAGTAATCATTTACATGAAGAAAGGTAATGTTTCAAAAATATTATTTTTCTTCACGACAATGTTTATTTTTTTCCACGTCAACTTGTACTTTTTGTAATTTTGTAAATTAATTATTATTGTAATGAAAAGTAATCATTTATATGAATAAACTTAATATTTCAAAAATATTACTTTTTTTCAAGATAACGTTTACTTTTGTTCACGACAACGTATACTTTTAGTTATTTGGTCAAGTTACTTAATTGAAACTAATAATTGATATGAAGAAATGATTAGAAACTCAAATTTGATACAGAGAGTCTGATTAGAAACTCTGCAAGAACCTATGAATCTAGACTTGATCAAAAAATGGGGATTTTGAGAGGCTAGAAGGAAGAACAAGAGGAGGAACGAACACTCTACTTTTACTGGATCTTCTACTGACTTGTTCTTGCTTGGAGAGCGTGATTCTACTTGAAATTTCTTTCTGCTTCTTCGCGCGTGTATGCTCTCATGTTTTTTGTGTTGTGGAGACCTCTATTTATAGAGAGGGAGATCAAATTAGCCGTTGGAAAAAGCCGTTTGATTTCTGCCAAAAGCATGACACTCCAACTACTCCACTGCAAGCTTTCCTAAAATGACAACTGCGACTAGGGATGGCAATAGGTCGGGTTTTTGTGGGTACCCGCACTTCCCAAAACCTGATGGAACGGGTATGAGAAATATTAAATGGTTTTGGGACGGGTTTGGGTAGGAACATGCAAACCTATGACGGGTTTGGGTCGGATTTGGAGAATTACCTTCGGGTACTTGACGCAACCGTCGTTTAAGTTGCGACAAAATATAATTTGTATTTCACTCCTATGCCTACCCCTAGGAACAACTAGTTGGCAAGTACAGGGTCGATCTCACAGGGAGTTGCTCGCGATAATCTCTGGTTGGGGCACAAAAAAGTTGTGTTGAATATCTATCTACTATAGCCTTGGGCAACTGTCACTATCACCTTTGGCAAATTGCTGAACGTAAATAACTGAAACTTGACAAGCAAAAAGATCAGTAATAAAAACAATCCAGATTTGGTTTCGAATTAATAAGTATAACTTTATCTCGATCATTGGTTCAATGATATTTGCTGCGTAAATGTGTCAGTGGTTATAGGCTAAACTATGCAGGGTCTCCATTGTCACGCCGCCACGTACGCTACATAGTCCGCCTAGTTCCATCCTTATGTTTAAGTCTTGACAGGGACACCCTAGCCAATCCTCTTGCTTGCCCAAAAGTCCTGGGCATAACGCCTTATCAAGCGCATGTTGGTCAAGCAGCATCTGGTTCTAGATTGGCCCACTCCGGCGCATGTGAGATAACGAGGATCTCTGTCCGACATTCACCAGCATTGACACAACTTTGCAGGTCTAGGCCAAGGCTAACAACTCATTCTTGCCGCTCTCAAGGAACGTAAGGCAAGCACGAGAACTTCTTGATAACCCTCCTGCGATGTAGGAATCCGTATGTGCCTAGGGCTCGTTGGCCTTCCGAGTTACCTGTGACCACCGAACTTCTTTGGAATCATTGCCCAATGCCTCGGGAACACACTTATATACAACTATCAAGAACACTTAGACCTCACGAGATTTACAAGTTATACATCATATCATCTATCCTAAACCTGGATTTAAAGGCTTAGCTAGACATAAAGTAAATAACAAAAGCAAAAGAGATAAAGAAAAACATACTTGAATTAATAACGATAAACAAAAGATGTTCGCCCTATTAAGACTTAGCAATAAACGTAAATTGTATCTAAGAATATAAACTGCAGAAAATAAAAGTGTTTCGAAGTGCAGAAAGTAAAAACGTGTGGTAAGTTAAAAGTTGTATCTTGCACCTTGCATGCATGCATATATATAGAGTACAAGAACTAGGGCAAACCCACAAACGGGCCTTCTAGAAAACGGGCTGGCTGCTTCCATGTAAGGATCAATGGACAAGGTTGGAAAGATCTCTTTCCTTATCGCTAAAATCGTGTTGCTGTTGTAGTAGGAAACATCGATCGAATTCTTGTGCTGCAAGGAATTTGTTTCCTTGTAGGACTCTAACAACTGCATCTTCACGCGCCAGCACCGTTGCCCAAGCTCTGCACTCTAACTTCCCCAATCTCTCTGCCATCTCTTGCCCATGGCAGCCTGCACCTTGCCTTCTGGAGTGAAACATATAATCGTCTAGATTGACCATACCACTGAAAGTGGAGCAGCTCTTCATCTTGATTTGGACTTATGCCCTCGGTAGCTTGAGCCACGAGCACGGCTACTATGGTCATTGCATCGTATCGCCAGTTCCTTCTCTTTTTGCATGTTTTGGCTCCAGTCTTGCACAGTTCCTGCCTTTACTTGCCCTGCCAACTCAAGTGTCCTCCCAGACACAAAACAGACACAAAAGACACTAAAATAGACTCGACCTAGACCTAAAACACACATGACAAGAGGACAAAATATGAGCTCGTAAGTACCCGCTACCCAAACTCATTTATATATATATGTAAGATAAATGATATTATTATATTTATAATTTATTATATAATTATAAATATTAGTATAAATAGTAGATTTAGGGTTTTATCTGATTTTCTTAATCCACACACACATTCCGTAAGAGTCAAGTTTTTAATATTTCTCCTCTATATTTGCAAATCTACTTTCGAAATATGACGACACAATGGCAACATCAATAATTCATAATCTTCTAGTTATGTTTTAAGATTTTGTGAGTTCGTAGTACTTGGCTTTGGGATTAATTTTAGTGAAATTTTCTACTGATGTTTATGTTTTAACTATTTTTTTAATATTTTGTTATTTGATGTTTAATTTTTAGTATTCGAGTTTTTAGCGGGTAATAAACGGGTATTATTCATTGGGTTCGGATCGGGTATGAGTTTTAAAATTATCTTTTAATCGGGTTCGGGATGGGTTTGGGTGTGAAAAATTTTCATAAGGTTTGGATTTGGAAAATGCTTAATGGGTGGGTACCGACCCATTACCATCCCTAACTGCGACCATCGCTTTTTGCGCGTCTCTATGGTCGGTCCATTTATAGTAAGTTACAAGCTGTCTAGTACTTCAGAGTAGATTTGAATTTGAAATTCAACTCTTCTTTTTTCAACGTCTTCAAAGTCTTCTCTTCTTGGCTTTGTGATGTTTGACTCTGACACAACTGCTCGACATGCATGGGTTGCACGGTTCGGTTATAGAGTTAACTGAGTTGTGGTCTAACTGACCAAGTTCTTCTCGAACTGCCTTCTTCAGTCTGGCTGACTTCTTTTATTTGTTCCTGTAAAGATAAAATCCCTATGCTCAAACAGTGAGCTCTAACTAAGTTCAGACTCATGGCTTCATCTACTCAATTTGAATCAGTTAGATTTTAAAATAAATCAAAATATTTACTAATTTTCCCAACACCTTAGTCCTGATAGCAATTCATCAATTCGTTAGATTAGACCTTTGTTAATCTTTCGTCTTCAAGTCCATTGTGCTTCATCTTTCAATTTAGCAAATTTGAGAAACGATTTTATTATTATACGCAATCTTAGCTGAATAGCTTAGTTTTTTAGAGGATTTATTATTTTATAATACTTTTCCCTATATAATGGTACTTTTACTTTTTTTTTCCGTAACGGAGTTCATTAATTTTTAATGAATCACATTTGTTCCATTTTAAGGCATCATGATTACTGCTCCCTCCTATTCAAAATATAAGTCTTTTTAAATTTTTGTAACTTTTGCAAAATATAAGTCATTCCAGCATTTTTTACCTTCTAAATTTATATTTACCCTTAATTAACTCACATCAAAATTCACATTTTCACTATTCAATAATTTCAATTCATAATTAATTAAGGACAAATTTGATAAAAATAAATTTTTTTAATTTGTGTGCACAATTCTAAAAAGACTTATATTTTGAATAGGAGGGAGTATTACATTGTTTTAATTTACTTGCCTTAGAAGCATTGAAGAGTTGTGAATCTATGATCAATCGAACATGTAAAGTTTTGATTTTTGTTTTTTTGGTATTATTGGTTCGGAGTTTTGCGGTGTGATTGGGGCTTTTAATTGTCGATTATAATCTGCTATTGAAATCTGGAGGTAGTTTTGTGTTCGAGCTAAAGACGGTTATTTAATTTATTAAAGGTGTAATTAAAGTGGCAATTCGTTATGAGTGTATTGGAGGTGATTTTTGATTTCAGAAAGTATAATAATATGGGGAGATGTATAGGGGAGCTAATTGTTAAAACAGGACCGTAATTAGTATTTTCAGAAAAAGGACTATATGTTACGAAATTTGAAAATGAGAACTATATGTTACAAAATTTGAAAATGAGGACGATAACTTTTTTTTTTTTTGCATTTGAACTCTTATTTCGAGCCCAAAACCAATTATTTGGAATTTTTAGTGACGCCTAGGCCCATTGCTGATGTGATCGTACCATATCACCTTTTTGGCCTTTTTTTGTTATTATTGATTGTTTTTAGCATATTTGTTATTATAGAAAGAAATAAAGAAAGAAACCAATTATTTGTCACATTTGCAGCCTAAAATAAAAATAAGGAAATGACGAGTTTCTTTCATTTTGAGTCCTTATTTTTATTTTAGACTGAAATGTGGCAAATAATTAGTTTATATAATTGGTTTCTTTTTTTTCTTTCAATAATAACAAATATGCTAAAAAAAATGATAATAACAAATAAAGGGAAAATAAAATTTGCCAAAAAAGTTGACACAGTACGACCACGTCAGCAACGGGCTCTAGGTGTCACCAAAAAATCCAAATAATTAATTTAAGCCCGAAATAAGAGTGCAAATACAAAAGTGGAAGTTATAGTCCTCATTTTCAAATTTTGTAACATATAATCCTTTTTCTAAAAACATTAAAAGTTACAGTCCTGTTTTAACAATTAGCTCTAGATTAATGGCAGAGATGAAATTGGATTAGTTTTGCCTTGAGAAGAAAGAATTCGTTGTTGCTTCAACCTCCTCGGTTTCGGAAAAAAGTAGCACCATTATTACGACAACTAAAAAGTTACTATTAACATATTTTCAAAAAGAAATATTAGCATTACACAACAAACTGTGATGCTAATATTTCAAGAGATTAGGTGAGGAGCCATGATTTCTGGCATATGTCAAATAACTTTTTCCAACGGCTACTTCCTCTCCCCTCTATAAATATAGGTCTCCCTTCATGCGAGAAGACTAACAAACGAGTGTATAAGATTTCAAAGCAAAGAATTCTCCAAGCAAGAAAGCTTTCCAGAAGCACAATCGCAGTATTTTCATTCATCGCCTTGTGCTTCCTTTTAGTTTCTCAAAACCCTTGTTCTTGATTGAGTCTAGAAGTCCTTTTCCACGTTCTTCCTAAGTAGATTCACTGTAATTAGTTTGAGTCTCTTAATCTTAGAAGGAAACCTCCACTGCAGAGTGTTGCAGGTCTCATTAGTTGGAAAAACAAATCCAACCCCATTTCTTAGGTCCATTTGAACTCGCAATCAAAAAACTAGGTCGTTGTGAATTCGTAATCACAACTTAAGTTTTGTTCAAACCCGAAATTGGACTCTAGGTGTTGTTCGAACCCGTACTCGAACTTGTTGGGAAAATTAGTAAAAGGTTTCGAATGATTCCAAACCCAACTGACCCCAACCGAGTAGATGAATGCCTTTAGTCTGATCTTAGCTAGTGCTCACTGTTTGAGCGTAGAGATTTTATCTTTACAGGGTTCAAGCAGAAGAAGACAACCAGACTAGATTGAAGAAGAAAGTTCGTGAAGAACTCAGCTGAGACCCAAACTCAGCTAAGACCAAGACTCAGCTGAGACCCATACTCAGTTGAGACCTTAACCTCAACTGACGCACGAACTCAGTTAGATAGCAGCTCAGTTGACTTCTCAACTGAACCACGCAGCTGAAGGCATACAGTTCCAGTGTGAAGAGAAGTTTTGTTGAAGTCAGACATCGCAAAGTGGAGAAGAGAAGACTTTGAAGACGTTGAAGACTGAAGAGTTGCAATCCAGATTTGAATCTACTCAGAAGCATAAGTTAGTTGGAGAACTTATCATAAATGGACTGACAACAGTGATGTGCAAAAAGTAACGCTCGTAATTTCTATTTTAGGAAAGTTTCCAGAAACGCAGATGGAGTGCTATGCTTTTGGCAGAGGTCAAACGACTCTTTCCAACGGCTAGTTAGATCTCTCTCTATAAATAGAGGTCTCCACATTCAAGCTTTGTGCGGAAACAAGGAAGAGAAATCCAAAAGTAAAGAAGCAGCAGATTACTACTCTTCAGCAAGAATACCTTCGTCGGAGTCCAGTCGAAGTCGAGTGTTTATACCTCCTCCTGTTTTTCCTTCTAGTCTCTAAAAAAGCTCCTTCTTTGATCGAGTCTAGAATATAGGTTCTTGCTAATCTTGTTTCCCCAACAGACTCTCTCCCAAAAGATCGAGTCTGTAGCCTTGGGAAGAAGCCTCCACTCTCCTCACTGTTGAAGGCTTGTTGGATATTCCCCCCCAAATCCAAATCCTTAGGTCCGACTTTGAACCCGTAATCAAAGTCACTAGGTCCCTTGGAACCCGTAATCCAATACTAGGTCCCTTGGAACCCGTAATCCAATACCAGGTCCCTTGAAACTTGCAATCCAGGATAAGTCCCTTAGAATCCGTAATCTAAGACCAGGTCCATTAGAACCCGGAATCTAATACCCAGGCTGTGCACTTGCCCAAAAAAGTGTTGTAAGGTCTTGTCCAAACCCGTAATTGAACTGGTTAGATTTGCTTGGAATCCGTAATTCAAGTGTGGAGTTTGGTAAGCACGCTTAAACTTATCTAGTAGATTACTTCCCTGAAAAGGAAGTCGTGGATGTAGGAGGTCGATCACTGAACCACGTTAAAATATTGTGTCCTTTACATTCTATATTTACATTCAGTTTACCTAACCAACCGACCCAGCATATTGCATACAAACTGCATATTTACAAACTGCACTAATTTGGGAACTTGACCTTCCCCGTTTTCACAAAGGTTTCAGTTTTTGTAACGAGTCTAAACTCCACCAACTTCCACAACGCAAAACTGTTTAAAATCTCAGTTGGTGCATACAGCTGACCTTCAGGCATAGGAGACAGCTGTGTCCCCAACTATGTTATCAGCTCCAACTAAACAACTCAGTTGTAGAACAGCTCCAACTGACTTTTCCAGTTGTCGAGCCAATTGACCCGAGCAGTTCAACTCAGTGAAAAGACTTTTAGCAAAACAAAAATTGCTACTGGTGTATTCCCTCCCTCCCTATACACCAGATACTTGTTACTGATACCATCAGAACTGTATAGGCTGTTTGGTGCCCGCAGACCAAAGTTAACGTTTGGGAAGTACGCGAAAACTTTTCTAGTTTACCAACCCGAAAAGTTGGTCGTGGACGTAGGAGGCTTTCTCTAAACCACGTAAAATCGCTTGTGTCATTTTTCCTTTCAATTATTGTTTTTAGTTTCACTAACTCACTAATTTCATACAAACTTGTTTTATCAAACTGCAATAAGTCTTGCGAACTGACCATTGCCAAAAAGGTTTTTCAGTAAAGTAACAAGAAACAAATTTCCACCACATTCCGCGCACACACTCTGAAAACCACAGTCAGGCTGATACAGTTGATCCTCAGTCTAAGAAGTCAACTGCGTTTCGAACTGAGTGACTGCTCCAACTAAGTTTTACAGTTGTTGAGCTATCGAACTCCAGAGTTAGAAAAAGTTTTAAAAATTCTTATTGGTGTATTCCCCCAATACACCAATTAACTCATTACTGGGACCATCAAAAGGTATTGAATTGTTTTAGAACATAGTTTGAATAATTTAAATAATTTTTAAATTTTTAAATAAATTCAAATAATTAGCGAATAACACTATAGGGCTTAAGGATGATAACAAATAGTATAATTATTTTCTAATTAAATTTTGATAAGAACCGTAGTCGACATGACGATTCCGACCAAGAACTATGGGGTAGATGAGCCGATTCTAAACTGACGGTTCAACTTTTATTTAAAAAAGAATTATTTTAATTTCATAATGCAGGATATTTAATGATGGTCCTGATAATTTTCCCAACATTTAACTTCACTTTATTCTTATAGTCAATCTTCAATAAAGGAAAAACGACTCTTAAGTTGAATCTTTTAGTTTTTAAGAAATAGAAGGAGACGAGAGAAGAAGGGGGCGGTGAGAGAGAAAAGATAGCGAATATACTATAACGGTTAAGGACGAGAACGAATAGTGCAATTACTTTCTAATTAAATTAGGATTAGAACCGTGGTAGACGGGACGATTTCGACCTGGAAACGTTGGAGTAGACGAGCGATTTCAAATGACGGTTTAACTTAAAAAAATATTATGTTAATAACTCATAAAATTTAATTAAAAGCTAAAGATATTTAATAGTCAAAAAATTTTATGACCATTGTCTAATATATTTGATAATCTTATTAAATAGTAATAAATTTCCGTCAATTTTTGACGGATCACAATACTCTTTCCGTCCACGAAATGGTTGCCATATCGTGGACGGCACGGGTTTTAAGAAAATGATAGATAGTAGTGGATAATAGTGAGTATTGTTGTGAGTGGAGTAAAGGTTCTACAATAAATGTGAGTGAAGTAGCAAAAGTGACAACCATTTCGTGAACAAACTTAAATAGTAAACGTGGCAACCATTTCGTGGACAGAGGGAATAATAATGATTAATTTGATTAAAACAATAAGAATTTTTAAACTCCGGTTTTCCTCAATAAACTTTTAATTTTGCTTTAAAATACATAACTTTAAATTGTTTGTAATTTCCCCAAAATCTGGATTTTGGCCAGATCGAAGAGAAAATGACATGGCGTCGGAAAAAAAACGATATTGTTTTGACTATATTTATCTCTAAACTTATGTGATTTTAAATTTATAATTGAAAATTTAATTTTTATTTGTTTTATTACTTATATTAAATTGCCCACAAAAATCAGAACTGTGGTCGACGGGCTAGTTCCGACCTTCTGAACCGGCAATTCAACTTATTTTTGTTTTTGAAATTTTATGTTAATTCATAATGTAGGATATTTGTGAATATTAATTTGCTTAATTTGATAAATGATTAAAAAATCCAACGACACGATTCAACTTGAAAAATAAATAATACTATTATTTATTATTTATACTATTTATTATTATATAGGTTTTGAGAAAGGAACATGCAGTTGAATAACTTTCATCGGTATGCGATGGTACGAGTGTATAAATTTCAAACGAGTTCAGTTAACCCTAAACACATTGTTCCTAATTGTATGACTAATGGTCGTGGTGATGTTGTCAATAGCTATGTCAAAAAATGTCAAATGGGTAGAGAAACAGGTATGAAATTACTAACGATTTTCATAAACTTAATTATAAACTAAAGATTATTACCTTCCAAAAAAAATTTATAACTACCAAACATATTGCGTCTAATAATTACTCTCTCCGTCATGTTATTATTGGCCTGTATTTCTTTTTGAGTTGTTCCCCGTTATTTTTGTCTTATTTCCTTTTTTGGAAATAATTAGGAGATAACTAATTTGTTAAACAATCCAATTTACACCTTTCATCATACTTTTCCACCTCATTTTTGTGCCATTCACTATTCTTTTTATCTCTCTATTCACTTTATTTCACTATTCACTCTCTCTCTATCCACTTTATTTACTTTAAAAACTCTACAAAATATACTTTCTACTCTTAATTGTATTTTTCTTAAACTACGTGCTCAAAAGAAATAGGTCAAGTTTGGTGAGACGGAGAGAGTATAATTTTTCTTAATAAATAATAAATCCATGTTTAGAGAAAATTGTGATTTTTCGAGAATTTGAGAGAATTTACTTCAACAGCTTACGCCACTTGCAATCAATTAACAAATCACATACTCGTCCACTTTCTTCATGGACGGCAGCATCCACATATATGAGAGAAACCTCATAAACGAACAAAGCTTACAAGAAAAATAATTAATGTTCAAAAAACATCAAAACTCCCAAAAAAAACAAAGAAAGAAAGAAAGAAAGAAAAAAAAAAAAAAAAAAAAAAAAAAAAAAATAATAATAATAATAATAATAATAATGAAAACCCCAACAAAAGCACAACACAGCCTGAAAATCCAATAAAATCAGTTGACAAAACGGCATTTCTTCCTGATCTCACCCTGCTTGCCGGTGAGAACCTCAATGCGGCCCATCTTCACCATCGCCGCCGCAAACTTCTTGGCCCACACTCCATTACTCTGAGCATTTCTCGCCACCAGTTTCGCCGTCAACGGGCTGCTCTGCAGCACCTGGTCCGTCGTCAGAAGCCCCCGGTTCGCCTTCAGTCCGACGTAGTACTTGTTGTCCAAACAAACAGGCGTGATCGGATCAAGATTCACGGTGGGGTCCACCTTGCTGTTAGGCGCCGGCGCCGGGCACTTCCTTTTCAACGAAGCGGCGTATTTCGGGTCGAGGGTCGGATCGATCGTCGGGTAGAGGCGGCTGGAGAAGGAGCTGCAGTGCGAAATACCGATGGAATGGGCGCCGGAGAGGGTAACCATCTCGTCGAGGGAGAGGCCCTTGGCGGCGAAGTTGTCTCTGAGAGAGGTGGCGTTGAAGAAGGGTGGCGGCAGGCTGAGGAGGGGCTCGTCTACGGAGGAGACTCTGCCGTCGCGGCGGCCGGACGGGACGCTGTAGCCTATGTTGCCGAGTTTCCAAGCGCTGTCGCGGGCGGCGAAGGCGAGGACGTCGGCGCAGGAAACGGTGTTCGGGCAGTGGCGCTCGAGTTCAGCTTTGGCGGCGTCGATCACTTCGAAACCGCGGAGACTTCCCTTATTTGGTATACTTTCCTTCTCCGACCTCAGCCCATCCAGCAACACTGATGCATCGCATCCCTGCATGCACCAATCAAACATGCACCTTAGTAACTCAATTTTTCATGTGATTTTTGTTTGGTGGTAGGGACTTTTGCACAAATTACTCATAGCGACTCTTTGCACAAATAGTGACTTGTGTAAAATACTCATAGATCGAGCTAAAGACCTCGGGTGTAATTTTATTTTTCTCTTTTTATTCTTATAAATATATCAAATTGTCAGTATTTTGTGCGAATTATTGTGCAAAAGACGCCTTATCAAATGGAATTACAGAAGAAAATGTCTTCTCAACAAAAAACTTAGGAAGTGAAAAAACGCTATTCCCTCAAATGATTTTTTCTGCGTCTGCCGTCTACCACTGCCTTAGTTAGTGGGTGCTCACACTCCATGTTAATCAGGATAATATTCATATATTTTGCAATCTGCTATGGCATGCATCTTCTAAATATTGCCACGCGACACGTTATATACAAATATGATGCAATAGAGGATCTGACTTGTAATTAAAATGGACATACCCTGACGAAGCAGTCGTGGAAATGCAGCCTGATCAGGCCAGCACCGAGGCCGGGGTTGAGAGTTACGAACTTGTTGACGTATTTTTGGACAATGGCTTCTGCAGGGGGGCAAGATTTTTTGTAGAAGCCGACTTTAAGTGGCGAAGAAGAAACACTTGAAACAAAGACAATGAAGAAAGAGAGAAACACAACTGCTGCCATGGTTGAGGAAGCCATTAATGTTGATGACTGTACTTGCGATGAATGGATTGAGTAGAGTAGAGTAGAATAGAGTTGCTTTATATAGGGATTCATGTGGACTTGCGACGTGTGTCTAAGTAATCAACTTGCATTCTTTATATGATGTGGCAAATATTTATATTAATGTTTGCTTTCTTTATCTCAAACAAAACTATATATAATTGCCAATGGTATCTTATATTTATAATGTTATTCTGACTTTTAATTAATTCCTATTGTGGCATCAGCTACATGTATGCAGGTTATTTTGAGTAGGCAATTCTGTACTTGTTATAATATGTGTTCCAATCTTATTATTGGAATTGGGAAATATGAGATGGACTATCAAGTGATTTTTAAGTTGATTTTGTTCGGTATGGCCATGCCACTCTTTTGTCAAGGGTGATCAAAATAACTGAAATCCAAAGATTCAAACGGAATCAAACCGAAATATAAAATTCACTTCGGATTTTTCGGATTTCAGATTCAGATCGGATTTCATTATCTCAAAATTTTGGATGGAATTGGATCTGGACTTTCCGAACAAATTTGAAATCCAAATTTTATATATATATATATATATATATATATATATATATATATTATTTAATATTAATAATTTAATGTCTCCTAAACCCTTAAAAGAAAAAAAATCTAAATTATGTTTTAATTTCCAGTTTCTTAGGTTTTTATGAATGTTCAGTATTGCAATTTATTGATTGGATTATGTTTGCTATAATATTTTTGTTTATGTTTTTAATGAGATGAAAATAAATGAATAATTACTTAATTATATTATTTTAATTTCTGGATTTTTTTTATAGAGAATTTCAGATTTTTCCGATTGGATCGGATGTAGGGTTAAAATTGCGGATTTTTTCGGATTTCGGATCGAATCGGATACTATTTTTATTTTTATATTTAAATTCGATTATCGGATCGGATCGGATTGAACAAAAATCCGATCCATAATCCAAATGCTCACCCCTATCTTTTTTTTAAAAAGAAAATAGATATAAAATGTATCATGAGGTTGCCGTACTTTGATTTTTTTATATTCATTAAATTTCTGTACAATTTTTTCTCTTTGATTTTAATGAATTCTTATTTAACGAAATGTTAATTTTTTTTGTTATCTAATTTACGCGTATAAAATATAACAATCACAATAAACATATACTCCCTTCGTCCTGTGGATATTGTAACATTTCTTTTCGGCGCGGACATTAAGAAGAAGATTATTAAGAGTAAAATGGTGTTTAGTATAGTAAAAAAAATAATATAAATTATTTTTAAAATGAATAAAATGATATAAAGTGCTTTTGATGTTATATAAAGTGATTTTAAAGTGAATAAAATGATTTTTTTTTAATTTTTTCCATAAAAGAAAATGTTACAAGATGAGTGAAACAATCCAAAACGTAATATGTTACAAGATGAACATGACGGAGGGACTGAGATATATTGAGTGTAATGTATAGGATAGGGGTTAAAAATTTTCAATTCTTTCCCATTTCCTTCTTTTTGTCTTCTGGGGATGACCTAGTGGTAAAAGTAGTTGCTTGAAACTGAAAGATCTCAGGTTCAAACCCCATGAATCGCTTTTATAGGTCGAGTCTGTCACATTTGTACAGTAAAACCTCTATAATTTAATACCATTGGGACATTGAAATTTTATAGTTTTAGAGAGATATTCATTAATCAATAAATTAATAATTTATTAATTAAAGGAGATACTTCATAATAGAAGATTGTTCAATCACCTATTAGATTATCCGGGTGAAAAATGAAACATATTTAGATATCCAAAACTTAGTAGATTTTGTACATACCATAATTGAAAATGTAGTTAAAGATAAACTTAGGACGATAGAGTGGTATAAACCGTTTACACAAAAGAAATCAATAATAGCGTAAAAGCCCTTCATAATTTATTAATGTTGTGTGAGAATGCCACACCAGAGCTTTTTGAATGTCGTGAGAAAAGTTAGAGATGAAATTCGTTTTGACAAATAATAAATAATTCATACTATCCTAAGTTATCCTAGCTATCTTTGCAATTTTAAGAAATGATTAATTTATGATTTTGTTAGTACCATATATTTATATAAGGGTCTTTTAAAAATTATTATCTTATTAATTTATCGAAATTATTAATTTACGTCCAAGGTCCAACTCGGGACCGAAGAAAATTATTATCTTAGAGAGGTTATTAATTAATCGAGTATAATTTAAGGAAGTTCTAATGTACTTGGAAAGTGTGATTGACCTGTCCTGTGTGATTTGCAGGCTACTGCACATGGACAATGATTTACTAAGTGCGCACCAACGATGACGGTTGTGGGCTCTCACAATATTTTAAAAAATAAAAAAGTAATGTATAGGACGACAACTCTCGCATGAACTGGGATGATTCCTCGGTGTGTTTTTTCCTTTTTGAGTAAGTGGAGAGCATTACTGTTTCATTATTGACATGCAAATAAGGAAGTGGATAATAATAAGTATAAAGAATAAATGATTGTAAATTTCTAATCAGTTCCCTTGTGACATTCTTTTCACTATATAATATGATTTGCCAACATAAAGTCAAAATCCTCAGCTTTGAATATTCATGTAGGTAGACTAATTCTAAATTTGATTTAGCTTGCATATAGCTTTTTATTTGATTAATTATATGTACTATTTTATGGGTTTCAGATTGGATGAATGGGACAATATCTCTACGTGACTTAAAGGGCCAGATTATTATTTGGTCAAAACTCAAATGGAACAAGATAATGTTGTGCTCCACCGACTGCCGCTGCGAAAAATGATCGGAGTTTGAGTTGAAATTGGAATCAGTAAATTTTAATGATGGCCTCTCTCAACCTATTTTAACACCGGTAACACTCCCCCATCCCATTTCATTATATACCACCCATTTTTCTTATTTGGAGATCCCATTTTCTAAAAACTACAACAAAAATAAACATCTCATTATAAGTCATAAATTACACCACATGCCACATCGACAAAAACAATATTTAGAAGGAAAATTGAAAAATCCTACTTTCAAACAGTACACCCAATTGCTCAAAAGCATAATGAGCTAAACAATACCATCTCGCTTCTTTTTTTTTTTTTTTTTCCTACTTAGTTTGACAAAAATACCCCAAAAAACTAATCTTTCCAACTTAAATTTGAAGTACTAATTTTCTTAACACTCACTCAAATCTCGCCAATTGAGTACAATGAAATGAGACGAGGGAGTATACTTATTTGTGTTCAATACTCTTATATTACACCTATTTTAATTCTTGAACAAATAACTGCCCCAAGGACCAACAGTCAAAGATGGGGAGCATACAATCCAAACAACTTTAATACACTGAATATAATAGCTAAAGGTATCTCTAAAAAAATTAAACTGAAGCACTTGAACAGTTGAACTAAATCTGACCTATAGGAACATATACCAAAATCCTTCCCACAATCTCTACAAAAAGAATATAATTGAAATACATTTCAATTGTCTCATTTTGTATGTCCCCGCATCAAA
Source organism: Schizonepeta tenuifolia (assembly GCA_029490685.1). Lineage (NCBI taxonomy): Eukaryota > Viridiplantae > Streptophyta > Magnoliopsida > Lamiales > Lamiaceae > Schizonepeta > Schizonepeta tenuifolia. The sequence goes on from CM055959.1 coordinate 59,407,439, forward strand.
ACTACAACGCGTCAAATGCAAAAGGCAAGGTAAACATATATTCTCAACGTATCTTACTATCCTCTCAAGGTGGTTTTCCATAGGAGCATCAATGAGTCTCAAATCACAAACACACCTGCAGATCATACAACAGAAGACTTGAATTAAATAAAACTACAATGAAAAATCGGATGCCAATGCTTTGTGATAGCAGGTCAACACATTAGTAAACTTTCAACAATCATCCTAACGAGATTTTACATAGCTAGATACTCTAATACTGTGTTACTCGAAAAGAGGTTGCTTTATAGTAGCTTGAAAAGAGAATGTTGCATTAGAAACACACAAGATAATCTCTACCACTTTTTTCATTCTGAATGAACTGAATACATGCTGCAGAACAAAGTCATGCCTAAGAAAAAGTCAGTAGCATTTACCATCAGCTTCCTCCCTTCTGCTTGAGAGTGATCTTGTCGCCTAAGCTGAGTGCAATTCCCTGCGTCTTGCTCCTTATCCTAATATATCCATTCAGCTTCTCATCTGCCTGCTTTTCAACACTGACATTTACCAAAGCATCCTCCCCGAATACACTCTTCGCATACAAATTAGCAGCCAAGAATCCACAGTCACCATCTAAAGCAGAACTGGGGATAATCATGCAAACACAATAAAGGTATTATGAGTCACCAGTCAGATTTAGACATTATGAAGAAGAGTAAAGTACAATTGACAAGTGAAGGCCAGATATTATGTTTTAGTGGCCTTGCTTCCAAAGTTGAGCAATAAAGCAAGATTTATCGTTGCACAAAAATAAACTGAAAAACATATCTTTATTGCACATGTATTGGACTCATATTTCCTGCATCAGATGAAAGGACTATTTTGTCTGATAGAAATGGACATAATCATTTTAACAGAATTTCAACAAAGCCAGCCTAATTGATCAGCACCTCTCTAAGACAACAGCTATCATAAAATGATCCAAAAATGATGCACATCTCTGACAGCAGATTCACTAATTCAGCCAGCGTGCATTATGGACACAGCTTAAGAAAATTACCATTTTAAGCAGTATCAAATTCTGAAAATGGAAAAAACCTCTAAAAATTGGAATAGTCACACAATTCTTCTGAATAGATGGGAAATGAAAATGAGGGAGCTTAAACTAAAGCATCATTTTGTAGAAATAGTAAAAAGTCATTGTTGTTTCAACCCAACCTATTCAATCATCTCGACTTGCAGAAAAAAGGTTTATAATTCCATAAACACCATAGAAGCCTTTGCCTATATTGTAGCAGCAGAAACAAATAAGAGATCATAAAATTACTTACGATGGAGTTAGGCATCTCATGTTGGTTGATTTGATAATATGATCAAGGAATTCTTTTTCATTTGTTATAGTGGTATTTACGGCAACCTGCATAAAGAAAGAAGGAAATTGGAAAACGGAAACAATATTGACCAAAGAAAGTTATACAAAAAGCATTGGTACAGCAAGGGAATAGCTCTACTGGTTAGAGCTGATAGATGAGATGAAAGAAAAAGCATAACAGATACAAAAAATACACAAAAATTGAGTTATGAGCTTCAGAGAAAGTAGTTTAAAAAAAAAAAAAGGAAAGGAAAAAACGGTATGATCCAGATGTAATGTTAAAAGTAAAAATAACAATGTGTAAAGTGGTTAGACTACAACTACAGAGAGGGAAAGAAAAAAGAAAAAAAGGAAACACAAAGATGCCAAGAAATTACACATACATGAAAATGTGCAAGAGTAAAGATCTGATAAACATGTTTAGTAGTTCATTACAGTTATGCACATTAAAACCAATCAGGCAACATTAAAACCAATCAGGCAACATGATGTCTCGTGTAAAGGTTTTCTTGCCATCTTGCTTTAGGAATAAAAGAAAAGTGGCTAGACTCATAAAGCTCATATTCAATCAAAATCAATCACATCATGCACATTAAAAACAATCAGGCAGCATCCAATTTAAAGAACTACAATGCTTGCAGTACATAGAGTTCAAGCAATTGATTATCCCTAATTGCAGTGTCACTTGTCAAAATAATGTAGACAGTGGAAATACCAGGTATGACTGTTAAACTGAATAATGACAGCAAATAAGAGATAACAATACCTTATTTTCCCATTCAAATTCTGCCCACATGGTCCTAAAAGCAGTATCACTACAAACAGCAGGAGATATATAGTCCATGATATCAATATGGATATCATTGAGGACAACAACACTCCGCTCGAGCACATTTGATGTCTCATAGACAATATTTCCAAATATGACTCCAGTTTCAGTTGAGGACACCTTAATGTTTGCTTTTATTTGCTTGCTCGATTCAGGTGCCAAAGTATAATTTTGCGGACGCTCAACAAGCTTAAGATCTCCCATCGTTGCTAATTCTAAACACAAGTTCTGAAGGGTCTCTTTAGTTCTATTGATAATTGTGACATCCAGGACAATATCGTAATGATGAACTGTCACATAAGCTTCAGCATACACAGGATCACTAAATCCTGTGAGTTGAATGATGCGATTGAGCTTATTTGCATCATCAGTATCCTTAACAAATTCCCCAGTAGCACGTTTTAAATCATCTTGGACCTCATCTTCTAGCTCCAACTGGCTCATCCCCTGGAATGTAGACAACAATGGTAGTCATAAACAGCTTATTCATAGAAAGTGTCTATAGGCTCTCTTGCCACACAGATAAAGTCCAGTACCAGATTATTTGCATGGTAATAGGACTACATTACAACATGCAGAAATGGTAACCAGTAAAAAAACAAAGATGACATTTAGAATGGGTTTCTTCCAATTTCCCATATATGCATCTTGAGAAAGTAGGTAAGGAGAACCTCTAGATGATCTCATACCAACAATTATGCAGTAATGCATAAAGTAGGAGACAAAAGTAAATATGCCAAAAGCATGAGAAGGTACACATTATACAGAAATTTACCATGTTGAATCACTTTTATTCTAGGAACCAGCCACTAATTTCCACCTTATTTTAAGTAAGAAATGCCCTGAATTTCTCACATTAAGCAACTACTTGTAGATACTCACCTTTCATTTAGCTCTATTCCAATTATATCCATTTACTTATCATTTGGAAACTTAATTTCTGAACTCCATAAACCTAAAAATGTTTTTTGTTAGTTCGTTCAATTGGTTTAGGTATTCAAGAGCTAAATTATCATGAACATAACCTAAGAGAAAAAACTTTGTTAGAAAAATACTATTTGAGAGCATTCTAAACACGAGTGTTAGGAACTTCTGCAAAGAACCAACTGTTTAAAAGAAAAGTTTATAGGAAAGATTTTGGTTCAAAAGCATTTGTTAGGATTTATTTGTATTACAGAATATATAGAGGAATAAAAACATAGTGTGCACAAGGAACTCTGGTACAGAACAAACACAAAACATAGGAAGGATGCAGCTTTTTACCTTTCTGCTTTTCAAATGGTAGAAATCAATAAGGTCATCAGGCTGCGAATGAGTAACCTGAGCCTTAGCTTTATTTTCTTCAGTTTCACGAAGCTGTTTATCAGAGAGCATTTTGACAAAACTCTCGCGGCAAGACTTCAGCCAAATCTTCCTCACAGCATCCCCTGTGTTACACAGCAACCTTATACAGAGAACAATCCTGTCATACGAATCATTATCAATTGGGTGCGGCAGAACTGAAGATTGCCCAAGCTGTAGGATCGAGACCATAATCAACAACGCATTGCTTGAAGCTTTGTTCACTTCAATCTTTGATGGTTGGACCTCCTCCAATCTTAGATAGAGCTTTGCTAGGGTGCAGGTAACAACTGCCCCAAGGAAAAAGTCACCAGTCAGAAGAAGAGATCTCAAGTTCCCAGTGGTCAAAGATCCTTGTACTACAGCTGGAGCCGAGAAAGCAGTCTCAGAGGCAGCACTTTGAGTTGCATAAGTCCCATCAGCAAGGATAGCCGGTCTTCTAGATGAAACAGTAATCGAGGAAGCCTGCTGGGATTTCTTTGAAGAATCGGTAGCTTCCTCATTTTCGGAGACTGAAAAAAATGGTAAATCTCCAAGACACTGTTTTATAGTTGAAATAGCACTCTCAACTTCAGAAAGGGATAAGGAATACTCTCCAATAATCCAAAGAGCACAGGAACAAACTCTAGCTGCTCTAATCTGATAAAAAGTATCCAGAAGCCGGGTGACAATAGATACCCTTAACTTAGGGTTGGTTTCAATTATCTCTCTAACAAAAATGATAACATCCATTGCAGAGGCTATATTGTTGTCTCCCAAGAAATCCATCAACAAATGGACCACTGTACTTGCCACTTCAGGGAACTTTATTGCACAAGAATGGATTGCTTGAATGAGCATTTGACGATACTCCCCATTCTTCTCAAGCTCCCCGCTTTGTGTTTTCATGACTTCCTTCTTCAGAGTAAGAACTACCTCATTGACATTGCGAGGAGTTATCAGTTCCAGAACAATATCAAGTGTTTTCCTTCGGATGTCGAGGTTTGGACTAGACAGTGCCCGAAGGACATCCATTATCAACTCAACCATAATATCACGGTGAGAAGACTTGAGTTCATTCAGGCGATCAAGCAGAATCAGCTTGACGTTATTATCACTCTGTGAAAGAAGAAGCTGACAATATGTGTTGGCTGCAGCTCGAATAGCAGTCGGAGCAGAAGACAAAGAAACAAGGGTTCCAGCACACTCATAGACAACGGCAGCTGAAGGGACAGTCAATAAGGATATAATGATCTTAATATATTTCCCTTTTTCAGCCTTGTTTGTCCTGCAAACTTTTCGGATCAGCTCCAAAACAACCATCTGCAATAGTTCACCCCAATCTGATACTCTGTCAACATTCGTCGACAGGTAGTTAATAGCACGATCCTGTGCACAGTTAAAAAGCATCAGAAATGCATTCCTCTTAGTCGATGGATCCTGCTCTGACAAAAGAAACTTCTCGATAGTCTCTGGTGCATCTACCAAGAGCTGTTCACCATTTGGGAGTTTGTAAATCGACATTACAGCAAGAATGGCATTTCTCCTAATATAGGGGTGTCTGTGCTCCAAGTTCTGGAGGATTGAGGGTATCAAAGGTTCAATGATCTCCACTTCATTGAGCCGGCAAAGGAATCTCAGGGTCACGCCCCTGATGTATTCATTAGGATGCTGGAGATTATTCATAAGATTCTGGCAGATTAGGATCATTTCTGGTAATATGTGTCCCTTTGCATCAGTCTTATCAATAATTTCCAAATAAAGCAGAAGCAGTTTCTGAACAGTGTGGTCCTCACAGGGAAACACATATCTTACAATAGTGATGAAAAGATGAGGCATGGTTTCACCATTTAGCAAAAGCATGACTGCATTTTTCATGGCATCAATCTTGGCTTGAACATCATGCCCTTCAAGTGCTTCCTTGATCTCATTCGCAAGGGCTGGGGTACCCTTGTCAAAATGTACGAGCAAAGAACATGTTTTCTCCATTTGGCAGTGGTTATCTGGTAAAATTAGGCTTAGTTATATACTTAATAAAAAACAAGATCAACCAACAACATTTGTGAAAGAAATAAATTTGTAGTTCACTATGGCACGATTATTGTGGTCGATCAAGTGCAATTAATCTCCACAACCACAGTTAACAGATGATCTATAATAATAAAGAATAATGTTACAAGTATTTACAGGCTAGAAAAGAAAGGGAGAAGCTAATCACTCGAGCCATGCATCAGACAAGCAGTATAGATATACAGATATACACAAAGCAGAATCGGGAAACTATCAAATCAATCAAGTTGACAAACAGAAATTCGGAGACGCATAATACATAGCACTTCAGAACACACCAGCACACGCCCCCCGCCATTGTAACCTGTAAATTGAATCTCCCCGTGACATAAATGCAGGGAAAAAATCATCAACCTCATGGCATAGATCAATTCTTGTTTGTTTACGCTTCAACAGAAATATCCAAAGCCTAACACGAAATCAAATCGGCGAATAGATTCGATAAATAAGCACTAAATTAGAAATTGTAAATGTACGAGAAAATCACTAAGAAAGAGAAAAGTTTGGCAATTCAGACCTAGAACGAAAACGAAGGAAAAATTGGACGAAACGAGATGAAAACCAAGTTACCAGAAAATGGATCAGAGACCGGCAATGGCGAATGGGAATTTGCGCAGAAGGAAGGAGCAGTCGCTATTCAGCGCTGAGTTCTCAGATCTGCATCTCTCTCTCTCTCTCTCTCTCTCTCTCTCCTCTCTACTTTCTCCCGTTTCTATTTTTCTTGAGCCTATCCTCGCGTTTTCGATTGTACTATAATCGAGGGTAAGCCGTTTTACGGAGTTTATTCCAAACACCATTTTAATAATGTTTTTTTTCCATATAAACAAAGAAAAATAAGTAATTCTTTTTTATGTTCTCAAAAATAAAATAAAATAAAATAAAAGTAATGTCTTTTTATTTTCTCAAAAATAAAATAAAATAAAATAATATCATTTTATTTTCAGTATTTGTTTATAACTAGTGTGTATCCCGTCGAAAATCGATGGAGAATCGTTATTCAATAAGGGTGACCCTAAATATCCTTCATTATGAGTTTAACATAAAATTAAAAAAAAAAGTGTTGATCCGCTCATTCGTAATTGACCCATCGACCCCACGGGTCTGGATCAGAAGTGGTCCCTATACTATGAAATTAATATAAGATTTAAGAAAACAATAATTCTATTCGGACATACTATGTTTGGACATATGTGCTTGAAATAGGAAAAAAATTGTCCGATTGCCTTCAAAATTTCTTTCATACTTAGACCCCCTTCAGAAATATCAATCTTACGCAGAACCCGCTCCCAAATTTTACTCTCATCCATACCCAACTTTTAAACTTGTAAATTTAAATTGGGATGAAATTTTATAATTAAAATTTAAAAAGTACTACCTCCGGTCCCCAAGTTTCTTCCTAGCTATTTTTGGACACTACCCCACAACAAATTATTATATCTTACCCTTACTTTATTTATCTAAAATACCACATATGGCCCACCACAATCTCAATTAATTAATATATCACTATCCTTAATGTGGGACCCTTTCTTCACTCACAACAAATTCAATTATATTTTCTCTAGTTATAACTAACTCAACAACTTTTTTTTTAATACTTGTGCCACTTCCTCCTAGGAAAGGACTCGGGGACCGGAGGTAGTATATGTTTATTAATAACCAAACTGTCGAAACTATGAAATTAAATTATTAGAAAAAAAAATTCCGTCAAATCTCTATTTTTACCATTGTATATCTGGATATAGTGTGCCCAAATAACACTACCCTTTAAAAAAATAAAAGTTGAACTACTGTTTGATTGGCCTCCTACCCCTATGATTCGGGGTCAGAACCGATCGGTCGATCACATTTGTAAGAATGAAGGTGACTATAAATAGTCTCCTTGGGGATGGCCTATCTGAGACTAAGGGGTCTCAGGTTCAATCCCCAATAACGCCTTTTTAGGTCGAACTTGTCACACCTGTACTTAGAAGGTGTCGTTCAATCCCCACTAACTAATAAATTGGTCGAATTAAATTAAATAATAAAAATGTAGTTATTTATTCGTCCGACTAATAAACAAATTGGTCAAATAAAACTGGTGTTACAAAAGATGAGAAAATACATATTGATTCTAGGTATTTATAGGCTTTTGAAGAAGATTGTATATGTAAATTATAAATATATTATTAGTAAGTAGCCCGTTGAGACTCGATGGGAAATAATTTTATGTTTTCATCTATATGTATATATTTTAAAAATATTTTATTTTTTTGGTAAATAGTATGTTATTTCACCAAAGTAAACAATGGAAGAAATACAAACATGTTACAAATGATAAAACAACCAAACAACAAACCACATCATTATAACTTTGAAAATACTTGTGTTGGGAAAATTATAAATATTTCAAAAGATGCCTAAAACCCAACTGACCCTGATCGAGTAGATGATTGCCTTTAGTCTGTTTAGCTAGAGCTCATTGTTTGAGCGTAGGGATTTTATCTTTACAAGAGTCAAGAAGAAGAAGTCAGTCGGACTAGAGAAAGAAGTTCGTGAAGAACTCAGCTGAGGCCCAGACTCAGCTGAGGGATCACACTCAGTTGAGCTCAAGGTCAGTTGAGACATCAAAACCAACTGAAGCACATACTCAGTTGGACAGCAGCTCAGTTGACTCACAACTGAACCATGCAACTGAAGGCATACAATTGGTGTGAAGAGAAGTTGTGACGACGGAGGAGCTGCAGTCTAGTTCGTAAATCTACTCAGGAGCACAAGTCTGCTCGAAAACTTTTCATAAATGGGCCGACAACAGCGATGTGCAAAAACATAGTTGTAGGCACTGTTTCTGAATAATTACTAGTAAAGCACGTGGAGTGCCATACTTTTGGCAAAGATCAAATGTCTCTTTCCAACAGTTGTCTTTGACTTTTCCTCTATAAATAGAGGTCTCCAAAACAAGGCTAAAATGAGGGTTTTCGATACAAGTAGAGAAAAGCACTTCAGAGTGCCGAGAGACAACACAAAGAGTGAAGCGGCGCAAACAACTTTTCACCTCTCTCTCTCTCTCTCTAAGCAAGTTGACTGGCAAATGAGTAAAGTGATTTATCTCCTTTTCTCCTAGCCTCTCAGAAGGTTTCCTTCCTGATTGAGGCTAGCGACCAAATCCTTGCTTGTTTTGTATTCCCTCATGACTCTATCTCAACGAGATTGAGTTCTTAGCTTTGGGTTGAAACCTCCACTCCCCTAAAGTGTAGCAGGCTTCTTTGTTGGATTCTCCCCCATAAAATCCAAACCCAGGTTGCTTGGAACCCGTAATCCAAGCAGTGATCCCTTGGAAACAGTAATCCAATACCAGGTTGCTTGGAACCCGTAATCTAAGCAGTGGTTCCTTGGAACCAGTAATCCAATATCAGGTCGCTTGAAACCCGTAATCCAAGCAGTGGTCCCTTGGAACCAGTAATCTAATACCAGGTTGAACACTTGCCCGAAAAAGTGTTAAGGGGTCTTGTTCTAACCCAGAATTGAACTGGTTAGATTTGCTTGGAACCCGGAATCTAAGTAGGCATTTGGTGAAGCACGCGTAAGCTTACGTAGTGGATTGCTTCCCCCGAAAAGAAGGTCGTGGACGTAGGAGGTCGATCTGAACCACGTTAAAATATGTGTGCTTACTTTCTGTATCTTTCATTCAGTATTTTAATTTCTGTACCTAACCTGCTAACATTACATATGCTATGCACTACTTGGGAGTTTAACCCTCCCCTTTCACTAAGGTTTCCGTTTATGTAACGAGCTTATCTCTCACCATCTTCCGCATTGCATAACTATTTAAAACCTCAGTTGGTGCAAACAGCTGATCTTCAGGCATAGGAGTCAGCTGAGCTACCGACTGTGTGATTGGCTTCAACTGGGCAACTCAGTTGTAGAGCTACTCCAACTGTCTCTTCGAGTTGTGAGTGACGAGGCTGTCATTCGAACTCTCAATATGAATTTTTAGCCCATTCTCACAGCTATATAGTTAGCAAGTAAGTACAGGATCGATCCACAAGGAGTTGATTGTTACTATCTCTTAAATCCTCCTCCACCTAACAAGAAAGATTGGTTTTGGTATCTTGGTCACTGGGGCTCTCTTGCCCAATTCGAGAACTTAAATAAATATTGAAAAGATAACAGATAACTTGATCAATAACAAAAACGACTTGATGTGGACAAAGACATTGTTAAGTGAAAGCTCTGGCTTGGTCATTGGTACAAATATATTCATCACATGCATGCATCGTTGGTTATAGGACTTGAATGCTGAGATCCCTTTTTACTCGTCACGCTCTCAACAAACCATTCCCTAACCTATCCTTACTTAATTGGCGACACACCGCCGGCTCCCTACCTTGAACAATACCTCTGTCGGAGTCATCGTTCAGTTTCTTGCCCAAAGAGCATTAACTACTAGAAAGGCCCAACAAGGAATCATCACGTCTAGTCGGCAGGGTAGACACCTTCCTCTATTGTTAATCGATCTTAATTGAGATAAGTTATGGAAAACACTCCTACTTTCCAATTGATTAGTGATCTAATATGTCTTAAGTGATTAACAGCCTATTAACCCCTTAATTGTATTACACCATATTGGAACAAGCTCGTTAACATATCGCGAACACATACATGCAATTATCAAGCACAAATTAGACCTCTCAAGCCTTGGAATTCACTTAACTGTCTTGCCCAAATTAAGTATAAAAACTTAGCTAGACATGAATGTAAATTTATGAACACAATAAATTGAGGAACTCATAATAAAAACTATATTAAAACTTACTAAGTACGAGATAGTAAATCTGGCCAAAAGTGTCGATTGGAAATAGTACGAACAATAATCTCAAATAAAACGTTGCCCGTAGGACTTGTTATTTTCCTCACAATCTCTCAAAGTGAACAAGGAAGAAAGAATAAAAGACGGCTCTCCTCCACAGCAGCTAGGCTTCAAATATTTATAGGCGAGTGCTAGGGTTTGGGCCCCTGGTCCTTAACATGGTAGGATTCCATGAGCTACCTTGGGATGCAAGTAAACACTTGATAAGCACGACCCCAACATGACATGTCACATCTATCTTCAAAGATCCCTAACGGATTCTAAATCTAGTCGGATAAGCAAAGATATTTAAATTAGATCATTTTTTCCTTATCCTTCTAGACCTAGGAGAGAAACAACGCCAGTTGACCAAAACACTCCACCCATCTTGACCAACTCTGTCCTGCCCTGCCTGCTTCTAGAAATGTAGTTCTCCATCCTTGTTTTGCCCAGAATCCACTTGCAAAGCAACAGACCACATCCTACCCAGAATATGCCCTCCAAGACACTAAAACTTGACAAAACACACATAAAGACTCAATCTAAACTACCTAAAATAGACACAAAATACGGACTTATTAGTGAGTAAACTGACCTGAGCAGTATATCTTAGTGAAAAGACGTTAAGCGAAACGAAAATTGCTATTGGTGTATTCCCTCCCCCCCATACACCAGTTACTCATTACCGGGACCATCAAGTGGTATCAGAGCCGTGGTTCAAAAGATTGTTGTTTCTGATTCACAAGGTGTGAGTCGAATATTTCTGTCAGTAGTCAACTGAACAAATCTTTATCTTTTCTGAAATTGTTAGTGCATTCTGCTGCATATCTTTTTGTTTGTCTCTTGTGGTGTGCAGGAAAGATGAACCCGACAATGTTAGGGAGCTTGCCGGAGTTCTCCGTGGATGATTATCCTACGTCGAGATTTCGCCTTAAAATGGCTATGACTACCAGACATCACAGGATGTGGGAAACCATTGAAAATGGTCCCATTCTGGTGACTCAGTCAGTGCTGGTGACTCCCATCGCTCCAGGGGAATGAGAGATGATGAAGGAGGAACTTAAAGGCATCCACCAGTACACCTAGGAAGAAAGAGACATCGCGTAGCTAGATGACATCGCCAAGAGCGTCATCTCTTCCACAGCTAGCAAAGCTTACTTGCCGAAGATTATCAATTACCTCACGACAAAAGATATGTGGAAGTCCTTAGTTGCACTCTGTGAGGGCTCTGACAAGATTAAGGATAACAAGTTCACCTTAGCTTGTCAAAAGTTTAAGAACTTCTCTTAGCTTTCTAGGGAATCCATCGACAAGATGGAGCTGAGATTCACAGAGGTCCATTCTGGTGACTCAGTCAGTGCTGGTGACTCCCATCGCTCCAGGGGAATGAGAGATGATGAAGGAGGAACTTAAAGGCGTCCACCAGTACACCTAGGAAGAAAGAGACATCGCGCAGCTAGATGACATCGCCAAGAGCGTCATCTCTTCCACAGTCGGCAAAGCTTACTTGCCGAAGATTATCAATTACCTCACGACAAAAGATATGTGGAAGTCCTTAGTTGCACTCTGTGAGGGCTCTGACAAGATTAAGGATAACAAGTTCACCTTAGCTTGTCAAAAGTTTGAGAACTTCTCTTAGCTTTCTAGGGAATCCATCGACAAGATGGAGCTGAGATTCACAGAGGTCCTAATGGACATTGAGAATATTCGAAAAGGAAAATACTATCAACGAGAGATGAACCTCAAGGTTCTCTCTGCACTAGGCAAAGACTGGACAGTCCATAAAGTTGTCCACCAAACTCGGAGTGACCTTAGTTATTTTTCAACTGAGAAGCTGTTCTCCATACTCAAAGCAAATGAGTATGATATCCTCCGACTGAAGCCTTGCAAGCTTTAGGAAACAGAACAGACCGAGGAAGGCTCAGCTGCCAAGACCATGGTGCTTCGAGCTGAATCGGGTTAGTCCAAGTTCGCCCGACCCTCACAGTCCACTGTCTCCTCAGCTAAAGATCAATTGAGCAGGTCAAAACTTGAGAAAAAGGTCGAAGAGCTGACCAATCAACCCAAGGAGATAAACTACAAAATAGACAAGCAAAGGAGGATCAGCTGGAGCAGGCGGCTCAACTGATTCATCCTCAAAGATTCATAGCAAAGGGTGCTTTGAATGTGAAAATCTAGGACACTTTAGTATCAACTGTCCTTACCTCTCCATGAAGGAGAAGGAAGCCCTCCGAAGAAAAGCCACGGAGAAATCCAAGGCTATGATCGTTGAGGAAGACGTCGAGGATACCGACATGTTCTCGGAGTCAGAAGGAGAAGAAACTGACTCGTCATCCAGTCCTGCTAGAACAGAGCAGTGCTTCATGGCCATGCCTAAAGAGTCAACTGAAGAAAACCTTGATGGATTGAGGAAGAGAATAGCCACCAAATCTGTCTGGGTGTTGGACAGCAGATGCTTCAGACACATGACACCCCAGAGGAATCTTCTCAAAGACATTAGGCTTCGAGAAGGATGTATAGTAACCTTTGGTGATGGCTCTCAAGGCAAAACCAAAGGATCCGGTACATTAGAAACTCATCTTGTGTCCATAAGAAATGTGTCGTTGGTAGACGGATTGAAGCTTAACTTGCTCTCCGTTGGCCAACTGTGTGATAATGGTTTTTCTGTGAAGTTTGATGCACAAGGGTGTAGGGTGAAAGACGTCAACACCAAGAAAGTTCTTCTATTTAGTAGACAATTTTCATCAAGTGGAGTCTATTACACTGACTGGTCGAGTAGTTCGCCAGAAACATGCCTTGTATCTAAGAGCAGCTTTGAAACAAGCTAGCTATGGCATAAAAGACTCAACCACCTCAACTTCAAAACCATGAACGCACTAGCTCACCATCAACATGCAGCTGGAATACCGGACTTGAAATTCATCTGATGCACCACTGCAGTGCCTATCAATTCGGAAAGTTGGCTAGAGCATCATTCTGTCTCAAAGTGTCACCATCAATGGATCGAGTTATGCAACTGATCCCTGTGGATCTGTTAAGTCCGGTCACCTCTGAGAGCCTTAATGGAAATAAATATACTCTTGTAGTTACTGATGACTACTCGAGGTACACATGGGTGATTTTCATGGCACACAAGAATGAGACGAGAGAAGAGTTGTCTAAACTGATGCATAGACTTGCAATTCAGCAAGGAAAATCTATCGTCACCATCAGATCTGATCACGGAACTGAGTTCCTCAATAATTCTATCATTGAGTATTGCGAGAAGAAATGCATAACTCACCAGACGTCAGCTGCAAGGACTCCACAGCAGAATGGAGTAGCTGAAAGGAGAAATCAAATGCTGAAGGATGCAGTAACTTGCATGCTCACCAGCTCACCTCTACCAAAACGATTTTGGGCAGAAGCGGTCAATACAGCGTGCTACTCGCAGAACCGATCCCTCCTCACGAAACGGCAAGGGAAGACTCCATACGAGCTGTGGAGGAACAGAAAGCCAAATATTTCCTACTTTCGTGTGTTCAGTTCTAAGTGTTATATCCACAACAATGGAAAGGCTCAGTTGAAAACCTTCGAGCCGAAAGCTGTCAAAGGCATATTCTTAGGGTATGCTGTGAAGTTTATACCTTACAGAGTTTTCAACAACAGCTCCAAAATTGTAGAAATAACACCTCATGTGTTGTTTGATGAATCTGCTCTTGAGTGCAGGGAACATGCAAACTGGCATATAGCTGAAGGAAGTGCACCGGCCCATAAGACAAGATCTCAAGCTCAAAGATTGAAGAATCTAGCAGAGCCGATTATTCGGTTAGCTGAAGTCGAAGAAGTGTACTCTTCTGACGACGAAACTGAAGATCCCGCCTCTATTCAAGGGGGAACTCCAGAGCCAATTGACCAAGTGCCAACTGCAGCTGAAACTCAGTCAGGTGACACAACTGAGCAGCCATCAGGTCCAGGACATCCCAGTCCAAGATCAACCAGCTCCCCGGTTCATTCTTTATCTCCAACTGAGGATGGAACTATACCAGAAGCAAGATCACCAAAATCGGCATCTCCTACATCTCCAAGATCGGACTATTCCATCACGATGCTCGATTCAGCCAAGCAAGCTAGGAAGCACAAATGTTGGTATGAAGACCACGTTAATGATCCCGTGATAGGAAATCTGCAGGCCTGTGTCCGGACCAGACGTTCAGCTCAAGTTGATGATACCTCAGTTTATGTTCCAACTCAGACGGGAACCTCAGCTGATGATGAATCAACTTTGGAAGCATTGTAGGCTGACAAGCTCAGGATACTAGGAAAGCCAGAACAGGCAGGAGATGTAAGCCTGATCACATGTTTTGTGGCAGATGTGTCAGAACCCAAAAATATCTTGGAAGCTTTGAGATGTATCCACTGGACCCAAGCCATGCAAGAAGAGCTCAACGAGTTTCATAGAAACTCTATTTGGGAACTTGTTGAAAGACTTGAGGGGGTCAAGGTTATTGGAATGAAGTGGATCTTCAAAAATAAGTGTGACGCCATTTGGTGTGTTGTGAGAAATAATACTAGATTGGTAGCTCAAGGTTAATGCCAACATGAAGGAATTGACTTTGAGGATTCCTTCACTCCAGTTGCTCGTCTGGAAGCAATTCAGATTTTCCTAGCTATGCCGCTCACCACAAGTTCAAAGTTTATCAAATGGACGTGAAGTGTGAATTTCTCAATGGCGACATCAAAGAAGATGTTTATGTAGCTCAGCCTCCTGGTTTTGAAACTGGTGACAATAGAGTCTACAAGCTAAAAAAAGCCATATACGGATTGAAACAGGCTTCGCGCGCATGGTATGAAACTATGTGTGGCTTTTTACTCAAATTAGGGTTCATTCGAGGCTCAGTCGATAAGACCCTTTTCACCATCAATGTTGGCGGAGACATCCTCATGGTGCAAATCTATGTCAACGACATCATTTTCGGATCCAAATCTGAAGATCTGTGCAAGAGATTCTCCCATCTCATGAAGGAAAAATTTGAAATGTCCATGATGGAAGAGATGAATTATTTCCTTGGGTTGTAGGCAGTCACCAGAAGGAATTTTCATCAATTAGTCCAAGTACACAAAGGAGTTGATCTCCAAATTTGGACTGACCTCTAGCCGGACCACGAAGATCCCAATAAATGTAAATTGGAAGATCGACACGAGCCAAGAAGGAAAGCTCATCGATGCCAAGATGTACAGAGGGATCATTGGTTTGTTGTTGTATCTAACTGCTAGTCAACCAGACATCTCCTACACAGTTGGAGTTTGTGCAAGATTTCAGGTTGAGCCTAGGGAAGCTCACTTGCACGCAACAAAGAATATCATCAAGTACCTCAAGGGATCAGTCTATGTGGGACTGTGGTACCCAACTGATGATAACATTAAACTGACCGGCTATTCAGACGCAGACCTAGCCAAAGATAGAGATCCTCTGGATACTGTTAGTTCCTATAAAACAAGTTAGTTTTCTGGTTCTCGAAGAAACAAGTTTGCGTCGCCACCTCCACAACTGAATCGAAGTATATAGCAGCTGGAAACTGTTGTATGCAAGTCCTCTGGCTGAAGCAGCAGCTGAGAGACTACGAAGTGGAGACTGACCAGGTACCCATCTTCTGTGACAGCTCGAGTGCTATAGCCATCATGGTGAACCCAATTCACCACTCCAGGACTAAACACATCAACATTTGGCATCACTTCATACGTGATCATGTCGAGAAGAAGGATGTCATTGTTGAGAAAATTCACACTGACATTCAGAGAGCTGATATCTTCACAAAGCCATTGGTGGAAGCTCGATTCAAGATGTTGTGTCAACTCCTTGGATCGCTCAGCCCGACTGAAGAAGAAGCAATGAAGACGGAGATCACAAGTTGATGGGGAATCTCAACTTGAGGGAAAACTGAGTGATCTCACCTTCCTGTCCAGTTCAGCTGAGTGATGGAGTCAAACCTCCACTGAACTGATGATTTGAGTCAGTTGAAAGCTAGCTGAATGGATGAGTCTGTTGAGGTCAATGCCGACTGAGTAACGGTATGTTGACTTGTTCATTTTCATTAAGAAAGTTACTTTGAATTTAATTCAAGCATCTGTTGCACGTCATTCGCATTGAATTAAGCTAAGCGGTCACTTCCCTAGAAAGCTGGTCTAGTCCCTTAGACTATGCTTGTAGATCGCGATTGGGCTGACATAGCGTCACCTACTCTTCTCATGTGCGCGAGTGTTCATCACCGTCTTATGACGGGTTCCATCACCGTCATTCCTGGAGCAGCTTTTTCTGAAACGGCACATTTAAATATGTCATTTATCTCAAAGAAACTGCACTAGTTGATCTGATCCATTGATTTGGATCTTAACTCTCCTATAAATTGAGGGCTTTGAATTTCATTTTGCATATCATCCAGTATACGTATCTCAACTACTCTGAAATTTTCTGCCTCTCTCTCATGAAATTTTTGCTTTGTGGTTTCTCTCTTGCTAAGGTTTATCTTCCTCTTTAGAAAAACTTACCAGATCGAGAATATGCCTTCCCACTTTGCAAAGCGGCCCTTTTCTTCCCATCCCTGAATCCATGAAACAATAGGTTCACCAAGAACGTTATGTTCGTGGCTACATGAGACGCAGACGCCTCAAAAGGACGACTGATGATGTGGGTGCTTTGTGGTGTCAGCCAGCTCATGTAGCTCCTTGAAGTGTTCTTCCAATTGCACATTAGGTTGAAGATCTAAAATCCCACATCACCTAAACAGGACCTCCATAGCCTGTCCGTCAGATCGTCCGTACAGTCTCCGACATTCCCTCCTGAGACTACTTCTTGCAAGGGCTTCTCTTGTTCACAAGATAGTCTGAGTCGAGTACTTTTCCCAAGACGAGGAAGAAGACATAGATTCCCGCTTCTCAGCGAATTAAGTCTAGAATGTCTTCTACGAATCCCTCTCTCTCCTTAACTTTTTGCTGATGCTAAAAAGGGGGAAGAAGCAGAAAAGGCACTGGTTTGTTGTTGCTCAGGCTGTTCACTCCAGTTTGATGCAAAAATCCAATGACCTTTCGTGCAGGATGAAAGGTTGATAGAGGCCGAAGAAGAAAGCTTACAAGGGCTCAGTTGTCTTCTTCTGTTCAAGGAAGGCTTTTTAGGCAACTAACGTCAGCTACCAAGGCTGTTGAAGGAAAGGCTGATAAGGTCATAA
Organism: Schizonepeta tenuifolia; assembly: GCA_029490685.1. Classification (NCBI taxonomy): domain Eukaryota; kingdom Viridiplantae; phylum Streptophyta; class Magnoliopsida; order Lamiales; family Lamiaceae; genus Schizonepeta; species Schizonepeta tenuifolia. The sequence continues at coordinate 59,425,042 of CM055959.1, forward strand.
AAAGGGATAAACTCAGTCTCCAGGCTTGGGATGAAAGAAGATGAAGACCCTCCCTTAAGAAGGTGGAGGAGTCGAAGACGAAGACTTAGAGTAGGTTAGAAGTTAGGACTGTAGTTTCAGTTGTAACTGTAATCCTCCCTAATTTGTTGTTTCAAAAGGTCTTCGTTAGTTGACCTCACTTGTTTTGTTGTCCAAGTTCGAGGTCAACATTTTTTTTGTGCTCACACTTTCCTTTTAAAGACTAAATTGAGTTTATCTTTTAGTCTTGCTGGTATAAGCTACTGGTATCAGTTAGGAAATGATGGTCATGTCAGTTAGGGGTTTTGGCATCATCAAAAAGGCAGAAATTGTTGGAAAAATTTTAAAGGTTTTGAAAGATGCCTAAAACTCAACTGACCTTGATCGAGTGGATGATTGCCTTTAGTCTGTTTAGCTAGAGCTCACTGTTTGAGTGTAGGGATTTTATCTTTACAAGAGTCAAGCAGAAGAAGTCAACCGGACTAGAGAAGGAAGTTCGTGAAGAACTCAGCTGAGGCTAAAATTCAGCTGAGGTCCAGACTCAGCTGAGGGATCACACTCAGTTGAGACTCAAGGTTAGTTGGAAGATCAAACCCAACTAAAGCACAGACTCAGTTGGACAACAGCTCAGTTGACTCACAACTGAACCACGCAACTGAAGGCATACAGTTGGTGTGAAGAGAAGTTGTGACGACGGAGGAGCTGCAGTCCAATTCGTAAATCTACTTGGGAGCACAATTCAGCTGGAAAACTTTTCATAAATGGGCCGACAACAGCGACGTGCAAAAAGCATGGTTGTAGGCACTGTTTCTGAAAAGTTATCAGTAAAGCACGTGGAGTGCCATACTTTTGGCAGAGGTCAAACAACTCTTTCCAACAGCTGTCTTTGACTTTTTTCCTCTATAAATAGAGGTCTCCACAACAAGGCTAAAATGAGGGTTTTTGATACAAGTAGAGAAAAAACACTCCAGAGTGTCGAGAGACAATACAAAGAGTGTAGCGGCACAAGCAGCTTTTCATCTCTCTCTCTCTCCAAGCAAGTTGACTGGCGAATAAGGAGTAGAGTGATTTCTCTTCTGTTCTCCTAGCCTCTCAAAAGGTTTAAATCCTGATTGAGGCTAGCGACCAAGTCCTTGCTTGTTTTGTATCACCTCAGGACTCTGTCTCAACAAGATTGAGTTCTTAGCTTTGGGTTGAAGCCTTCACTCCCCTAAAGTGAAGAAGGCTTCTTTGTTGGATTCTCCATCTAAAATCTATACGCAGGTTGCTTGGAACCCGTAATCCAAGCAGTGGTCCCTTGGAACCAGCAATCCAATACCAGGTTGCTTGGAACCCGTATTCTAAGCAGTGGTTCCTTGGAACCAGTAATCCAATATCAGGTCACTGGAACCCGTAATCCAAGCAGTGGTCCCTTGGAACCAGTAATCTAATACCAGGCTGAACACTTGCCCGGAAAAGTATTAATGGGTCTTGTTCAAACCCGGAATCGAACTGGTTAGGTTTGCTTGGAACCCGGAATCAAAGTGGGCATTTGGTGAAGCATGCGTAAGCTTACCTAGTGGATTGCTTCCCCGAACCACGTGAAAATACTGTGTACTTTACTATCTGTATCTTTCATTAAGTATTTTAATTTCTGTACCTAACCTGCTAACATTACATATGCTCTGCACTAACTTGGGAGTTTAACCCTCCCTTTTTTTCACTAAGGTTTCAATTTATGTAACGAGCTTATCTCTCACCATCTTCCGCATTGCATAACTGTTTAAAACCTTAGTTGGTGCAAGCAGCTGATATTCAGGCATAGGAGTCAGCTGAGCTACCGACTGTGTGATTGGCTCCAACTGGGCAATTTAGTTGTAGAGCTACTCCAACTGTCTCTTCCAGTTGTGAGTAAACTGACCTAAGCAGTATATCTGAGTGAAAAAACGTTAAGCAAAACGAAAATTGCTACTGGTGTATTCTCCCCTTCCCCCCCATACACCAGTTACTCATTACCGGGACCATCAACTTGTCTTTCTCTTTCAATGCTTCCCCTCACTCTCCCTAGAAATCCTCTCCAAAGACTAACTGATGTTTAAAAATAGTTGTATATCTTATTTAGAAGTTGTTACATTTTTTGCATTAATTGTAAATTAAACTTAAGAAATTAATTTTGTATCACGTACCAAAATTTATAATTATGAATAACCACAAATCAAATACTCATTCATTAACTATTTTTCAAATCAGATACCCGTCGCAAACTTGTTTGGTATACCCGATAAAAATCTGAACATAACAAAGTTAATATGAACTCAAAATTAGTAAAAATTCTTCTTTTAATGGTTATTTGAATTGTCTCGTTGGTTTATCCTAAATAGATATCTCTAATATTTGCCAAAAGACCGAGAAAGATATATTTGCATTTTCAAGATTTTTCCTTTTATTTTTTTAGCTATTTATTCATACATTAGATTCAATGTGATATGAGTATTATTTTCTAGCAGACTATTTTATGCGTATTTGTTCTTATTTGAGTAAACTTTGTAATATAGTTGATACATTTGTTGGCCTAATTCGTGAGCTTTTTTTGACTGTAGAAGTAGTTTTGCAGGAGATTGGGGAGAATAGTAGAGTGGTGAGAAAAGGGCAAGAAATAAGGAGAAAGTAGCCGAAGAACAAGTCAGCCGCCGCTTAAGAGGTCTCTCATTTTGAGTGGTCTCTCATTTCTGAGAGGTCTCTCATTTTCTGAGCGGTCTCTCATTCCTCATCACTTATCTTTCTCGCGCATTATGATCCAGCGATTGCTGATATATGAGCGGTCGCTCAGTTTTAATTTGATAAGTTGTCAAATTTTACGCATTTTTACTCTGCGCTCCCTTATATTTTAGCGGGCGCTCATGAGTTATTTAAATTAGAAAAGTTGTAATTTTTTAGGTTATCTTTCGACAGACAACAGACAGTTGTGGCTCTGGCTCTTTTTCATTTTCCTTGGATTTTAGTTATTGGATTTCGATCAGGATCGAATACTTTTCAATATCATTTCGTAGATGTTAGTTAATATGCCATCATTTATTCTTCCCAATATTTAATTTTCCTTGTTTATTTTGTTATGGTATTTCATTAATTATGTTTAGTCTGAAGTTGGAATTCGCACTATTGAAATTGTTTGTTATTGACATTGATTTTGATTCTTAGTTTATTTCTGATTGTCAACTTACGTTTGTTAGTTCAAGAATTACCAGTGTGACGGGTTATATGCTGATAACTTTATTTGTATGATCTGGTCTATTTTTATCGTGTTGGTAATTTAGTATTTAGTTTTAGTTTAGATAATTATGTACGTAGAGTGAGAGTGTCAGACCCAACCTTTTGTTTAGAGTGTTTAGAATTTATTGCTTCTTGTGCGTAGCATTATTAGTCGCCCCGCATAGCCTTCCTTGAGAGACGACTTGGGTTAGCTTATCACACTAGAATGACCTCGTGCGATTATGAGTCAATTCCATAGGTGTTTTGGGTTGAGTCAAATTTTGGCGCCGTTGCCGGGAAAGGCTTTCGGCGTTTGATTGTGCTAATTGTTTTCTGTGTTTATTTTATTTTATTTTTCTTTTGGCTTGGATATTTTTTCCCTTCCGGTGCGTTTGATTTTTTTGTTAGTGTTGTGTATGCAAGGTCGCCGAAGCTTAAAGATTAGGCTAGCACCTTTCTTCGACAACATCAACCGACCTCGTGAGGTCTTGTCTACCTTGGAGGAAGGGTCCGAGTCCAGTTCATCTATTTTTGTGCAATCTGAGTTACCAGAAAAAAACAACTTCCAATTCAAACCTGAAGGATTTTGCAGAAGATAATTCTGTTGTTTCCAACGAATCATTTGGGAATGGAAGTGATCGTAAAGAAGAAGTTCATTCCAACCACGATCGAGAAGATATGGCTGCAGAGGAAGTGCAGCTTATGGGAGATTATTCCAAGCCCATTATTGAGGCTACGACTTCGGCAATTGTCCTTCTAACTGCCGTTCGGAATTACGATTTGAAGCACAATCACTCCAGCATGCTTCCATCTTTTTATGGCATGCCTAATGAAGACGCGCTCAAGTTTGTGCGTGAATTTTGCTCGGTGGTGCAATTTTTTCCTCTGTTGGAACTCACAGAGGATCAATTAAAACTCAAGTGGTTTCCATACACTTTGAAAGACCGAGCTCGGACATGGCTCCTATCACTGCCGCCAAACTCCATAAACACTTGGGCGGACGCCTGTGAGAAGTTGATGCTGAAGTTCTACCCTAATCACAAGACTCAGGAGATTTGTACACAGATTATGAATTTTATACAAGGTATTGAAGAGTCGTTCCACGAAGCATGGGAGAAATTTCAAGAGCTCCTACGGCAGTGTCCACAGCATCAGCTGGCTTCGATCATGTTGAGACAGTTCTTCTATGATGGGTTTCTTCAAACAACTCAGCTTATGGTGGATAGCACTGCAGGGGGCAATATTGCAAAGAAGACCGCTACAGAGCTCAATCAGATTTTTCAGACTTTAGCTAAGAGCTCCCAACAAAAGTCGACCCGTGGAAGAAGGGTTGAAGCGAGTGCAGTGACACCCAACTATGACCTCCAGAAGCAAGTAGCAAGTATGATGAGAGAGCTACAACAGCTCAAGATGAGCCAGGTGGAAACCCCAACTCCTCCACCTCGTGAATCAAATACCGAGACTTGTGGCATTTGTGAAGATTATGGTCATGGAGCCAATGAGTGTCACATGATGGGAGAGTACACACCAGAGGGAGAAGTCGAAGTGTATGCTGCTCAGGGATCCCCAGAGAGACCCCAGTTCGAGCAACGACCAATGTACAACCAAGGCCCAAATTCTGGTTGGAGGGGTCAACAGAGCTCAAGATGGAGGAATCAGGCCCCTAGTCAAGGGGCAAGATCGAGTCAAGGTAATCAGTTTCGCCAACCTCCACAGCAGATGAGATATTCAAATCAGCAGCAGTTCTATCCATCTTAGCAGCAATTCCCATTTCAGCAGCAGCAAAATTTCCTTCAACAGTATGCACAACAGTTTCAACAGAATCCACAGCAGTTTCAGCAATACCAGCATATTCCCATGCAACAAGGGAATTTCCAGCAGCAACAGTAGTATCAGAATGGACCTCAGTAGTATCCAAAGCAAAATTCTCAGAAACCATCATTGGATGAGATGATGCAATTTTTTATGGAGATGAGCAAGCAGAACATGGAGTCTCAGGCTGCTACCATTAAGCGCCTTGAGACCACTGGTGGGCAACTTTCTGGTACGTTGAACCAGATTTAATAGCAGCAACAACCAGGGAAGCTTCATGGGCAAGGGTTGCCGCCTCACCAAGCTCAAGCTGTTACCGTCCTCCGCAGTGGAATGATGGTTGATAACAAAGTAGAAATGCTTGTTGCGGAGCAACCTAAGGAAGTTAGAATGGAGGAGCAAGCCAATGAGAAGCTTACACCATGAGAGCAAGAGAGACTGCAAGATAAGGAGTCCAAGGTGAAGCTCCACAAGGCTACCAAGCCATATAGGCCACCGGTTCCATATCCTAGTTGGTTGAGGAACGAGAAGCAAGATCATCAGTTCACCGATTCTATAACATGTTGGCAAAGGTCAATGTGAACTTACCCCTACTAGATGTAATCTGGAATGTTTCGGCCTACGTGAAATTTTTCAAAGAGTTGGCTTCTAAGAAAAGGAAATTTGAGGATATTGAGAAGATCCTTGTGTCTGAGGTTGCAAACTCTATCATGCAACAACCCTTACCGCCCAAGCAACGTGATCCAGGTAGTTTTGTTATTAATATTGCTTTAGGGAATGGTCAGGAAGCCTCGGGTATGTTAGATTTGGAGGCTAGGATTAATTTGATACCTTACTCTATTTTTAAGCAATTAGAGTTAGGTAATTTGAAACCAACTCGTATGTGTTTACAACTTGCAGACATGTCTGTTAGGTATCCTCGTGGGGTAGTAGAGGATATCTTGGTTAAGGTGGAGAGATTGATTGTCCCATTTGATTTTGTCATGTTAGAAATAGGTGAAGTGCATGAGAATGGGAAAGAGCATACCTTATTTCTAGGAAGACCATTTATGGCTACTACTAATACGTTGATTGATGTGAAAAATGGAACAATAAAAATGACCGTATTAGGAGAGTCTGTGTTATTTTGTGCGCATCATAGTCGTGCAATGCCATCATCTACTCTTACTAATGAATGTTCTTACATAGATGTTATTGATAGCTTGGTCGAGATGATTTTTGTACAGGAACAAGAATTTGCTGAGGTTTTTGCAGGGTCGGCAGATATGGAAGAATTTGCTCAGGAAGCTGAGGATGGAGAAAGGGGATTCACAGCTATGTTCCCTATTGATGAGCCCATGGTACCTGAGGATACCATGAAGAATGAAAAACCAAAGCTGGAACTTAAGGAGCTCCCCAAAAACCTTAAGTATGTGTTTTTGGAAGATGATGAGGGGAAGCTAGTGATCATATCTAGCGAGCTCACATATGAGCAAGAGGCAACTTTGATGGTAGTTTTGAGGAGGAACAAGTTGGCTTTTGGATGGAGCCTAGCTGACATTTGAGGAATATGTCCAGCTGCGTGCATGCATAAGATCCACTTGGAGGAGGGGGTGAGACCCAAGAGAGATGGCCAAAGGAGATTAAACCCTATTCTCATGGAGGTGGTGCGCAAAGAACTCCTTAAGCTACTAGCAAAGGAAATTATTTTTCCTATTGCTGATAGTGAGTGGGTGAGCCCGGTGCACGTTGTTCCTAAAAAAGGTAGAATCATGGTCATACTCAATGACCGAAATGAGTTGGTGTCGACTCGTCCTGTTATGGGATGACGCGACTTTCGGAAAGTGAATGCTGCTACTAAAAAGGATCATTTCCCTCATTCTTTTATTGATCAAATGTTAGATAGATTGGCAAGGCATGAATTTTATTATTTCCTTGACGGTTTGTCAGGTTATTACCAAATTTCAATTGCGTCGGAAGATCAAGACAAAACGGTGTTCACCACTCCGTTTGGCACGTTTGGCTGCAAAAGGATGCCATTTGGGTTGTGCAATGCGCCAGGACCTTTCAATGGTGCATGATGGCGATCTTCGCTAAGATGATAGGTAATTTTGTGGAAATTTTCATGGATGATTTTTTCGTGTTTGGTCAGTCTTTTGATGATTGTTTGGAAAAGATTGATTTAATTTTGAAAAGATGCATTGGGAGTGGCTTGACTTTAAGTTGGGAAAAGAGTCACCTTATGGTGACAAGTGGAATTGTGCTTGGTCATGTAGTGTCTAAAAATGGCATAGAGGTCGATAGGGCTAAAGTTGGGGTTATTGAAAAATTGTCCCCTCCTATTGACGTGAAAGGTGTTAGAAGTTTCTTAGGTCATGCTAGTTTTTACCGGCATTTCATTAAGGATTTCTCAAAGATTAGCCAACCTCTGTGTAGATTGCTTGCCCAAGATGTTCCCTTCACTTTGAAATTGAGTAATGCTCCTGTTGTGGTTGCATCTGATTGGTTTATGCCGTTTGAAATAATGTGTGATGCTTCTAATTCTACTGTAGGAGTAGTGCTTGGCCAACGTGTGGATAAAATGTTGCGTGTGATTTATTATGCTAGTTTAACATTGAACAATGCTCAAATAAATTACACCACAACTGAAAAAGAGTTGCTTGCTGTGGTATTTGCTTTGGATAAATTTCGTGCTTACATTATTGGGTCTAAAGTAATTGTTCATAGTGATCATGCTGCTTTGAGATATCTGTTGACTAAGGCACAGGATAAACCACGTCTTATTCGATGGATTTTGTTGTTACAAGAATTTGTTGTGGAAATTAAGGATAGAAAAGGGAGTGAAAATTCTGTGGTTGATCATTTGTCTAGATTGGAACATAATGTGGTTGAATCTGGTCACAGTGTTATTCCTGATTCTTTTCCTTTTGAGCATGCTTATAAACTTACCTCTGTGCCTTGGTTTGCTTATATTGTGAATTATTTGGCTTGTGGGTAGTTAAGACCAAATCTAACGTCCCAGGAGAGAAAAAGATTTCTTGCTATGTGTAGGCATTATTACTGGGAAGATCCATATCTATTCAAGTTGGGAAAAGATGAGGTAATTAGAAGATATGTACCAGCGGAGGAGCAACAACAAGTCCTGAGCCTGTGCCATGCTGCTCATTGTAGTGGACATTTCGGTGGACAAAAAACTGCTCATAAGGTCCTTCAATTTGGTTTATTCTGGTCATCCCTGTTTAAAGATGCACACACTTTTTTACCTTGCATGTGATAGGTGTCAGAGAGTAGGAACTATTGGACGTAAGAATGAAATGCCTCTCACTAATATTCTAGTTGTGGAAATTTTTAATGTAGGGCATAAATTTCATGGGTCCATTTCCTGTCTCTCATGGATATCAGTATATTTTACTTGCTGTTGATTATGTGTCCAAGTGGGTGGAGGAAATTCCCTCACAGACAAGGGATGCTAATGTGGTGTTGAATGTGCAGGAAAACATTCTTTGCAGGTTTGGATTTCCAAAGGCTATTATCAGTGATGGTGGCAAACATTTATGCAACATGCTGTTTGCGAAACTTATGAAAAAGAATGGTATCACACATAAGGTGGCCACACCTTATCACCCACAGACTTCCGGCCAAGCTGAGACGAGCAACTGACAAATTAAAGGCATTTTGGAGAAAACTGTTCAGCCGTCGCGTAAGGATTTGTCTTTGAAGCTTAATGATGCACTGTGGGCATATAGAACTGCCTTTAAAGGAGTGCTTGAAATGAGTCCATATTGTCTTATTTATGAAAAGGCGTGTCACTTGCCTATGGAGATCGAGCATAGAGCATATTGGGCCATTAAAGCCACAAATTGCGATCTCAACACCACAGTAAAGTAGCATGGAAAAATTGGATGAGTTACGTAATGAGGCATACGAAATGCCCGGATATATAAGGATAAGGTCAAACGGCTTCATGATCACCGTATTTCTCACAAAGACCTTCGCCCGGGAGTGAAAGTTCTTTTATTTAATTCCAGATTGAAGTTATTTCCAGGCAAGCTAAAATCTCAATAGAGTGGCCCTTTTATCCTCAAAGAAGTTTTGAATCATGGAGCAGTGGTATTGGGCAAGAAAAATACCGATGAAAGTTTCACAGTGAATGGTCATGGGGTGAAGCCATACTTGGAGCATAGTTCTTCGCCCGCTGCAGTGGAGTCTCAAGATCTCCACAATCTGACTTGTTAAGAAATCTCTTGTGTCGAGCTCTCGACCTTAACTAGAGCGCTTATTGGGAGGCAACCCATATTTCTTTTCTATTCCATTTTCAATTTCTTTATTTTATTATTTCTTTGTTTTTGTGGTTAATTGGTGTTCCTTCTCTATTATTATCAAGCAAATATAATTTTTCTTATTGGTGCAAGATATTTGAGATGCTGTGTAGGGAGTATTTGAAATGGAGAATGCAAGGGATGTCGCAGATGACGAGAGTGATCGCTCATATTCAAGCGGCCGCTCCGTTTTCTTTTCGTTGTTTTTGCCGCAGATTGACAGCACGATCGCTCATCCATAAGTGACCACTCATATTTCTTTTCGTCGAGAAGTGCCATAGTTGGGAACCGCGATCACTCATATATCAGCGGCCACACACCGTCCATCGTTGATAATTACCACGCAGTTTAAGGGCGCAGCCGCTCATGACCAAACGGCCACTAGTTTCTTTTGTTCATAACCATACTATAGCCACCGCTCATCTTTCCATTTTAATTTTATTTCTTTCCCCTCAATTTCACCGCCACTCCATTTCACTCCTCACCTCACCGCCGCTCCTTCCATTCAAGCCATCATTCTGCACCGCTGTCGTCTAATCTCTCACACCGCCGCTCCTACTCAGTCCTCGTGGTCACCGCAAAATTCTCCACAATCACCGCTGCACACGATTTCCAGTTCATCCATTTTTTCACACCGATGCTTACTCACCTTACTAATCCACCATAGCCGCCGCTAATGTCAACAATGGTCGTTCCTTCCACCATCGCCACCGCTCATCTTCAACATCGGTTGTTCTTTCCGCATTAGCTGCCGCTTTTTTCTTCTCGCTCTCCAGTCATAGCCGCCGCTCATTCCGAAATTGCTCCTTAAGCTGCCGCTAACATTCCTTTTATTTTAAGCGGTCGCTCCTTGTGCAGACTACCAGTTTATATCGATATGGTCCATACCAAATAGATTAATCCGGCAATACAGGCCCATCTTGAACGTGAGGAAACTGAACGTCAGAACCGTGCTGCTCATTATGGTGCTCCATTTCAGCTGTATTCTGATGTGGAATCTAAATTTTACAGCGCTTATCTCGCAAGGAATTTCTAGCTCCACGCACGATCGGATGGATTGAAGTTGAAACTTTTCGCTTAACCACTCAGGTGAAACACTACCTGTCTTTGCTGGGCTTAGATATATTTGCTGATATGTATTTTCATGGATTTTTCCCATTAGCATATGAATTTCTAGTGAGCTTGGAATTTACTCATAATTGGGGTCTATGACGTGTAGATTGATGAATGAGTCCTTTGAGGTTAAACCACAACTTATGAATTAAGTATTTAAATTCAATTTATTTGGGGTTAAAGAGAGACCAAAGGAGTTTGATTTACATAGTGCGCGGTTAGAGATTTATGGATTTAAAAATTGGGATACTATTGAAGTACCTGCAGGCCTAATAATTGACCCTGCTTTGGCTATTTGTCAGAAGTTTATAGCCTACAGTATTTCAGAAAAAGAGCAGGCCAACAAAGTGAATACAGACGAGCACTTTATGCTGTGGCCTGCTTATAAGGGGCAACAAGTCTATCCAGTCTGGTTTCTTTGTCGAAACCTTCACATAATTCAAAACAATGCAAATGCTCGTGCCTCTTTGTCTCAATATGCTACCTGCCTTGCCTTACACTTCGACATGACAGATAAGGAGGGAGATCCTCCATAGTACACTCGCATGATGCAATGTGTTCTTATGCCTTTTCCCGAGTATCAAACTTTTGGCCTCCCAGATGGGTGCTTAATTGAGCATTCTGAACGCCGCATTGTCAAGAAATCTTGCCAAGATGCAGGGCTTGCTAGTGTCATGGATATAGATGTCGATGGTGCCAGGCCGTCGCACAGACCTTCTCCAGTTACTGTGTCTTTTGCTTCCACTTCTCAATCGGTTCCCAACCCTCCTCCAGCTGTTGATTTTCAGCGAGTCAGTGATTAGTTGATGGGTTTTCAGACTTCTTTTGACACTTCTTTTGGTGAGTTTTGCCAGGATGTTTATTGTCGACTCGATCAGCTTAGTGGGGATATGACATATATGTATGGGCGCATGGATGAGATGTACGGCCAGATGAGCGACATGACGAGACATATGGGTAGGCTTGAAGGACACGTCCCGCCCCTTTCCAGCCAGCTTCATGATATGTATAACCATCTCACAACGCTTCATGAAACAGTTGATGATTTGAGAGAGTATACTTCCTCTTGGGATGGACACATAGATTCTCTCCACACTTTGATAAGAGACACTGACGCTCATGTTCTTGCTTTGCAAGCACAGTGGGATGCTTGGACACTCAATGTTGCACCGCCTCAGTACCCACCATCACAGGACCCATTGGCTAATGCGTGACTGATTACGATGGTGTGTTTGTATATAATTTCTATCTTTTGGATTTATCTTCGTATGTTATTGTCTTGGTGGTCCATTTGTTTTTTGTTATGTATCTTCTTTATCTGTCGCCTTTAGGACAAGGCCATTTTTGTGTGTATGTGTGTGGAGGGGGAGGGGGCAGCTGGTTGATTTATGTGGTTGGAATTTCTATTTGTGTGCTCATTTGGTCAAATGATTCCCTTGCACATTGTTGACGTTTGAACTCAAAATTCTTTGTATGGATCTTTTAAAGATGTGGTTCAAAGTGTGATATTAAGGTTGTGTAGTTGGTGGTTATTTCTTATTCTATCATTTATGTGTGTTTCTTGTTGAGTGGAATTATTTGAAATTGTAGTTGTAACTTGTTGTTAAGCTTTTGAGTCGTGATTTGTCCGGTAGATGCTACAGGGAGTGTTGCCATTGTGATTGCCTACGATCTTATCTTGATTGATATATTGGGAAGTGGGTTGTTATTTAAAACTTTTATAGCTCTGAGTTTCTACTCCTCTAGTTATCTACTATAAGTATGGGAAACCACGTGGGAATACTTTGGAATACCTCCAAAAGTTTTAATCTCACGAAAATCGACTCATCTAAAAAAAAGGCTGTTGAAACTGGATGAATGAGCATGGAAATTGGAGTTAAGGTTTATAAAGGCAGTCACATTAGGGAATTCACCTCTAGTGGAGAATTGAGTTTGATCGAATCATTGTGTTTTATGACTATGTTACTTCTTAAATTTTGAGTGTTATACATCCTTGAGAGATATGTGTATTTGAAGAGCTTGATCTGGTGAATGCTTGGTTGGAATTGAGCACTTGTTGAATTGATCTTTTAATGGATCCATATAATTTTGCTTGAGGACAAGCAAAAGACTAAGTGTGGGGGAGTTGTTTTGTGCGTATTTGTTCTTATTTGAGTAAACTTTGTGATATAGTTGATACATTAGTTGGCCTAATTCGTGAGCTTTTTATGATTGTGGAAGTAGTTTTGCAGGAGATTGGGGAGAATAGTAGGGTGGTGAGAAAAAAACAAGAAACAAGGAGAAAGTAGCCGAAGAACAAGTCAGCCGCCGCTTAAGAGGTCTCTCATTTATGAGAGGTCTCTCATTTTGAGCGGTCTCTCATTTTGAGCGGTCTCTCATTTCAAGAGGTCCCTCATTTTCTGAGAGGTCTCTCATTCCACGTCGCTTATCTTTCTCGCGCATTATGATCCAGCATCAACAAGCTCAAAAAGCGAAACCCCATCATGGCAATTAAAATAATGCATCTTTTGGACCCTAAGGACTCCCCCCATGTTTGAAATGTGGCAGGATGCATCAAGGCATCAACAAGGAAGGAAGCAACGTCTGTTATACTTGTGGACAACCTGGTCATTTCTCGAACCAGTTCTCAAGTAATTAACAAGGAACGAGCAGTGGAAGACCGAATCAGTACTCGTCTTCGCAGATGAAAGCTATACAAGGAGCCCCACAGCCAAAGCAACCCCAGGGTTAGCACAAGCCGCAGTCGCAGCTGCAGAAGCAGCAGCCCCCTAAGCAGGAGCTACGACATTACCATAGAGTTTTTGCAATCGAGCAAAAAGCTGGAGTCAAAGATCAAGGAAATCTCGCAGGTATGGGAAAGCTTAAAGGTGTGCCCCTTATCGTTTTGTTTGATACCGGTGCATCACATTCGTTTATAGCTTGTGCTTGTGTAGAAACCCTTGGTTTAGATGTAGAAGAGTCAAACCAGGAGCTTAGAGTCTCAACCCCTTTGGGTAGATCTGTGTTAGTATCGCGCGTTTGCTCAAATTTAGAATTCGAGTTCGGAAATCGTATGTTATCCATAAAATCCCTGAATCTAATCCAGATGTGGGATGTGGGATGTGGGATGTGGATATAATCTTGGGAATGGACTGGTTACCGAGAATTTTGTGACAATCCGATGCGACTAGAGGCTGATTTTGTTTCAACCTCCTAGAGAAGAGCCGACCGTAGGTCATGGAGTTGAGAGAAGAACGAAGAAGAGTATGCCGATTATCTCAGCCATCAAAGCAAAGAAGCTGATGAGGAGAAATGATACACAAGTGTATCTGATTTACCTGAGTAAGAATGAAGATCAAGAGCTGAGTATTGATGATGTAGCAGTAGTAAAAGAATATAAGGACGCGTTTCCAGAAGTTTTGCCAGGATTATCTCCTGATAGGCAGTTGGAGTTTACGATTGATCTTGAGCCCGGATCAGCCCCGATTTCAAAAATACAGAATGACATCGAAAGAGCTTCAAGTGCTGAAGATTCAACTTCAAGAATTTTTAGAATAAGGTTTCATTCGACCAAGTATAGATGATATGCTCTATTCGTGAAGAAGAAAGACAGTAGTCTGAGGATGTGCGTTGATTACAGAGAGCTCAACAAGATTACACTCAAGAACAAGTATCCTTTGCCAAGAATAGATGATATGTTTGACCAGTTGAAAGGAGTTAGTGTTTTCTCCAAAATTGATTTAAGATCTGGTTATCACCAGTTGAAGATCAGGCAAGAAGATATTCCAAAGACTGCGTTCAGAACAAGATATGGACATTATGAATTCGTGGTAATGCCATTTGGTTTGACAAATGCCCCAGTTGTATTTATGGATTTAATGAACCGAGTCTTTCATGAATTCTTGGACAAATTCGTGATAGTATTTGACGCCACCGTTGTTTAGTCACGTACAAAATACATTTATAATTCACCTATTTCCCACTACCAGGATCAACTAGTAGCAAGTATAGAGTTGATCCTACGAGGAGTTGGTGTAGCTTTCTCTTTGGTCACGGGTCATCCAAAGGTTTAGGGGTTCTGCACAGACTCGTCTTGGCCAAATAGGAAAAATAAATCTAAACTAAAGCATAAATAAAAGATAAAAGACAAACCTGGATTTTGGTGTTGAGTCAATTGCACAAACAAGACGTCTTCATTGATGCAAGGATATATGGTACGTATGTATGTTAACGGTTATAGGCAAACCGTGTCATAGTCAACTGTCACATCGTCATGCCCACAACCACGATCTGCCCAACTCGTCCTTACTTGTGAATCCTGCGTGGCATTCCCACCTCAGGCTTCCTAACTTGCCCAACTCACCCCCGAGCATTCCTCAAGGGGCATAGATTGAAATAAGTAGCTTTAGGCACTAGCATACCCGTTCTGGCCCTATGAGATACGAGGATCCCGCTCCGACTTTTAACCAGCGTCAGTGTACTTCATTCGGCTCCGCTCAAGTTCAACCTGAGATTTGCTGCCCTCAAGGAGCGTGAGGCAAACCTCTCCCGATCCCTGTTGGTCTAAGCTACCTCGCCTTTAAGGAATCTGCAGCCCTCCAATTGCCCACTGGCCACATGAACTCTTGGCACAAACAGGCCACTTTGAAATCATTGCCTAAATCAACATCACGATTTAATGCTTCTGTAGCGTCATCTTGCCCAAATTTAAATTTGTATAACTACCTAGGCATAAAGTAAAGAACAAGAAAAGAAAGAACAAAATAGAAAAAGAACATTAATTAAAATAAATCTGGATGACACCAACATCGCCGGCAACAAAGTACAAAAGTTAGTTTGCCCCCGAAGGGGCAAACTCTCGAACAAAAGAAAGAAAACCCCAGACTAAAGAAGATAAGAAACTAAAAAGATTCAAAGGTTAAGAGTTACATATGGCTTGCTATCTAGGAGTATTTATAGATGTGAAAAAAATTCGTGGGTCTTAGAGGCTCAGCCCATTAGGCAAGTTGATAGCAGCTAGGTTTGGGCGAGCTGTCTACCAGCTGTCAATCCTTCCAGTAGCTTCTGTTGACCAAGAGACTTTTCTTATTTAGTAGATTTGATTTGTGGACGAATCTTCATGGATAAAGAAGGAATTAATTCCTTTCTTGTTGGCTACTTGGATAAGGTTAATCTCTTACTTGATCCGCACTCTTCCCTTGTAGGTTGATCTCTTTCTTGCTCCGCACTCTTTCCTTATAGGTTGGACTGTTGCAGATCTTCATGCCCAAGACGTGTATCCTGCCTCTCTTCTGTGCTCTGCCTTACGCCTTGGCCTTTTTGCATCTCTTCTTGCTGAAATGACTTGATCTCACACGGTACTTGATTTGGTCAGGTTGTGAAACGAGCAACTTTAGTTCTAAATGTCTACTTCTTTGCCCAAGCTGCGAACTTCATTTCCTTGCCCAAAGTGCTTCGTATCTACGCCCAAAATGTCTTTTGCAGAATTTGATCATTTCTTGCCCTTTTTTGCCCAGTTTTGTCACGGTTTGCCCTGTACGTCCCTACCTTCACAATGTGTCCTCCCAGACTTTAAAGACAAACAAAAATACACAAACCGACTCGATCTAGACCTAAAATAAGACTAAAAAATCATACAAAATTTGGTCTCATTTGTATTCATAGACGATATCTTGGTATGTTCAAAGGACGAAGCAGAACACGAGAAGCATCTCAGAATCGTATTGGAAAGACTAAGATCAGAGAAGTTGTATGCCAAATTCAGTAAGTATGAATTTTGGTTAAATGAAGTGAATTTTCTAGGACATGTTGTTCCGTCCTAAGGAATTAAGGTGGATTCAGCCAAAGTACAAGTAGTTCAAAAGTGGAAATCACCAACATCAGTTCATGAAGTCCGTAGTTTTCTTGATTTGGCAGGTTACTACCGATGATTCATAGAAGGATTTTCCAAGATAGCAAAGCCGATGACGAGTCTGTTGAAGAAAGAATCCAAGTTTAGATGGACGAAGAAATGTGAACAAAGTTTTTAAGAGCTCAAATCAAAATTGACGACGGCCCTAGTGTTAGCCCTTCCTGAAGCGGGAAAGGACTGTATCATTTTTACAGATGCATCATCCAAAGGATTAGATTGTGTGTTGATGCAAGATGGAAAAGTAATAGCATATGCTTCAAGATAACTTAAACCTTACGAGAAAAAATATCCGACACACGATTTGGAGTTGGCAGCAATAGTACATGCCTTAAAAATTTGGAGACATCATCTCTATGGAGCCAAGTGTGAGATCTTTTCGAATCATAAAAGTCTAAAGTATTTCTTCAAGCAGAAGGAATTGAACATGAGACAAAGACGATGGCTTGAGTTAGTAAAAAATTACGACTGTAAATTTCTTGTCACCTCGGAAAAGCCAATGTCGTAGCCAATACGTTGAGCAGAAAGGAAAGTTCGGAGTTAGGATTTCTCCTAACCGATGAGAAGAAGTTGATTGAAGAATTTGGAAAGATGAGAATCGAAGTAGTTCAACCTCTAAGATCGATGGAGCAAGTGATTGCATCACTAGTAGTGATACCTGATTTGAGAGCCCGTATCATAGATGACCAAAGAAAAGAGGAGAAGTTGGAAAATTTGACGCTTAAAGTCAGAAAAGAAGGAGTTGAAGATTTCAGAGAATCAAACGACAATGCCTTGTTGTTTTGTGGTAGAATATGTGTGCCAAATGATGAAGAACTAAAGAGCAAGATTATGAGTGAAGCTCACAATACCTCGTATACCGCTCATCCTGGCAGTACGAAGATGTACCAGGATCTGAAGCAGTAATTCTGGTGGGGAGGAATGAAGAAAGATATGGCTATGTGTGTGGAAAGATGTCAGCAAGTGAAGTCCTTACATCAAAGACCCTATGGACCCCTACAACCATTACCAGTTCCGAAGTGGAAATGAGATGATGTTAACATGGATTTTGTAACGGGTTTGCCAAAGACAAAGAAATGAAATACAACCATTTGGGTGATTGTGGATAGAGTGACGAAGTCCGCACATTTCATACCTATTCCTATGACCTATGGATCAGATAAGTTAGCCCAGATTTATGTTAAAGAGGTAGTGCAATTGCATGGAGTTCCGAGTACGATCACTTCAGATCGAGATTCCAAGTTTACCGCCAGTTTTTGGGAAAGTTTTCAGAAAGATCTAGGAACGCAATTGCAGTTCAATACAGCTTACCACCCTCAGACGGATGGTTAGTTAGAAAGAACAATCCAAATTCTAGAAGATATGTTGAGAGCCGTGGTGCTAGATAAAGGAGATAACTTGGAGAAAATTTTGCCTTTAGTTGAGTTTGCTTACAACAACAACTATCAGAATACGATTGGAATGGCCCCTTATGAAGCCCTTTATGGATGGAAGTGTAGATCTCTACTCTACTGGGACGAAGTAGGCGAGAGAAAAGTAATAGGACTCGAGGCTATCGAAGAGATGATAGAATCTACCCGTCAGATTTGCGAGAAAATCAAAGAAGCTCAGGGTCGGCAGAAATCATACGCCGACAATCAAAGATCAGAGATAGAATTCGAGATAGGAAGTAAAGTCTTTTTGAAAGTATCTCCTTCAAAAGGAGTACATCGATTTGGAGTTAAAGGAAAGCTGAAACCTAGATTTATAGCACCGTACGAAATCCTGGAAATGATTGCAGCTGTATCGTATAGGTTACCTTTGCTACCAAGTTTTAGAAATTCGCATAACGTGTTTCACGTATCGCAGTTACGCAAGTACGTGTTCGATCCGAAGTACATGATTTGTCGAGAAGATGTAACTCTTAAGCTCTACTTGATTTACGAGGAAAGACCCGAGGAAATTCTGGATCGTAAGATTCAACAGCTTAGGACGAAATCAATTCCGTTAGTCAAGATCAGGTGGTGACACCATGATCTGGAAGAAGCTACGTGGGAGCTAGAAGATAAGATGAAAGAAAAGTTTCTCGAGCTCTTCTTTTCTCAAGGTTTGCAAATTTCGGGACGAAATTTCTTTTAAGGGGGTGAGGATGTAATACCCTGATCTTTTATAAGTCCTTAAGTTCGTCTTGATTGAGTTTATATGCCTTGAAAGTGTGCCTTTGTGTGATTTTTCTTTCCGAGAAAAGAAATTTTCTCATGAAATTACTAAAATGCCCTTGAGTGCCTTAGCGTGATTTTTCTCATTTTGTTTATCCGAATCGATTGTATGATGAATTGATTGAGCATGATTACACGGGTTTAAGTTTGAGTTCGAATTTCGAAAAATTCTTATCAGTCTTGTTTTCTGATGAATAGTAACTTTTCTCGAGTTTTCACTATTCATCAAGTTTTTCCGAATGTCGTCTAATTAGTGTCTTTTGAGTCTAAAAATTATTTTAGAAGCTTTGGGATATGTTTGAGAGTCGTCAGAGATTTTCTGAGAGAAATTCGAGTTGAAGGTCCAGAAAACCCTAATATGAATAGTGAATTTTGACTTTTTATTCGTTGCTCAAAATTTTGATTTGAAAACTAGATTTTTGGATCCCTTGATTTATTTGGTGAATTTTGAGACGAAGTAGAGAGTTTTTCGATGACGAAAAAGAGTCATGGTGAGTTTTAAGTCGATTGCGAGTTTAATGAAAAAGTAGGGTTAAATTGCACCGGATAACTTTTTCTTCTTGCGAAATTTATATCGCATTTTTGACCACCGAGTGCAACAAAAATTCAATTAAATCTATCCTATTCTCACTCTCAACTCACTCTCTCTCCCGATCAACTCTCTCTCTCTCTCTCCATTCTCTCTCCAATACTCTCTCTTCTCTCTCTCTCCTCTCTCTAGCCGATATCCCTCTCTCTCTCATCTCTCTCTCTCGGCAGCCATACACACACAAACAGACACATAAAAACCTCCATGGAAGCTTGAAGATGAAGGTCTAGAGTTGCGAGGAATTCCACTACCGATCACCTATCGATTAAAGTAGCAAGGTATTCTTGATCCTCTTGTTCTTGTGATCATTTCCAGACTAGGATCACCCTCTTTTCCTCCCCTTCATTTTCGGCACCCTCAAGATTTGGAGGAGTGTTCATCTTAATTTGTTTTTGAGAGGTAGAAATCGATTCTAGCATGAATCCTTGCAAGAAAATGAAAGTTTAAAACTTGATTCTCCCTCCTTCCCAAAACCGCCGAAGTTGATGTTGTTAGACGGAAGAGTTTTGATTTTTGTTTTGAGTATGGTAAACATGATTCTTGTGTGAATATATATACATGAAGATTGAAAGAAAAAAAAAATTGTGAAATATATATATGTATGTACCGAAAATTTAGTGAGATTTTAGGGATTTTCATGTTGATGTTTTTAGCTTGAATTTAATGATGGAAATGAGCCCTAAAAAATTAATCTAAGAATCCCTATTAAATCGGTTTAATGAGAAGAAACTCCATCTCTATTTTGATGAAGAAAACCGATAGAATAGAGTATAAAATTAGGAGTTTTTGATGTATTGTTCTTAAAGATGAAATTATGTTGTTAATGATGATTTTGAGTATATAGAAGCATGAGAAAAATGAGTAAAATGAAGAGTATGAATTTTCCCTAATTTCTATAAAATTGCCGATTTATATGTGTGTATGACGGAGTGATTGTTTTTGTGATGTTCTTGAGAAATTGATGAAAGAGTGATGATATTGATAAAGATTAATACATGAATATGTGCATAAATGGAAGAAAGGAATTTATTTGCTATTTTTCTTGGAAAAATTGATGCATACATGCATAAGGATTTGATGACTTTGTGATGAATTTGATGATATTTCGATTAAAATAGTGACTTTATTATATATACCCATTGCAAATCTTTTGAGTATACTCGATAAAAATCTGAACACAACAAAGTTAATATTAACTCTAAATTAGTAAAATATCTTCTTTTTATGTTTTTTTGAATCGTCTCGTTGGTTTATGCTAAATTAATATCTCTAATCTTAGCCAAAAGGCCGAGAAAGATATATTTACATTTTCAAGATTTCTCGTTTTCTTATTTTAGCTATCCACTCATACATTAGATTCAATAGTTGAATAAAATTGGACGGTTTAATTATGTTGTGTCTACTTTACTTATGGATTGTTGGATTTTTGTAAAAGATAAACATGTGTTGCTAAAGGTATATGCATGAAGCATGTGATTTAGAATTTATTAATATTAATATTATAAATGAACAGTACACAAAGTCTTAAAGAAGTTTGAGAAAATAGTGATTAAGATGATGATGATGATGATGATAATAATAATAATAATAATAATAATAATAATAATAATAATAATAATAATAATAATAATAATAGAGAGGATTTTAGAAGTAGCACTTTTTTGATAGTTTTTTTAAATTTTAGCACTTCTTATAAATCTTTTAAATTTTAGCACTTTTTGACATTATTACCCTTTCACCACCTCCCTGGTAACAAAAAAGAGATTGTGACTGAACAAAAAAAAAACATTGCAGCACCACTTTTCCGTTGTCGTGCCACCGCCACTGTCACCGGCGGTCACAAAAAAAAATTTGTGACTGAACAAAAAAAAAATCAACCACCACTTTTCCGCCGCCGCCGCCATTGTCGTCGGCTGTCACAAAAACTTCCACCACCACTTTTCCACCGCCGCCGCCGTGCCACCACCGCTGCCGTCGTGCTGCCGCCATTGTTGACGGCGACCACAAATTTTTTTACACGATTTTTGTGAAGTCACAAAATAAAATTGAAATATTTGTGAAGTCACAAAAAAAATGAAAAATTTTGTGAAGTCACATAAAAAAATGAAAAAAAATTTGTATCGTCACAAAAAAGAAATGAAAAAATTTGTGAAGTCACAAAACAAAAATGGAAAATTTTGTGAAGTCACCAAGACCATTCATAAACACAAGAAATCTAATATGACGAAACATACACACGTATACCATCAAAAGAAAGGGCGATTCAATATTTCAACTTCCTTAATAGAAATCATCACAAACGCCAAATAAATTTTATCAAATAGAATTTTAATACAAAATAACAGAAAATTAGTTTAGTGTTACACTGGCTTTGCACCCCCATTTTCTTTGAAACTAGGAATGTTAAACTGAAGCATCAGGGCACTAAAGAACCGACTGAGAGAAAGTATTTCTGCAGCCATAGTGCTGCAGAAATGAAGGAGAAAATAAATGAGTCTGTAAGGGCAGCCAATGACATTGAGGATGAGAAAGTCCTTCGATCACGTGGGGATGAAACCACAGTTTCAATGTCTGTTGATGAAAAAAGGATATAATCAATGGAGAGCGCAGAAGAAATATCAGAGCCACAAGGAGTTCAAAGCCATAACATAAGTACCGATAATTTCATACTTGCTAATTTCGAGCTTCTCCATGAGCTTAGCAATGGAATTCGCCTGCAAAATCTATGACCTATCGGTGGAATCGGTGGAGGATCGGCCGAAGAAGAGTAGATCGGAAACGTAGACGCTGAATTCGCAGAAGAAAAAGGAGATTTGCGGCCGCCATTACCAGATCGAAACTGCTCCAACTCTGGCATCGACAGTGAAGGCCCAACCACCTTCCATCACCATCGACAGTGAAGGCCCAACCACAGCTGTCTGCTGCCTCTCACCACCATCCATGTCTGCCCAGATCGGAGCTGCTCCAACTCAGGCGTCGGCAACGAATGCCCAATCGCCTTCCATCGCCGTCGACAGTGATGGCCCACCACCACCGTCTGCCGTCTCTCACCGCCTCTGATAGCACACTTTCCCAGTCCTCCATGGCGGCAGTGAGACGGCGAGGAGGTTGCGGTGGCTAGAGAGAGTGAGAGAGAGAGAGAGAGAGAGAGAGAGGTGGCGGTGATGAATGAGAAGAGAGTGAGAGAGAGAGAAAAAAAAATAAAGAGGAAGAGAAGAGAGAAAAATTGGGATAAGATGGGAAATACAAAAGAGAATTAGTCAAATATAGCTACTCCTGAAAAGAAAAGTGCTAATATAGCCACTTTTTAAAAAACGATTAATATGGTCACGCATACACGACTTCTATACACGACCGGCATACACGACCATGTATATCTGTCGTGTATGCTTATCGTGTATGCTAGTTGTGTATTCAGGTCGTGTATGCTAGTCGTGTGTGCCTTGTTGTGTATATTGCTATGGTCATATATGCTAGTCCTGTATGCATTGTCAACATACACGACCAGTTTAGGTCGTGTATGCTGGTCGTATATGCTAGTCGTGTATGCATGGCCATATTTGATCGTTTTTTAAAAAGTGGCTATATTAGCACTTTTCTTTTCATGGGTGGCTATATTTGCACTTCTCCCAATACAAAATGTATTGGAGGGTAAAAATGAGTGGAAGTGCTAAAATTTAAAAGAATTATAAGGAGTGATACAATTTAAAAAAACTATAAGAAAGTCATAGTTTGGGGGAATTTCTCATAATAATAATAATAATAATAATAATAATAATAATAATAATAATAATAATAATAATAATAATAATAATAATAATAATAATAGATATATATGTGAGGCTTGAGAAATTATTATATGAACATAATAGGTATTATATGTATATTATGAATTAATAATGCTAAAATTACGAGAATAAAGGAAAATGAAATGGAGGACCGAGGAGAAAACACCGTTTACTTTCCTATTAGTAATTGATTTTTAAGATTTGCTTGAATGATTGAATTTATATCAGTTTGGCATTTGGATATACCTCTCTTCTTCGTGTATAATGCGAAAACAAATATAAATGAGTACATTATGAATGCCGATAAATCCAAATAGATAGATAATCAGTATTAATTAATTAATTAATTGAACACATGTAAATTAGATTATATGAATTAAAATTGCACAAAATACCAAAATAATGGAAAATTGGAATGGAGCACTGAGAAGGAAAACACTGTTTAATATGTGATAGTATAAGAAAGGTAGTGTTTTTTAATTATTTTTTATTTTAGTGTGTATTTTATGAAACAATATCTTTTTATTTCAGTATTTGTTTATAATAAAATTTTCACTATTTGTTTATTATAGTGAATCGTGCTTTTAGTTCTTTGTTTTCCATCTCTTAATCATAGGTTTTAGAAGCTAGATGGTTCCCTTACAAAAGAGCATATGCCGTCAAAAACTTAATTGAGTCATAGAATAAATAAACTGTGCTTGGAGGCGTCCCCTTAATGTTAAGTTTTAGGGTGCAACATCCATTTAATATTCTTATTTATCTTAAATTTTTAATTTAATTATTTTTATTTATGTATATTTTATTATATTCACTATATCTCAAAACTTTCATAATTAATATTTAATATTACATTCCTATTTAATAATTGTGATACCCCATCTTTTGTGAGTTTAATTATTCGTCTTGATTGTGTTTATATGCTCTTGAGATATCTTTTAATGTGCTTTTGTGTGAAAAGAATTTTCGAGAAAAGAAAATTTCTCGTGAAATTACCAAAATGCCCTTGAGTGCTATTATGTGATTTTTCTCGTCAGTCGGAGAGGACTGTCCAAATGTTAGAGGATACGTTAAGGGCAGTTGTTTTAGACAAAGAAGACAATAAGGAGCGAATTTTACCCCTTGTCGAATTTGCCTACAACAACAGTCAAAATACGATTGGAATGGCGCCATACAAAGCTTTTTACGGAAAGAAGTGTCGTTCTCTGCTCTACTGGGATGAAGTAGGTGAGAGAAAACTAATAGGGCCTGAGGCGATTGAGGAGATGATAGAATTTGTTTGTCAGATTAGAGAAAAGATAAAAGAAGCCCAGAGTCACCACAAGTCATATGCCGATAATCAAATATCAGAATTGGAGTTCGCAATTGGAGATAAAGTGTTTTTGAAGGTATCCCCTTCAAGAGGAGTTCACCTTTTTGGCTTAAAAATGAAGCTTAAGCCGAGATATATCAGACTGTATGAGATCCTAGAAAGGAGTGGTGTCGTTTCTTATAAGTTAGCCTTGCCGCCAAGTATTAGGAATTCGTATAACGTTTTTCATGTATCTCAGTTCACTACAAAAACAGGTAAATTACCAAGGGAAAATACCGTCGGTATCTCACAACATGCCATCGGTAATTTCATTACCGACGACACCAAACCGCCGTTGATCTTGTCGCCGGTGATGACATTACCTGCTTCACGATTCAATTACACAACCCACAATATAACAAAGCAAATACAAAAATTGCAAATCACAATATCCCAAATCATATAAACAAATGTAATATACAAGTATAAATATAAAATACGAGTGCAATGATGTACGAAGTGTATAAATAACTGCATGATAAGACGAACGACCTAATCAACTAGGGGGAGGACGAGGAGGTAGCTGAGCCGACCGCATAAACTGCTCGAAGTGGGCCATGCGCTCCTTCATGGCTGCACGTGCTGCTCGTTTTGCAGCACGTTCCGCCTCAGCCTGCTCGAACTGGGCCATGCGCTCCTCCATGGCTGCACGTGCTGCTCGTTCTGCAGTACGTTCCTGCTCAGCCTGCTGCAGTCGCTCCTCCAACATGGAGATCCGAGTCTCGTACATCTCCTGCGTCATGGCTGAAGTGTCAGTGCTACCAGTAGACTCCCTACTGATCTGGCTCGCACCGGCACTTCCAGTGCCGTACCGCCGTGACCTCTCGGGATGTACGAGCTCCAAGTAGATCTCGTTTAGGTTCGTTCGTCCTTTAGTGTCTGCAATGCGATGAATTTCCACCTAATTGATACATAACATTGCATAATTGTTAGAAATTAAATACATTTTAATATATTTAACTAATATTTGAATAAACTTAAATACTTACATCAAGCTGTTGATCCCTCTGTGTCGCATAAGTGCCATCCTCCTTTGTGGGATTCTGAGGAAAGTTTCATAGTTCAAGGCAGTCACCGGCACTCCACTCTGCAAGCTCTGTTAATACATGTATAGAAGATAAATAAATTATTAACAAAGATAATATATATATATATATTACTTATGAAATGAATTGATAATTACTAACCAAACTCTGCTGCAGGATACGAGTGGACTGAGACCCTCCAACATGCTTGCGGATCCCTGTACCTGGTCCGTCGGGCTCAGATAACCGGTTTCGGCTGTGTCGCTCGGAAACCGTCTGAACATCCTCCTGCTGGCAGTACGACTGGATCCCTGTCCAGTACTCCTCAGTGAAGCTGTTAGGTCTGGCCTTCATCTGCCCCGCAGCAGTCTTCAACCTCAGCTTCTTCTTAATGTCGCTCAAGTTGTCACAGAACCTGGTACGTACCTTGGCCTCCCACATCTTCTTGACCTCCACCTCATCCTCAAGCTCCCAACAATATTCTTTCTGTTTTTTAAAAATGATTAAATCAGTAGATAATATTTGAACAATAATAATTACTAATTTTATTTGTAATAAAAATTCGATTACCCCAAATTCATCCCAGTATGCGTCCTTAACTGCTTGGGGAATCAACTTCCAACTGTACCCCCCAGGGTTAGGAATCCTCCTAAAAGCCTGAAGGGCATTGTGTGAGATGCCCGGTGTCTCCATCAACTCTCTATAAACAATAATAAAAATAATAAATAACGTACCCACTAGGCATTCTCCGAAAGAAAAGCCTTCCTCTGCTGCCCTTAGGCTATTGCCGCTTCAGCTCGGCAAGTGAGGGGCCTCTGGGCCTTTTCGGCCTTGAAGAAGAAGAAGCCTCCGGAGGAGTCTCAAGAATGTGTGGTGAAGTCGGTGGAGTAGTACCTAGCCGAGTCGGAGCGGACTCCTGTTTTGAAGAGGGAGGAGTCTCCTGTGAAGAAGGAAGAGTCTCCTGTGAGGTAGGAAGACGAAAACCTATACGAATCGATATTTTACTTGTTTCAAAGAAAAATCAAATAAGCTTAGACCCAATAAGATATAATAATTTAAATTCATGTAAAATACATCAAATACATTAACATATATTTTGAAAAATACATTAACAAAAACATATCAAAAAACACAACACATACATTACCAAATGGTTCTACCAGCTATGTTAACCATAATGGTTCTAATTTACTAAGTCTACCTGGCCCATAATTGTTCAAGCAATACAATATAAAATAAAAAATACAATAATTAATCATATTGAAAACACTCATTTGTTGGGAGAAGATCCTTAAGAAGTAATCAAAATCTATCCCAAAGGGAGAAGATCCTTAAGAAATTGATTAAATCTATCCCACAATGTAGTAGCATATATGTAATCATGTTACTTATCACATAAATTAATATGTAATATGCATGTATTAAGTGAAAAGATGTATCAAATACGAACAATCAACATACTTATCAAGCATATTTATCAAACATGAATAATCAACATACTTATCAAACACGTATCCGACATGCATATCAAACATGAATAATCAACAAACTTATCAAACACGTATCCAACATATTTATCAAACATACATTAAAATACTTATCACATAATTTAATTTGTAATACCAACATACAAATCAACATACAAACACGAACAATCATGCATTCTAGTTCATACACTAGCAAACAAATATGCGTGCAAATATATATAACAAAAAATCGAGAGGGAACAAATGTAATTACCGGCAGCGGCAGTGGGGCGACGACGGTAGCAGAGGCAGCAGAGGCGGCGGCGGCGGACGACTGAGAGAGAGAGAGATAAGAGTTAGAGAGAAAGAGAGAGAGAGAGAGAGAGAGAGAGAGTGAGAGTGAGAGAGAGAGTAGAAAGAGAGAGAGAGAGAGAGAGAGAGAGAGAGAGAGAACTGACGTGAGAGAGATAGGGAGGGAACTTACCGGTGGTGGATGGCAACGAGCAGCGCGGCGGTGGCAGCGGCGATGGCGGCGGCGGACGGCTGACAATAGAGAGAGAGATACGAGTTAGAGAGAGAGAGAGAACTGACATGAGAGAGATAGGGAGGGAACTTACCGGCGGCGGATGGCAATGAGTGGCACGGCAGCGGCGGTGGCGGACAGCTGACAGTAGAGAGAGAGAGAGAGAGAGAGAGAGAGAGAGAGAGAGACAGCTAGAGAGACAGAGAGAACTTACCGGCGGCGGAGCGAGGACGACGACGACTCAGCGGCGCGGCAACGGGGGCGGCGGCGGCAGGGAGGACGATGGTAATGGGTAGAGCAAAAATGGAGAATTAGGACTGGAAGCCCCAATTTGATTTAAACAATTACCGACGGAACCCGCCCTCGGTAATCATCGACGACAGGTGCGCCCTCGGTAATTACCGAGGGACACCACTGTCGGTAATTGTATTTAATATTATACATATTTTATTTAATATATTACCGAGGGCACCTTGCCGTCGGTAATTTACCGAGGGTTGTTTCCCTCGGTAATGCCATCAGTGATTCTAGCGGGAATCATCCTGCCAAATTACCGTCGGTAAACTGTCGGTGATTTGATTAAAACCGACCCGTATTTTGCACCGTCGGAAATAGTCGGTAATTACCGAGGGCAAGCTTGCCCTCGGTAATTTTCTCGGTATTTTAGCTTATTTTTGTAGTGGTTGCATAAGTATGTCTTCGATCCGAAGCATGTGATTCGTTAAGAAGAGTTAGCCGTTGAGCCATAATTGAGTTACGAGAATAGACCATACTGGATCTAAAGATTCAACAGTTGAGGACAAAATCGATTCCCTTAGTTAAGATCAAGTGGTGACACCACGATCTTGAAGAAGCGATGTGGGAACTAGAAGATAAGATGAAATCGAAGTGTCCCGAGCTCTTTCTCAAGGAAAGCAATTTTCGGAATGAAATTTCTTTAAGGGGGAGAGGATGTAATACCCCAATCTTTTATGAGTTTAAGTATTTGTCTTGATTGTGTTTATATGCTCTTTAGATATCTTTTAATGTGCTTTAGTATGAAAAGAATTTTTGAGAAAAGAAAATTTCTCATGAAATTACTAAAATGCCCTTGAGTGCTATTATGTGATTTTTCTTGTTTCGGTTATCCGATTCGAAGATGTCATGAGTTATTTGAGCATGAGTATATGAGTTTGAGTTTGATTTTGAGTTTCGGAAAATTTTGAGAAGATTTATTTTTCGATGAATAGTAGTATACTTTACCGGTTTTCACTATTCATCGAGTTTTTTCGAATTTCGTTAGAAAAGTGTTTTCCGAGTATAAAAGATGTTTTAAAATCTTTGAAAGATTTTTGAGAATCATTTGAGATCATACGATAAAAATTTTGGATCATACGATAATTTTATTTTGGATAAAAATTCCTATGCTTATAGTTGTGTAAATCTCGAAGCTTTTGAGTATGAGGAATTAGGGGTTTTGTTTTGATGATCTTGAGGATTGAATTGATGATGATTAAGATGAACTCGAGTAGTATTGAGTAGGAATTTAAGATCAATTTGAGAATATGAGTTCTATTGCTTGAGATCTTTAAAATTTCGAAAGTTTGAGTATGAGAAGTATAATTTTTGTGTTCTTGAGATTAGTATAAGAAATTGATGATAGATTAATGATTTGAGCATGATTATATGATCAATATGTGAGTTTGAATTTCTTACATTATTATCCCCAAAATTTTCGAAGAAATGATGAGTATAATTTGGGATTTTCAATGTTTGATCGAGTATGATGAATCGAGTGATAAATTTGATCGATTAGATTTATTTGAAGCATGCTAGAAACTTGAATTTTTGAATAAGAGCAAGCTTCGGTCAATTTCTTGAAAATTCAAAAGTTTTGAGAGTTTAAGATTGAGAATTTTTTTCCTTAATCTTGTATGATGAAATTGATGTTATATTTGAGCAATTTGATTTATTATAAGCATCTTAGCATTTGAGATTTTTGAAATCGAGCATGTTTAGCTAATAAAGTGAAAAAGTCAAAACTTATGAGGAATTGAATTTAGGTTTTTTCGATTTATAAGTTGAAAGTTGATATTGATTGAGTAATTATTCAAGTAGATTTATTCTAAGCTATTTGTGAAAGTTTGAAAATTTTCCGAGGATGTTTGCATGATTTCTCAAAAAACGTGCTTACTTTATTCCGAGAATTTTTGCATGAGGTTTCAGAATTTGAATCTGATTTCATATATGGATTTCTTGAATTATTAAGAGAAGTGAAACTGTATTCGATCAAAACTGAGAACTTTTATTTTTAAGTTGAAAAGTCGAGTAGTATCGAGTCAGCATGAGAAAATATTTGAGTTCTTAATGAAGTTTTGAGTCAGTATTTGAGATCGTATGCTTTTCATATATTTCTGAGAATGTTTGAGGTGTGAACTTGAGAATTTCGATCGTATAATGAATAGTGATTTCTCGTTTTCAATTTATTGATTGAGTGTTGATTTGATTGATGTGATTGACGCTTTTGAGAATGTTGAGTATCGTTGTTTGAGTTGATATCAATTTGTTGGTATAGTACCTGAGTAGAAGTTAAGTCGAACCGAGAAAAGTTAGAAAACCCAAGTCAAGTAGAAGTCTAGGTAACCAAACCTAGATTCTCGTTTTTCAAAAGACAATCTGGTTCTTATAAGAGTTTATTCTTGAAGGAACGAGTGGAGTCCAGAAGTGAGGATCGAGCGAGAATAAAGAGTTTTCCCAAGACTAACCACTTGAGACAGGAAGGCTTTTTAACCAAGAACTAATGAATGTGATTACTACTATCATATTATGTGATAATCATCTACTTGAGTTAATAAGTTCTGATCCTGTGTGAGACGGGATGACACGTGCACTTAGAGGTGACTGTGAGCCTTGCTCCGGTTAGGCCAGTCGCAGTGTTTGAGAAGGAGGCCTACTTCTCGACACACTAAAATTATGTAGATTGATTCATACCTGATTTATATATATTTTGTCTGTGCAGTCATTTCAGAAAAGAAAATATTTTTGAGCATGCACAAGTTAACTGTTTTTTTATCTCTAACACTTGTGATGCAGCAAAGAGAGGCAAGTTCAATTTATAGCTTTATCGAGCATGTTTTCAAATTATTTTTGGCATGTGTTCACTGAGTATACTCAGCCCAACATGTTGTTTTCATGATGGTGCAGTGTGCTTGGCGGTGTTTGTTGTTTTTTAGTCGAGTTTGTTTAAGCTTGGGTTATATGTTTTCATACATATAACTTTGGACTTGATGTATTTTTCGCTGCAACACTGAAGTTTAATTCGTGTTTGAATTTTATATAATTCTGATGGTTGGATAATGAACTTTGTGCTCGACACCTTATTTTGTTATCTCTCGATCCTTAACTGGTATATATAATGATTCGATGAGTTTTGAGCTTAGTATTGAAATCATGTTATTAATTGTTATCGCTTTCAATTGATATTCCCTTGTTCCCGAGCATGTTCCTTTGTTTATTTTCTGTTGTTTCACCCTCGCTGTCATTCATTTTCTAGTCATTTAATACGTTAGAAATTGGACTGTGACAATAATATTCTACGTGTTAGATAATCTATATTATTAAAACCATTACGGATTCGAGATCTCTCCTTAGTTTTAGGTCCTGTGTGGTGATGAACCCATAGTTGTGTTCATTTTGTGTGTCTTTTGTTCGTGTGTTGTATGTGTTTAGAGTCTGTTTTGTGTTTGGGAGGATACAAGTTGGAGGAAGTATGTGCAGAGCAGGACAGGTAGCATTGTGGGCATAATCCGATGGAAATCTGGTGAAAAGGCCATAGGCAACGATACGATGCAAATGGACAACAGGCTGAAGCTTACAGCTTAGGCAACAAAGGGATTAGTCAAAGTGTAGGTGTAAGTGAGGTAGTACCCTCCCCCCATATCTTTATGTCGAGCAGATAGTACCTGGAGTGGCACAGATCGTGGGCAAGGCGAGCGTTGACGAGACCAAGACGGAGTGAAAAAAGCCAAGGGCGGAGGATGTTACTTTCTCTCCAAGAAAGAAGATAAGCATGGAAACATTCCATGTTAATCTTATAGAGTTCGATCAAAGCCGAATCTGCCAAGGAGAAGGAAAGTGAATCCAAGTCCTATCCAAACAAGGAAAGAAGGCTGAACAAGAGAAGGAGTCCAGCCCATGAAGGAAACCGACTTCAACCCTAACTCTTGCCTATATATATGGCTGATCTTCCCCCTATAAATTATTCAATTTATGTCTTGCTTCACGTTTTAGTTTGAGAGAGTTGTGAGGAACAGACAAGTTCTACGAGCAACACTTTATATTTTCTGCTTTAGTTTCTGTTGGCGACTTTGGCCAAGACAACTTCTGTTTTGTTGGAGTACAATTTATATTTTCAGTTTAGTTCCAAGTATGTTTACTTTCATTTCTTTTGTGGTGATTTCTATTTATATTATATCTAGCTAAATTCCTAAGCCTGGATTGGTGAGATGATATGAGCACAAACCTTAAACATTCAAGAGGTTTGTGTTGATTTCTATTTATATTATGTCTAGCTAAATTCTTAAGCCTGGATTGGTGAGATGATATGAGCATAAACCTTAAACATTCAAGAGGTCTAATTTGAGCTTGCATGTTTTAATTCTCGAAATATTAAGTTTGATGACCAATGCTTTTGTTGAACTTGAGTAGTTAATAGGCCATTAATTACTTGGGCAAGGTAAAAGTACAAATAGAAATCAGGATAACACATAGAGAGTCTCTTGTGATTGAAAAGTATAACGAGTATTGGAGAGCAGTCGATGTGTTGAACATCTCTTGGTTGATTGGGTCTTAACGTTCCTAATGCTTCTTGGGCAAGGTAGTTGCTAAAGAGTCTTCGTGGCTGTCTTGACTAGGAAAAAGGTTTTGCCTAGAGTATCTCTGGCATAATCAGAGTTAAAAGGATAGATAAAGAGTAGAGTATTCTAGTCGTGACTTCATGACCATAGGGCTAGAATTAATATGCTTGGAAACTGAATAGTAATTGCATGTAATTAAAACCTTTGCACCAATGACCGAGTGAGTGTTTATGTTTAATGACTCGATCCTAATCTAGGTTTCTTTTATTATCGATCAAGTTCTTGTTTAGATTTCAGTATTAGTTTTTAGTATTTGTTGATCAAGACGAGTGCAGTTTAGACCAAAACCATTTAGCGACACCGGTTACAGAGAAGAGGAAACTACAACCTATTCCCTTGGGTTTGACCCTACTTGCTACTGGCTACTGCCTATCTTGGGCAAGAGAAAATCATAAATTTATTTGCATGAAGTGTAAACAGCACCTTCATCAAATTGGCACCGTTGCCGGGGAATAGGCAATAGTAGGTTTCTCTTCAAAAAGAAAGCAAAGCTTGGCTTATGCCCAAGACAAGAGCTACAGAAGGACAACTAATATATGTAGAGGATCCTGAGCGAGGCTAGGGCAATACGAGCGAAAAAAAAAGAAAGAGACTCTGAGAGCGGAGTCAACGAACCTGAAAGGGATCTTAACCTATTAGGCGAGGAAAGTTTTGAGCAAGACGATTCTTACTCTGATCAAAAGAGTGAGGAATCATAACCTGATGTTATGGCAGAGCAAACTATAAGACATATGATGTTTTCTAATGAAAATAACGTCAAGCCTTCGAGTGTGAAGTTGCACACAATTACTGGAAATTGGGAACTCAAACACTCGATGATCTAGATCTTGCCCAAGTTCAGTAATCACCCTGGGGAAGATTGACGCAGCCGTCATTTAAGCTACGACAAAATACAATTTTTGTATTTCACTCCTATGCCTACCCCTAGGAATCGCTAGTTGAAAAGTACTGGGTCGATCCCACAGGGAGTTGCTCGCGATAATCTCTGGTTGGGAGACAAAAAGGTTGTGTTGAGTATCTATCTACTATAGCCTTGGGTAAGTGTCACTATCACCTTTGGCAAATTGCTGAAAGTAAAAAATTGTAACTTGACAAGCAAAAAGATCAGTAATAAAAACAATCTAGATTTAGGTTTCGAATCAATGAGTATAACTTTAACTTGATCATTGGTTCAAAGATATTTGTTGCGTAAGTGTGTCAATGGTTATAGGCTAAAACTATGCAGGGTCCCCATTGTCACGTCGCCATGTACGCTACATAGCCTACCCAGCTCCATCCTTATGTTTAAGTCTTGACAGGGACACCCTAGCCAATTTACAAGTTAAACATCATATCATCTATCCTAAACCTAGATTTAAAGGCTTAGCCAGACATAAAGTAAATAACGAAAGCAAACGAGATACAGAAAAACATACTTGAATTAATAACAATAAGCAAAAGATGTTCGCCCTAGATGGAACCTAACAATAAACGTAAATTGTATCTGAGAACATAAATTGCAGAAAATAAAAGTGTATCGATTTGCAGAAGTAAAAAGTGCGGAAAGTAGAAGTGTATCTTGCGCCTTGCATGCATGGATGTATTTATAGAGTACAAAAACTAGGGCAATTCCACAAACGGGCCTTATAGAGAACGGGGCGGCTGCTTCCATGTAAGGATCAATGGATAAGGTTGGAAAGATCTCCTTCCTTATCGCTAAAATCGTACTGCTGTTGTAGTAGGAAAACTCGATTGAATTCTTGTGCTGCAAGGAATTTGTTTCTTTGTAGGACTCTTACAGCTGCTTCTTCACGCGCCAGCACCATTGCCCAAGCTCTGCACTCTACTTTCCCAATCTCTCTGACATCTCTTGCCCACGTTAAGCCTGCTCCATGCCTTCTGGTTGTAACTTGGCTTTGGCAAGGGTAGGAAGTATTTGGAACTAGGCTTGGGTCATTCGGAGCTTCTTTTCCTTCGCTTTTTCTTCTTGCGGGCCTTACAACAACTTATTTAGGACTTTTCTCTCTTTTTTTTTATATCTTCTTCTTTTTTCCTTTCTATCTTTTTTTTCCTTTTCTTTTTCTAAGTCCTTAATTTACTAGCCCTCATAATTTCTTTCAAAGGCTCAATTGTTTGTCCTCTTCTCCCTTCACCTTATGCACCTAAGTCCTTATTGACCGGGTATGATATAGTGTATAGGCTGCATATATCTGATCAAAGAAATTATAAAAGCTCAAAGGGGTCTAACAAGGGAAATTCAGTTGGGCAGACTTTTTAGCTCAACTTGGGCTTACAAGAGAAAGAACGTGCCTAATTCATCTAAGTTCTTCTAGCCTAAGTCAATGAGGTCTCAAGGAGTAGACAGGCAAGTTCTAGGTAGCATTCGAATAAGCACATCATAAAATCACACAAGAAAGAAACTGTTGGGTCATAAACATGCAGTGTAAAGCTTAAATCCTCACAACGACATGCTCACAAGTTCGTTCGTCATCCCTATTTTTATACGATCATGCTTGGACTAGAATACAAAAGAATGCTCTCATCATACAACTCAAAATCAAATTATGCTCATATATTATCCAATCATCCTAAGCATGCTTGACCTCTAATACACACACAAAAGACGCTCCTCCCACCCACATACTTTACTTGGGAAAAGTGGGTGAAAGACACAGACCAATACTAAACTAAAACTTATAAAAATAGACGCTCTACCCCTCATACCCACACACTTTGCCTTTGACAAAGTAAGTGAAAATCAAGGTAGATCACATACTCAGACTCAAAACAAAAACTTTAAAAACATTTAGACGTAAAAACTAACCACGAAAAACACAAACTAAACACAAAGATAAAAACATAAACTACTAAACAAATGGGAAGACAAAATCATTGGGCAGGGTTAAGACCTGACCTTGTTGTATCAATCTTCAAGGCACTCATGATATCGGAAAGGGCTTGCTTGTTCTCCAGTCCAAGTTGCTCCAGTTTGGCATTTCTCTCCTCCAGCTTGGCCAAGCGTTCCATCATCGCTACTGCGTCTTGGGCAGGCAACACCGGAGTACTGGGCACTCCACCTCCAATTGACTGAGGGGGAGTGTCAGCAACTTGGGTAGGCTCGTATGGCGGAATCACGAATACTAATCCTCCTTCATCATCCCTTCCACATACGTCCATGGCAGTCAAGTAAGCAAGGTCCAGGTGCTCCTCTTGCATTGGTTGTAGTTGCGTAGTGATCTCGTCAAATCCGTGCATCCCTATGGCATAGCGAGTCACTAGGTGGGCAAGGAAAAACCTCTGATTGTGAGAGTTCACGATGTCCTTGAAATGGTGCATAGCATATGCCCCAAAGTTGAGCCTCTGCTTGTGCACCATGCTTGACAGTATGAAGATCTCTTGGCGAGTGACAGAGTTGCTGCTATCCTTTTTCTCGAAAAAGTTGTAGACAAGGATCCGGTGACATACCCTCAAGGCATCATCCTTCATCATATGCCCCTTTGCCGTGCCAGCCTTGAAGATTGGGTCATCACTGAACTCTGCCCATTTCTTTTCCCAATCATCAGCATCCAGTTGGGGAATAGACCTCAATGCCCCTTGTACTTTTTAGTTCTTATCGTGCGAACTGCAAAAGCAGAAATGGAGAGGGAATCAAAGAGTTCCAGTTTGAATTTAGAAGATGAATGAAATTTGTGAGAGAGAGGAGGGTAGTAGTAGGCTAGAAAGTAGGGTATCGGTGTGTGACATGGCGGTTACAAAACTACCAATGGACGTGATGTGCTGACGTCATCCACGTTTTCCTGCTTTGCTTGCCTCACATTCACTGGGCTCAACCTCTCCTCGACCAACATGAACTCTTCGCTTGCCTAACCTCTCTGCGTACCTGCCTTACACACATAGACACAAAACGCACTTCCAAAACAAAAACTACTATCCTATGATTAGAAAATAAACACCATAATAAAATTGCTAAAAAGAAATTACGAAAAGAAAAAACTGAAATAAAACTCACTAGGTTACCTCCTAGCCAGCGCCCCAGTTTACGTTGTGGGCATGACGTAGTCCTACTTTTCCCTAGACGGGCATCATCACGTAGACCTCTTCTTTGTCCACAGCTTCATCCTTCTTGTCTCCATAGAAAATCTTCAACCTCTGACCTTGACCCTAAAATATTTGGACGACTTTGGGCAATAAATCTCCATAGACCCATTAGGAAATTAGGTCATCACTTCATATCGTCCAATCCACTTCGATGTTAGCTTGCTCTGATACAGCAGAACTGCTTGCCCAGGCTCAAATTTCTTTGCCTTGATCAACTGGTCATGAGCCTTCTTCATCCTTGTCTTGTACAAGGTAGCGTTGTCATAAGCCTCAATTCGAATTTCCTCCAACTCTTGCAACTGCAACTTCCTTTCCTTGTCGATATCACTCTATTTTTTAATTGAACTTCTTCACTGCCTAATATGATTTATGCTCTAACTCCACAGACAAGTGACATGGCTTCCCAAACACCAACCGGTATGGTGACATGCCCAAAGATGTCTTGAAAGCTGTGCGATATACCCACAGTGCATCATCCAAGTGCAAACTCCATTCCTTTCCATTTTTCACAACTGCCTTCCTCAATATGGTCTTGATAATCCTATTTGTCAGCTCTGCTTGCCCATTGGCTTGTGGATGGTAGGCAGTGGTAACTCGATGATGGACTCCATATTTCTTGAACAGCTTGTCAATGGTAGCATTGCAAAAATACGAACCTTGATCACTTATGATTGCTCTTGGAACTCCATATCAATTGAATTTTTTTTTTCTTAAGAAAAGTAGCAACCACATGGGCATCATTCGTTGGTGTAGCCCTTGCCTCCGTCCATTTTGACACATAGTCAACTGCCAATATGATATACTAATTTCCTTTTGAGCTGGGCAAAGGTCCCATGAAATCCATCCCCCATATGTCAAAGATCTCCACTGGCATGATTGGGGTCATGGGCATCTCATCCCTTCTAGTTGCATTCCCTTGTTGTTGACACTTGAAACAATTCTTGCACTATTCATAAGCATCCTTAAAAATCATAGGCCAAAAGAACCCACAATCGAAAATCTTTCTTGCAGTTCTTCGGTGCCCAAAGTGACCTCCACATTCCCTGTTGTGGCAATGCTTCAAAATGCTCTTAGTCTCCCAGTCAGGCATGCACCTCCTTAATCATTGGCCAACACACTTCTTCCATAAGTAGGGATCATCCCGAACATACCTTTGGCTTTTCTTGAGAATTTTCTGCTTTTGATAGTATGAAAGATTGTTTTGAACTTCTCTCGTACTCTTAAAATTAGCAATGTCAGTGTACCAAGCTTCTCCATGAAATTGAGATTCAGTCATATAAAGATGTTCGTCAGGGAAAGTCTCCATAATGGACACGAAGTCTTCTTCTCTAACTATCCTACTCAAGTGATCCGCCACCAAATTCTGAGCTTCACTTTTATCTTTGATCTCCACATCGAACTCTTGCAAAAGCAAAATCCAACGAATAAGCCTTAGCTTGGACTCCTTCTTGTTCATAAGGTATCTCAGTGCTGCATGGTCAGTGTAAACAATTGTCTTGTCTCCGAGTAGATAAGATATGAACTTTTCAAAGGCAAACACAACCGCCAAAAGCTCCCTCTTCGTGGTGGTATAATTGATTTGCGCTGCATTAAGAGTTTTAGAAGCATAATAGATAACATGGCTTTCCTTACCTCTCTTTTGACCAAGCACTGCTCCCATGGCATACCCACTTGCATCGCACATCAACTCAAGTGGCATACCCCAATCTGGGGGTTGTATTACTAGTGTCGTGACCAAGCATTCCTTCAACACGTCAAACGCCCTTTGACAATCTGCATTGAATTCCTACTCTACTTTATTTTAGAGCAATCTCGTCATTGGTTGGACAATCTTAGCAAAATCCTTCACAAATCTCCTATAGAATCCAGCATGTCCCAAGAATCCTCTTAATTGCTTGACATTGGTTGGATAAGGAAACTTGGAGATGACATCAATCTTTTCCTTGTCAACCTGTATCCCTTTTTCTGAAATCACATGCCCAAGCATGATGCCTTCTCCTACCATAAAGTGACTCTTCTCGTAGTTCAACACCAACCTCTTCTCCACACATCTGCTCAAAACCAACTCCAAATGGCCAAGACAAGCCTCAAATGATTTTCCATAGATGGTGAAATCGTCCATGAACACCTTGATGCAATTCTCCAACAAATCTGAAAATATACTCATCATGCACCGCTGCAACGTGCCTGGGGCATTGCATAAACAAAAAGGTATGCGGCGGTATGCAAACGTCCAGAATGGGCAAGTAAACGTTGTCTTGTCCTGGTCTTCTTTGGCAACCCATATCTGCATGTATCTAGAGAATCCATCCACGAAGCAAAAATACTTGTTCCCTGCCAACCTCTCTAGCATCTCGTTAATGAAAGGTAAAGGAAAGTGATCCTTTCTCGTTGCCTTGTTAAGCTTCCTATAGTCGATACACATCCGCCATCCCATTTGGAGCCTTGTAGGTACTAGCTCATTCTTCTCATTCTTGCCCATTTGTATTCCTGACTTCTTGGGCACCATGTATACCAGATTTACCCACTTGCTATCTGGAACTGAGTAGATAATGCCCAAGTCTAACAGCTTGAGTAGCTCCTTCATAACAACTTCCTTTATGGCTGGGTTTAACTTCCTTTATGGATCTCTAGTTGGTTTAGCATCATCTTCCATCAAGATATGGTGGGTGCAAAGAGATGGACTAATGCCTTTGATGTCGGCAATGGTCCAACCAACTGCATCTTTGTAGCGCTTAGGACATCTCGAACTCCATCCTCTTCTTTCTTTCTCAACTCCAAACTTATAATCACTGGCAATGTATCATTCTCTCCTAAAAATATGTACTTCAAATGAGCGGGGAGAGATTTAAGTTCCAACTTGGGTGCTCAAACAAGTGAAGGCACCAATCTATCTTCCTCTCTGATCTTGGGCAAGGCATATGGGGACAGTCGGGGTCCTTCCATTTCCTCCACCCCTAAATAATCCAAAGCTCGACTAACCTGGAAAGAATTATCCAGGCTTTCTTCAACTCCTCCTTGAATGACTGCATCCAATGGGTCTTGACTTTCAAAGAGAGGGACTGCCTCTTCTACTGCTTGATCAACGTGGTCAATATACTTGACCATCTCCGTATCTTGGAGGTGCTCCATAGTTTTGAATATGTTGAAGGTAACTGACTCCCTATCAAATTCACATGTTAGTTGCCCTGAGTTGCAGTCAATCCTAGTCTTGGCAGTCTATATGAATGGCCTTCCCAACAGTATGACCGATGCTTTAGCTCCTGTCTTGCCCGTGTCAAGAATATAAAAATCAGCTGGAAAATTATGTCCTCCACCTTGACTAGTGTAATACCCCGAGCTGTTATAAGTCTTTAAGTGCGTTCTAAATATCATAATATGCTTAAATAATATGCCTTCAGTAATAAGATTTTTCCAAGAAAAGGAATTTGCTTGAAATGGCCAAATTAACCTTATGTGCTTTGACGTGAATTCTTCTCGATTCGATTATTCGAATCGAGTATGTGATGCATTGATTGAGTTTATTTATATGAGTTTGAGCATGAGTATGACTTTTGGAGAATTTCGAGAACTTTTACTTTTTAGTGAATAGTAACGAGAACCGAGAAAAACACTATTCACCGACGAACTCAGAATTTAACCTAATTAGTGTATTTTGAATCTAGATTTAATTCTAAGACCTTTGAGATATGTTAGAAGCTCATCTGAGATCACATGAGAGAATTCTAAGAGTTTAGTTCTTAATGAATAAATTAGCCGAGCAATTTTAGGTTTTTCTTCGTTACTTGGAATTTTAACCTAAAAATTTGATATTTGGAATCCTTGATTTATTTCGTGGGACATGAGATAGAGTTGATGTGTTTTCAATGTCAGAAACTAGACGAGGAGAGTTTAGAGCCGTTTTAAGTGTAAATGAAATAACACGGACATATTCTACCGGAAAACTTTTTCATCCGGGGAAAATTATATCTATGATAAAAAGAGAATCTCTCTCCCATCTCTCTCCCTCACCCACCGACCTCATCTCTCTCTCTCCCTAATCTCTCTATCCCTAGGTACCTATTTTCTATACCTATGAGAATATCATGATATATTCTTTCTCTTATTCCATTTTCTTTCTTTTCTTAGAGATGAATTCATCCCATTCATTTCACCTATCTCATAACTATCATATCTCTCTTACACTCTCTACTCTCTCTCTCCATCGAGTATCATTACCAAGTAAAGAAGAAAATTTCTCTCCCTCTCTCTCTCTCCCTCTCACTGCCGAAAACACACATACATACACATAAGTTGGAGAAATCTCCATTGAAGCTTCAATCTTCAAGCTTTCAAGCTTCAACCTTCAAGAAGATCATCATCATCCTCTTTAATTCTTCAAACCCTAAGTGAAGAGGTAAACAAATTCAACCATTTTTGAGTTCAATTCCAAGAAAATCATCTCTCTCTAATCTTCTATAATTTTCGGCACTTTAGCCCTAAATGAGATGATTAATTCTTGTTAATTTTTCTTGAGGTTTAAAGGTGAAATCCACCATGGAAATTCCAAGCTAGAGATTGAGCTCCTAAATTCCTTCATTTTCGGTTCTATCAAGATCAAGAGGAGAGCTTTGATTTTAATCTTTAAAGTATGATATTCACTTGATTTCTTGTAAATATGTAATCTCTAATCCCTAAAAGAAAGAAAGATGCATGCTTTAATTTATGCTTAGGCAAACTAGGTTTGAGATGTGAGAATCGATATGAGGAAAATATTAGAAAATCGAACCCTAGGAATTAATCTAAGAGTTAAAAGAGAAAAGAAAAATAAAACCCCTAAAAATTTGGTTAAAACCGAAAACTAGGGGAAAAGAGGAAGAAAAATCGACTTTTATGATTTATTGATGATTTATGATTTATATGAGTTTGTGAGTATGTTTGGAATGAGATTTATGCATGAAAAATTGAAGAAAATAATTTGCCTAATTTTGATGCTTAATGTCGTGAGTTTCAAGGCTTTGGAGGAGTATTTGATTTGATTATTTGTTTGATGATTTATTGATGTTATGAGCATGAGATGAGTATGAGATTATGATGATTTAATTCATTATGTTCTTATATGAGAAAATCGAGATATATGCATGTTTGAGGAAGAAAAATATTTTTGATGATTTTGATGATATGATGATATGAGTATGTTTGTATTTAATTTAGATTGTTAGATGTTCAATAAAAATTTTTGAAATGAAGAAAATGAGATTTTTAGTACAAAAACATGAAGAAATCGAAGAAAAAGAAGTTTAAATGCCTAGTGTGTGTTCTAGGTGTTCTTGGTGTATTTTTGAATATTTGAATGAGTGTTCTTGGTGTTCTAGGTGTTCTTGGTGTTTTTATGAAGATTTGAAGAACACTAAATTAATCATAAAATAAATTAAATTAATAAAATAATTAGAAAATTTGAGAATAAAATTAAATGGAAAATAAAAAGAGAAAAATTATTAAATTAATTATGAGACATGAAATTGAGTAAAAACAAAGAAAAATAATTCTTTGTTAAGTAATTAGAAATTAAAAGAAATAATAGTTGAGAAAAATAAAAAGAGGAGTTCGAGATAAGAAATAGAGTTAGAAGTTGAGTAAAAGATTTGAATCGAGTTAGTCGAGGTTGTGTCACACCCCGACTCCCGAGGTGCGACTTACGAATACTGACACTACTTCAACCATCTATCAATCAACTCAACACGGGAAACATGCTCGGGAAATGTAAGGGAATATCAACGGAAAGCGGTAACATTCAAAACAAACTTTTAGAGATATGACAAAATAACAATCGAGCATGTATAATTTACATATCAATTCGAATAGGATAAGTATTTCCAATCAACGAGAACGAGATTCATCAAAGCAATAAAAGACATCGAGCACATCGCTCGGAATTAGAACAAGTATCAGAGTATATTATCCAAAAGACTTCAATTTAAAAAGTTACAGTGGATTATTCGACTCGATCCCAACAATCACATGTATGAAGACATGCAATTGTAAGTCTGACATTCAACTCGACTCAACAAAACACCACACCACCAAACCGTCCTTGCCATCACCATCCTGCTAACCTGCAAGTTTAGAAATACATGCAGGGCTGTGTACTTCGTACTCAGTGTACACACGCCAAAAACATTTGAAAATTTGCTCTTAGAGCTATAACAATTGATCTTGCCTTGCCGAAGCATCACAAGTGTTTATGCAATTTAAAACGGTTTTACTTGTGAATGCAAAAACATTTTCATTTGAATAGACTGCGCAGTCAAAATAATTATATACATCAAACAGTATGTATCATCTACCACATCATCCATCCATTTATGTTGAGAAGTAGGCCTCCTTCTTAAACACTGTGATCGGCCCAATCGAAGCAAGGCTCACAGTCACCATCAATCAACTCATATACCACACGTGGGTTTCCTGCCTTTCACAGGACAATAATATCTTATTCAAGCAGATGATAAAACATACCAAACATCACATAAAATCGGCAAGTCAATTGTATTTAAAACTCACATAATAATACTTCAAATAATAACGATAGCATTCATCGAAGTTTTGGTTTTAGAAAAGCCCACATGCCCTCCGTCGATTAGCTAGGCGGCTTACTTGCTATTTGTCCTCGCTACTTCTCCGTACCGCTTGATCCTTTATAGTTGACATCGATTAAGAAAATGAGATACTACGCAAGACGAACAATAGACGTTTGTCTCGACTGAAGGACTTCTACTTGAGTCGTCTCTCTCGATTTTAATTTATTCTAGCTAAACCTCATTTCTCGGTTCTCTTCTCGTCTCTCAATTACTAAGGGATTTATCTCGCAGTCTCGTCAAAACATAACTGCTACTCGACATCGTTTCCACTTTTCTCCTTACTTTAAGAAACGTCTTCTATCTAAACTCTATTACTCGAATTCTTTCTTGCATTCTCAATCAATTCTCGGTTTAATTAACGACTTATTAACTCAATCGTTTGCACATAAAGGCATATTCAAATCGCATGCATTAATAGCATTCCCAACAATTTGTTTACGTTATTATTAAAACAAAATGTTTCACTCAAGCACATTGATTTAGTCACACAATAACTCAATATATCAAACATGTTGTCACATATTCGATTCACACTTTAAGACACATTAGTCATTACTCGACTTTTGTTTTTAGAAAGATTCTTTCTTTAATTCTCAAATATAAACTCTTCTTCTTAAATAATATTCAAATAATAGGAATTCTTTTTAATTTAAAACTCAGATAATAAATTTATTCTTCTCGAATCAATATACGACACTATTCCAAAACTCGTCGTCTATATATACGTATTCATATACGTATTATTATTTCTTACTCAACTATGATTATCATTTCTCTTTTAGTTTCAATAAACTCTTAAGAAAATTCATCTTTTGACAACTCATCTCGTATTCTCGACTCAAGACTAATTTTAATTTATTAACTCAATAACTTCTCTTAATTTATTCATACTTTGTCATTTCTTATAAGAAATTATCTTTTGAATTATTTATTTTTATTCTAAACTTCTCGATTAGTTCTACGAACAATCAAACTCAACTCGATTAAAATTTCATACTCGTTTTATAACTTAAATTCTCGAGTTTTATTTCATCCTCTATTTCTCGATTATTATAACTTCTAATTTTTTTCTCTTTTTAATTCTCAATTACCAATTTCTCTAAGCTTGATTTAATTAATTCGATTAACTCTTTTCTCGACTCTAATTATTTGATTTAGGAAATTACTTTTCCTTTATTAATTCTAACTTATGACTTATTCCTCTTTTAGTAACTTTTCTCTTTTTGTTTTCTATTTCCTATTTAATTTTTATTCCAACAAATATCTTGATTATTTATTATTTAAACAACTAATTTATTTTTGAATTAATTTAATTAAAATTCAAATCTTCAAATTTCACCTCAAGAACACCTAGAACACCTAGAACACCTACTAGGTATTCTTTTTCATATTTTTCGATTTTTCTCCCCTTTCAAACTTAAAATCTCATTCTTTTTAGCTCATTAAATCCTATCTTCATCTAAGATTCAAATTAATACTCAAATATACATCAATAACATTATGACATCAAGATCATCAATTTTACTAAATCATCATAAAATTATTTTTCTTCAAAAATATGCATATTGATCGATTTCTTCAAATTTAAAAACACGAAGGATTAAATCATCACATCTCATAATAATCTCATGCTCAAAACATCCATTAAATCATCAAAAAAATCATAAAAATAAATTTTTCTCCTCATTCCCTAAACTCACGGTATTAGGGCAAATAATTTCTTGATTTTTCAAGTACATAACCTCATTCACAATATATTCAAAAACATAAATCAAACACCAAATTAACAATTAATCAAGAAAATCATATTTCCTAATTTTTTCCTAATTTTTCGGTATTATTCAAAAATTAGGGCTTTAAATTTCTTTTTCTCTCTTAATTCATAGATTAAATCCTAGGGTTCGATTCTCCTATCGATTTCTCCTCACTCGATCCTCACATCGATAACCCTAGTTTGCCTAAACATAAAATAAATATCATGCATGCATGCTTTTCTTTCTTTAGAGATTATAGGGGATTACAAGACTACAAATAATCAAATAAACATACTTTCA
Source organism: Schizonepeta tenuifolia (assembly GCA_029490685.1). Classification (NCBI taxonomy): domain Eukaryota; kingdom Viridiplantae; phylum Streptophyta; class Magnoliopsida; order Lamiales; family Lamiaceae; genus Schizonepeta; species Schizonepeta tenuifolia. Next base: position 59,469,978 of record CM055959.1, read on the forward strand.
AGAAATTAAATTGATCTCCTCCTCTTGATCTCTTGGAACTGAAAATATGGGGAAAGGGGGCTCAACTCCTAGCTTGGATTTCTCTTGGAAGAACTCATCTTGAACCTCAAGAAATAATAAGACAATAATTATTCGTCCTTTCTAGGGCATTATAGCCGAAAATTTCAAAGAAATAAAGGATGTTTATGTGATTTCAAACTCAAGAACTTGGAGAATTATTACCTTTCAAATTAGGGTTTGAAAGAACTTGGATGATGATGATGATGATCTTCTCTTGATCTTCATGAGATTGGAGCTTGAATCTTAAAGTTTCTATGGAGAAATCTCAATGTGTGTGGTGTGTGTGTGTGCTCTCGGTTTTGAGAGGGAGAGAGAGAGTGAATTTTTTTTTTCTCTTGGCTTCTCTAGAAATTTTCAAGAGAGAGAGAAGGATAGGATTGATGATGAATGACTTGATTTGTCTTGTAGAATAAGCCTTTGACAAATTGGTAAGAATATAATGATGATATTCTAGTTTAGGTGTTGAAAATAGAGTATTTGAGAGAGATTTAGGGAGGGAGGGAGAGAGATGTCGGTGGGAGTGAGAGAGAGATGAGAGAGATTCTTCTTTATTTTATTACAGATATAATTCACCCGGTTGAAAAAGTTTTCCGGATAAAAAGTCCGTATTATTTCATTTATGCTGAAAACAGCTCTAATCTCTCCTCGTCTCGTTTCCGACACTAAAAACATCTCAAACCTATCTCATGTCCCATTAAATAAATCAAGGATTCCAATTATCTAATTTTTAGGTCTAAATTCCAAATAACGAAGAAATCCTAAAAATTATTCGGCCAATTAATCCGTTAAAGATTTAAATCTTATAACTCTCTCAAGTGATTTCGGATGAGCTTCTATTATATCTCAATGACCTTAAAATTAATTCTAGGTTCAAAAGACTCTAATTAGGTTAATTTCTAAGTTCGTCGGTGAATAGTGTTTTTTCGGTTATTGATACTATTCACTGAAAAATAAACATTCTCGAAATTTTCTGAAAATCAAGCTCATGCTCAAACTCATATAAATAAACTCAATCAATACATCACATCCTCAACTCAAGTAATCAAAACACATAAATTCACTTTGGAGCACATAAGGGCATTTTAGTCCTTCACAGTAATTCTTTTTACTTAGAAAAATTTTATTTCTCAAGACTCGTCATTAAGCTTATTAACTCATTTAGAATGCACTCAAGGACTCACGAAAGTTCGGGATATTACATTCTCGCCCCCTTAAAAAAAATTTCGTCCCGAAATTTACTAACCTTGAGAAAACAGCTCGGGATATTTTACCCTCATCTTTTCTTCGAGTTCCCATGTGGCTTCTACGAGATCATGATGACACCACTTGATTTTCACTAAGGGAATCGATTTCGTTCTAAGCTGCTGAACTTTACGATCTAAAATTTTCTCGGGTTTCTCCTCGTAGCTTAAATTGGGCTTCAATTCTACATCCTCTTGGCGTATTACGTGCTTTGGATCGAAGAAATACTTTCTAGATTGTGACACGTGAAAAACGTTATGCGAATTCCCAAAACTGGGAGGTAACGCTAATCTATATGATACGGATCCAATCCTCTCAAGGATTTCAAACGGTCCTATAAATCAAGGTTTTAGCTTTCCTTTAACTCCAAAACGATACACTCCTCTCGAAGGCGACACCTTCAAGAACACTTTACTTCCTACTTCGAATTCTAACTTGGATCTTCGACTATCGGCATACGACTTTTGTCGACTCTGAGCTTCCTTAATCTTCTCACGAATTTGACGCACAGATTCTATCATTTCCTCGATCGCTTCTGGCCCTATCACTTTCCTCTCACCTACTTCGTCCCAATAAAGCAGTGATCTACACTTTTTCCCATAAAGGGCTTCGTAAGGGGCCATTCCTATCGTATTCTGATAACTATTATTATAGGCAAATTCGACAAAGGGTAAAATTTTCTCCCATTCATTTCCTTTGTCTAATAAAACAGCTCTCAACATATCCTCGAGGATTTGAATCGTTCGCTCGGACTGACCATCGGTCTGGGGATGATAAGCAGTGCTAAACTGTAACTGTGTTCCCAACTCCTTGTGGAAACTTTCCCAAAAACGGGCTGTAAACTTCGAATCTCTATCGGAGGTAATCGTACTCGGCACTCCATGCAATCTTACGATTTCCTTAACATAAATCTGAGCTAACTTGTCTGATCCATAGGTGTGTGGAATAGGTATGAAATGAGCAGACTTTGTTAATCTATCCACGATCACCCATACTACTGTGTTTCCTTTCCTCGACTTTGGTAATCCTGTCACGAAATCCATTGTGATTTCATCCCACTTCCATTCGGGAACTGGGAGTGGCTGTAACAGTCCATACGGTCTTTGATGTAAGGACTTCACCTGTTGGCAGGCTAAACATCTTTTAACGAACAATGCCACGTCCATTTTCATTCCATTCCACCAAAACTGTTGCTTTAAGTCTTGGTACATCTTCGTGCTGCCGGGATGGGCTGTGTATGGGGTTTCATGAGCTTCACTCATTATCTCGTTTCTTATCTTTTTGTCATTAGGCACACAAATTCTTCCTTGATACAATAAGGCATTATCACTCGACTCGAAGAAATCCTTAACTCCTTCACTTCTCACCTTCATCCTCAATTTTTCCAAATCTTCATCTCTTCTCTGACCTTCTATGATACGAGTTCTCAAAACTGGCGTTACTACTAGAGTAGCAATCACTTGCTCTACTGTCTTTGGTGGTACAATAACTTCAATTCTCATCTTTCCGAATTCTTCGATCAATTTGACTTCATCACTCAGCAAAAATCCTAATTCGGTTCCTTCCGAATTTTTCTCCTTTCTTTTTCGACTTAGCGCATCAACTACAACATTAGCTTTACTGGGATGGTAAGATATCTTGCAATCGTAATCTTTTACCAACTCGAGCCATCTTCTTTGTCTCATATTCAACTCCTTCTGCTCGAAAAAGTACTTTAAACTCTTGTGATCTGAAAATATTTCACACTTGGCTCCATAAAGATAATGTCGCCAAATCTTCAAAGCATGCATGACGGCTGTTAATTCCATGTCATGAGTTAGATACTTTTCTTCATGGGGTTTGAGTTGTCTTGAAGCATATGCAATTACTTTTCCATCTTGCATTAGAACACATCCTAATCCTTGGGCTGATGCATCAGTATAGATGACATAATCTTTTTTTGGCTCGAGAAGGGCTAATACTGGAGCTGTAGTTAGTCTGGTCTTGAGCTCTTGGAAACTGCTTTCATATTCTTTCGTCCAGTCAAACTTTGTTTCTTTCTTCAACAAATTCGTCACTGGCTTTGTAATTTTGGAAAATCCTTCTATAAATCTCCGATAGTAACCTGCTAGACCGAGGAAACTACGGATTTCATGCACTGACGTTGGGGATTTCCAATCTTGCACAGCTTTCACCTTTTCCAAATCCACTTTAACTCCTTCGGACGAAACAACGTGTCCTAAGAAATTTACTTCCTTCAGCCAAAATTCACACTTACTGAATTTGGCATACAACTTCTCAGACCTTAGCTTTTCCAACACGATTCTCAGATGCTTCTCATGTTCGGCTTCATCTCTCGAATATACCAAAATGTCGTCGATGAAGACAATCACAAATTTATCCAAAAATTCGTGAAAAACTCTATTCATTAGATCCATGAATATTGCTGGAGCGTTTGTCAATCCAAATGGCATTACTATGAATTCGTAATGTCCATATCTCGTTCTGAACGCGGTTTTTGGAATATCTTCTTGTCTGATCCTCAATTGATGGTATCCAGATCTTAAGTCGATCTTGGAGAAAACACCTGCTCCTTTCAGCTGATCAAACAGATAATCTATCCTTGGTAAAGGATACTTGTTTTTTAGCATAATCTTGTTAAGTTCTCGGTAGTCTATGCACATTCTTAAACTACCGTCTTTCTTTTTCACAAATAGGATCGGAGCTCCCCAAGGTGATACGCTTGGTCGGATAAAATCTAAGTCTAACAACTCTTGCAACTGGATCTTCAATTCTTGGAGTTCCTTTGGAGCCATTCTGTATGGAGCTTTTGATAACGGGCTGATCCTGGTTCTAAGTCAATCGTAAACTCCAATTGTCGATCAAGGGGTAATCCTGGTAATACTTCTGGGAACACGTCCTTAAATTCTCTCACGATAGACACATCATCGATACTCAACTCTTGATTCTCATCATTATTCAAATAGACTAGATACACTTGTGTATCTCTTTTCCTCATCAGTCTCTGTGTCTTCATAGCCAAAATTATCGGCATACTCTTCCTCACTCTCCTCTCGACTCCAAAGACTACGATTGGCTCTTCTCCAGGGGGTTGAAACGAAATTTGTCTCAAATCGCAAGGAATCGTCGCAAAATTCTCAGTTAACCAATCCATTCCTAGGATTATATCTACGTCCCACATCTGGATTATATTTAGGGATTTCGCTATCAACTTGCGATTTCCGAATTCAAATTCTAAGTTCGAACAAAAGCGCGAAACTAACGCAGATTTTCCTATAGGGGTTGCGACACTAAGCACCTGGTTCGATTCTTCTACTTCCAAATCTAGGTTCTCTACGCAAATACTAGATATAAACGAATGCGAAGCACCCATATCGAATAAAACAATAACAAGCATGAAGTCCTTGAGGTCCTACAGGTACATTGCTTCGGTTGACTTGTGGAGCTTTCGTCTTCTGGAATTGCTGGGGTTGCTGCTGGCTTTTTCCTTACCACGGCTTCTTACTTGGGTGGGTTCCACCACTCCACTTTCCTTTCCTCTTTCCATGCTGACCGAACTGAGATTGATGGGTAGTTACGGTCGTCGTCGTCTGGCTTTGAAATTGAGGATTCGCTGAAGGATGCGATCCCTTCTCCGGCTGCATGGCCAACTCCATATCGAGGGCTCGGTTCAGGGCTTCGGCATAAGTTAGACCACTCTGACTGGCTAGAACTACTCGAATATCCTACCTTAACCCTGTTCGAAACAACTCGCACATTTTTTCATTGGTATCTACCTTATCGGGCGCGAATCGAGCTAACTCGCAAAACTCTCGATCGTACTCGGCTACAGTCTTCTTTTCTTGCCTCAGATTGGCAAATTCATTCGCCTTCTGCTTACGATAACTCCTAGGCACATACTTCTCATACAAGGCTTCTTTGAACTGATCCCAAGACAAATTCTCACGTTCTTCTAGTGTATACATCCTTTTTCTTGCTTCCCACCAGTAGTCGGCAGTTCCTTTCAACTGATACGTCATACATTCTAGTCATTCACGATCGGTGCAACGAAGGAAACAAAAAATTTGCTCGAGAGAACGAATCCAGTCTTCGGCTTCAGCCGGACTGTCTTTACTATCAAAAGTTGGGGGATTCTGTCGAAGAAAAAGTTCTTCGACACGTCGCTCATTTGGAGGGGGCGGAGTAGGATCACGCTGTTCCTCCTGATCATCTCTATTATTTCTATTTCTTTGTCTTGGCGGCATTCTAAAGAAATGCAAGGGGAAAACTTTAGCCTCTCAAATAAACTAATTCACTCAGGACCTTTCTCGATTCTGAAAACATTTCCTTTTTGGGAGGAATACGATTCTCAATCGGTACTTATCAATATAAGAAGCAATTTAATAATCATCATCGTAGATACATATTCTCAACACAATTATTTCCTCAAACAAGTCAATCATATTTACAATGAAAATCTCAATCATCACATCAAAATTCACATGTTTTCAAAGTAAAGCCTTCTCGTTACTTAAGACATTCACATAATATAACTCATTCTCTAAGTTTTAATTTCTCAAGCATAAGTTATTTAATTAGCTCATTTTCATCTCAATCATTAGTTAAAGATCTCGCATACTCGGCTCGATTTAATTTCTCGGGAGACTCAAAGTTGATTTTGATGACCTAATGGCTCATCTTTTTAACTTCACTCGATTGCGGCCTCTTCTGAGGAATTTAAACACAATAGGGATTAGGCATTTACACAGAAAATTTTTCCTATTCTAGCATTCTAATCGAACTACACGAGTTCTCACTTCGCGTTCGATCCTTACTTAACTAACTCCACATTGTTCCACAAATAATTACATCACTGCATAAGGTAAATAGAGTTCGACTCTCAACACACACGATAATATTATTCGGATTCTACAACTTTCTTGGACTGATTCTACACATTAGAATCATCTTCGCTTGGACCATTATCATCGTACTGTTCCGCATCGGAATCTCCTGCAACATTCTCTTCGGGGTTCTCTTCTTCCTCGGGATCCTCTTCCTCTTCTTCCTCTTCCTCTACTGCATTCACTGCAGGCTGTCCTCCTCTCCCAATATCGTTCATGGCGTTAAAACGCTCAAGTTCTATGGCTCTTGCTTCTTCCTCATAATCCTGAAGAGTATAGTTAAGTGCAGCTAATTCAGATTCAACCCAAGACGGGGTGTCGGGATTTTCCTCACAATGAAGGTAAGAGGCTATATCGGCAGGAGCACCAAACTGGGATTCATACTCGTCATCGGGCCTCACTACAGGGGTAGGGGCGAAGGTATAGGGAGCAGGAAAGAAATCATTGGATAGAGCTTGAAGATATCCTCTTCCCACAGTCGCTGCAGCTGTCGGCTCATCCTCGTTCTCATCATCATTGCTGTTTCCAGAACGGGCTGGCCTAGAAAGCTCTGTTTCGGGCTGAACTGGAGGAGATGCTTGATAACTACACATATACGTTGCAAACTGATCATTTAGAGGCGACGGAATTCCATTAGGGTCATGGTATCCGTTTGGCTGCAAAGTTGGAGAGCTAGACAAGGCAGAGGGGTCAAAAGCTCGGATTGGAAGCACACCGTTCACATACGGATAATCTTGATAAGGAGCTCGAGGTTCGGGTTCAACTTGCAGCTGTAAAGAAACACGAGGGGGAACGGAACCATCCTGAAGGATTGGTGGAGGACTACGGACAATTCCGTTTTGCACATTAGGATCGTCGTCCTTGTACGGCTCTGGTGGAGGGGCGCCGTATTGCATCTACCGACCTAAGATTGTGGAGATAAACGCATTAACATCTCTGTAAAGGGATCCATCAAGATATCGGTAACCTAGGAATCGGTGGACAAGAGATGCTGCTCAGTCTCTCCATTCGCGAGGCAATGCTTGAATTAGATGGGTCATGCCTTCTAGTGGTCCAATGTCCAAATACTGGATTTTCTCCCATATCTTGTGGTAGCGTGCCAGAAATTCAGATACAGATTCGTTACTCATTTTCCTCACATATCGATATTCCTGCATCCAATCACTGTCGTCCATCCTATACGAATTTTAAATGAATTAAGCACACTTAAACAATTAAACAAGCGTGCTAGAATTTCCAACCACCACATACTCATTTTTCCTTTCCAAAGGGGTATTTTCGCCCATGGTATCGGGCAATTCCAAGTCACGTAACCTCTTGCACAAATGTTTCATCCTTTCTGATTTTTCCACACAAAACACGCATTAGGGAGGACATTCTAAAGTAATCTAGTTATTCAATCAACTTAATAAGCTTTTATTTCTAAACATCATAAATCATAAATAACTCAAAATCTCAATAACTTGATAACTCAATCATCACTTTAAACTCAAGAGGCTTTTAGAAAATAAGGCGTACCTGGTTGACGAATGAGATGGAGGATTGCTTGGTGTGTTTTACTGACTCGGATAAGTCTAGAAAACAAATCTAGACTCGACTCATCAAAGTACATCAGACTTCAGAGCAGTCTGCTCTGATACCAACCTGTCACACCCCGACTACCGAGGTGCAACTTACAAATACTGACACTACTTCAACCATCTATCAATCAACTCAACACGGGAAACATGCTCGGGGAATGTAAGGGAATATCAACGGAAAGCGGTAACATTCAAAACAAACTTTTAGAGATATGACAAAATAACAATCGAGCATGTAAAATTTACATATCAATTCGAATAGGATAAGTATTTCCAATCAACGAGAACGAGATTCATCAAAGCAATAAAAGACATCGAGCACATCGCTCGGAATTAGAACAAGTATCAGAGTATATTATCCAAAAGACTTCAATTTAAAAAGTTGCAGCGGATTATTCGACTCGATCCCAACAATCACATGTATGAAGACATGCAATTGCAAGTCTGACATTCAACTCGACTCAACAAAACACCACACCACCAAGCCGTCCTTGCCATCACCATCCTGCTAACCTGAAAGTTTAGAAATACATGCAGGGCTGAGTACTTCGTACTCAGTGAACACATGCTAAAAACATTTGAAAATTTGCTCTTAGAGCTATAACAATTGATCTTGCCTTGCCAAAGCATCACAAGTGTTTATGCAATTTAAAACGGTTTTACTTGTGAATGCAAAAACATTTTCATTTGAACAAACTGCGCAGTCAAAATAATTATATACATCAAACAGTATGTATCATCTACCACATCATCCATCCATTTATGTTGAGAAGTAGGCCTCCTTCTCAAACACTGTGATCGGCCCAACCGAAGCAAGGCTCACAGTCACCATCAATCAAATCATATACCACACGTGAGTTTCCTGCCTTTCACAGGACAATAATATCTTATTCAAGCAGATGATAAAACATACCAAACATCACATAAAATCGGCAAGTCAATTGTATTTAAAACTCACATAATAATACTTCTCCGTCCCGCTTGATCCTTCATAGTTGACATCGATTAAGAAAATGAGATACTACGCAAGACAAATAGTAGACGTTTGTCTCGACTGAAGGACTTATACTTGAGTCGTCTCTCTCGATTTTAATCTCTTCTAGCTAAACCTCATTTCTCGGTTCTCTTCTCGTCTCTCAATTACTAAGGGATTTATCTCGCAATCTCGTCAAAACATAATTGCTACTCGACATCGTTTCCGCTTTTCTCCTTACTTTAAGAAATGTCTTCTATCTAAACTCTATTACTCGAATTCTTTCTTGCATTCTCAATAAATTCTCGGTTTAATTAACGACTTATTAACTCAATCGCTTGCACATAAAGGCATATTCAAATCGCATGCATTAATATCATTCCCAACAATTTGTTTACGTTATTATTAAAACAAAATGTTTCACTCAAACACATTGATTTAGTCACACAATAACTCAATATATCAAACATGTTGTCACATATTCGATTCACACTTCAAGACACATTAGTCATTACTCGACTTTTGTTTTTAGAAAGATTCTTTCTTTAATTCTCAAATATAAACTCTTCTTCTTAAATAATATTCAAATAATAGGAATTCTTTTTAATTTAAAACTCAGATAATAAATTTATTCTTCTCGACTCAATATACGACACTATTCCAAAGCTCGTCGTCTATGTATACGTATTCATATACGTATTATTATTTCTTACTCAACTATTATTATCATTTCTCTTTTAGTTTCAATAAACTCTTAAGAAAATTCATCTTTTGACAACTCATCTCGTATTCTCGACTCAAGGCTAATTTTAATTTATTAACTCAATAACTTCTCTTAATTTATTCATACTTTGTCATTTCTTATAAGAAATTATCTTTTGAATTATTTATTTTTATTCTAAACTTCTCGATTAGTTCTACGAACAATCAAACTCAACTCGATTAAAATTTCATACTCGTTTTATAACTTAAATTCTCGAGTTTTATTTCATCTTCTATTTCTCGATTATTATAACTTCTAATTTTTTTCTCTATTTAATTCACAATTACCAATTTCTCTAAGCTTGATTTAATTAATTCGATTAACTCTTTTCTCGACTCTAATTATTTGATTTAGGAAATTACTTTTCCTTTATTAATTCTAACTTATGACTTATTCCTCTTTTAGTAACTTTTCTCTTTTTATTTTCTATTTCCTATTTAATTTTTATTCCAACAAATATCTTGATTATTTATTATTTAAACAACTAATTTATTTTTGAATTAATTTAATTAAAATTCAAATCTTCAAATTTCACCTCAAGAACACCTAGAACACCTAGAACACCTACTAGGTATTCTTTTTCATATTTTTCGATTTTTCTCCCCTTTCAAACTTAAAATCTCATTCTTTTTAGCTCATTAAATCCTATCTTCATCTAAGATTCACATTAATACTTAAATATACATCAATAACATTATGACATCAAGATCATCAATTTTACTAAATCATCATAAAATTATTTTTCTTCAAAAATATGCATATTGATCGATTTCTTCAAATTTAAAAATACGAAGGATTAAATCATCACATCTCATAATAATCTCATGCTCAAAACATCAATTAAATCTTCAAAAAAATCATCAAAGTAAATTTTTCTCCTCATTCCCTAAACTCACGGTATTAGGGAAAATATTAGGGCAAATAATTTCTTGATTTTTCAAGCACATAAACTCATTCACAATATATTCAAAAACATTAATCAAACACCAAATTAACAAATACTCAAGAAAATCATATTTCCTAATTTTTGCCTAATTTTTCGGTATTATTCAAAAATTAGGGCTTTAAATTTCTTTTTCTCTCTTAATTCATAGATTAAATCCTAGGGTTCAATTCTCCTATCGATTTCTCCTCACTCGATCCTCACATCGATAACCCTAGTTTGCCTAAACATAAAATAAATATCATGCATGCATGCTTTTCTTTCTTTAGAGATTATAGGGATTACAAGACTACAAATAATCAAATAAACATACTTTCAAGAAATTAAATTGATCTCCTCCTCTTGATCTCTTGGAACCGAAAATATGGGGAAAGGGGGCTCAACTCCTAGCTTGGATTTCTCTTGGAAGAACTCATCTTGAACCTCAAGAAATAATAAGACAATAATTATTCGTCCTTTCTAGGGCATTATAGCCGAAAATTTCAAAGAAATAAAGGATGTTTATGTGATTTCAAACTCAAGAACTTGGAGAATTATTACCTTTCAAATTAGGATTTGAAAGAACTTGGATGATGATGATGATGATCTTCTCTTGGGAGTGAGGGAGAGAGATGTCGGTGGGAGTGAGAGAGAGATGAGAGAGATTCTTCTTTATTTTATTACAGATATAATTCACCCGGTTGAAAAAGTTTTCCGGATAAAAAGTCCGTATTATTTCATTTATGCTGAAAACAGCTCTAATCTCTCCTCGTCTCGTTTCCGACACTAAAAACATCTCAAACCTATCTCATGTCCCATTAAATAAATCAAGGATTCCAATTATCTAATTTTTAGGTCTAAATTCCAAATAACGAAGAAATCCTAAAAATTATTCGGCCAATTAATCCGTTAAAGATTTAAATCTTATAACTCTCTCAAGTGATTTCGGATGAGCTTCTATTATATCTCAATGACCTTAAAATTAATTCTAGGTTAAAAAGACTCTAATTAGGTCAATTTCTAAGTTCATCGGTGAATAGTATTTTCTCGGTTATTGATACTATTCACTGAAAAATAAACATTCTCGAAATTATCTGAAAATCAAGCTCATGCTCAAACTCATATAAATAAACTCAATCAATGCATCACATCCTCAACCCAAGTAATCAAAACACATAAATTCACTTTGGAGCACATAAGGGCATTTTAGTCCTTTCACAATAATTCTTTTTACCTAGAAAATTTTTATTTCTCAAGAGTCGTCAATTAAGCTTATTAACTCATTTAGAACACACTCAAGGACTCACGAAAGTTCGGGATATTACAGTTTGAGTCGTTCAACCGAACAAGAAATAATAAGAAATTAATTTTACTTCTCCTTTAAAGAGAAAAATAATTGAAGAGTTGAGCATAAGAAAATTAGTGAGAAGTTAAATCGAGTTCGAGTTTGTTTACTCGTTTAATAACGAGATTAATAAAAGAGTTTTGGAATAAAAATAATGGAACTAAATTTTATTAAATAATTTCTTAATAAAATAAGAAATAATAGAGTATGAGAATAACGAGTTAAAAATGAGCTTAGATAATCTATGAAGAGATAAGTCGAGTAAGAGAAGCTTATGAGTATAGAGTCGAGTAAGAGTTATTAAATTAGCAAAAATAAATTGAGTAAGTTTGTCACAGCCCCAAATCCCGAGGGACGGCAGAAGCCGGGGTGCGACTGGGATTGAATTAAAGAAGCGGGGAAGAAAGTGGATGAATGAATAAACGTACATTAAATGACAGAATACTTCTATGAACCTAACTTCATTAGAAGAAAGAGTTGATCTCAAAGGATCACTCGACATAGTTTTCTAAAAGAAAACTAAGTTATAGTACAGAACTTAGACTACAGAGTTATGTACAAGATAATACAAAAAGGTTTAGAGTTTGGCAGTGGAATAAACGTAGAATGTGACTCTGTTATTCTTTCCTATCACTATCCTACTCAACCATCACCGCTTCCGTCACTCAACCTGCACATTTAGAAAACATATGCAGGGCTAAGTACATAAAGCACTTAGTGGGCACTTTGCCGAAAATATATAATAAGTATTGATAAATCAAGCATTCTTATCTCTGTAGCACATCGGGCTTTTCTTTTAAAATGCCCGTGTCTACTAAAACATTTTCTTATCATTTTCAGAATTTAGCTTGGCCAAACATTTTTCTGATAGATGTTACGTTCAATCTTGCCCAATAATAATCACCGTGGCTGGTTACCCCTCAACATGATACCACATACACCACATGCTACTGTGTACACTAACTTTGGAAAGCAAGTCGGCTAACTCAATAACTCAAGAGCCCACTTCGTGACCATGCCTTCACCGCTGAACCACGCTTCTGCTGCTGTCTACTACCACTGCAGCACAAGAAACAGCGTGACGATGATTGTGGTTGCTACTGCTGCTCCACCTTGCACGGCGTTGAGCCTACAAACGTGTAATACTCCGAACTTTCATAAGCCCCTAAGTGCGTTTTAAAATGATTTTAATTGCTTAATTAATGAGCTTTGAGTGATGTGATGCTTCAAGAAAAGATATTTTCTTGAAATGACTAAAATGCCCCTGTATGCTTTGACGTGAGTTTTTCTCGTTTCGATTATTCGAACGAGTATGTGATGCATTGATTGAGTTTATTTATATGAGTTTGAGCTTGAATATGATTTTCAGTGAAATTTGAGAACTTTTATTTTTCAGTGAATAGTAACGAGAACCGAGAAAATACTTTTCACCGATGAACTTAGAATTAGACCTAATTAGTGTCTTTTGAATCTAGAATTAATTCTAAAATCATTGAGATAATTTAGAAACTCAACCGAGATCACATGAGAAAACTCTAAGAGTTTAGTCCTTAACGGATTAACCAGTCGAATGATTTTTAGGTTTTTCTTCGTTACTTGGAATTTTAACCTAAAAATTTGATATTCGGGTTCCTTGATTTATTTAGTGAGATATGAGATAGGGTCGAGAAGTTTTCGATGTCGGAAATAAGACGAGGAGAGATTAGAGCCGTTTTCAGTAGAAATGAAATAATACGAATATATTCTACCGGAAAACTTTTTCATCCGGATAAAATTTTATCTGTAAAATGGAATCTCTCCCATCTCTCCCCTCTCTCAACCGATCTCTCTCTCTCTCCCTAAATCTCTCCATAGCCTACCCAATTTTCAAAACCTATAGAGAATATAATGATGATTATTCTTTCTTAACATTATACACTTCATTTCCACCATTTCATCATTTATTATCATTCATCCCATCTCTCTCTTCATCTCTCTCTCTCGTGACTTCTCTTGGAAGAGAAAGAAGAAATATTCCTCTCCCTCTCTTCCCCTCAATGCCGAGCACACACACACACAACACACACTTGAGAATTCCTCCATTGAAGCTCCATTTCCAAGCTCCAAGCTTCCAAGAAGTTCAAGAAATCATCATCCTTTTCAATCTTCTACATCCTAATTGAAGAGGTAATTAATCCATGAAGTCTTGAGTTCAATGTTCAATCTAATCATCTCCATATTTCTTGAAATTTTTGGCACCCATGCCCTTGAGAGATGATTAATTATTGTCTTAATTTTTCTTGAGGATTAAGATGGATTCAACCATGGAAATTTCAAGCCAAGATCTTGAGCCCTAAATCCATCATTTTCGATTCCACCATCATCAAGAGGAGAAGCTTCGATTTAATTTTTAAAAGTAGGTTATTTGATTTCTTGTAAATATGTAATCTCTAAATCCCTAAAGAAAAAAAAATGCATGCATGATTTTAATTTATGCATAGGCAAACTAGGAATTTCGATGTGAGATTCGAGTGAGGAAATCGATAGAAAATTTAGCCTAATGGTTAATCTAAGAATTTAAAAGAGAAGAGAAAAATAAAATTCCCTAAAAATCTATTAAAATCGAGAATTAGGAGGAAAAAGAGGAAATTTAATTTTCTATGATTTTGATGATTTAATTGCTTTATATGTGATTATGAGTATGAATTAAGTGATTATTTATGCATGAAAAATTGAGGAAAATTTCATGCTTTAATTCTATATGTGTGCCGTGAGTTTTGAGTATGGAGGAGGAAATTTTATTTTGATCATTTCCTTGATGATTTGATGATGTTATGAGCATGAGATGATATGAGATTATGATGATTTAAATTCCTTATGATGTTATTATGAGAAAAATTAAGTTTTATGCATGATATGGAAGAAATGTAATTTTGATGATTTTTGGTGAATTGATGATTTGATGTTAAGAATGTGTTTGTGAGTAGTTTGATGTATTAGATGTTCAATAAGAGTTTTTGAGATGAAGAAGATGAATTTCTAAGCATGAAAATGAGAAAAAAAATTGAAGGAGAAGAGTAAGAATACCTAGTGTGTGTTCTAGGTGTTCTTGGTGAAAAATATGAGTTTTTGAATATGTGTTCTTGGTGTTCTAGGTGTTCTTGGTGTAAAACTTGAAGATTTGAATACCATTAAAATTAATTCAAAAAAATTAATTAATTATTTAATTAATAAAATATTCAATATTTTTGAGAATAAAATTAAAGAGAAATTAAAAAGAGAAAATCATTAAAGTAATGATGAGTCATTAAGTTGAGAAAAATAAAGAAAAATAATTTCTTTATTAAATAAATAGAGTTTAAAAGAAAGAGTTAATTGAGCTAAATAATAGAGATTAGAGGAATTTAATAATCGAGAAATAAAATGAGAGGAGTTAGAGTTAAAGATAATGGAATCAAAAGTCGAGTATAAAATGCGAGTCGAGTTAGTCGAAGTTATGACGTTCGATTGAACGTGAAAGAATGAAAAATGTTAATAAATTATTTATAAGAGAAAAATAATAGAAGAGTCGAGCGTAAGAAATTGAATGAGAAGTTTAATCGAGTCAAGTTCGTTTACTCATAAAATTAGTCGAGGAGTTTTAAAATAAAAATAATAATGGAGTTAGAAATAAAATAATTAAAAAGATAATTTCTTAATAAATTAAGAAATGATGAAGTAAGAGAATAAGGAGTCGAGCTTTGATAATCAAATATTATATAAAATAAAAATTCGAAGAGTTAAGTCGAGTTAAGCGAATAATAATTTGTGAAGAATTTAATCGAGTAAGAGGAGTTAATGAGTTTGGAGTCGAGCGAGAGTTGTTTAATAAATATTAAAATCGAGTTAAATAATTTGATGTTTAATCGTTAAATTAAATGAGAAATATTGAGAAACGAGAAGAAAACTTAATAAGAGATGTTTTAAATTGAGAGTCGAGCTATTAATTGATGAAGTGTTTGAATGCTCGTTTATTTTAATAAGTCGAGTATTGATTGATTGATGATGCGTGAGTAATTAATTAAGTTTGTTTTTCAAACCGTTTTAATTAAAACAAGTCAAGGAAGTTATCGAGTTTTGATTGTCGAGTTAAAAATCGAGTTTTGAAGTAGAAGATAGAAATTGAGATTAATTAAATAAGAGTTTAATTGAGTTAATCAAATAATAGTACTCGTATATGTGTACATAGTCAAGCAAAGACGACGTATTTTGAAAATAATGTCGTATATCTAGATGAGAATTATTAAATGAATATTTGAGTTTTAAATTGAAAAGAATTCTTATTATTTGAATTGATGAAGGAGGACGAGAATTTATTTATGAGATCAAAGTTAACATCTTTTCAAAAACTAGAGTCGAATAATTGTTAATGTGACTTGAAGTGTGAATCGAGTTTGAGATATTATGTTTGATTTAATTCCATATTAAGTTATAATATGTTTGATTAAATCTATATGCTTGAGTGAAATGTTTACATTTCGATTTTTATGACGTGATATGTTCAAATTGTTGAGAATGTGTACATATGACATAAAGGATGTGATATAATTGATGTGATATGAATGATGTTATATGACGTTAATTAAATTAAGAATACGTGCATGAGACACGAATGATTTGATGTGATGTTAGTTGAGTTATGAATGCGAGTAAGAATCGAGAATTGAAATTGAGATAAGTAATATGTTATTAATAATTGAGAAAATGTCTTACCGATGATCGATTGATGATTTATGATTTAGAACGAGAATACGAGACGAAATAATTAGTAACCAAGTAGAGTCGAAGATCGAGGATGAGGAAGTCGAGAAGAGATATCAACTTAGAGAAGATAAAATAAGATTAGAGAAACCCGAGTCAAGTAGAAGTCCTCCAGCCGAGACACGCATCTATTTTACGTCTTAAAAGCGTCTTATTTATTTTATCGATGTCGGTTTATAAAGGACCGAGCGGGACGATCAAGTAGCGAGGACTTTTCACGAGTAAGCCGCCTAGCTAAGTCTTCGGAAGACGGTGGGCTTTTCTAAAACCAAAACTATCGATGAATGCTATTATGATAATTGAGTATTATTATGTGAGTTTTTAAAGTTCAATTGACTTGCCGTTTTTACTTGAGTTTTTGGTATGTGTTATCATCTGCTTGTTGAGATATTATTGTCCTGTGAAAGGCAGGAAACCCACGTGTGGTATATGAATTGTTTGATGGTGACTGTGAGCCTTGCTTCGGTTGGGCCGGTCACAGTGTTCGAGAATGAGGCCTACTTCTCGACACAGATGGATGGATGATGTGGTAGATGATGCATACTGTTTGATGTATATATAAATGTTTTGACTGGCCAGTCTATTCGGAAAGAAAATGATTTTGCATTCACAAGTAAAATTGTTTCATTCCATAAATACTTGTGATGCTACGGCAAGGCAAGATTCAATTGATATAGCTCTAAGAGCAAGTTTCAAAGTTTTTGGCATGTGTTCACTGAGTATGAAGTACTCAGCCCTGCATGTATTTCTAAACGTGCAGGTTAGCAGGATGAGGATGGAGCTGGCAGCTTGGTGGTGTGATGTTTTGAGTCGAAAGTTAGTCTGACAATTGCATGTCTTCATACATGTAGTTGTTTGGGATTGAGTCGAGTCTCCGCTGTGATGCTTTTGATGTTGCCTGTTTATATACTTTGAAACAATATTTTGAAATTCTGTTGGTTAAGAGTAATGTGCTCGATACATTTTAAAAGTTTTTGTTGGTTCGTATTTTTGGGAATCTTAAATACTTATACCATTTGGAATTGATATGTAACTTATTCTATGCTCGCTGGAAGTTTTTAGTTGTGACTTGGAAGCATGTTCTTACTTATTATCGCTTTCAGTCAATATTTCCCTTGTTTCCGAGCATGATCCCCTTTTGAGTTGAGTTGATGGATGGTTATTGGTGTTAGTGTTGCCAACGTCGCGCCTCGGGAGTCGGGGTGTGACAAAACGGCCTCCATAGTGAATCACACGGCATTGTTGCCATGATCACCATCACAGCCATTGCCTCATGTCGCTGCTACTACTGTTCATCATCTCCAAGAGAAGCTACTGCTGCTCCTTCCTCACCGTCTTCGTCGTTGCCGCTGTTATGGCTTGCCGGAGAAGCATACACCGCTTGCAGCGGCTCTAGAGTTTTTGTGTCACCAAAAATAGCACCACTCCCACCGCTCAACTTGCCTGAACCCTAGATCCAAATCTGGGATTCAATCGAGCAGCAACACACCATCAGCACCGTTGTGAAGGGGAGACTACTGCCGCAACGAGCCACATGTGCACAGCAAACGCTGTTGCAGATTTGCGGTGCCCCGGTCTCACGTTCCGCCTCCACCATGAATAAGTCTAGGTGAGCATCATAGACACCGGAGCATAGCTCCAACAAATCGGATATTGCTCGCCTGAGAGCACGCATCAACGGAACCCTACCGAGTGAGAACGGCGCGCCACCGTGCGCTGCCATAAGCCGCCACCAAACACTTCTCGGACCAAATTTCTTTGCCTTTCCAAATCAGATTTCTCCATCTCTTTCTCGAACCTCATAACTAATTTCAATCGAAAAACGAATACAACGGAAATCTATACTAACCACAGATTTTCTCGTGGTGCAGAAACGGCTATAATGGCAAGACCAAAATGAAATAAATGCGATCCACGATAAGACGACAATACGAGTAGCAAGCATGCTTATATATATATACAACAAATTTGATATTATACATATAAACAAGGATTTACTACTCATTAATCCAACAAAGCCAAAATTCCTGAACGCGGCTCTGATACCAATTTTAGGAACAGACTTTAGAAGGCCGGTTCGTGTGCCCTTAAGTACATACAACATCCTTCCCTTAAGCATGCTCCTATCGAGAAATAATCAAGGAATATCTGAGAAATGAGAACTAATCAACTCCAGAGTTGATCTTCCGTTTGTTACCCACGGCGAGACTCGACATTGGGTGGCAATGGCTTCGAGTCCTCTCCTCTCTTGGGCAGCCGGCGGTCCTCTCCCTCACTCTCTAGGTTTTCTGTTTCCTTTTTCTTTTACGTAAATCACAAGTGATTTAATTAATGAGCATACTAGTTATTTATATTAGTAAATAAATAACAAGCCCATTAAGAAACAACCCAACTAAAGCCCAAAGGTTTAAACTAGAGTGTAGAGAACGGCTGGCCCACATGGAGCTAGGTCTTGGTTGGGCCAAACGGGGTCTACAAGCTCGAATAAAGTATTGGTCTCCTAGTACTCGATTACCATATTCAGCCCAAGAATATAAATCAAGACACTAATATTAATTTATTCCACTAGAAAATTAATAATGAATTACCACTAAATTCGTTAAATGAGTCGGGGCTAGAATTTGACTTAATTAATCTCCGCATTTAAGATAACCAATATCCATTAATTAATTAATTCCTCTGACGTCCAATTAATTAACTAATCAAACATTTAATTATAAACGACATCTCGAGTACTACCACTTAAACTTATTATCGTATCAGAACTTATTCCACCTGCAGGGTTTAATACGATAAACTTATTAAGTTCCTTGAGAGGATATTATCAACCTGTTATTAGCAGGACACGGATCCTTATTGCAATTCAACCTTGTATCAAATAACAATCTCCATCACCCAAGATATCGAATATATTGAGCTTCAGGAGCTCTCACTAGGGTTGCCAAAACCTTCAGGTCGGACTAGCCCGGCCCGGCCCATCGGGCCAAAAGCATATTTTCGGGCCGGGTTGGGCCGATCCAAAATTTTAGCGGGCTGCTAAAATTGATGCCCAGCCTGGCCCTACATGGGCCAATAGGCTTCTCGGGCCGGCCCGGCCCGTAGACTTAACTTTGAACAATTTACTATATACTATATTAGTAAAATAAAGTTTAACAGTTATGTAACAATTTACTAAATTTTAATTATTGCTCATTCATCTAAAATTCTAAATTATATAAAAATAAATTAAGTATATATAAATTGAGTATTTTGCTGGGCCACATTGTCAGAAGTTAATGATTTATATTAGTATAAGCTCAATTGAGCGATACTTTTAAGTTTCAACCCAATTAGAAAAGTAAAATATTATTCAGATACTTATTTTAGTATATTCCTCATAAAATTCCTCATAAAATTTATCTATTTTAAAACATCTTTGTTCCTTCAATCTTTATCGAAACTCTTTCTCTTCTAAATGGTTTACACAACAAAATTTTACATATATTCAGATTTTGATGGCTAAGATCTTGTGTTCTGCATCCTTTATTTTTAAAGTGTATTGTACAAACAATGTGTACCAATATCTGTGTTTTTCGATTTCTGTCATTAACTTTGGTTATACATTTTACATTTTAATATTTTTAAGCTATAGATCTATAGATCTATAAAGATTTACTAATAGTTCCAAAACTATTTTTTAATTATTATTTGATATACTAATATTGAATTTTTATTAAAGATAAATTCTTAAACATTGTCGCCATAGATCTATTACATACATGTGTTTCCAATTATTTCTAAGTTGTTTTTATAATGTATCTAGCATGTGAGTACTCTACCACAACAACAAATGCAGATCATACAGATAAGTTGTATTTCAACACTTTAATTCCATCACTTATGGGTCAAATATCATATTATAAATATAAAAACTCCACCACTTATCATATATTTTTGCAATAATCTAATACAATGTACATAAAATTAAAAGAAATTATAAAATCCTAGATATAACAATTATATTTTATGTAGAATAAAAGTTGGGCCAATTTGGCCCGAAGCCCGGCGGGCTTTTTTGGCCCGCAACCCAGTCACCCCGACGGGCCAAGCGGGTCGGTCCAAGTAGGCCCGACATTTTTCGGGCCTTCAAAATCTAAGCCCAGCCTGGTAAAAACACGGGCAAACTCGGGCTGGCCCGTCGGGCCGGGCTTTTTCCGGCCGGTTTTGACAGCTCTAGCTCTCACCCATGATAAATCAAAGCAATAGACAATTAATTATTCACACCGATTAATTCAATCAAGGTTAAGATCATTTAAGTAACCGAGATCTTGATTCTTAGTTAGTTAGAATATAAGAATACATCTCACTATGATCCATTCAACACATAAATGTACTAGCATAAATAAATAGTCAAGACAAACTATTTTTCATTTATGCTACAGTCTAAACCAACAACTTGTCTGAAGTTGTCTCAAATGTGAACACGACTTCTATCTCAACTTTACTGATTATACGATCTTCTGTGATAAACCACACACCATATAATCTAGGTTTGAAATAATTGGACTATGATATGATTATGCAATAACAATATTTTAGATAGAATAATACAAGTATAAAAGACTTACTTTCAGTATACAACCCTTCACAGTCATATATACGTCTTTCCATTAATATTTGTTCATTCAAAGACAAATTGTAGTTGGTTGATAAAGTCTATTATAGCTTTGAATGTCAAAATATTAACGAATGAATGCAATTTGCAACTAATTAATGAAGTTTGAAGAAATCCAGACTGTGTTTGGACTTCATCATATGAATCCATGGATGAAAATGGAACTTTATATTACTCCTCTCTCTTACATTTATTATTTCCATTCATTTTTCCAGTAGTGTTCGTCCCTCAAAAATTATGTGCCCTCAAAAAACAAACCATAACTTTGATAGTTGATAGAGATGTTATGGATTACATAGAACAAATGCAGGAACTACAACTTCAGAGAGAGAGAGAGAGAGAGAGAGAGAGTTAAGTAGAGGTAGAGGTAGTAGGTCCACCAGCAGCAGTAGCACCACCAATTTGATCACAGTTAGCATCGATGAGATCTCCATCTTGTAGGTGACATTGCTTCGCAGTTTTGCGGTCGGCTAAACGTTTGCCTTCATGAAGGAAGCGAACGGTGCTGTAAACGAGGTCAAGGCGATCGCAGAAGTCGAGAAACACCCTTCGCAACGGCACACTCCTCTCCGTAACCAAGCTCAGTATCTTATGACCTGTTACGGCCTCCTGAATCTGAATTTGAAGTGTTATCATTCCGCTCTCTTCCTTCACCACCATCTTCGATCAATCCTCCACACACCACACTCCACTCCTTATATATATGAGTACCACTCCGCCTCCACGCATTTATTGTTTCTGCATAACTCATCCTCTACTTTTGACTTTGACTCATGCTAGTAGTAATGTTCTTGATTTCATTCATGCCTTAATTGATCATTTATGTTCATCAATTTTCCTTTCCAATCAACAGTACAGCTAAACTCTCACTCCTATTCAATACTATTTTTTCTTTTCCCATGCATACTACCGACTCTTTTCCACTAGTAATCGTTTTTCTTTTTTAAGTCGAAGACATAATATTATATTTAATCGAGTACAAGGGGCACCCGATTCTTGAGTTAGAGGTTTTTTAAGAACATTAATTTATATCATAGTTCGAATTCAGGACACTTAGGGTGCGGGATGCGTTTTGCGGCCCATTAAGAATTATTTTAGTGGGCCGTAGGACTATTTTTGGCCTAAAACTCATTTAAACGCACGTGATGGTCAAGTGGAGCCCGAATGCACACATGGATGCCACATCACCCCCAAAATTCTGAATAAATAAATTAAATTAAAATAAAATAAAATATAAAATAGGAAAAAAAGTTAACTCTCTCTCTTCACTCCCTCCGCCTTCCCCGCTCTCATTCTCTCTTCTCTTTCTCTCCCACACCAGTGTCACCACCGCCGTCTACCACCACCGTCGTCGTTGCCCACCACCACGAATTCCTAATCCAAATTAGCAACAATGTTGATCGCACCCTAGATTGGGTAAAACATAAAGTCAACCAATTCCTCCCGTAAACTTACTTCGCCAGCATCGCAGTCGGAAAAGAGATCCTCGGCGGCGCTTATCCAGATCTATGGGAGGTTCTGCTGCCAGCGGTGAAAATGTCTATAATGTCATCGGGTTCAGGGTTTCAGGGTTCAGGGTTCAGGGTTCAGGGTTTCAGGGTTCCAGATCTATAATGTCGTCGTGTGATTATGTGTGATTCTATGAGATAAAAAATTTGAGAAGAAATTTTCTCGTGAAATTACCAAAATGCCCCTGAAGGGTAAAATAGTGATTTTCTCGTTTCAGAAACTTGAAACAAAGATGAGATGAGTTATATGAGTTTAAGAATGTGAGATTTAGTATGAGTTTAAATTTCGGAAAATTTCGTGATGGTCAACCGTTTGATGAATAGTAACTTTGATAAAAAAGTCAACCTTCGGTCAATGGACCCCGATTTCAGTTCAATCAGTGTCATTGGAATCTAGAATTTATTTTGAGACCAATGATATGAGTTTGAGAATTTTCCGAGGTCATTTGAGTCGAGAGTAAATTTATTTTGAAAACGCGACTAAGTTAATAGTAACTTGTTGTTGCGTCGTTTTACGACTTTTTGATTAAACGGGAATTTTTCCCGAAACTTGAGTGTTTCCGCATCTAAAAATTATTTCGTGATTAATGATACAAGTTAGAGAAAAATCCGAGACCTAGAAATTGAGTTTTGAATTATTTTTAAAGTCGATGACGGGCGCGCACGATAGCGATTTTCCGACTTTCTTCGTTTTTTAGAATTTTAAATGAAATTTGGTCTCGTTAGAATCCATAAATTATTTTATGAGTAGTGAAACGAATTAGAGTGAAATCCGATGCCTAGAAAGTGCCGGAATGAGGGAATAAAGTTTGACGTTAAAGAGAGAAATATTAATCGGATAAAATCTTTTCTACCGGGGATTTTTAACAGATAAAAATCTGATTTCTTTCACCCCAAGTTAGCTGATCTTATCCACCTCTCTCCCTCAATTTCGTTCACCACTCTCATTTGGAGAGAGTGAGCACACTCTCTTGTCTTATATTGAAGACTTTGTGTGCAAGTTTCATTCTTCATTAATGCACTTACCCATTTCTCTCTCTCCCCTACGGTTCCATCATCTTCTTCATCATCCTCAACTGTCACAGCCCCAAATTCCGAGGATGGCAGAAGCCGGGGTGCGACTGGAGTTGGATTAAAGAAGCGGGGAAGAAGGGGGCTAACTGACTAAACATACATAAAAGACATCAAACATTCAATGAACAAGACTTGAATATTATAAAGAAAGAGTTAATCGTTAACGATTACTCGACAAAAGTACACGGAAGTAACTAAGTTCAAGTTTACAGACTTATGCTACAGTGGTTTTTTCAATATACATATTCTCAAAAAGATTCT
Source organism: Schizonepeta tenuifolia (assembly GCA_029490685.1). Lineage (NCBI taxonomy): Eukaryota > Viridiplantae > Streptophyta > Magnoliopsida > Lamiales > Lamiaceae > Schizonepeta > Schizonepeta tenuifolia. The sequence continues at coordinate 59,494,022 of CM055959.1, forward strand.
AGAGTTTCGCAGCGGAAGTAAGTCATAAGCTAAAGCATCCTATCTTTTCAACTCAACTTCAACCACCGCTGCTATCGTCGCTTCAACCAGCACATTTAGAAAACAATGCAGGGCTAAGTACAAAAGTACTTAGTGGGCACGATGCCGAAAACATAATCATAGGTATAGATAAATATGGCATTTCATAATTTGTAGCACATCGAGGGTTTTATTAAAAATTAGCCCGTGCCTACTAAACATTTACTGACTGATTTTTCTCAATTTTGCTTGCAAGCATTTTTCTGGTATGTTACGTTCAATCTTGACCAATTCTCATTCACCGTGGCTGGTACCCCTCAACAGGATATCACATACACCACAGGTTACAAAGTGCACTAACTCTGGAAAGCACTTAGCAGCTAACTCAGAGCCAATCGTTAGTTAACCTAGTTAGATTAACTCTAAATCTGGAAAACACGAATGCTAACTCAGATAGGTACAAGAGAACTCACATAAAACATAAAACAGTTCAAGCCATAATTATCACTTTGAAAACACAGATATCAAAGCGATAAAAAAAGGTTTTCCGAGCATTGCTCGTTTTATTTTATATATAAAACCCACCTTGTGATACAGAACTAAGAAGTACTAGCTTCCGATCTTCTGATCTTCCATCCTTTCCTTACTACTGGCTTCCTCCTTCATCGTAAAATAATAACACTTAAAATCGGGTCGTAAAAGATAATCGAACATTGAAAATAGGTTTTAGTCGTTTCATTTCTTTAAGCAATTGCACGCTTACTAGTTTCATTTTACTTAAACGGGAACGAGACTCGAACAAATCCCGTTTAGAACTCGAAAGGTCTCATACTTGACTCTTAGGTCAGTAGAGAGGGTAGTCGATAGGTTAATACGACTTAAAAGATCAAAAGGAACTAAGTTGGAAAAGAAATCAACTTAGGAAATTAAGTTTTAGTTCTTTAGACGATTTAGACATTTTCACGCTTATCTAAATTTCTTTACTATAACGGATACGAGATACCAACTCGTCTCGTTTAGCACTCAAGGCTCCGTACTTGACACTGAGGTCAGTAGGAAGATAGTCGTCAAGTTATTACGGCTTAAACGATCGAAAGAAACTAAGTTGCGAACGAAACAACTTAGAAGAATGAAATCTGAAAAATCACTGCGCATTACAGTAACTCTGGGGACTGCCCAGAACATAGCAACTGGAAACAGGGGATGAGCCCTATACCGTTTGAAAGCTTGGGATGTCTAGTTTACGCTTCAATTTACGGATCACAAATCCGATAAACGAGCTAAAAGATATTACAGTTTCCGGCAAGGGTCGCAAAACTGCCGCGCTAACCCTAGTTGCTCGATAGAATCGACGTATAACTTCTTAGGTTCGTTCTAAGTTCTCGTATTCGATTTCTCATGAAACTTGACCCTCAAGGCAGTCAACACGTATCCCCGTACGTGATGAACTCCTTCTCAAAACTCGTCCAATAGTACGACGTTCTAAACGTCGGCTTTCAACTAACATGTACTAAACCAAAAATCAAGTTAACCAATTCTCGTTCTAATTCTCGACTATAACTACAACTCATATTAAAATAGCTCGAAAGCTCATGAAGTCAACTACAAAGTTATACCTTAGTCCATCATAAACAGTAATATCAAGTTAGAAATCTTATTCGACTTCTCGGTTATTAATTACGACTAATTGTTCGTCTCTTAGGCGATTTTAAAAGTTATCGGATTTCGTTCAAATTTTACGTCATCAAACAACATCTAACAAGATTCATTTTCATGCATATCATCATTTCATATCATTACTATTTCTCAACTTAAATTGAGTTCTTCGTCTCTTACGACTCATGAAAATTTTTTAGTAAATTCTAAATAAATTCATAACATCAATTAATATCAATTACAACATTATTTCATCAACCAATCCTCAACTAATTCAACTACATGCAAACCCCTAATTTTCTACTAAATTTCGGTATTTACACATAGATTAAGAGGGTGACTTTCTTCATCAATTAACACCATTTATCTCTTAATCATACTATTATATCATTCTTTAAACAATTGAAGTCCAATTGCACATTAAATTGAAAATCCCCAATTCCAAACCCTAAACCCTAAATCGGTTTTCATCAAATCAAAGGGCTTTCGATTTCTTTTTGTTTTAATCCCTAATCAAACACTTCCTAAGCATGATTATAACATCAATTGAAAGATTCAAAAATCCTACACATTTCCCCTAATTTTCGGTATTAGCATAGTAGTTAGGGTTCTTGATTTCATCCAAATTTTAATCCCTAATTATCACATCTAACACATCTAATTTCACTAATCCAAGATCAAACATCTAGTTCCATCATTCCTAAATCTCGATCCAAAAGAAAATAAAAAGAAATGAATTTTGGATGGATAGAAATATAGAGGGGAAGATTACCTTGAAGATTAGTGAAGGAAGAATTGAAGTTCGATGGATGAATGAAGACTTGTGTGAAAACTTTTGCTCTAGAACTTGATCTTCAACAATGGAGAAATGAAAATGGGAGAGAGAGATGAGAGGGCAGCCGTGTGTGTTGAGGGAGGGAGGAGATGAGTGATTTAATTTGTGTGTTAGAAGGTATATTAACCTAATAGGTGTAAAGTTTAAATAGTAATACACTTAGGTGTCCAATTAATATCATATAGAAAACAAATATCAAGCTAATAAGAGAGAGTGCAATGTCGGCTATAAGAGGGAAAAGAAGGAAAATACGCGCTTTTCCGACGCGATACGACGTTACGGAAATTGAATGACGAAAAACGTAGCTCGGCACAAAATCGTCACGATCCGATTCGTCCAAAAATTCTAACGTAAAAACTTAATCGGAAAATAATATTTATAAAATTAATTCCGAAAAAAACTCAGGACGACACAGTCCGAGTTTCGTCCGGAAAATCATAAAAACGAACTTTCTCGGGCGAGTTCGTATCGCGATTTCGTGAATGTAAAAATCAGACGGTTTTCCGTTCTGAGTTCACGAACTAAAAACTTTTCGTACGTGATAACCCTAAATACAGTAGTCGTCTAGCTGGCTTCCGTAATTTATTTTCGGAAATGGATTTGACCGTTAGTCTTAGAATTCAAAATCATAAACTTAGGCGTGCAAAGCCATTTTTATTATTAACTTTAAAATTTTGATATCGTAAGGAATTTCAGGGGTATTACATCCTACCCCCCTTACGAAAAATTTCGTCCCGAAATTTGCATACCTTCTGCAAAAAGATGAGGATATCTCTCCTTCATCTTCTCCTCGAGTTCCCACGTGGCTTTTTCTTGCCCGTGGTTGTTCCATAGCACTTTAACGATTGGTATCGATTTGGTTCTTAACTCTTGGACTTTTCTATCCATAATCGATTTTGGCTTTTCTTCATAGCTTAGATCAGATTCAAGAACTACGTCTTGCTGACTAATGACGTGCTTAGGATCATAGACGTATTTTCTCAATTGAGAAACGTGAAAAACGTTGTGAACACTTCCTAGACTTGGCGGTAAGGCCAATCTACAAGCGACGGGTCCTATCCTCTCGAGGATTTCATAAGGTCCTATAAACCTGGGTCTTAGTTTACCCTTAACTCCGAATCTAAGGATTCCTCTGGTTGGTGATATCTTAAGAAAAACTTTATCTCCTATTTCAAACTCAAGATTGGTTCGACGATCGTCGGCATAAGACTTCTGTCGGCTCTGAGCTTCTTTCATTCTATCTCGTATCTGCCGAACTATCTCAATCATCTCATTAACTGCATCCGGGCCTGGGTTCTTTCTCTCACCTACTTCGTCTCAATAAAGCGGTGATCTACATTTCCTTCCATACAAAGCCTCAAACGGTGCCATTCCTATCGTGGCCTGATAGCTGTTGTTGTAAGCAAATTCGACTAAGTGTAGAATTTCTTCCCAATTCGCGCCTTGGTCCAAAACCACTGTTCTTAACATGTCGACTAAAATTTGAATCATCCTCTCTGACTGCCCATCTGTCTGTGGGTGAAACGCTATACTGAAATTAAGCTCTGTTCCCAATTCTTTCTGCATCGTAATCCAAAATCTCGAGGTAAATTTGGCATCTCTATCTGATACTATGACCCTCGGTACTCCATGCAGACGTACAATCTCTCTAACGTATAACTGAGCTAGTTTCTCTGATCCATACGTAATCTTAATCGGTAAGAAGTGTGCTGACTTCGTAAGCCTATCGATAATCACCCAAATTGTTGTATTTCCTCTTCTTGACTTAGGCAAGCCTGTGACAAAGTCCATAGCTATGCCTTCCCATTTCCATTCTGGGACATCCAATGGTTGTAGCAATCCATACAGTCATCGGTGTAAAGCCTTAACTTGCTGACATGCTAGGCATCTCTCTACAAACGAGGCAACGTCTCGTTTCATTCCATTCCACCAAAAGTTTCTTCTCAAATCTTGGTACATTTTCGTACTTCCTGGATGTGCTGTATAAGGTGTGTCGTGAGCCTCACTCAAGATCTCATTCTTCAGTTCGATGTCGTCATCAGGAATACAAATTCTGCCTTAAAAAAAGGATCGCATTGTCTGGTGCTTCAGAATATCCGTCTGGTTTCTCTGTTCTTATCTTTAATCGCAACTTTTCCATTGACTCGTCTTTTCTCTGAGCACTGATGATTCTTTCTCTTAAATCTGGTGTAGCTTCTAATGCTGCTATCTGACTTGTTATCGTAGCTGGCGTGTCAAGCACTCTGATATCCATCTTCTCGAATTCTCGTACTAAAGTTTCTTCTTCTACAAAAAGGCATCCTAACTTCGTTGGAGCCTTGCGACTTAATGCGTCTGCTACTGTATTAACCTTTCCTGGATGATAGTTGATTCCGCAGTCGTAATCCTTGACTAATTCGAGCTATCTTCTTTGTCTCATATTCAGTTCTTTTTGTTCGAAAAAGTACTTCAGGCTCTTGTGATCGGTGAATATCTCAACTCTTACACCATAAAGATGGTGTCTCCAAATCTTTAACGCATGCACTACGGCTGCGAGTTCTAAGTCATGGGTTGGATACTCAACTTCGTGAGGTCGAAGTTGTCGCGAAGCATAAGCTATTACTCATCCATCTTGCATTAAGACACAACCTAATCCATTTTTCGATGCGTCGGTGTAAACCACATACTCTTTGTTTGTGTCTGGAAGTGCTAGTACTGGCGCTGTGGTTAATTTCTCCTTAAGCGTTTGGAAACTTCTCTCGCACTCGTCCGTCCATTTAAATTTGGTCTCTTTCCTGAGTAACTGCGTCATCGGGCGAGCGATCGTAGAAACTCCCTCAATAAACCTTCTGTAGTAACCGGCTAATCCCAAGAAACTTCTGATCTCATTCTGACTCGTCGGTGACTTCCAGTTGTGTACTGCTTCTACCTTAGCTGGATCCACTTTGATTCCTTCCGCCGATACTATGTGACCAAGGAACATTACTTCCTTCAGCCAAAATTCGCATTTACTGAATTTGGCATAGAGTTTCTCAGTTCTTAGTGTTTCCAACACTATCCGTAAATGATCCTCGTGCTCCTTTTCATTCTTAGAGTAAACGAGGATGTCGTCGATGAATACTAAAACGAATTTGTCCAAGTAAGGGTGGAAAACTCTATTCATAAGATCCATGAATACAGCTGGAGCGTTGGTTAAACCAAATGGCATTACTAGGAATTCGTAATGGCCATATCGGGTTCTAAAAGCGGTCTTCGGTACGTCTTCGGGTTTGATCTTGAGCTGATGGTACCCTGACCTTAAATCTATCTTGGAGAAGACTCCTGCACCCTTGAGCTGATCGAACAGATCCTCAATCCTTGGCAAAGGATATTTGTTCTTGAGCGTGATCTTGTTCAGTTCTCGGTAACCTATACACATTCTCATCGATCCGTCCTTTTTCCTCACAAATAACACTGGTGCTCCCCAAGGTGAGACGCTTGGCCTGATAAAACCAAGGTCTAGCAATTCTTGTAACTAGATTTTGAGCTCTTCTAGTTCTTTCGGTGCCATCCTATATGGGGCTTTAGATTTAGGTGTTGCTCCTGGTTCTAAGTCGATTGTGAAGTCCACATGACGATCTGGTGGCAATCCTGGTAATACTTCTGGAAAGACGTCTTCATATTCATTCACAACCTTTACGTCTTGGATGGTCTTCTCGGCTCCTGGCTCTCCGACTAGGTACACAAGATAAGTTGTGGTACCTTTCTTCTTCATGAGTTTCGTGGCTTGAAGGGCTGATATAATTGGTACGCCTCTACCCATTGAAATTCCGTGGCATTCGGTTGGTTCTTTACCCGGCGGTTGAAAAGAGATTTTTCTCTCGTTGCAGAGAATTGTAGCGTAATTCTCTGACAACCAATCCATTCCTAGGATTATATCTACGTCCCACATTATCATAACATTTAAGTTGTTCGCTATAACCTTATGAGTTCCGATTTCTAGTTCTAGGTTAGAGCAAACATGAGTAGAAGTAGTGATTTCTCCTGAAGGTGTAGCTACTCTCATAGAATGTGCAGCTCTTACAGGTCTGATGTCTAAGTTATCGGCACACGAGCCAGCAATGAAAGAATGCGATGCGCCAGTATCAAACATTATCTTAATGGGGATGTTGTGGAGTTTTCCCATACCTGCGAGATTGTCTTTTCCTTTGCGCTGACCACCCTGTTTGATAGCGCATGCCCTCGCATTCTGTTGCTGCTGTGCATGCTGCTGAAACTGTTGTTGGTTCATTGGCAGCTGCTGCGGCTGTGCTTGTATGGCTCGGAGAGGTACGGCTTGGAGCGGCTTCGGGCAATCCTTTTTTATGTGCCCCTTCTGTCCACAGTTGAAACAGTTAGGGGTGCCTATCTGACATACTCCAGGATGGGCTCGGTTGCACTTCGGACAGACGGGGATGGTAACCCTCCCTGGGTTAATTGCTCCCTGGTTGAAATTTCTCTGCTGCCCTTGCGGCTGGTTCTGTTGTCCGTTGCCTCTCCACGGTGTGTTCTGCTTATTTCCTTGTATGAACAACCCCGATTGGTTGTTTCCCTGCCACGGCCTCTTGTTGCTGTTGTTGTTGTTGTTGCTGTTCTATCCAGGCTGCTGATTTCCCTTTCTCTGGCCTCCCTGGTTGTTGAAGTTCTGATTGTAGCCTCCGCTACCTCCTCCGTTCCATTTCCTCTTACCCTGATAGTTGCTACTATTGTTGTTATAGTAGCCTCGGTTCTGATTCTATTCTGGAGCTGATGCAGTTGGTACAGTCTTCTTCTCATCAGGCACGACGGCCTCCATTTCCAGTGCTCTTCCCAAAATATCCGTGTAGCCTAGTCCCCCATGACTAGCTAACGCGATTCCCAGTTCATGTCGTAAACCCCCTTGAAATTTCTTGGATAACTTCTCCTCTATGTCAACTAATGCCGGCGCATACCTTGACAGTTCGCAAAACTTGGCATCATATTCAGTCACAGTCAGCTTTCCTTGCTTCAAATTGTAAAACTCAGCTTCCTTCTGTGCCCTATACGTCTTGGGTACGTACTTATCGAACAATATTTCCTTGAACTCATCCCACGTGAAACGAGCCAGATGCTCTGCGGGTATCACCTTTTGTCTTGCTTCCCACCAGTAATCTGCCGATCCAGTCAGCTGGAATGCGACACAAAGCATTCTCTCCTCATCAGTACATCTGAGGAGTTTGAATATCTTCTCGGTAGACCTCACCCATAGCTCAGCATCGCTAGGGCTGCCCGTTCCATTAAACATTGGAGGGTTCCTCTTGAGGAAGAGATCCTCAATATCCCTACGGGGCGGTGGTGGAGGTGGTGGTGATGGGGGTGGTGATGGGGATGGTGATGGTGATGGGGTAGCATTCTTCTCATACTCTTGTTCTCTGTTGTTTTCCGGCTAACGTCTCCCACGTCCTCTAGGCCTTCCAGGTCCTCGACCTCTCCTATTGTTAACGTTTCTCGGCGGCATTTTCTTTGGTCTAAGGAAAAATTGAAATTCTCATTAGTCATTTCTGTTGATTACTCTTGGTACTTACTAGCTCGTTCTCAACTTAATCAAGTTCACGGAACGACATATCGAACATAATTTCGATATTAACTTCAAGTTAAACTCAATTCCTCGTTACACGAGTTCATTTGACATTCTGATTTTAATTACACGATTCATAGGAAATTTTTCTTGATTAAAAACCCTCTTATGGGTCATGTATATATATATACATCAAAAAGAATATTAATTCTGCCTCCAACGATGATTTATACAAAAAGGTTAGACTACTACTAGTCTAAACTAGGCTGACTGCCTACTATTTACCGGGTGCACTATCAAGCTGCAACTCCGTACCTACTAAAGTACTAGAACAGAAACGATTCATAAAATTTCGTATCCGCTAGAGTACTACAAAACTAACTAGTTACTGATCCGACTCTATACAGGACAAAAGAGCTACTACTACTACTGATATTTACCCGCGTCTACGATGCTCTGCTCAACTAAACTGCAGTCGAGTCCAAAAACTACCCCCTATGGCCTGCAAAAACCCTAACAGTCCTCTTTTGGGTCCTCCTCCGGGTCCTCCTCCGAATCCTCCTCGGGATCCTCCTCCGGGTCATCCTCCTCGGACTCTGAACCAAAAACAAGCTGAAGTGCCTCGTCCTCCCTCAGAGTGGAGCCATCAGCAAGTGTAAGCAAAGTGGGTGACGGTGCCTCTGAAACTGTCTCCTCCAGGTCAGAAACCAAGTAGTCCTCGCTGACCTCTACTGCACGCTTCTTCCGGGGAAGAAGGTGCTCGGGAACTGAACCTGAACCTGAACCTGACTCAAACTCCTCTCTAGAACGGACCCTGGACGGTCCTGCCTCCATCTGCTCTCTGACTACTTCCCACTTCGCATAGATCTCCTCGAGCGGCGTAAGTGGAGATGGTAACTCTAACAAGGCAGCGAGCTCCGCGTCGATCTCTCAGTGGTCAGACTCCTCCCTAAATAGTCTCGTCTCAAACGGTCCTCTGACTCTAACACAGACGTCAAGTAAGAACGGCGAAGCTAGTCCTAACAACGCGGCTGTCTCAGCGTCGATCTCCACGAATCCTGGCCCTGGGATCAACTCCTCGATCTGTGTCCCAACTGGCGGTAGCTCCGGTGTAACAGCGGCCTCCTCGTCCTCCTCTAACTGCTCGGACTCTACGTCCTCCTCCTCACTCGGTACACCGTCTGGTGGCAACTCCAACAGGGCGGAAAACTCTGGGTCTAAGTCAAGGTGGTCAGGCTCGGTCTCAGCTGGAAACTGACTGTAGGGAAGGTGCGGCTCTAAAGGAACTGGGAGCATGAATCTGCTCTCAATGAAGCGCCAGTGCACAAACAGGGCGAATCTGGTGTAGTTGCCGGTCGGCTCAGTGTCGTCGCCGAAGATCCCTAGGAAGTACCACGCTGCACGGTGCGCCCAACCGCGCCACTCATCCGGTAGGTGTACAATCAGTTCTAGTATTGCCTGACTCTCCGGGATCAAGTGTCGCACTGGAAAGTAAGTTGAAGAAAAGTTGCTAACAATCTGTCCCACGTCTTCCTCGCCGTAGTCTGCCTCAAACTCGTAATACTCGTCCTGAATCATGTCTAGTATGGTGCGCTCGCACTCTACCAAAGGCTGGCTCTTCCGAGCCGTAACACGAGTCCTAGCCATCCTACAAAAGTTTTAAGGAAACACGGATCAGTAACAGGTAGGGAAAATAACTTATCTCAACGAAAAACTTAAATTACAAAATGAACATTCCCTTATTCAATTGTAACATCACCACTTAAGTCAACCACTTATCAAAACTTCTAGCAATTCAAGAAATTGCACTCAACAACACATATATATATATATATATATAATTAGAAATTTCAAGACTTTTTATTTCCATTCTTATCTTACTATGTTTTTACTTTAATTCTTTAGTATTTTCTCAAAAACAATTCTTAACGACTCTCACTTATTAAAACAAAGTACGTTTACTTTGTTCATGTTACTTATTCAAAAGTAACATTCATTCACAAAAGAATTTGTCGTTTACGACTCTTGATATTCATACTAGATGTAGTCGTCGCTCAAAGACGAAATATGGAAGAAATTTCAAAAGAAAATGGAATTTAACTTAGTATAAAATTTTCTGGAAAACTAAGTTCCAGTTGTCGTCGCTAGAATCGGGCGATCGATGGAAAAATTTAATCAAGCTTCGTGCTCGACTTCTAATAATTTATACGATTTTCTTCTTAAAGTTCGATCAAGGCGAACACTACTGAAACACGAAACGAAAAGAAAACGGAATGACGTGACATGAATGACGTCATTTACGTTACTAACACGGAAGCAACGTTCACTTATTTCATTTGGCTTTGATTCCCTTTATTCTGCCTTTGTCGTTTCGTTCATATCTTTCTTAATTCGAAGCCGAAAGCTTCTCAAACGTCTTATCGCTTACTCCGTTTACTAACACGATTTACGAAATCATTTTTATTTTTTTTTCATTTCACTTTCCTCGCAGGAAATTCTTATTTGGATTTTTAAAACAAAGTTTGACTTTGCCGAATCTTCATTCATGTCACTTAGCGCACGTGACATTCGTCAGAAGAAGTTCTCCTCGTGTCGAGGATTTCCTTTCGAAATCATTACAAAAATAACGTTTCTTAAATACGTCTAAATTCTCGAAGAACCGGAAAGATCTTAGGTTTCGAGTCTACGTTCTCATTGAACCGGGAAAAATCCCTAAAATCCGACTATATTCTTGTGTCCAAAATTTTTCAAAAGGAAGAAATTATTGCGCAAATAATTTCACATAAGATAGTACTCGTACTATCACACAATCACATAGAGTATAAAAATTTTACTTCCAGAAAATTCTTAAATTCGGAACACAACTCATTCTCATTCTCAATTTCATTGCATACTTGTTCATAAAATTTCTTATTTAAAAGAAATCGCATAATTGAAATTCTTTCCTTTTCCTCGTTGAGTCGACGTAGCGGGAGGTTGAGTTGACATCTACATTCTCAATCTTAGTGTTCTAGTCTAACTCTTATCTTCTACTTGACGGAAGACTCTGATCTAGAGTATATACAAATACTCTGTTCTACGACTCGAAAGAAGACTCGATATAGAGTACGGATGAATACTCTATATTATTACTCGAAGGAAGACTTGTATATAATTACCATTCTGTGATATTACTAGAAGAAATGACTCATACTTAAGAAAGAATGACTCATAACCAGAGCAGGAAACAAACTACTGCTCCAATACCACTTGGTGGTATTACTGAAAGAATGACTCAGACTAGAAGACTGACTCGCAACCAGAGCAGAAAACGAACTTCTGCTCAGATACCACTTTATGGTATTACTAAAAGAAATAACTCATACTAGGGAAAATAACTCGAACTAGAAGATTGACTCATAGTCAGAGCAAGAGACGAACCTCTGCTCTGATACCACTCTGTGGTATCACTAAAAGGAAGGACTCATACTAGAAAATTGACTCATATTCAGAGCAGAAAACAAGCCTTGCTCTGATACCACTCTGTCACAGCCCCAAATCCCAAGAGACGGCAGAAGCCGGGGTGCGACTGGGGTTGGATTAAAGAAGTGGGGAAAAAGGGGGCTAACTGACTAAACATACATAAAAGACATCAAACATTCAATGAACAAGACTTGAATATTATAAAGAAAGAGTTAATCGTTAAGGATTACTCGACAAAAGTACACGGAAGTAACTAAGTTCAAGTTTACAGACTTATGCTACAGTGGTTTTTTCAATATGCATATTCTCAAAAAGATTCTAGAGTTTCGCAGCGGAAGTAAGTCATAAGCTAAAGCATCCTATCTTTTCAACTCAACTTCAACCACCGCCGCTATCGTCGCTTCAACCTGCACATTTAGAAAACAATGCAGGGCTAAGTACAAAAGTACTTAGTGGGCACGATGCCGAAAACATAATCATAGGTATAGATAAATATGGCATTTCATAATTTGTAGCACATCGAGGGTTTTATTAAAAATTAGCCCGTGCCTACTAAACATTTTCTGACTGATTTTTCTCAATTTTGCTTGCAAGCATTTTTCTGGTATGTTACGTTCAATCTTGACCAATTCTCATTCACCGTGGCTGGTACCCCTCAACAGGATATCACATACACCACAGGTTACAAAGTGCACTAACTCTGGAAAGCACTTAGCAGCTAACTCAGAGCCGATCGTTAGTTAACCTAGTTAGATTAACTCTAAATCTGGAAAACACGAATGCTAACTCAGATAGGTACAAGAGAACTCACATAAAACATAAAACAGTTCAAGCCATAATTATCACTTTGAAAACACAGATATCAAAGCGATAAAAAAAGGTTTTCCGAGCATTGCTCGTTTTATTTTATATATAAAACCCACCTTGTGATACAGAACTAAGAAGTACTAGCTTCCGATCTTCTGATCTTCCATCCTTTCCTTACTACTGGCTTCCTCCTTCATCGTAAAATAATAACACTTAAAATCGGGTCGTAAAAGATAATCGAACATTGAAAATAGGTTTTAGTCGTTTCATTTCTTTAAGCAATTGCACGCTTACTAGTTTCATTTTACTTAAACGGGAACGAGACTCGAACAAATCCCGTTTAGAACTCGAAAGGTCTCATACTTGACTCTTAGGTCAGTAGAGAGGGTAGTCGATAGGTTAATACGACTTAAAAGATCAAAAGGAACTAAGTTGGAAAAGAAATCAACTTAGGAAATTAAGTTTTAGTTCTTTAGACGATTTAGACATTTTCACGCTTATCTAAATTTCTTTACTATAACGGATACGAGATACCAACTCGTCTCGTTTAGCACTCAAGGCTCCGTACTTGACACTGAGGTTAGTAGGAAGATAGTCGTCAAGTTATTACGGCTTAAACGATCGAAAGAAACTAAGTTGCGAACGAAACAACTTAGAAGAATGAAATCTGAAAAATCACTGTGCATTACAGTAACTCTGGGGACTGCCCAGAATAGAGGAACTGGAAACAGGGGATGAGCCCTATACCTTTTGAAAGCTTGGGATGTCTAGATTACGCTTCAATTTACGGATCGCAAATCCGATAAACGAGCTAAAAGATATTACAGTTTCCGGCAAGGGTCGCAAAACTGCCGCGCTAACCCTAGTTGCTCGATAGAATCGACGTATAACTTCTTAGGTTCGTTCTAAGTTCTCGTATTCGATTTCTCATGAAACTTGACCCTCAAGGCAGTCAACACGTATCCCCGTACGTGATGAACTCCTTCTCAAAACTCGTCCAATAGCACGACGTTCTAAACGTCGGCTTTCAACTAACATGTACTAAACCAAAAATCAAGTTAACCAATTCTCGTTCTAATTCTCGACTATAACTACAACTCATATTAAAATAGCTCGAAAGCTCATGACGTCAACTACAAAGTTATACCTTAGTCCATCATAAACAGTAATATCAAGTTAGAAATCTTATTCGACTTCTCGGTTATTAATTACGACTAATTGTTCGTCTCTTAGGCGATTTTAAAAGTTATCGGATTTCGTTCAAATTTTACGTCATCAAACAACATCTAACGAGATTCATTTTCATGCATATCATCATTTCATATCATTACTATTTCTCAACTTAAATTGAGTTCTTCGTCTCTTACGGCTCACGAAAATTTTTTAGTAAATTCTAAATAAATTCATAACATCAATTAATATCAATTACAACATTATTTCATCAACCAATCCTCAACTAATTCAACTACATGCAAACCCCTAATTTTCTACTAAATTTCGGTATTTACACATAGATTAAGAGGGTGATTTTCTTCATCAATTAACACCATTTATCTCTTAATCATACTATTATATCATCCTTTAAACAATTGAAGTCCAATTGCACATTAAATTGAAAATCCCCAATTCCAAACCATAAACCCTAAATCGGTTTTCATCAAATCAAAGGGCTTTCGATTTCTTTTTGTTTTAATCCCTAATCAAACACTTCCTAAGCATGATTATAACATCAATTGAAAGATTCAAAAATCCTACACATTTTCCCTAATTTTCGCTATTAGCATAGTAGTTAGGGTTTTTAATTTCATCCAAATTTTAATCCCTAATTATCACATCTAACACATCTAATTTCACTAATCCAAGATCAAACATCTAGTTCCATCATTCCTAAATCTCGATCCAAAAGAAAATAAAAAGAAATGAATTTTGGATGGATAGAAATAGAGAGGGGAAGATTACCTTGAAGATTAGTGAATGAAGAATTGAAGTTCGATGGATGAATGAAGACTTGTGTGAAAACTTTTTCTCTAGAACTTGATCTTCAACAATGGAGAAATGAAAATGGGAGAGAGAGATGAGAGGGCAGCCGTGTGTGTTGACGGAGGGAGGAGATGAGTGATTTAATTTGTGTGTTATAAGGTATATTAACCTAATAGATGTAAAGTTTAAATAGTAATACACTTAGGTGTCCAATTAATATCATATAAAAAACAAAATATCAAGCTAATAAGAGAGAGTGCAATGTCGGCTATAAGAAGGAAAAGAAGGAAAATACGCGCTTTTCCGACGCGATACGACGTTACGGAAATCGAACGACGAAAAACGTAGCTCGGCACAAAATCGTCACGATCCGATTCGTCCAAAAATTCTAACGTAAAAACTTAATCTGAAAATAATATTTATAAAATTAATTCCGACAAAAACTCGGGACGACACAGTCCTAGTTTCGTCCGGAAAATCATAAAAACGAACTTTCTCGGGCGAGTTCGTATCGCGATTTCGTGAATGTAAAAATCAGACGGTTTTCCGTTCTGAGTTCACGAACTAAAAACTTTTCGTACGCGATAACCCTAAATACAGTAGTCGTCTAGCTGACTTCCGTAATTTATTTTCGGAAACGGATTTGACCGTTAGTCTTAGAATTCAAAATCGTAAACTTAGGCGTGCAAAGACATTTTTATTATTAACTTTAAAATTTTGAGATCGTAAGGAATTTCCGGGGTATTACATCAACCTTCTTTCTCTCTCCTCCAAGCTCCATAAACGCAGCAGCAACATCATAGCTTTAAGCCTCCATATTTTTCTTCCATCGATTTTAAAGAATCGAAGATAAATATTCAAGAGCTTTAAGGGTTGATCACCATCACTCTTCTCTTCTCTTTCCATCTCCAAAGAAGCCATCATCACCTCCATAGCTGCTGGTTTTGAAGCTCCAAAGCTTCATATTTATTGATCAAAATTCAAGAAACAAGACTAGAATCCAAGAGCTTAAGATATAATCTTCTACTTCTTGAAGAACTTTAAGTAAGATCAATACTTTTCTTTCTTTCTTCTTCCTTTAAATCTGCCGATCCTTCATCACCATCATAACCTTGATTTTTCTTCGAAGAAATCGAGGGAAGGAAGCAAAAGTTGCAAGGATTGAAGTAGAAAGTATTGATCGATGAAGAATAGTAAGAACTCCATAGTTATATTCTTTAAAATTTCGAAATCTTGGAGTATGTTAGGAGATGGTGTGAGCTTAGAGTTTTGATGCATGAATCCATGATTTAATAAGTTTTCCATGCAAAGAAATGAAGAAGAAAATATATATATTTGCATGTGTGTGTATGTCGTGAGTTAGGCAAAAAGAAATAAGAATTTTTATGTCTTAATTCCTATCATGAACTTGATGATTTCTAAGTGTTCTAAAAATGATTCTAAGCATGCTATGATGAATACTTGAAGAAAATAAACAAATATGCATGAAAAGTATAAAAAAATCGATGGTTTATGCCTTGATATGATTTTTGTGAGTTTTGATTGATTTCTTGAATTTGATGCTTTATATGAGTTCTATGATTATATATGAGTATGATGAAGTGATTAAAATGAAGAAACAAACATGTTGTTAAGAAAAGATAACTTGGAGAAGATGATGAATAGTAATATCTATTTTTGAATATATATGTTCTATGATGAATTTGAGGATGAATTTAATTGAATCAATAGATGAGAAACATGAATATATGATTTAAATTGAAGAATGAAATTATTTGAAAACATGTGTGTGAAACCGTGTGTGAGTATAAATGAGTATAAATATGAATTTGTGTTTTTTTTATGAGTATATTTGATGAATTGGTGGATTAAAAATTAAAATTTAACAATAACTACGGAAGAAAATACCACCAAAAGAAAGAAATGAGATTATATAAATATTTATATGTATTTCGTGATATATATATAGAGAGAGAAAATTTGGAACTTTAATTCCTATGAATTTTTGGAAGAGTTAATGATATAAAAATAAGATTTGAGATTAAATGAGCATAAATATAAAAAGAATTGAAGAAATAAAATTTTATGCTCAAATTATGAAAAAGTCGAACCAAAAATAAACATAAGAAATTGTGCTTTTAGGGTTTTAAGCACAAATTGATGAGTTAAATGAGAATTAAAGAGATTAAAAATATTTTGGAGTAGAAATATCCAATAAAATCAAGAGTTGAAGCATCAAGGGAGAAATCCCTATGTTATTCGAAGGTTTTAAGTCTTAGAATAAGACTTACAGTATTTTTGAGCTTAAAGAAAGTAAAATGAGTTGAGAGAAAGAAATTAGAATTTATTTGAGTAAAAAGAAGCATTTAATATGCAAGAAATGAAGTATTATAAAAAAAAATCCTCAAAATAATCGAAGGAAATGAAGTATAGAGTATGATATTGAGTATATGAGATTAAAGGATGAGATTAATGGAGGAATCGAGCAATTGAAATTTTTATAAGGTCAATGGAACTTTGAATTAATAAAATTGAGTAAGAATTGAGATGATTCTCAATAAATCGAAGTATATAAGAAGATAAAAATGAGAATTTATGATTTTGAGTCTAGATGGATCAAATGATGTTATAAGATATCAATTGGAGTAATTTTGAGTATGTTAGAATTTAAAATTATTGAGAAAAAGTAAGAATAAAGAAAGTTAACAAGTGCAGAAAATTTCCAGGAAAAATGGATGAGATTTCATTGAGTAAAAGATGTAATCGATGTTATAAACGTAAAGTTGAGAAAAAAACAAGTATATTAGCCACTTGAATCGCTCAATTTGGAGTTCGTATGAGAAAGTTATGAAAAATCGATGATTTTCTAAATAAAAATTCATTTACGAGGAGTTTAAGTATAAACGAGCAAATAAAGAAGTGTTTGAGCTAAAAACAATAATTGATTTGAGAAAAATGAGATATTTGAGTTTAAGGAAATAATATATTTTAATAATTGAGTACTCGATTATATTTATCAATGAAGAAAATATATGCCGAGAAGTCTGTTGGTATAGTACTTGGATAGAACTTAAGAATCAAGTATTTGAGGAGTTAAAATTGAGAAGTTAAAAAAAACCCGAGTCAGATTGAGAATTTAAACGAGTAAAAGTCCGTTAAAGGATTAAGCTTCGCTATTTTTCCCAAAAATATAAAACTCGCCCTTATATAATATTATTTTTGAAAGGCGCGAGTGGAGTGGAAAAGTAGGACGACAAGCAGTAAAAGAGTAGTCGAGTTAAGCCACATTCCAGGTGGGCTTTCTGAACCGAAACTCAACGATGAATGCGCAATTTATTTTTACATGTGCGCTTTATTTAAAATTGATTGACTTGCCTGAGCTTTTATGTTTTGGTATGTAATCCTCTACTTTATATTGAGTTGAATGAGTCCTGTGGACGCACGAGATTAGAACCTGTTGAAAACGGGACAATGCATGCATTAGATTAGGTGACCGTAATCCTTGTCACAATCTAGCCGGTCGTAAAGTAACCGTGTCTTGCTTTGGTTGGGCCGGTTATGTAAAGATTGTGGGCTTTGCTCTGATTGGGTCGGTCACGGTGCTCGAGGAGGAGGCCTACTTCTCGATACCACAAACAGACAAGAAGTGTAGATGGATTCGTACCCAAGAAAAATGGTTGCAACCGATTTTAGAAAAACAACGAAAAATGTTTTAAGCTGCCACAAATCGTAAAATCTTTTAAATAATTATTTATCTAACACTTGTGGTGCAGCTAAAGAGGCAAGTACAATCATATAGCTCTAATGAGCAAAGTTTCAAATTATTTTGGCATGTGTCCACTGAGTACGAACTACTCACGCCCTGCATGTTATTTCTAAAACGTGCAGGTTAGCTCGGATGAGGGAGGTTGCGGTGTGCTTGGGCGTCTCGTTGTCAAACAAAACCTAAAATTCAAGTTTAAGCTTGAGGTTATGTGTCTTCACACATATAACCTTGGGATTTCCGAGTCGATGTTTATATTCCGCTGCAACGTTATTTATTTGCTTTAATCGTGCCTTGCATGCTCGGTCTCAAAACCCTAAGAGCCCATGTGCTCGATCAAAGCCATTAGATCCTTTCTAAATTCCATGCAAAATGAGTTTGGATTTACAAATGAATCATCAAATCTGCTTCATTATCACTTGATGATAAAAGTTTTAAAAAGTTGGCCCACACTTTGAATGCAACTTCATTTCGACAACCAAACCTAATTATTTGATGAGTTCAACATCCAAAATTGTTGGGAAATTTATTAGTATAAGTTTTGATGAATTCCAAAACCGGCTGACCCCAACCGAGTAGATGTTGCCAGTACCTAATGTTAGAATTTAGGCTCGCTGTTTGAGCAAAGTTAAGTTTTTATCTTTACAGGTCTCCAGCTGAAGATGGCAACAAGGCGTCACTCAGACAGAACATCAGTTGTGAAGAAAGACAACTGAGAGTTCATTTGTTCAGATGTAAACAAGGGGAAGTCTTCAGAACATCAGTTGAAGGAAACCAATTGAGCGTTCGTCAAATGAGAAACAGTTGAAAGGAAGAGAACATCAGATGAAAAAGAAATCATCTGAGGGTTCAAACCCAACTGAGTAAAGAAGTGGAAGACAACTGAGGGTTCAGTTTCAGAACCTCAGTTATAGAATCTGAACAAGGAGTTCAACTGTTTTGAAGTTCAAAGTCAGCTGAGAACTCGACAGATCGGAACATCAGCTGAAGATCACTCAGATGAAGGTCAAGACGTTCAACCGACAAACCGAAGTTGACTGTCAAAGATTTGAATTTCAAAAAGAAGTCACATGAGGGTTTGACCGTTCAGTCATTACCCCATCTGGCCCAACACAAGGCTGTCTCAGATGGAAAGCAAAGGAGCACAGATGCCATATCGGGAAAGTCTGTAGAGATGAAAGACAAGCCATCGCTTTCAACCGATCAGAGATCAACTGCTCCTCCAACGGCTAGTTGATTCTCTCCGCCTATAAATAGAGGCATCATCTCATTCGAGATGTAAGGGGATGCAGATAGACACATAGACGACTAAAAATTCAAAAGCTTTCTCGAGAGAAATCAAAGCAAATCTGCAAAATCATCATCTAAGAGCATCAACAGCTGAGAGTTCCAATTTGAGAGAACATAAGTAGCTGAGGGTTCTTAGAATTCGAAATTGTTTTTGATCTTAGGTTGAGTGTTTATTCGTTCAAACCTTAGATCTAGCTCTCATTCTTGATCGAGCTGTAGTTGGATATCCTACCCTTTCTCACACCCTAAAAAGTGTGCTAGGACCTTACTCTTCCTGTAATTGAGTAGTCAGGTCATCAAGTACCTGTAAACTTGACTTAGGCTGTTTAGTGCCCGGAAACTAAACTGTAACGGTTACTCAGCCCGCGTAAGCTGAGTGGTTCTGTCCAGAAGAACTTGGACTGAGGTGTGTGGACTCACATCTCCCCGTAGACGTAGGAGTTATCTCCGAACCACGTAAATCTTGTGTGTCGTGTTTATTTTTCAGTCCATATTGCATTTCTAACTGACCCAACTAACCAGCATTCAAACCTCTTTTGCACTTTTTCAACCGAGCTGTTTTGGTTCTTGACCAACCGAGCTGGTTTGCGTGAGTTGTTTTTAACGAGTTTATTTTCCACCACATTCCGCACAGCACCGCTCTTCCAGCTAAGTTTGCTTACTCAGCTGTGAGATCCCACCTGAATCCTTTACTCAGTTGAAGTTGTTTTCAAGTGTTAAGTTTTTCGAAAGCTGAAAAATTCTAACTGGTGTATTCCCCTCCCCCCCCCATACATCAGTAACTCGTTTCGGGACCATCAAGTGGTATCAGAGCAGTGGTTCAAAAGACTGCTGACTCTGTTTCACGAGGTGTGAATTCGAGAATTTTCTTCAGTGGTCCACTGAACAGATCTTTTCACGCTAGTGCATTCTTGCTCGCATTTTTTTGTTGTCCTGTTTTTGTTTGTGCAGATGGACGTCAAGGACAAGATCACAGTCATGTTCTCTGTTGTCAACTATACATCATGGAGAACTCGAATGAAGAAGATCCTTTTGTCCAAGCATCATAGGATGCAACAAGTTCTCACATCTGGACCAATCGTCATACGAGACAGAATACTTCGCACTCCCACAAATCCCAACGATGGAGATGCAGTGGTGGAGTATGTGGAGAAACAACCAGAGGACTACACTCCGGAGGAGGCCAAGGTGAGCCAGCTGGATATCTGGGCTCAGAGCACAATAATGTCCACGGTTGGACAAGATTATCTGCCCTGGATAGAGGAATGTGAGACCGCAAAAGAGATGTGGGACATCCTGGCCTCGCTAAGTGAAGGAAGCGACGAGACAAAGGAAAACAAGTTCTCGCATGCATGTCAAGATTTTGACAATTTCAGTCTGCGACCTGATGAGACTATAGATCAGCTAGAGCTCCGGTTTATGGACATTATCAGAAGAATCCAATCCATCCGGAAAGGAAAATACACTCTAAGAGAGATAAACCTCAAAGTGTTGCAAGCTCTACCGGCTGAGTGGGATACTTTCACAAATATCCACGCGAGCCGAGCTGACCTAGGTGAAATGGGAACTGAAAGATTGTTCTCAATCTTGAAAGGAAATGAGTATAAGGTCAACAGAAGGAGGTCGCAGCCCTCAAGTCAGACAAATAGAATTGAGGACGTCGGCTCAGCATCAAAGTCAGTTGCTCTCCGAGCTGACTACTCAAAGTCGAGATCGTCAAGGCCAACTAGGTCGGCTGACACGACTGCAAAGGAGCCGAGCAGAGAAGAACTGCAACAGAACATTGCAGCATTGTCAAAGAAGTTAGCCGATATGGATACTCGGTTCGGCAAATATAAACGTTTCTATAAATCAAACCGAACTCGAGACAATTCGAAGTCAGTTACCAATGGTTGCTTCGAATGCAGCAAGGAAGGACACTTCAAAGCTGATTGCCCAGACCTCTCAAAGAAGGAAAGAGAAGCACTGAGGGCGAAGCAAACTGCAAAGAATAAGGCCATGGTAGCTGAAGAGGCAGCTGACGATATGGACATCTTCACAGACACTGAAGATGAGGATGATCTGACCTCTACCAACAAAGTCATCAGTCCGGATCAATGCCTCATGGCACTTGGAACCGACCAAGATGATATTGAGGTACAATCTAATCCTGCTCGCTTAAATTCTTCCAATACTTCTAACATGCAGGAATCTAAGAACGATGAGTTGGAACCCTCCTGGAATGATTTTCAAGAACTCAGTGAGGAACTGCATCAGCAGTCGGTTGAGTTTAAGAGTCTTCAAGCCCAGTTCGCCAAGCTTGAAGATTCCTTAACCGAAAAGGACGATCTGATCAAGAGACAAGCTGAAGAAATTGACCAGCTGAAAAGTCAACTGAGTACAGCCAATCAAACTGAGGCTTCAACCGATGAACAGTTGAAGGAACAGATCAAGGCACAGAACGAACAGTTGAACAAGCAAGAGGCTCAGATCGACCAGCTGATGAAGACATCAGATGCCCAGACCGAACATATAGTTGTTCTTCTCAAGGATCTTCAAACTGAGAAGGACAACCTGATAAAACTATATCAGTCATCCGAGATCATCGAGAATCTCATCAAATACAGATGGAATTCGGATAAAACTGAGAAGGACAACCTGATAAAACTATATCAGGCAAACGGATGATGTGTCTGGACTCAGATACGACGTGGCAAAGGACACTGGAATTCCACCAGCTACCTTCACCAAGGCTGAGGAAGTCATGGTTGCCAAACCTAACACAGTTGAGTATGCAACTGAACAAACACCCTCACAACCAATAAAGGCAACTACGGCTGAGAAAGGCAAAGGAGCTGCAGATGGAGCGCCAACGAAACAGTCCCTGGAGTCTACAACCGAGGGGGAATGTTCCAAGACTCAACGGAGGAACCGGAGACGTCGGAGTCACAATCAAGCTCAAAATCGACAACATATCCAAGCTCAGAACCGACGTGATAACCGACCAACAAACCAATCACAGCAGAGATGGAACCAACAGAACCGACCAAGCTTCAACCAATATAATCAACAACGGTTCCATCACCACAACAATCAGAGGTTCCAACAGAGTCAACCTATGTGGAAAAGTTACGACAGCTATGGTTACTCATGCCACAACGTAAATCAACATCCGGGCATGAACAACCATCGTCAACAGCCAAGGCAATGGAATCAGAATCAGCCAAGAAGATTCCACAAAGGTGTCCGACCTCACAGACAAACTCAACAGGATAAGAATCGCCATCAAAACAGGGAGAAAGCCTCACCTCCTAAAGCCCAACATGGGAGAAATCCAACTCCTTCCAAGAAACAGAGCATCATTTCAAACAACAAGCCTAAGGATAACCGGGGTGTTGTTATAATTGATGAAAATGGGCAGATCATTTGGAATGACAAGGCTATTCGAGTGTACAGAGAAAAGCGACGCACGGTTCCAGCGGGAACTGGTTCTAACCCTCTAGGACCCAACTGAAATTGGGGACCTAAGCGAGTTTCTCCTTGCAGGTACAGGAGAAACAGCTGAGGAAGAAGAAGGCGTCTACAACAATGTGGGTGATGGATAGTGGATGCTCGAAACACATGACAAATCTGAAGGATTTGCTTGGAAGTTTCGTAGAGAAAGAAGGTCCATCAGTTACTTTTGGTGATAACTCAAAAGGTTATACCAGAGGTTACGGTACCCTTGAAACCAATCATGTTTCAATTTCTAATGTTTCTTTTGTTGATGGATTGAAGCATAACCTACTCTCCATCAACCAATTCTGTGATAATGGGTTCTCTGTCAAGTTTGATGCACAGGGTTGCAGAGTTAAAGATGTCGGATCAAAGCAGGTGATATTGTTGGGAAATCGATCTCCAACAGGGAATGTATACTACGCTGACTGGAACAGCAGCCTCCCTGACACTTGCCTGTTGTCAAAGAGCAGTTCGGATGTGAGCTGGCTGTGGCACAAAAGGCTCAACCATCTGAATTTCAAGACGATGAACCGACTTGCCAGACAAGAACATGCAAGAGGCATACCTAACCGAGTGTTTTCAACAACACACATGTGCAGTGCATGCCAGCTGGGAAAGCTCGCTAGAACCTCCTTCCGGTTGAAGTCAACTCCTTCAACCGACCGAGTGTTGCAGCTGATCCATATGGATCTCTTCGGGCCAGTTACACCAAAAAGCATTAATGGAAACGAATATACTTTGGTTGTAACTGATGACTACTCAAGATATACGTGGACCATCTTCATGCACCACAAGAGTGAAACCCGAGATGAGCTGCCCAAGCTAATGGATCGGATATCGAACCAACAAAAGATGAAGATCATATCTATCAGATCAGATCGTGGAATGGAGTTTCTAAATGAAACCATCATTGAGTATTGCGAAAAGAATGGCATAACCCATCAAACATCAGCCGCGCGTACTCCACAACAGAATGGCGTAGCTGAGCGAAGAAATAGAACTCTGAAGGATGCAGCCACATCCATGTTAGCGAGCTCAGCACTACCTAAGAGATTTTGGGCTGAAGCAATCAACACAGCATGCTACACACAGAATCGATCTCTTCTCACCAAGCGGTTGGGAAAGACGCCCTACGAGCTGTGGAGACGCAGAAAGCCAGATATTTCTTATTTTCGTGTTTTTGGATCTAAGTGTTATATTCACAACAATGGGAAGATTCAGTTGAAAACTTTTGATGCCAAAGCTTCAAAGGGCATATTTCTTGGATATGCAGCTCAGATCAAGGCATATAGAGTTTTCAACAACAGCTCTCGTGTTGTGGAAATAACACCTCATGTTAGTTTTGATGAATCTACCTTTGAGTGCAGGGAACAGGTAAAGGAACAACACGCAGATCCAGCTGTTCTACCAGTTCTCACCAGATCGCAAGCTCTTCGGGAAAAGAATCGAGCTGAACCACTGGTATGGGCAACTGAGGATGAGGACCCATACTCCTCTGAAGATATATGCGAAGACCTCAGCTCGTCCCTAGGGGGAACTTCAGCTGATGTCCATCCAACTGCATCAGCATCCGATGCCCAACCGAACTCAGTTCAATCTATTGTAAATGTTGAGGATCCAGACTCAACAGCTGATCAATCACCAGCTCTGAAGACTCCAACTTAGATGTCTGAACAGCCACTGTTGGAAGAAGAAGGAAGACGCAACCGAAGATGGTATGAAGTTCATTCCACCAATGACATCATCGGAGATCCAACCGAGGGTGTGCGCACACGGAGCAGAGTTGCAAATCCAGAATCAACCGAGGAAGAATCCAACACTTATGCCCAATATGCTGAGGAATTGGCAGTTCTAGAGGAGTTCGAGCAAGCTGGAGATATTGCCATGATTTCTTGCTATGTAGCTGATGTTCCAGAACCGAAGAATGTTGGGGAAGCTCTCAATTGTGTCCACTGGACAACAGCCATGCAAGAAGAATTGAATGAGTTTCTACGCAACTGTGTATGGGAGTTGGTAGAAAGACCAAATGGTGTCAAGGTGATTGGACTAAAGTGGATTTTCAAAAACAAGAGAGATGCCATTGGATTCATTGTGAGGAATAAAGCAAGGTTGGTAGCTCAAGGATACTGCCAACAAGAAGGAATTGACTTTGAAGATTCCTTTGCACCAGTTGCAAGGCTTGAAGCCATCCGGATCTTTCTAGCTTATGCCGCACATCACAAGTTCAAAGTATATCAGATGGATGTGAAGTGTGCATTCCTCAATGGAGATATAAAAGAAGATGTATATGTTGAACAGCCTCCTGGTTTTGAGACTGGAGATGGAAGAGTGTACAAGCTGAAGAAAGCTATCTATGGTCTAAAGCAAGCACCAAGAGCATGGTATGACACTCTTTGTGGATTTCTTCTGGACTCGGGGTTCAAACGAGGTTTAGTTGATAAAACTCTGTTCACCATCAAAGTTGGAGAAGATATACTTGTCGTACAAATTTATGTCGATGACATCATTTTCGGGTCCAAGTCGGAGGAGCTGTGCAAGAAATTCTCCGATCTTATGAAGGAAAAGTTCGAGATGTCAATGATGGGCGAGATGAATTATTTCCTTGGATTACAAGTGAAGCAGTCACCTGAAGGGATCTTCATCAACCAGTCCAAATATACAAGGGAGCTCATCACCAAGTTCGGATTGCAGACAAGTAAGACAACCAAGATCCCTATGAACACGAACTGGAAGATCGAACCAGGAGCTGAGGGAAAGCTCATTGATGCCAGCCAGTATAGAGGGATCATCGGTTCGCTGCTCTACCTAACTGCCAGCCGACCAGACATTTCATACGCAGTTGGAGTGTGTGCTCGTTTTCAAGTCCAACCAAGAGAAGCACACATGTTGGCAGCAAAGAACATCATTAAGTATCTGAAGGGAACTGTCAATGTTGGATTGTGGTACCCAACTGATGACAATATCCAGCTGACTGGATACTCAGATGCCGACCTAGCAGGAGATCGGTTGGACAGAAAGTCTACTTCTGGACATTGTCAGTTCATGGGAAGCAAGCTGGTTTCATGATTCTCCAAGAAACAAGCGTGTGTTGCTACTTCGACAACCGAGTCAGAGTACATGGCTGCCGGAAGCTATTGCATGCAAGTATTGTGGCTGAAGCAGCAGCTGAGAGATTATGAAGTCTCAACTGGACAGGTTCCCATACATTGTGATAGCTCGAGTGCCATAGCTATCTCTCTAAACCCTGTTCATCACTCTCGGACTAAGCATATCGATATTCGTCATCACTTCATCCGAGATCATATTGAGAAGAAGGATGTGTCCATGGAGAAGATCCCAACTGAGATTCAGAGAGCTGACATCCTCACCAAACCTCTTCCTGAAGCCCGGTTCAAGATGCTGTGTGATCTTCTAGGACTTTTGGATCCGAGCTAAAAACTCATCTGAGCAGATTAATCATCCGAGCTGAAGAATCGGAGATCGACTTAAGGGGGAAGCTCAGATGAAGGGGGAAGCTCAGATACGAATTGCCAACTGAGGACATCAAACTTCAGCTGAGGAGATGAACTTGAGTCAGCTGATGGTATGATGCAATAATGGAACAGACGTCAGCTGAACAGACGAACTCGAGTCAGCTGATGGTATGCGGCAACTGAGGAATTCAACAAATGAACACAGCCGATTCAGACATCAGCTGGCAGGTATCATTTATGACTGAAGGTGTTATGATATTAAATGAGAATGTTTGAAATAAATTCAAACATTCCTGAACATGTCAGCTAGACTAAACAAGCCATCATATCGCATTTAATGTAAAGTCTGGCTGAACACCCATAGCCTTACTTTATAGTGCGACTGGGCTGACACCTCAAACTATTCACCTTCTCACTCGTGCGCGTGGTATATCAGTCAAAATTACTCAACAGTCGCGAAATCACAGTCGTTAATAGATTCGCGCGATTTAACCCCTGCCGTTGATTTTATCCGAGTCAAAGATTATATAATACGGCAAATCAGGAAGTGATCCTTACTTTCTCTTTTCGTGCATATCTTTACTCACTATTCATCATCTTCTCAAATCTTGTTTCGCCATTTCCAGTAAAGTCTTTCACTGCATATATATCTCCTCGAGATGGCGCCCAAGTCAAAAGCTTCTAAAAAGATGGTTTATTCAGAGCCTGCAACGTTCCAGGAATCGTTCGACATGGTGATGTCGAAGATTCATTTCGAACAGATACTATCCAGAGCGGCTCTCTCCTCGCCTGAGCTTGCTCCAATCGCCGCCATCCTCTCCGACCACCATCTGCTTGATTGGGCCACCCTCTCTCCGGCCCTGTTGCTCAGGAAGCAGATCGTACATTTCTACCGTAATCTGCAACGAGTCGCAAATGACGGGCTTGTCACGATCATCCCGTGCAAGCAACGCCACAGAACCTCCCGAACAGTAGAAGACTCCGTTGTGGAGATAAAGGTGTCGAAGGAGCTTGGAGAAGCTCATCCCCAGAAACCGTGAAGCCACAGACATGGTGGGGAACTTTTCTGACAAGAAAGCTGATGCCTTCCTTCAAACCATTCTTCTTGTTCCTGAACCATTGAAGGGGAGCATGCAAAGGACAAAGCTGAAGCCGGAGCACCGACTTCTTTTCGATGTAATCTCCAAATGCATCTTCGCATATGGTGGAGCCTTCGGGGACATCAGCCGTCCTAAGCTCAAGCAGCAGAAGGCCCTGGAAGAGATGCACCAGGTTGGGATATATAGAGAGCCAGTTGGTGTCGGAGAAGCAGAAGATATCCGAGACGACAGCTGAGTCCGGGGATGTTCTGTTGAGTGTCAAGGGGACTCTCAATTTCGGGACAAAGATATTAGCCCTCATCCTCCAAGCCACAAAGGGTCTGCCGCTGACATGGGAAGGGAGTGAGGACACTCCAGTCAGCAAGCTGTCACTGTTCCCCTCAGCCAAGAAGGCCAGGGATGTTGTAGAAGCTGTCTACACCCCCAAGGGTGTCCCCAAGCCAGCTGTGGAGGCAGCTGCTCGTCGCCCTTCGAGGACCAAGCCGGCGAAGCGCCAGCTGGAAGACGTAGCTGAGGAGGAAGAAGACGAAGAGGAGGAAGAGGAGGAACCTCTGCAGAAGAGGCCAAGGATAAGAATCATCCAGCCAGCGGCTAAACCATCCACAACAAGTCCAGTGGTGGTCAAGCCGGCTGAGGAGAAGGAGTCAACCGAATCCAGTCAATCGGTTGACCCAGCTGGGTTTATTCTTCAACCTCGCCAGGAGGACGTGGCTGAGGAGGCAGGTGGAGACGTGGAAATCCAAGTGGTGGATGCCAGCTCCTCCTCAGATGACTCTTCTTCATCTGAGGAGTCCCACGACAGTCGGTCTAGAGCTGATGCCAGCCAGGTTAACCCACCTGTGACTGAAGAAATCCTCCAACCAGCCAACTCTCCATCCAAAGAGGATCAGGTTCTCTCAACTGGTCCCCAGTCAGATATTCCGAGCCTCTCACTCGATGCCAACGTTGTGACCACTTCTTCGGCCAACGTTGATGAAACCATCGAACCCTTAACCTTCGATATCGACCCCCCTCAGATCGATGAAGAAGCCAACCGTCAGGCGATCCTGGCTGAATATGAAGAAAGACTCAGCTACTGCTTCCGCAAGCTGATTGGTATGTTCCCCGAGGCAACATCGATGCCTATTTTCTCTGTTCTCGGGACGGAGCTTCTATACCAATTCAGTGTCATATTCAGCTACTGGTACGTGAAGGAGGAGACCCTCAGGATCCATGGCTGGGACAAGTTAAAGGTCGAAGAGTCCAACCTGAGGGAGTACTTCGACTACCAGAGCCTGGAGGTGGCCTACAACCAAAAGGTGGCTGTGCTCCGACGACGTCTGGACAAAAGCATCCAAGAAGGGATAGACACCAGGGAGCTGTGCAACAACCCTGAAGCTGTTCACTTTCTTGATGACATGCTCGCCAAAAATGCCTCCTGCATGGACGACGTCGACGCAGCTGATGAGGCGGCCAAGAGAGAAGAAGACAAGCTCAAGGCCTACCTCGCCAGCCGATCTGCCATGGTTGTCCTGGAGTCTGCTGCCCAGCCACAACCACCTCTCCTGCCCGGACCCTCCGATCAGCCAGCTCTCTCAACCGACGTCATCTGCGAGCTGATCTCGGAGAGGGTAAACCAGCTCAGGATGGAGATGCTGTCCAAAATCCAGCTGGGCAAAGAGGAAGAAGCTGATAGGATGCAGCAGCTGATGGCAGAAAATGTCAGCCTGAAGAATCAGCTAGATCACCTCTCCTCTTCTCTGCAGCACAAGCTCGAAGATCTCTCCACTTCTTCCAGCTCGGAGGTCTCGGCTCTAAGGAAGGCCGTTCAGAGCCTCAGCTCGGATTTCAACGTGTTCAAGACCGTTGCTGAATCTGACCTCGCAAAGTCCCAGCAGACTCAGGACCAGGAGTGGATGGCTCAGTTCGCCTCTTTCCGAGCTGAGTTCGTCTCCCTTCACAAAGAGGTCTCTGCGACCTTTGCAGCTGTGCAGCGAGCTGAGCAGGAGCGCCAAGACTTGGAGTTGGCAAAGAAGGTGGCAGAGAAGGACGCTGTTGAAGAGCTGTTTTCCCGCATTCAACAAGCTGAAGCCAAGTTGACCTCTCTGGATGGCACTGTTGCCACCCTTTTGGATGATGCCAAAAAGGGGGAAGACAAGGAGCCAGTAGCTGGGGAAGACAAGGAGCCGGCAGCTGGGGATGGACAAGGGAAAGCTGTTCTCCAGCAAGGAGAAGGAGTGCCAGCTGAAGCTGAAGGGTCGCAGCCCGAACTGGAAGTCTCCCATGACCTCGTAGCCGAGCTCACAGCCGAGCTCGATGCAGAACTTGACGGGATATCCGTTGAAGACTGTATCGAAGCTGCCAAAGCTATGGAGGTGCCTAAGGAGAAATACCTGAATCCCTCTTGGATCAAGAAGTTCGCTGCCGATCAGGCCAAGAAGGTGGCCAAGTTCGAGAAGGAGCTCGCCAAGGTGGAGAAGAACGTCGACAGAAACAAAGCCAGCCGGAGTGTGCGAAGAATCAACAAGCACCAGATGAAGGCTGAGGCTAGAAAGTCGACGCATCAGCTGCAGAAGAACGCTCCGCTCCCATCTCGATACCCACATGTTGACAAGTGGATGAATGCGGAGTGGAACGATGACTGGGAACAGTTCAAACATGAGTTCGTTAATGACTTCTATTACAGAAAAGTCTACTCGACTGAAGACCCAAGGCTAGCCTTCAAGGAAGCCCTGTGGGAACTCAGCTCTGGAGACCCTGGAATGTTTAGTCAGTTCAAGCGAGCTATGCTGAATGCTCAGCTTGATCCCAACACTGTTCCAGTTCCAAAGAAGTGCATATACCGCCCTCCGATGATCAAAGGCACAAGCACGCCAAATAGAAATACGATCTTAGCTGAGGCGAGGCAAGTATGCAAGGAACACGGCGTCAACACTGGGATTGAGTCAGAAGCGAAGAAGGAAATCTTCAACCGTATCTTCAACAAGTACGGTCAACAGTATTTCTGAGCTGTCAAAGTTTTTGAGCTGATAATGTTTTTGGATGTTGTAGTTTTTGAAGCAACTGTTGTATCTTTCTATGTTTTGCGCTTAACTTTGTAACCTTAAGATGTAACAAAAACTTCAAAGCATATAATACGATTCACCTTGATGAACAATTCCTCATTGTCCAAGCTCTGAATCACAAAGTCTTTCAATTTCATGTTATAACTGTGCTAACCCTTTGATGTTTTATCTTATAGACTGTCTAGAATTTCAACTGAAATTTTAGATAAGTTAGTGAGGTTTAGATCAGTAGTGGTTTCAAGCTGTAAGTGGTTTTGGCATCATCAAAAAGGGGGAAATTGTTGGGAAATTTATTAGTATAAGTTTTGATGAATTCCAAAATCGGCTGACCCCAACCGAGTAGATGTTGCTAGTACCTAATGTTAGAATTTAGGCTCGCTGTTTGAGCAAAGTTAAGTTTTTATCTTTACAGGTCTCCAGCTGAAGATGGCAACAAGGCGTCACTCAGACAGAACATCAGTTGTGAAGAAAGACAACTGAGAGTTCATTTGTTCAGATGTAAACAAGGGGAAGTCTTCAGAACATCAGTTGAAGGAAACCAACTGAGCGTTCGTCAAATGAGAAACAGTTGAAAGGAAGAGAACATCAGATGAAAAAGAAATCATCTGAGGGTTCAAACCCAACTGAGTAAAGAAGTGGAAGACAACTGAGGGTTCAGTTTCAGAACCTCAGTTATAGAATCTGAACAAGGAGTTCAACTGTTTTGAAGTTCAAAGTCAGCTGAGAACTCGACAGATCGGAACATCAGCTGAAGATCACTCAGATGAAGGTAAAGACGTTCAACCGACAAACCGAAGTTGACTGTCAAAGATTTGAATTTCAAAAAGAAGTCACATGAGGGTTTGACCGTTCAGTCATTACCCCATCTGGCCCAACACAAGGCTGTCTCAGATGGAAAGCAAAGGAGCACAGATGCCATATCGGGAAAGTCTGCAGAGATGAAAGACAAGCCATCGCTTTCAACCGATCAGAGATCAACTGCTGCTCCAACGGCTAGTTGATTCTCTCCGCCTATAAATAGAGGCATCATCTCATTCGAGATGTAAGGGGATGCAGATAGACACATAGACGACTAAAGTTTCAAAAGCTTTCTCGAGAGAAATCAAAGCAAATCTGCAAAATCATCATCTAAGAGCATCAGCAGCTGAGAGTTCCAATTTGAGAGAACATTAGTAGCTGAGGGTTCCTAGAATTCGAAATTGTTTTTGATCTTAGGTTGAGTGTTTATTCGTTCAAACCTTAGATCCAACTCTCATTCTTGATCGAGCTGTAGTTGGATATCCTACCCTTTCTCACACCCTAAAAAGTGTGCTAGGACCTTACTCTTCCTGTAATTGAGTAGTCAGGTCATCAAGTACCCGTAAACTTGACTTAGGCTGTTTAGTGCCCGGAAACTAAACTATAACGGTTACTCAGCCCGCGTAAGCTGAGTGGTTCTGTCCAGAAGAACTTGGACTGAGGTGTGTGGACTCACATCTCCCCGTGGACGTAGGAGTTATCTCCGAACCACGTAAATCTTGTGTGTCGTGTTTATTTTTCAGTCCATATTGCATTTCTAACTGACCCAACTAACCAGCATTCAAACCTCTTTTGCACTTTTTCAACCGAGCTGGTTTGCGTGAGTTGTTTTTAACGAGTTTATTTTCCACCACATTCCGCACAGCACCGCTCTTCCAGCTGAGTTTGCTTACTCAGCTGTGAGATCCCACCTGAATCCTTTACTCAGTTGAAGTTGTTTTCAAGTGATAAGTTTTTCGAAAGCTGAAAAATTCTAACTGGTGTATTCCCCCCCCCCCCCCCATACACCAGTAACTCATTTCGGGACCATCAAAAATCTTATTGAATATTCATTTCTTGGAAAAGAACTTGATTAATAATCACATTTTTGTGAGCTTGATTTGATAATCGAGATTATTTCTAAAGTCATCTAGCATGTTTTATAAGTTAAAGTTCAGTTGTTCCACCTCACTGCTCCTTGTATTCTAGTGGTTTCAATACCCTAGGAGTCGGGCTGTGAGGTGGAACAACTGAACCCTAAACCCTAAACCCTATGAGGTGGAACAACTGAACTTTAACTTATAAAACATGGTCGATGACTTTAGAATAATCTCGATTATCAAATCAAGCTCACAAAAATGTGATTATTAATCAAGTTCTTTTCCAAGAAATGAATATTCAATAAGATTTTGGATGTTGAACTCATTAAGGAATTAGGTTTGGTTGTCTAAATGAAGTTGCATTCAAAGTATGGGCCAACTTTTTAAAACTTTTAATCATCAAGTGATAATGAAGCAGATTTGATGATTCGTTTGAAAATCCAAACTCGTTTTAGATGGAATTTAGAAAGGATTTAATGGCTTTGATCGAGCACACGGGCTCTTAGGGTTTTGGGACCGAGCATGCAAGGCACGATTAAAGCAAATAAATAACGTTGCAGCGGAATATAAACATCGACTCGGAAATCCCAAGGTTATATGTGTGAAGACACATAACCTCAAGATTAAACTCGAATTTTAAGTTTTGTTTGACAACGAGCCGCCCAAGCACACCGCAACCTTCCTCATCTGAGCTAACCTGCACGTTTTAGAAATAACATGCAGGGCGTAAGTACTTCGTACTCAGTGGACACATGACAAAATAATTTAAAACTTTGCTCATTAGAGCTATATGATTGTACTTGCCTCTTTAGCTGCACCACAAGTGTTAGATAAATAATTATTTAAAAGATTTTATGACTTTTGGCAGCTTAAAACAGTTTTCGTTGTTTTCTGAAATCTGTTGCAACCATTTTTCTTGGGTACAAATCCATCTACACGTCTTGTCTGTTTGTGGTGTCGAGAAGTAGACCTCCTCCTCGAGCACCGTGACCGACCCAATCAGAGCAAAGCTCACAGTCTTTACATAACCGGCCCAACCAAAGCAAGGCTCACAGTTACTTTACGACCGGCTAGACTAAGACAAGGATTACGGTCACCTAATCTAATGCATGCATTGTCCCGTTTTCAACAGGACCTAATCACGTGCGTCCACAAGACCCATTCAACTCAATATAAAGTAGAGGATTACATACCAAAACATAAAAGCTCAGGCAAGTCAATCAATTTTAAATAAAGCGCACATGTAAAAATAAATTGCGCATTCATCGTTGAGTTTCAGTTCAGAAAGCCCACCTGGAATGTGGCTTAACTCGACTACTCTTTTAGTTCTTGCCGTCCTTCTTTTCCACTCCACTCGCGCCTTTCAAAAATAATATTATATAAGGGCGAGTTTTATATTTTTGGGAAAAATAGCGAAGCTTAATCCTTTAACGGACTTTTACTCGTTTAAATTCTCAATTCGACTCGGGTTTTTTTTTTAACTTCTCAATTTTAACTCCTCAAATACTTGATTCTTAAGTTCTATCCAAGTACTATACCAACAAACTTAAGACATATATTTTCTTCATTAATAAATATAATCGGGTACTCAATTATTAAAATATATTATTTCCTTAAACTCAAATATCTCGTTTTTCTCAAATCAATTATTTTCAAACAAATACGAGATTTATTCTCATTCACACATTTCACATCTCATTCACAACTAACTGTATCATTTCACGGTCACATCAAATATTCTCAAACAAATATCACAGATATATCATACTGCTCGT
The DNA here is from genome assembly GCA_029490685.1 of Schizonepeta tenuifolia. Taxonomy (NCBI): domain Eukaryota; kingdom Viridiplantae; phylum Streptophyta; class Magnoliopsida; order Lamiales; family Lamiaceae; genus Schizonepeta; species Schizonepeta tenuifolia. The sequence goes on from CM055959.1 coordinate 59,528,112, forward strand.
TTTCAACTTAAAATAATATTTCTCAATTTCATCAAACTTAATTTCGTCTTTTATAGAAAAATTCAAGGAATTAAATTTTAAATTCTATTTTTCATTCCGACTTCTCAGATAAAATCTCTAGAGTTAATTCTTGACACGTTTCTCAAGAAATACATTTACTTAGTCGGAAAATTATTATTTTTCCATACTTTACTCAAAATAATTCTTTTGAACGATTTTTCATTCAATGCTAATTTTTAACTTTATAAATGAGAAAATTCTTTTATTTTTCTCTTTTAACTCTCGTCATCCAATATAACTTATTTATTAAAACTCGTTTATGCTCGATTCAAATTCTATTACTTTTCTTTTATTGTTTTTAGCTCAAACACTTCTTTATTTGCTCGTTTATACTTAAACTCCTCGTAAATGAATTTTTATTTAGAAAATCATCGATTTTTCATAACTTTCTCATACGAACTCCAAATTGAGCGATTCAAGTGGCTAATATACTTGTTTTTTCTCAACTTTACGTTTATAACATCGATTACATCTTTTACTGTAATGCCCCGGAAATTCCTTACGATCTTAAAATTTTAAAGTTAATAAAATAAATGACTTTGTACGCCTAAGTTTACGATTTTAAATTCTAAGACCAACGGTCGAATCCGTTTCTAAAAAATAAATTACGGAAGACAGCTAGACGACTACTGTATTTAGGGTTAGCGCATACGAAAAGTTTTTAGTTCGTGAACTCAGAACGGAAAACAGTCTGATTTTTACATTCACGAAATCGCGATACGAACTCGCCCGAGAAAGTTCATTTTTATGATTTTCCGGACGAAACTCGGACTGTGTCGTCCCTAGTTTTTGTCAAAATAAATTTTATAAATATTATTTTTTCCGATTAAGTTTTATACGCTAGAATATATATAAATATATATATATATTTTTGGACGAATCGGACCGTGACGATTCTTTTTGTGCCGAGCTACGTTTTTCGTCGTCCGATTTCCATAACGTCGTATCGCGTCGGAAAAGCGCGTATTTCTCCTCCCTTCCCTCTCATAACCGATTTCTCTGTCTTTTTTTTAGCAAGATAATTCTTTTCTTTTACATAGTATTACTTTATACCTACTACTATTCCAACACTATTCACTATTCACCTTTAACCTAAGTATATATAACCTTGTTGTATCATTCTAACTCACATCTCCTCCCTCCTCAACCCTAAATTCGGCTGCCCCCCTTCTCTCTCCCTTCTTCATTTCTTCTTCCTCCATTGTTGAAGAAAGCTTCAAGATCTTGAGCAAGAAAATCACAAGTCTTCTTCCATCCATCAAACTTCATTCCTTCCTTTAGTAAAAATCAAGGTATCCATCCCCTCTATGTTTCTATCCATCCAACATCCTCTTCTTTTTAGTTTCTTTTGATTGAAAATTTAGGGGTGATGATCTAGATGTTTTGATCTTCGATTGGTTTAATTAGTTGTGTTTGGATGTGAATTCTAGGATCAAAAATGAAGAAAAATCATGAACGGTTTAGGGTTTGAAATTGGGGGTTTTTGCTTGTTAATGTGTAATTGGACTTGAATTGATTAATTGATGTTATAATAGGATGATTAAGAGTTAAATGGTGTTGATTAATGAAGAAAATCACTCTCTTAATCCATGAGTTAAAACCGAAAATAAGTAGAAATTAGGGGTTTTCATGTGTTTGATTTAGATGATGTTTGGTTAATGGAATAAGGTTGTAATTGGTATTAATTGTTGATAGGAATTTATTTGAGAATTTTCTAAAACTATTTTGTGGGGTGTAAGAGACGAAGAGCTTGTCGTAAGTTGAAATATAGTGTTGATGTGAAGTGATTATATGCATGAAAGTGATTCTAGTTAGATGTTGGTTAATGACGTAAAATTTGAACGAAATCCGGCAACTTTGAAAATTGTGTAAGAGACGAACAATTAGTCGTAATTAATAACCGAGAAGTCAAATGAGAATTCTAACTTTATAATATTGTTTATGATGGACTTGGGAATAACTTTGTAGTTGATGTTATGAGCTTTCGAGCTACTATAATATGAGTTATAGGGATAGTCGAGAACTAGAACGAGAAATTGATAACTTGGTTGTTTAGTACATGTTAGTTGAAAGCCGACGTTTAGAACGGCGTGCTATTGAACGAGTTTTGAGAAGGAGTTCATCACGTATGGGGGTACGTGTTGACTGCCTTGAGGGTCAAGTTTCATAAGAAATCGAACACGAGAAATTAGAACGAACCTAAGACGTTACACGTCAGAGTTAGTGCACTTTGTAACCTGTGGTGTATGTGATACCCTGTTGAGGGGTACCAGCCACGGTGAATGAGAATTGGTCAAGATTTGAACGTAACATACCAGAAAAATGCTTGTACAAGCTACTTTATACAAATGAGTCAGAAAATGTTTAGTAGACACGGGTCTTTTTCAACAAAACCCCCGATGTGCTACGATTATGAGATGCCTGATTATTTTATACTTATGAATATGTTTTTCGGCATCGTGCCCACTAAGTACTTTTGTACTTAGCCCTGCATATGCTTTCTAAATGTGCAGGTTGAAGCGATGGAAGCGGCGAGGGTTGAATAAAGTTGTCTCAGGAAGACTTTAGTTAGTATAAATCACATTTCCGCTGCAAAACTCTAGTATTTTGATGAACATATATGTAATCACTATAGACTAAGATCTGTCTTATAACTTAGTTTATCAACCGTGTACTTTCAGTCATGTAATCCTTCGAGTTTAACTCTTCCTTTATGTATATAAAGCTTTGTTCATAGTTTGTATGTTGTCTCTTATGTATGTATGTTCAGTTAGTCCCCCTCTTCCCCACTTCTTTAATCCAACCCCAGTCGCACCCCGGCTTCTGCCGTCCCTCGGGATTTGGTGCTGTGACAGAGTGGTATCAGAGTAATTGTTTTTGCTCTGGATACGAGTCTTCCTTCGAGTAGTAGTATAGAGTATTCGTTCGTACTCTATGTCGAGTCTTCTTTCGAGTCATAAGATAGAATGTTTGTTTATACCTTAGATCAGAGTTTTCTCTTAAGTAAAGATAAGAGTTAAGTTATGGCATTAAGAGTCAGAATGTAGACGACAACTCAACCTCCCGCTACGTTGACTCAACGAGGAAAGAAAAGAAATAATTTTAATAATGTAATTTCTTTTAACAAGAAATTTTATGAACGAGTATTCAATGAGAATGAGAATGAGTTGTATGCCAGAAATAAGAATCTTATGAAAGTATAATTTAATTTATACTTTGTTTGTTATGTGGCTTTGTGATATTATGAGTACAATCTTACGTGAGATTATTTGCACGATAATTTCTATTATTTTACCATGGCATGAGAACCTAGAAGGAATCTAGGGATTTTTCCCTGGTTATTGAGAACGTAGACGAAAAACTTAAGATCTTTCCGATTCCCCGAAAACTTAGACGTTTTTAAGTAACGTTATTTCAAATGATTTCGAAAGGAGATCCACAACACGAGAAGGACTTCTATTGATAAATGTCACATGTGTATAGTGACATGAATAAAGACTCGGCAAAGTCGATCTTTATTTTAAAACCCGATAAGAATTTCCTCCGAGGGAAATGAAATAAATATTGATAAAATTAAGTACATATGTACGAAAGGAATGGAAGAAACAAATAGACGTGTGAGAAAAGCGTGACTCCAAATTATTCGAGAAAAGCTTGAAACAAAGAGGATAAATTGAAATAAACGGAAGAGCCGAATGTTACCTTAGTGGTAATGGCATGAACAAAGTCTCTTGGAGATGACTTTGTTTTACTTATTAGGAGCCGTTCAAGTATTCGATTAGTTTAAAATTTGTATCTCCCTCGAGAAGATTGAGTATTCCGAGCTAAATTGGAAAGTTTCCAAAAATTTCTTTTTAAGAAGTAGTTGTGTGTGCAATTCGAGAAATTGCTACTCGATTTAGGAAAGTAAATTCTGTATGAAGTGATCGATAGAGCGAGACAGAAGTTCCATGTGATTGAGGGACTGTTATGTGGACTTGATCAACCCACATAATAAGAAACTCAGTAATATGGGTCTTATGCCCCGCTAGCAAAACCTTTTTAATATGGTATAAGTGGTTTAAAGAGACGAATGTTACTTACGTATAAGTAACTTGTATCGATGTCGTTCCTTTTCTTTTCGTTTCATTTTTGTAGTGTTCGCCTTGTTCGAACTTTGCGAAGAGAATTGTTTTACTATTAGGAGTCAAGCGCAAAGCTTGATTAAATTCCTAACGACCGCTCGATATTAGCGATGACGACTAGAACTTGTTCTAAAAAAAGTTATTCTTAGGATATATTCCATTTCTCTTTTGGGAATTTATATTTTTATACTTCGTCCTTGAACGAAGAATACGACACGTATGAGTATTATGAGTAGTAAGCATGTCACGCCCTGACTCTCGAGGGGTGACTTACGAACAACAACAAACCTAAACAACTAACAACTAACTCAAATAAAGGGAACATGCTCGGGGAAAACAAAGATGGAATGTAAGGCAATCGAATTTGGTTTTCAAAAGCATAATGAAATAATAACCGAGCATCTTAACTTCACTTTTGACAGGAATTCAAACAAGTAAATCATGCTGATGGGAAAGGAATTCCAACAAAAAGAGGAAGCATGCGATTATATACATCAAGATAAGGGATCATGTTCAACGACAAGTCAAGTTACGAGCCCATCGCTCGGGATTACAAGTTAAAAGGTTACGAATTCAACAAGCATTCAAAGTCTTCGAGCACAACGCTCGGAATAAAAAACATGAATATTAGAGTACTAGCATCAACAGACATTAAATCAAAAAGATTGCAGCGGAAATTAGCATCAACTCCCAACACTTGCACGTATGAAGACGTACAAATGCCAGTCCGAAATTCTACCAAACTTAACCAACAAAACCAAACCACACCACCAAGTATCCACGCCATCGCCATCCAGTCAACCTGCATGTTTAGAAACACACGCAGGGCTGAGTACTTCGTACTCAGTGAACACAAGTCAAAACATTTGAATAAAGATGCTTTTTAAAGCTATATTAATTGAACTTGCCTTGCCAAACATCACAAGTATATAAGCAATTTTAAAAACGGTTTTACTTGTGCATGTCAAAACATTTTTATTTAAAACAGACTGCGCAGTCAAATAACATATAATAACAGCATGTATCATCTATCACAAATAACTTCACTGTGCCGAGAAGTAGGCCTCCTTCTCAAACACTGTGACCGGCCCAACCGAAGCAAGGCTCACAGTCACCTCAACATATACCACACGTGGGTTCCTGCTTTCACAGGATAATCACATCTTCATATAAATAGATGATAACACATACTAACTTCAATAAAATGGCAAGTCAATCACATTTGAAAAACATATCATAATATTCAATAGCATAACTAATTTTCATCGATAGTTTTGGTTCAGAAAAGCCCACCTGACTTCCGAAGAACTAGCTAGGTGGTCTAGGGCTATTTGTCCTCGCTTAACGATCCGTCCGGCTCGATCCTTCACAGTTCGACATTGATAGGTAAGGTATATGAAAGACGGACACAAAGGCGTTGGACTTTAACTGACGGACTTCTATTTGAGTCGTCGCTCTCTTCGTTCTAACTTTTCTAAAAGATCTCACGTTCTCGTCTTTATTTTATTAACTCTATTCGAAAAGGTTAACTTTACTACTTAACATCGTACACTTTTCTCGTTCTAATTAATAACTTCATTGTTACAATTCTATTACTTGAGCTTTCTTTCAAGGACTTTAGTTCATTCTCAATTTGACAATCAATAACTCAATCATTCAATTATTTTTCACAACATAACTATCATCATGCATTTAAACACTTATTCAAACATATAATGAATTCATATAAAAAATCAAGCATACTTCAAGATACATTAACATTCATTCAACTTGGACCTTAAAATCTAACTCGATTATGCATTTCTTTTTATGAAGGCTCAAACTATTCATTCTATTTTTCTTACTTATATAGACAACGCTTCGTTCTACATCCGCTATCTTATAAGGTATTTTATAACTTTTATTTATTTAACAAAAATTCTTTTAGCTCTTAATAAACTCTTATGAAATTATAAATTCTTGTTCAATTCTAACTTGATTCTCATTTCTTAACTTGAATATTATTCCTTTAATTATTATCTCGGTTTATCTTTTCTTCGCTTGGTTGGAACGACGTCCCTAAATTAATTATTTAATTAATCTTCTATCAACTTATTATTCGGCATCTTATTTTATTCTCATTTTCTCGATCAACTTATATGAGTATCTATCTTAACTCGTCTAGCATCTTTTCTTTATTCAATTTAACTTTCTTTTTTTTATTTCTTATCGATTAATTCTTCATAAACTCGGTTTTCTCTATTTTGTTTATTTCTTTAATAATTTCTTCTTTATTTGTTTTAAACCTTTAAGCTATTTCTTACTTAATAATTTTTTTATCTTTTGATAAACATTTTTATGAATTAGCTCATTTTATTAATCACATTATAAAGATCTTTTTGTTGTATTTTTAGTAAAAATTTCAAGTCTTTAAATTTTAATACAAGGTATTTAATTAATAAATCTTTTCATACATCTTTTCATCTTTTATTTAATTAAAAGCTTTTCAATTTTAAGTCTTTTTATCAACACTTCTATCTCTATTCCATATTCAAATTAATCACTAATACATACTTAAACATCCAATCCTTTTTTTTTTATTTCTACAAATAATTTCTTTCAAAAATTTCAACATGCAAACTTATTTTCTTAATTTACACACATGTATGATTATACTAACATAACATACAATCATTCCATTGATCAAAACAACATTCAATACATCAACAAAATCATCAAAATAAATTCTCCATTTTTCCTCAAAAATCACGGCACACACATACATTTTGTGCATTTTATTTCTCAATTTTTCATGCAAATAATCTCATTACTAACATGATAAAAATAACAAATCAAGCATCAAAATAACAATAACTCAAAGAATTCATATTTCTCTTATTTTTACTATATTTTTCGGCATTTATCAATTCTTTAGGGTTTTAGTTTCTTTTTCTTCTCTTAATTCATCGATTAATATCTAGTGCTCGATTCTCCTAACGAATTCTTCTCACTCGATTGGCACATGCATATCCTAAGTTTGCCTAAACATAAATTAAATAACATGCATGCATAGATCTTTCCTTTAGGACTTATAGACATACATTTTTACAACTAATCAAATGAATTCATACTTAATTAAATGAGAATCCTTCTCTTGGCTCTTGGGATTGAAATGGATGGAAATGGTAACTTCAAAGCTTGATTCTTGAAAGAAAGAAGGATGTCTTCTTGAATCCTCAAAGAAAAAGAAATAATATGGGATTAATCATCCATAGGTTTTAGGAATCAAAACAAAGAAAAGTGTTGGATAATTCTTGAATTCAACTTCAAGAACTTAGAAGATTCTTACCTTTCTTTGAAAATATGGATGAAATGGATGGATATTGATAACTTCTACTTCATTTCCATGGATGGAGAGCTTGAATCTATGGTTGCATGTGAAGAAAAATCAAGTATGAGGGAGAGAGAGCTTGGGAGAGTTTGAGAGATTGATTTTCTTTTCTTCCTAGAGAGAGAGATCGAATGGAGAGAGAGAGAGATGGAGTTTGATAATGAATTGTGGTCTTTCCTACTTGTCTTAGATGAATAAGATTCAAATTCAACAAAGAGAAAAAGATATACTTGTTGGAAATTGTACAAGACAAGACTTGATGGTTGATGTGAACTTAACTTGTATGCACACTTTAAGCAATCCATGCATAAGACATCATCATGGTGTTGGTCTTGGAAATTGAGGGATGATGGGAGAGGAGTTGTGAGGTGGCGAGATAGGGAGAGAGGTGGATGACACGTGTCGTCGTCGTGTCGTTACGGGTATTAATTATCCGGTCGTAAAGGTTTTCCGGGTAAAACGATTCGTATTAATTCCGTTTTGTTCTATTAACGGGTCTAACCTCTTCTCGTTTCACTTTTGACATTAACTCATCTTAATCCTATGTCACGTCTCAAATTAAAAGATTAAAGGCTTCGATCATTTTAGTCCTTTAATTCTTAAAAGAATTTAATCGGCTTATTAATCCGTTTATTAATCCTTTTCAAGACTAATGCCTCATTTCTCTTCTCAATTCTCAGATAAGTTCTTACCCTATCTCAGTGATCTTAAAAGAAATTCTAAGTTCGAAGGTTCTAATTTAATTCTATTCTAGGTTTATCGGTGTAAACATATTTCTCGACGATTATCGCTATGTTATCTTAATTAAACAAACTTCTCGGGATTTTTCCGGAATTTAATCTCATACTCATTTTCATATAAACGACTCAACAAACATATCACATCATCATCATCTCAGATAATTAGAACAGATAAATTCACACAAGATTCACAAGGCAATTTAAACGTTTTATTCAAAACTTATCGATTAGAAAAGAAAAATTTTACTCCTAAATTCTCATCTTTGAACTTACTCGGTTAATTAGACGCTCTCTAAAGGGATAAAAACTCGGGGTATCACAAAGCGACAAAGTCTGTTGTAAACGAATGTTGCTTTTGCATAAGTAACGTGAACAAAGTAAACGTGCTTTGTTTTAATAAATGAGAATCGATAAGAAATTTTTCCTTAAGAAAGAGATAAGGATTAATGAAAGAAAATAATAATGAATTAAAGTAAGAAATTAAAAGACTCGGATAAGAAATAGGAATAAAATCTTGAAATTTTATTTCTATATATCGTGAGTACGAGAGCAATTTTCTGTGAAATTGATAGATGTTTAAGATAAGTTTGCTAGAGTAAGTATGGTAATATTACAATTGAATAAGGAATATTCATTTTGTAATTTAAGATTTTCCGTAAGATAAGATATCATCTTACCATTACTGATCCGTGTTTCTTAAAGACTTTGTAGGATGACTTCCAGTAGTGATACGGCTTCGGAGAGTCAGTCCCCACCACAACGTACTTGGGCAGATCAGTTGTTAGATAGGTATAGAGATTATGAGGCAAACCCGAGACACGACGTAGGACAGAGGATTAGTTACTTCTCGTCAGTTTATTATCCAGTCCGGCATACTATTCCAGAGAGTCAGGCTATACTTGACTTGGTTAGACGTCTACCAGAGGAATGGCGTGGTTGGGCACACGACACGGCGTGGTACTACCTTGGGATGTTTGACGACGATATAGAGCCGACAGGTGATTACAATGGATTCGCTTTGGAGGTACACAGGTGTTTCTTCGAGAGCAGACACATAGCAGCATATCCTGTTCAGGCGCATCCTCCCTACACTCACTTTCCGGCAGATTCAGAGTCAGAGCATGATGAGATAGGTCCAGAGATGATTGCACAGTTGGAGATCCCTTCAGTGATGGTACCCAGTGAGGGCATGAGGGAATTAGCTGCAGAGACAGTAGATGGATTAGAGTTACCTGCTCCTATCCTACCCGAGCCTCCTGCGAGAGTTCAGGGACCATTCGAGACAGGATCAGAGTACTTAGACACGGATGCAGAGCTTACCGCCCAGTTACCATCCACATATAGACCCCTTGATGAGATTTGTGCGGAGTTGGCCAGAGTTCGGGCTGAGTTTGAGGCAGGACCGTCCAGGGTCCATTCTAGAGAGAAGTACGAGTCCGGTTCACTTCCCGACCACCTGCTGCCTCCAAAGAAGCGGGCATCAATGACCTGCTGGGGCTACTTGGTTTCAGATTCAGAGATGACAGTTTCAGATGTGCCTGCCCCACCATCACTTACACTTGCGGATGGCACTACTTTGAGGGTCGACGAGGCGCTCCAGTTTACTTTCTGTTCAGAGTCAGACGATGAGGACCCGGATGAGGATCCAGAGGAGGATACCGATGAGGATCCGGATGAGGATCCGGACGAGGACCCCGAGGAGGATTAGGCCATAGTGGGCAGTGGTGACTTGACCGCAAGTTTGTTGAGCAAGACGTCAGAGACGCATAGTAGTATAGTAGCCTTTTGTTGTACATAGTCGGATCAATAACTAGATAGTTTTGTAGTACTCCATTGGATATGAAAATTATGAATCGTTTCCGTTCTAGTACTTCCAGTAGTACGGTAATGCAATATGTTAGTGCATTCTGTACACGTAGGCAGTTAGCCTAGCTTAGACTCGTGGTAGTCTAGTTTTGTATAGGTCCTTGTTAAAGGCAAAACTAATATTCTTTTGATGTATATGATATACATGACCTATGAGAGGGTTTTAGTCATAAGGAGTTTCTTATGAACCGTATAACTAAACCAGAATATCAAACGAAACTCGTGTAACGAGAGCTTAATTTAACCTTGGGGGTTAAAAGTTAAAAGAATTAGAGTCAAAGTTAATTTGTTATTCTCATTTATGTGAAAGTATTGAGTGGGAAAAGTAAAGGGTTAGTGAGAAAATGAAGGCTTAAAAACAAGTACTAATAAGAAAAAATTTGTATCTTATAGTTCCAAAAATGTCACTGAGAGCTGTTAACGATCAAAGAGGACCTGATAGTCCTAGAGAGTCTGATAGAGGTTGAGAACAACGTATAAGAGAGGAAAGGAAAAAACACCCAGCAACCTTTTCACTTCCCCTATCTCTGCAACGTCATAGCATTGAGGATTTATTCTTCGGAAGTAAACCACCATATTTCGATGGATCTGGTAATCCGAGTGAGGCCGAGCAATGGATGCATACTATAGAGAGAATCTTTGAGCCAATTAGACTTAGTGATGAAGAGGGCCTAGCATGTGCTGGGTATCAGCTATCAGGACCAGCTAAATATTGGTGGAAGACTAGACAGAGAATTATGCCGGTAGAGCAAACGGCTCTAACCACTTGGAATGATTTTAAGGTGGCATATTATGATAAGTATGTATACAACCAAGTGGAAACTGAAGAAGAAATAGCAAGGAAACTTCAGGGAGAACTCAAGTACGAACTGGGAATGGCAGTAGCCAGACAGGAGGGACTGAGTTATGCAGAACTACTAGAACGAGTCCGTGAAATAGAGGCATTAGTACCTAATAAAGGAAAGATGGTAAAATCCACACCAGCACCAAACCAGACTTCAACCCAAAACCGTCCCAACAATAATATCAGCTATTAAGGAAAAGGGAAGTGGGAAGGGAGTAGTAGTAATTGTTACCAGTGCTGCAACAAGCAAGGGAAACAGAATAGGGCTCGGCAGGGTTTCCACCAGCCAGGAAAAGGAAGTAACTATGGAAAGAAAGCTGGACAAAAGAATAAGCCGTAGAGAAATGAACAATCCGGTCAAGGCAAGAGAAACCATCTACTAGGACAGCTGCAAGGGCAGCCAAGGAACGGTAACCAAGAAAAAATCACTAATCCAGATTACCCTAAGTGTAATAAGGAACACCCCGGTGTTTGTTTAGCAAAAACTAGTGTTTGCTTCAACTGTGGACGTAAGGGGCATGTTAAGAGGGATTTTCCTGAGCCGTGGCAAGCAGTAGAACATAAACGAGAATTTTCTACTTGTTTTAGTTGTGGTAAGAAGCATGAGGGTGTGTGTCTAGCAAACACGGATAAATGTTTTAATTGTGGGCAGACGGGGCATATAAGGAGGAGTTGTCCGACGCTGCTTCGGACGGCAAAACCAAATCAGTACGGCCAGCTTCAACCAACAATTACCACTCGAGTCCAGTCACAGCCACAGCTGATGCAACCACAACAAAATGCAGGAGCGTGCATGATTAGGCAGGAGAGGCATAATGAAGGACAGAGAGATTTGACAGGTATTGGACAAACCTTATGAAAATACTCTGTCAAAAGTGTTGACCCGTACTAGAACTTTATACCAGTTTTCTAGTACCTATTGACCATATAGGGCTAAGACTAGAAAGCACTAAATGTGAAATTAGAACAACTACGCTTTAGGGAGTGTTGATGACCTCAGAGAATTATTCCCTTAGTTTCGTTGAGCATAGAATCTAGGAAGAGCTCTCAGTCTGTCAATCCTTAGTTTCTTTGGGCATAGAATTTAATTTAGGGTCTTTCTGTTAGAACATAGCAATCAATTGGGAAGAAATAAAATGTACGATATATATATATTATATATAATTTCAGAAATGGACTAGTTGTTTGAGAATTACCACGATTCTCGACAACGAGAGAAAAATCTCTTTCAAAACCTCGAGTAGATAACCTAAAGAATAATGTGAAATTTCAACGGGCAGGAAGATACCGATAATGTCCGCCCTATAAGCCAAGATGTTGATAAAGAAGAAAGATATGACAGCTTATTTCATATACCTAGTTGGAGATCTAGGAGCCAGGAAGACCATCCAAACGTGAGCGTTGTGAAAGAATATGAAAATGACTTTTCAGAAATATTATCTGATTTATCACCAGATTGTCGTGTAGGTTTCACGATCGACTTAGAACTACGAGCAGCTCCCAAATCAAAGGCCTTATGTAGAATGATATCGAAGGGGTTAGAGGAGCTTAAGATCCAACTGCAAGAGTTGTTAGATGATGATTTCTTTAGACAAACGTTTTCACCATGGAAAACATTGTAGATGTTCATCATCGAAGAAGGATGATTCTGCGAGAATGTATATAGGCTGTCAAAAGTTAAAATAAGGATAACCCTTAAGGATAACTATCCTTTTGTGAGAATGGAAGACCCCTGATAAGCTTAAAAAGAAACAGGTGTAATTGCGAGGATAGACTTAATGACTAAATAACACTAGTTAAAAGAGTAAACTGGAGATATACCCAAAAATTTATCTTTCAAGCCAGATATGGCCATTACGAATGTTTAGTTATGCCGTTTAGTTGGCTAGTGCTCCGTAGTATTCATGAACCACATGAATAGAATTTTCCACCTAGACTTAGAAAAGAATTCATTTTAGTATTTATCGGCGATAATTTCAGTTACCCTAAGAATGAGGATGAACATGAAGAACACTTGCGAATAGTACTAGAAACGCCTAGAGTCAAGAAACTAGATGCCAAGTTCAGAAGAGCAAGTTCGAGTGAAGAAGAAATGATTCTTGGATATATAGTGTCGACAGAAGATGTTAAGACAGATTCATGACAAGGTAGAGGCAGTACTCAAATGATAAATCGCCTACCAGTCTGAATGAAATAAGAAGTTTCCCAGGTTGGACAGTTATAATAGAGGTTTCCATTAAGGAATTTTCTACGATTACTAAGACTTATGACACAACTACATAGAAGAAAAGAATAAATGTACAAACAATTGTGGAATAGGAACGCAGACGTTCTAGGAAAAGTTGATCATTACCCCAGGTTCAGCCCTCCCAGAGACGACAAGGAATACGAGATGGATGCTAACGCTACAAAGAACGAGTTAGGATGGTATAAATGCAAAATGAGAAAGTGATAGCTTACGCCTCACGACTCATTAACCTTAGGAAATTGAGTATTCAACCTACGACTTAGAGCTTGCAGCCGTAGAGCTTGCATTGAAAATTTGGATACACCACCTATATGGTGCAAGAGATGAGATCTTCACAGATCATAAAGATTTGGAGCATGTATTCGAGCAAAGGAATTAACATAAGACAAAGAAGATGGCTCGAACTAGTAAGATATTATGATTGTGAAAATAATTACCATCTAGGTAAAGCTAAGGGTAAGAATAGATACGCTGAGTCGTAAGACTCCAATTAAGTTCAGATATCTCTACGTCGGAGAAGAAATGCTTATATGAGGATTCGAGAAGATGGATATAGAGATGCATGATGCATCAGCATCGATCGCAGGGCAAATAGCGGCACGAGTAGCTATGCCAAATTGCAAGAAAGATTATAAGTATCTAGAGATAGGACGAGTCAATGGATAAGCCTCGACTAAGGAAAAGAATGGATAAACCAGACAGCGACTCTGAAGCAATGAGTATTATGATAGAAATTAAAGAGTAGACTTAGTATTTCCGATGACGACGAATTCTAGATTTAAGAAAGGATTTCTAGTGGAATAGGGTGAAACGAGACGTTGCCTAGTTTGATAGAAAGATGCTTAGTTTATAAGTAGGAGAAAGCTTTTCATTGACAACTATACGAGTTGTGAAAACCATTAAGGTATTCCAGAATGGAAATGGAAGGATATAGTTATAATTTTACGACGACAAGACGCTTGTAGGCCACAAGGCAGAAGAGTTAGATAGCAAACTTAACTTTAGTACCGCTTCTCACTTCCAGTTGAATGGACAGCCCGAGAAAATGATTCAGATACTCGTTGATGTGCTAAGAACGATAATATTAGCCGCAGAGCGAAATGGAAGAACACTTAGCCAACAACCGAATTGTTATAACAATAATTATTAACTACGATAGGTATTGCGTCTTATGAGACTTTTAAGAAGAAGAAGTTTTAGATGGCTGCCTTATTGTTATAAGGTAGGTGAAAGAAAGAACTTAGGACCAGATACGGTCAGTGAAATGATCAAGATCATACGATAGATTCGAGTCAGAATAAACGAGTTTAAAGAAGACAAAAGTCTTAAGCATACGACAATTCGAACTTAATAATCGAGAAGGAAAATAAAAGCTCCTTAAGATTTCTCCGTTAATGAGAAACCTTAGTTTCGTGTCAAGTTCAGACTTCGATAAAGATTTATATAATTAGCAAATGACTTGGAAAAGATAGTTTCCAATACGAATAGTTATGGCTTTATCGCCAAGTTTTTGGAATGCTTATTTTTAAGTGTATCTCATTTTGAGAAAGTATGTACGTTCGATTTTATTACACGAAGTTCTATCAGCAAGACGTCGTTCTTGAAATCAACTTAAGTTATTAGGAAAAGACGAAAATGATCTTGGATAGAAAAGCACAAAAGTTAAGGAGCAAGTCGAGACGATTAGTAATAGCGTTATAAGATCGTCACAGGCAAGAGGAAGCCATGTGAGAATTCGGAAAATAATTGAGTATGAAGTACTCCAAGCTGTTTATAGAGGATAAGCAAATTTCGGGACGAAATTTTTCGCAAGGGGGGTAGGATGTAATGCCCCGAAAATTCCTTACGATCTTAAAATTTTAAAGTTAATAAAATAAATGGCTTTGCACGCCTAAGTTTACGATTTTAAATTGTAAGACCAACGATCGAATCCTTTTCTGAAAATAAATTACGGAAGACAGCTAGACGACTACTGTATTTAGGGTTAGCGCATACGAAAAGTTTTTAGTTCGTGAACTCAGAACGGAAAACAGTCTGATTTTTACATTCACAAAATCGCGATACGAACTCGCCCGAGAAAGTTCATTTTTATGATTTTCCGGACGAAACTCGGATTGTGTCGTCCCGAGTTTTTGTCAAAATAAATTTTATAAATATTATTTTTTCCGATTAAGTTTTATACGCTAGAATATATATATTTTTTTTGGACGAATCGGACCGTGGCGATTTTTTTTTATGCCGAGCTAAGTTTTTCGTCGTCCGATTTCCGTAACGTCGTATCGCGTCGGAAAAGCGCGTATTTCTCCTCCCTTCCCTCTCATAACCAATTTCTCTCTCTTTTTTTTAGCAAGATAATTCTTTTCTTTTACATAGTATTACTTTATACCTACTACTATTCCAACACTATTCACTATTCACCTTTAACCTAAGTTTATATAACCTTGTTATATCATTCTAACTCACATCTCCTCCCTCCCTCAACCCTAAATTCGGCTGCCCCCCTTCTCTCTCCCTTCTTCATTTCTTCTTTCTCCATTGTTGAAGAAAGCTTCAAGATCTTGAGCAAGAAAATCACAAGTCTTCTTCCATCCATCAAACTTCATTCCTTCCTTTAGTAAAAATCAAGGTATCCATCCCCTCTATGTTTCTATCCATCCAACATCCTCTTCTTTTTAGTTTCTTTTGATTGAAAATTTAGGGGTGATGATCTAGATGTTTTGATCTTCGATTAGTTTAATTAGTTGTGTTTGGATGTGAATTCTAGGATCAAAATTGAAGAAAAATCATGAACTCTAACTCTATGCTAATACCGAAATTTTAGGGCTTATGGTAGGATTTTTGGAATTCTTCAATTGATGTTAAATTCATGCTTAGGAAGTGTTTAATTAATGATTAGAACCAAGAGAAATCGAAAGCCCTTTGTTTGTTTCAAATCGATTTAGGGTTTAGGGTTTGAAATTGGGGGTTTTTGCTTGTTAATGTGTAATTGGACTTGAATTGATTAATTAATGTTATAATAGGATGATTAAGAGTTAAATGGTGTTTGATTAATGAAGAAAATCACTCTCTTAATCCATGAGTTAAAACCGAAAATAAGTAGAAATTAGGGGTTTTCATGTGTTGGATTTAGATGATGTTTGGTTAATGGAATAAGGTTGTAATTGGTATTAATTGTTGATAGGAATTTATTTGAGAATTTTCTAAAATTATTTTATGGGGTGTAAGAGACGAAGAACTCGTCGTAAGTTGAAATATAGTGTTGATGTGAAGTGATTATATGCATGAAAGTGATTCTAGTTAGATGTTGGTTAATGACGTAAAATTTGAACGAAATCCGGCAACTTTGAAAATTGTGTAAGAGACGAACAATTAGTCGTAATTAATAACCGAGAAGTCAAATGAGAATTCTAACTTTATAATATTGTTTATGATGGACTTGGGAATAACTTTGTAGTTGATGTTATGAGCTTTCGAGCTACTATAATATGAGTTATAGGGATAGTCGAGAACTAGAACGAGAAATTGATAACTTGGTTGTTTAGTACATGTTAGTTGAAAGCCGACGTTTAGAACGGCGTGCTATTGAACGAGTTTTGAGAAGGAGTTCATCACGTATGGGGGTACGTGTTGACTGCCTTGAGGGTCAAGTTTCATAAGAAATCGAACACGAGAAATTAGAACGAACCTAAGACGTTACACGTCGATTCTATCGAGCAACTAGGGTTAGCGCGGCAGTTTTGCGACCCTCGCCGGAATCTGTAATAACTTTTAGCTCGTTTATCGGATTTGGGATCCGTAAATTGGAGCGTAAACTAGACATCCCAAACTTTCCAACGGTACAGGGCTCATCCCCTGTTTCCAGATCCCCTGTTCTAGGCAGTCCCCAGAGTTTCTGTATTGCGCAGTGAAATTTCAGTTTTCATTCTTCTAAGATGTTTCGTTCGCAACTTAGTTTTCTTTCGATCGTTTAAGCCGTAATAACTAACGACTATCTTCCTACTGACCCTAGAGTCAAGCAAGGAGCCTTGGGTGCTAAATGAGACGAGACCTCATCTCTTACCCGTTCAAGTAAAGAAGTTTAGTTAAGCGAGAAAATGCATAAGTCGTAATGAACAAAAACGTAATTTTTCCTAAGTTGATTCTTTCCAACTTAGCTCCTTATGATCTTTTAAGTCGTATTAAGCTATCGACTACCCTCTCTACTGACCTAAGAGTCGAGTATGAGACCTTTCGAGTTCTACACGGGATTTGTTCGAGTCTCGTTCTCATCTAAGTAAAATGAATCTAGTAAGCGTGCAAATGCCTAAAGAATGAAACAACTAAAACCTTTTTCGAGTATCTTTGATCGATTATCTTTTACGAATCGATTTTTAAGTATTATTATTTTACGATGAAGGAGGAAGCCAGCAGTAAAGAAAGGACGGAAGATCCGAAGATTGGAAGCTAGTGCTTTTAGTTCTATATTGCGAGGTGGGCTTTTATATAAAATAAAATGAGCAATGCTCTAAAAGCATTTTTTTTTTATCGCTTTGATATCTGTGTTTTCAAGTGATAATCATGGCATAAACTGTTTAAATATTTTATGTGAGTTCTCTTGTACCTATCTGAGTTAACCTTCGGGTTTTCCAGATTTATTAGTTAACGATCGGCTCTGAGTTAGCTGCTAAGTGCTTTCCAGAGTTAGTGCACTTTGTAACCTGTGGTGTATGTGATACCCTGTTGAGGGGTACCAGCCACGGTGAATGAGAATTGGTCAAGATTTGAACGTAACATACCAGAAAAATGCTTGTACAAGCTACTTTATACAAATGAGTCAGAAAATGTTTAGTAGACACGGGTCTTTTTCAACAAAACCCCCGATGTGCTATGATTATGAGATGCCTGATTATTTTATACTTATGAATATGTTTTTTCGGCATCGTGCCCATTAAGTACTTTTGTACTTAGCCCTGCATATGCTTTCCAAATGTACAGGTTGAAGCGATGGAAGCGGCGAGGGTTGAATAAAGTTGTCTTAGGAAGACTTTAGTTAGTATAAATCACATTTCCGCTGCAAAACTCTAGTATTTTGATGAACATATATGTAATCACTGTAGACTAAGATCTGTCTTATAACTTAGTTTATCTACCGTGTACTTTCAGTCATGTAATCCTTCGAGTTTAACTTTTCCTTTATGTATATAAAGCTTTGTTCATAGTTTGTATGTTGTCTCTTATGTATGTATGTTCAGTTAGTCCCCCTCTTCCCCGCTTCTTTAATCCAACCACAGTCGCACCCCGGCTTCTGCCATCCCTCGGGATTTGGGGCTGTGACATTTACTCAATGAAATCTCATCCATTTTTCCTGGAAATTTTCTGCACTTGTTAACTTTCTTTATTCTTACTTTTTCTCAATAATTGTTCTAACATACTCAAAATTACTCCAATTGATGTCTTATAACATCATTTGATCCTTCTAGACTCAAAATCATAAATTCTCATTTTTATCTTCTTATATACTTCGATTTATTGAGAATCATCTCAATTCTTACTTACTTTTATTAATTCAAAGTTCCATTGAACTTATTAAAATTTCAATTGCTCGATTCCTCCATTAATCTCATCCTTTAATCTCAAATACTCAATATCATACTCTATACTTCATTTCCTTTGATTATTTTGAGGATTTCTTTATAATACTTCATTTCTTGCATATTAAATGCTTCTTTATACTCAAATAAATTCTAATTTCTTTTTCTCAACTCATTTTACTTTCTTTAAGCTCAAAAATACTATAAGTCTTATTCTAAGACTTAAAACCTTCGAATAACATAGAGATTTCTCCCTTGATGCTTCAATTATTAATTTTATTGGATATTTCTACTCCAAAATATTTTTAATCTCTTTAATTCTCATTTAACTCATCAATTTGTGCTTAAAACTCTAAAAGCACAATTTCTTATGTTTATTTTTGGTTCGACTTTTTCATAATTTGAGCATAAAATTTTATTTCTTCAATTCTTTTTATATTTATGCTCATTTAATCTCAAATCTTATTTTTATATCATTAACTCTTCCAAAAATTCGTAGGAATTAAAGTTCCAAAATTTTTTCTCTATATATATATCACGAAATATATATATAAATATTTATATAAACTCATTTCTTTCTTTTGGTGGTGTTTTCTTCCATAATTATTGTTAAATTTTATTTTTAATCCACCAATTCATCAAATATACTCATAAAAAAAAACATAAATTCATATTTATACTCATTTATACTCACACACAGTTTCACACACATATCTTCAAATAATTTCATTCTTCAATTTAAATCATATATTCATGTTTCTCATCTCTTGATTCAATTAAATTCATCCTCAAATTCATCATAGAACATATATATTCAAAAATAGATATTACTATTCATCATCTTCTCCAAGTTATCTTTTCTTAACAACATGTTTGTTTCTTCATTTCAATCACTTCATCATACTCATATATCATCATAGAACTCATATAAAGCATCAAATTCAAGAAATCAATCAAAACTCACAAAAATCATATCAAGGCATAAACCATCGATTTTTTTTATACTTTTCATGCATATTTGTTTATTTTCTTCAAGTATTCATCATAGCATGCTTAGAATCATTTTTAGAACACTTAGAAATCATCAAGTTCATGATAGGAATCAAGACATAAAAATTCCTATTTCTTTTTGCCTAACTCACGGCATACACACACATGCAAATATATATATTTTTCTTCTTCATTTCTTTGCATGGAAAACTTATTAAATCATTGATTCATGCATCAAAACTCTAAGCTCACACCATCTCCTAACATACTCCAAGATTTCGAAATTTTAAAGAATATAACTATGGAGTTCTTAAGCAAAAATGTTGGAAAATCTTACTATTCTTCATCGATCAATACTTTCTACTTCGATCCTTGCAACTTTTGCTTCCTTCCCTCGATTTCTTCGAAGAAAAATCAAGGTTATGATGGTGATGAAGGATCGACAGATTTAAAGGAAGAAGAAAGAAAGAAAAGTATTGATCTTACTTGAAGTCTTCAAGAAGTAGAAGATTATATCTTAAGCTCTTGGATTCTAGTCTTGTTTCTTGAATTTTGATCAATAAATATGAAGCTTTGGAGCTTCAAAACCAGCAGTATGGAGGTGATGATGGCTGCTTTGGAGATGGAAAGAGAAGAGAAGGGCGATGGTGATCAACCCTTAAGCTCTTGAATATTTATCTTCGATTCTTTAAAATCGATGGAAGAAAAATATGGAGGCTTGAAGCTATGATGTTGCTGCTGCGTTTATGGAGGTTGGAGGAGAGAGAAAGAAGGTTGAGGATGGTGAAGAAGATGATGGAACCGTAGGGGAGAGAGAGAAATGGTTAAGTGCATTAATGAAGAATGAAACTTGCACACAAAGTCTTCAATATAAGACAAGAGAGTGTGCTCACTCTCTCCAAATGAGAGTGGTGAACGAAATTGAGGGAGAGAGGTGGATAAGATCAGCTTACTTGGGGTGAAAGAAATCAGATTTTTATCTGTTAAAAATCCCCGGTAGAAAAGATTTTATCCGATTAATATTTTCCTCTTTAACGTCAAACTTTATTCCCTCATTCCGGCACTTTCTAGGCATCGGATTTCACTCTAATTCGTTTCACTACTCATAAAATAATTTATGGATTCAAACGAGACCAAATTTCATTTAAAATTCTCAAAAACGAAGAAAGTCGGAAAATCGCTATCGTGCGCGCCCGTCACTGACTTTAAAAATAATTCAAAACTCAATTTCTAGGTCTCGGATTTTTCTCTAACTTGTATCATTAATCACGAAATAATTTTTAGATGCGGAAACACTCAAGTTTTGGGAAAAATTCCCGTTTAATCAAAAAGTCATAAAACAACGCAACAAGTTACTATTCACTTAGTCGCGTTTTCAAAATAAATTTACTCTCGACTCAAATGACCTCGGAAAATTCTCAAACTCATATCATTGGTCTCAAAATAAATTCTAGATTCCAATGACACTGATTGAACTGAAATCAGGGTCCGTTGACCGAAGGTTGACTTCTTGGTCAAAGTTACTATTCATCGAACGGTTGACCGTCGCGAAATTTTCCGAAATTTGAACTCATACTAAATCTCACATTCTTAAACTCATATAACTCATCTCATCTTCGTTTCAAGTTTCTGAAACGAGAAAATCACTATTTTACCCTTCAGGGACATTTTGGTAATTTTACGAGAAAATTTCTTCTCGAAAATTTTTATCTCATAGAATCACACATAATCACATATAATAACACTTCAAAAGCACTTAAGCACACATAATCATATTTAGGGCAATTAATTAGGGTTATAAATATACGGGGTATTACATCCCCTCCCCCTTAAAAAATAATTTCGTCTCGAAATTTGCTAGTGGTTCAGAAAATGGTTTGGGAAAAATCTCTTTCATATTGTTCTAAAACTTGCTCATCACTTCTCTTAAGAATCAGTACGTTCTTGTCTAGTGAATCGAATTTACTCTAAGTTGTCGGATCTTTACAAATCGAAATCTCCTCGATTAATTTTTTTATGACTCGTATTGGGTACGAGATCTCGTCTCTAAGACTAAATACGTATTTTGGATTGTAATCACTCTTCAAGATAATTTCCGTAGTTCGAAGGTGAAGCTAAATATCGACATCCAATTGTTCCATTGTAACTTCAACGAGTTGAACTTCACCCGAAGGGATTATTTCTCAGGAATAACTCCGTCTCAAGATTTAACTCCATCTTTCAACGTAACTTTCATTAACTCTAAACTCGTTCTCATCATCTTGAATCTGTTAAAAAGATTCTATTGATTTTATTAATTTCTTTTGATACTATAACTTTTCTCTTACATTATTTCTCCTTAGAAGGATAAAATACGTCGTACTTCCTTACGATAACCTCGACGAACATCGCTCTCATCGTACTTTAATGGCTGTCATTCGTGGCGTAACGTTGAAATTTCTCTTTATTGATCATCATTTTGCCGACAGAAATTCGAGGTTTCGAATAATCATAGTCGTATATAAAACGTTACGAAATATTACTATCTCGCGTGTGTATGTTGCTTCTTTTTCTCCATTCCACTCCTTCGGAGTTGCTATTCTCGATCTTGATACGTTTCGTATGTTAAAGATGCCTGATATGGCATATCACGAACTTAATTCATAACTTTTTTTTTAACTCGTCATCGGTTAACACGTAAAAACTATGACGGTACGTCAAAACGTCGGTTAACTCGTACGCGATAACTCAAAGTCTCATCTTGAAATATTTATAACGTACATATTTATTTACTTTCTTTGGCTGCATAGCCAATTCTACGTCAAGCGCTCGGTTGAGGCTTCAGTATACATCAAATCACTCGAAATTGCTAAGAATATACGAATATTTTTCCATAAACTGGCACGAAAGAGCTCACATTTTTTTCTCGTTCATCTTCACTTGATCAGGCACGAAAATGGTCTAGTTTGTAAAATTTGCAATCATACTTAGCTTCAATTCTCTTTTCTTAACGTAGGTTAACGATCTCATTCGCCTTTGACGTTCTATGACTTCCAGGAACGTATTCCTCAAACAAGATTTTCCTTAAATTGATCTCAAATCAAGTTCGTACATTGCTCAGGGGTAAACATGCGTTGACGGAATTTCCACCAGTATTCGGCGGCTCCTTTAAACTTGTACGTCATTTACTCTAATCATTCGTAATCATTGCGTCTAAGAAATTTTGGAAATTCGTTCAAGCAAATGAACCCAGTCCTCAGCTTCTGTGGGACTGCCTTTATCTTCAAATGTTGAAGGGTTTTATCGAAGAAAAAATTTCTCAATTTTCTTATTACTTGAAGGAAATGGGGTTTATTCCTCTTCATCATTTCTATCGTTTTCTTTTCTTCCTCTCGAAGGCGTTCTATAAAAATATTTGAATTAAAATACTCAAATAGTTCGATTGACAATCTTCTTGGCTCTTTGATAAAAGAGTATTATACTTTAAAAATTTATGGATCTCCTCTTGTGAGATTTAAAACTCTCCTCGACTCTTTCTCGACATCGAAAACTTTTCTACTTCATCTTATATCTCCTAAAATAAATTAAGGAATCCAATTATCTAATTTTTATGTCAAGATTCCTTATAACAAATAATTTCAATAAAATTGCTCGACTAAATGTGTCGTTTAGCAATTATTTTAAAACTTCTTCAAATATCTCAAGGAATCTAAAAATCAAATTTTCAAATCAAGGTTTTGATTAACGAAGTAAAACTTGAAATTGCTCGGTTAATTAAACCGTTAAGCAATTATTTTCAAAACTCTCTCATATGATCTCGGATTCCTTCCTTACGTATTTCGTATTTCAGGAAGGACTTACTTTCTTTCCTTTGGACTAAACGAAACGTTTTCGAAGAAATAATTTTCTCAGTTCTCAATTTCTTGAACGCATTTCAGGAATGCTTCTAGTACCCGACTTTACTCTTTTGTGCTCACGAAAATATGATCGATAAATTCATTATCATACTCATCTTAATATTTATGGAAAATAAAATATATTCTTTAATGCTACTAGAGCATTCATCCATCTAAACGTCGACTTTATTTTTATTTTATAAACTCAATGTAATGCCGCTTTACTCTCGTGGATCTATTTTAGAAACATCTTCTTGTTTTATTCCTCTGTCCTCAAATTTAGAAATATGACTCAACTCTTATATAATTTCTCAATAGACAACATATATTTTCAACTACCGTCGTCTTTGTTATAAATGACTTGACGTATTTCAAGAAAATACACTCGGTTTAACTTCAATAATTATTTGGAGTTTCTTTAGAGCTCTCAAAATTTTAATGCTTTCAATTTGTTAATAAACTTTGATTGTCTAAATAACGACAATCTCGATGAAACTCTTAAGAAGATATCTTTAAAGTCTTTAACTACTAATACGTACTTGTTACTCCATTTTTACTTTTCAGCTTTACTCAGATGGAAGGGTGCATCTCTACATCTCATTAATTTCTCTATCTTCATATCAGAAATAATTGATAACTTCTTCTCCTTTTTATTCTCAACGTTATAAACTAATGTTAGTCTTTTATCAGGACGTTAAAAACAAATCATAAAATTCTCAGTTAATTAACTCATTCTCAAAACTATATCCACACTCCCTTATCCATTCGTTATGGAGATGTTTAATGGATAATTCGGTATTCTTTGAATCCTACTTTAAGCTGGAGGAAACTTTACAATAACTATCGCGGCTTACCCTCAAGGTTCAACTCTTTAAGCTTTTGATTTACTTCTTCTATTTTTAACTAGAAGACGTTTACGCAAGCCTTTATAAATGACGGCGATATGCTCTCGTCAATTAATAGTTAGCTCTCAGCACATCCTTAAACCATCGCTTGCGAAATTCTTATGAATTTTAGCTCTAACGGGTTTACTTCAAGGAAGGAAGTTACTGTTCTCTATTACTGAAATACTGATGAATTCTCGGAACAGTTTTACTACAAAATTCTTTCTTAACTTCTCCAATATAGGAGCTGAAAATTTTAATTCCCCATTAAAAACTTGAGTACTGGTTTAAAGAATGACCAGATTTCTCGGAAGTAGGTTAGGTTTTACCTTTTTATTTTGCAAGGCTGAAATGTATTTTGTCACTTTTTAGACAGATGTGACTCTCTAAGGTTTTAGGAAAACGAACTATCTCATCGAGCGTCTTGAAATTTCTCCTTTCTCATTTTATCTCGACTCTATCAATTTCTTTTAAACCGTAGCTTTCTCTCTCAAAGGATTGCTACAAACTCTTTCTCTCCTAGATGGGATGGAAAAATTGAGGTCTTACGATCATCGTCATCTAATTCTAGAATCGAGGAATCATTAAGATTATGATCTTTTTTTTTCCGACCATATATCCATCCTTGCGTATAAGCTTTTAAGGATTTTAGCGTAAATTAGCTCACTCGAACTCGTAAAAAGATTGATTTACCTTTTTATAATTTGCACGTCTTCTCTTTTCAACTGTTTTTTTTTTCTAAATAAGGAAAGATACGTCCTTTGTTCTAACGAACTCATCTATTAGTTCCTTTCATCTATTTTTATGCTCCTTCTTTTCAATCATATTAACATATCATTCAATCTAAAATTTTCTTGTCTTTCAAAGGAAATTTCTCCTTATAGATTGGAAAGGAGTTTCTTAAATAATTAGCTTCATGCTAGGATAATAATTACTCAAAATATAATATTTTCGACTCGAAGAATTACTAATCACTTTCATGCTTCTCGAGATAATTATTTTCTCAATTTATCAAAATTCCTCTTTGAAGAAGGAATAAAATTTCTCGATTCTAAAATTCTAGTCATTACTCTTTCACTCAAAATTATTCTCTGATTTTTCTCATACATAATACTTATAATCATATTGTAAATCTTTCTCAATTAATACTCATACTTTTGAGTTTTTAATTAATCGGAGAAAAATATTAGTAATATATTTATTCCTTTACTTTCTTACCTTAACTATAATATTCAAGTTCTTTTCATCTTCAAGAATATTTCCTTATACTCTCTCTTTTTTTTTTTAATAAAAGCATTTGCTATTTTTCTCAAAACTTCTTAACTCGATTTAAATCTTCATACTTGCTTAAACTGTTTTTATTTTCATAATCTGGATAATTCTCTGATTGATATCTCTTACTTAACGTCTATCTCACTTTTATGCTTACTACTTAATTGTTCAACTCAAGACATTATTTCTGTTACTCGTCACACTTAACTTGATAACATCCTCAATTCTCTTGCTTATCAAAAGCATTACTTTCATTATTCTCATTCTATATATATATATATATATATATATATACTCTTATTATCTCGCTTCTCGCATTTACTTTGAAAACATTTTTCTTCATTGAAGATAACATCTTATACTTATCCTCAAAATATGTATTTAATACCTCTAATATTATCCTCAGTTTACTTCTCTTATATTCTCTCTTTTCTCAGTTCTCAAATCTCAAATACTTTCGGATTTCTTAAGCTTTTATCTCAATCATTCATCTCATGTAAGCTCACCTCGTACTTTTAAATATCACCTCCACATCATTTAAACACTCGTGGCGTATAAATAGACTTTTATGGCTTTAGCGACCCATTCATATATTCTCCAACGATAGCCTCGTGCAAGGACTTAATGAAAATTAGGAACGTTTATACTCAAAATCTTCTTAATATCTACTCGATGTTTTATTGTTTCCTTCGTACGATCTGCCTTAATTTACATATATGCATCGTATTTAATTTATTCAACTGAATTTTAAAAGATCATTTGGTTCTTCCACGACTTTCTTGAAAAGTGCTTTAAATGACATTCTCGCTCGAGTTGTTTTCTTTTCTGCTTTCAATCACAGTTGCCATTTAAACACGAGTTTGATCATCCTCTAGGGTTACTGGGGTAATCCATGATGGCGTCATAATATCGTTACCATCGTCGTAAGGAGACGTTTCATCATTACCAATAAGGTACGGTTGAGGATAGGTTGACACGTCTCTATCATTTTCAAACTCGAATGGAAACCCTCGCTCGGGTCTCGGAATAGGAACTTGTGACGATCCTAAACGGATTCCTGATATCGGCTGAAGATAACCGGTTCCTACTGTTGCTTCATCGGCATAATGATTAAAAGACCTCTCTTGATTAGGAGAGTAGATCGTTTCTAAGTTACTGCTCGAGATTGGTAAAGCTCGGAAAGCATCGTAGGATCCATCAGGTTGCGTTCTTCGAGAACTTGGCGACGCATTGAACTCAAGTGGGTAATAATTTCTCAGAGAATAATTTCTCAAATAGTCGCGCGTAACATTTGGGGGAGATCGAGGTGTTGGAAACATCTGATACGGAACAAACTCATCTCGATTCTTGATAAATGGTCTTGGTGGAGGTGCACCAAAACGTATAAACTGATCGATTATGGTTGCTATGAACCCATTGCAGTCTCCAGGCCAGTATACACTACCGTGCCGCTGTCTCGCATAGGTGGGTATTAACGAGGTTGCCCATTCAACCCATTCATCCGGGAGGACATTAACTAAATGAGTCATTCCCTTAATAGGGCTAACTCCAAGATACTGGACTACTAGCCATAATTTATGATAACGTACTAAAAATTCGGCTAGGTTTTCAAAATGACTTTTCTGTATACAATCGAATTCTTGCTTAATGGCTAAATTCTCGTCATTAGACATCCTACATATTATAAACATTCAAACTTAATCATTCTCATCAAAACTTCTATCATCACATTCATCACATTCATCATATCATCACATTCATCACATCAATTCATAAATATCTCATGATAATACTCATTCACATAATCATTTGTATTATCGCTTCGTTAACTCAAACTCACTTCGATTCTCACTCGATTGCTGAAATAAATTTCATAATAGCTCGATTAATCAATTTTTTTCAGCTCTTTTTCTTTGTTACTCGGAAAAATTCCTTACTTAGGAAAAACTTTCTCTATTCGAATTCCTCTTTTTGTTTTTCTTTTGCAAAATCTCTCTTTTCTTAATTGATTCAATCTCATTAATACTTTTTAAAAGAAATTCCAAATTTTTAGAAATATTTGGAAATTCTTTGTACCTATCAGCTGGATGAGGTGGGGTGCTTGGCTCGTTGTCAACTCAGATTAATTCAAAGAATACTCAATTAAATCCAAGAAATACTCAATTAAGTCTAGAGAATGCAAATCTAGACTCGACTTTTAGAAAAGTTTAAGCTTTAGAGCAGATGACCTGCTCTGATACCATTATGTCACAGCCCGACTCCTAGGGTATTGAAACCACTAGAATACAAGGAGCAGTGAGGTGGACTTTAGAAATAATCTCGATGACTTTAGAAATAATCTCGATTATCAAATCAAGCTCACAAAAATGTGATTATTAATCAAGTTCTTTTCCAAGAAATGAATATTCAATAAGATTTTGGATGTTGAACTCATCAAGGAATTAGGTTTGGTTGTCTAAATGAAGTTGCATTCAAAGTGTGGGCCAACTTTTTAAAACTTTTAATCATCAAGTGATAATGAAGCAGATTTGATGATTCGTTTGAAAATCCAAACTCATTTTGGATGGAATTTAGAAAGGATTTAATGGCTTTGATTGAGCACACGGGCTCTTAGGGTTTTGGGACCGAGCATGCAAGGCACGATTAAAGCAAATAAATAACGTTGCAGCGGAATATAAACATCGACTCGGAAATCCCAAGGTTATATGTGTGAAGACACATAACCTCAAGCTTAAACTTGAATTTTAAGTTTTGTTTGACAACGAGCCGCCCAAGCACACCGCAACCTTCCTCATCCGAGCTAACCTGCACGTTTTAGAAATAACATGCAGGGCGTGAGTACTTCGTACTCAGTGGACACATGCCAAAATAATTTGAAACTTTGCTCATTAGAGCTATATGATTGTACTTGCCTCTTTAGCTGCACCACAAGTGTTAGATAAATAATTATTTAAAAGATTTTACGACTTGTGGCAGCTTAAAACATTTTTCGTTGTTTTCTGAAATCGGTTGCAACCAATTTTCTTGGGTACGAATCCATCTACACGTCTTGTCTGTTTGTGGTGTCGAGAAGTAGGCCTCCTCCTCGAGCACCGTGACCGACCCAATCAGAGCAAAGCTCACAGTCTTTACATAACTGGCCCAACCAAAGCAAGGCTCACAGTTACTTTACGACCGGCTAGACTGTGACAAGGATTACGGTCACCTAATCTAATGCATGCATTGTCCCGTTTTCAACAGGACCTAATCCCATGCTTCCACAGGACCCATTCAACTCAATATAAAGTAGAGGATTACATACCAAAACATAAAAGCTCAGGCAAGTCAATCAATTTTAAATAAAGCGCACATGTAAAAATAAATTGCGCATTCATCGTTGAGTTTCGGTTCAGAAAGCCCACCTGGAATGTGGCTTAACTCGACTACTCTTTTAATGCTTGTCGTCCTACTTTTCCACTCCACTCGCGCCTTTCAAAAATAATATTATATAAGGGCGAGTTTTATATTTTTGGGAAAAATAGCGAAGCTTAATCCTTTAACGGACTTTTACTCGTTTAAATTCTCAATTCGACTGGGTTTTTTTTTTAACTTCTCAATTTTAACTCCTCAAATACTTTATTCTTAAGTTCTATCCAAGTACTATAACAACAAACTTCTCGACATATATTTTCTTCATTGATAAATATAATCGAGTATTCAATTATTAAAATATATTATTTCCTTAAACTCAAATATCTCGTTTTTCTCAAATCAATTATTTTCAAACAAATACGAGATTTATTCTCATTCACACATTTCACATCTCATTCACAACTAACTGTATCATTTCACAGTCACATCAAATATTCTCAAACAAATATCATAGATATATCATACTGCTCGTTTTCAACTTAAAATAATATTTCTCAATTTCATCAAACTTAATTTCGTCTTTTATAGAAAAATTCAAGGAATTAAATTTTAAATTCCATTTTTCATTCTGACTTCTCAGATAAAATCTCTCGAGTTAATTCTTGACACGTTTCTCAAGAAATACATTTCTTTAGTCGGAAAATTATTATTTTTCCATACTTTACTCAAAATAATTCTTTTGAACGATTTTTCATTCAATGCTAATTTTTAACTTTATAAATGAGAAAATTCTTTTATTTTTCTCTTTTAACTCTCGTCATCCAATATAACTTATTTATTAAAACTCGTTTTTGCTCGATTCAAATTCTATTACTTTTCTTTTATTGTTTTTAGCTCAAACACTTATTTATTTGCTCGTTTATACTTAAACTCCTCGTAAATGAATTTTTATTTAGAAAATCATCGATTTTTCATAACTTTCTCATACGAACTCCAAATTGAGCGATTCAAGGGGACGCTCAACTTCGGTTGCAAAATTTTAGCTCTGATCCTGCTCACAACCAAGGGTCGGAACATGGTATGGGAGGACTGCGAGGAGACTCCAGTGAAGAAATTGATGTTGTTCCCAACAGCAAAGAAGGCGCAGGAGGTGATCAGGAGTGTATATACTCCTAAGGGGAAGAAGGATGCTGGGAAGACTGTTGAACCCAAGGACACAGCTGAGGAGGTACCAGCTGTCAGTCGCCCCACAAAATCAAAAGCTGCACGCCGACGCAGAGCTGAGTCGGAGAAAGAGAAGGAGGCGGAACCTGCCCAGAAGAAGTTGAGGGTGAGGTTCAAGAAGACGGTTGTAGAGCCAGCTGCAGAGCCAGCTGAAGAGCCAGCTGAGGAACCAACTGTTGATGCACCAACTGAGGAGGAGGCACCTGTTGAGACGACACCAACTGAGGAACCATCCAAGTCGAGCCACTCAGCTGAGGGAGCTACCTTCAAGATCGTCCTCGCGTTGCTGGCACTGATGAGGCAGAACGGATGGAGACGGACGTAACATCGGATGCTTCTTCCTTCTCTGAGGAAATTGAAGACGTTTCAACCTCCTCCATGGCAGGAGTTGATGCCGTACCGCCCCAAGAGCCTCTTGTTCACTCAACCGAATCACAGCCAAATGTTCCGAGCCCATTGCTCGATGCCAACATTAACACCGTTCCTTCGGCCAATGTTGAGGAACCTATTGATACCCCCCTCCCCACAGAATCTGATTTTCTTAGCTTCCAGCTCGATGCCAATGTTGAGACCACTTCTTTGGCCAACATTGATGAAACCTTTGAACCGTTGCCTTATGAGACTCTATCTCCCTCTCCAATAGATGACGAAGCTGACCTTCAGGCTGTCGCGCTGGAGCATGAAGGCAAGGTGGCCTACTGCTTCCAGAAGCTGATTGGGATGTTCTCTGAAGCTCGCGATATGCCAATCTTCGCTACTCTTGGAATCGAGCTGCTGTACCAGTTCAACCTGATCTTCAGTCACTGGTATGTGAAGGAAGATACAATCAGGGTACACAGCTGGGACAGACTGAAGGCGGACGAGTCTCGTATCTGAGACTACTTCAAGTATGCCAACCTGGAAGTCGCATACAACAACAAGGTGGCCCTGCTGACACGTCGTCTGGACCTCAGCAACGCAGAAGGCACAAATACAAGGGAGAAAGCTGGACAAGACTGCATTGATTTCCTCGACAATATGCTAATCAAGTCACCTGACTTCATCAATGATCTGGACGCAGCCGCCGCCACAGCAAAGAATGAAGAAGAGGAGCTGCAACTGTACCTGGCCAACCGGCAAGCCATAGTTACAGTTGAACAGCCAGCTCTGATTGAACAAGCCGCTCCAGCCGATCAGCCAGCTCCATCATCTGAAGAAATCTGCGAGCTAATAGCTGAGAGGGTAAACCAGATGAGAACCGAGATGATTTCCAACTTCCAGCAACACAAAGACGATCAGCTGGGGATGTTGGAAGCACAAGAAGAGAAGAACAAGCAGCTGGTGGAGGAGAATGTTTCACTGAAGATAAAGCTGGATGAATTCTCCTCCTCCACCAGCCAAGACGTGTCGGATCTGAAGTCAACTGTTCTGGGGATTAAGTCTGAGTTGAACGTCTTCCAATCATTGTCTGATTCCAACCTCGCTAAATTCCAACAGACTCAGGATGAAGAATGGGAGTCTCGGTTCGAGTCGAGATGGGCTGAGTTTGTTGCTTTCCAGACTGAGGTAACTGAAACATTTGCTGGATTGAGGAAAGCCGAACAAGAGCGCCATGACTCCGAACTGGCGAAGAAGGTGGGAATCGAATGCGCGGTCGATGAACTCTTCAACCGCATTCAACTAGCCGAACAACAGCTCACCTCTCTGGAAGGTTCAGTAGCAAGCCTTGTTGTTGATGCCAAAAAGGAGGAAGATAAAGAGGCGGATGTTGAGATGCAGGAGGAAGAAGGGACCCAGGATGAGGAAGAGATGCCAGCTGCTGCAAAATCCCAGCTGAGGAGGAAGACTGCACAAAAGAAGAAGTCTGCTCCCAAGTCAACCTAAGTCGGTGGAGCTGAAATGGAAAAAGACTTGGAGCAGGCGGAGCAGTTTGGAGTTTCTTACAACTCCATAGCCGAGATCGCAGCCAAGCTTGATTCGGAACTCGACGGTATCACAACCGAAGAGTGTATTGCAGCTGCTAAGGCTATGGATGTTGCTGAGAAGGATTATATGAATCCGAGCTGGATCAAGAAGTTCGCTGCCAGCCAGGCCAGAAGAGTAAACCAATTTGAAGAGGAGCTGAACAAGATAACAAAGAACTTGGACCGGAACATTGCCTCCCGCAGCCGTCGCCGCATTGACAAACATCAGGTTAAGGCTGAAGCTCGGCTGAGACAACAGAGGTTGCCAGGGAAGGTCAAGGTCCAAAGTCGGTTCAGGCATGTAGATAAATGGATGCCAGCCGAGTGGAACGAGAACTGGGAGTCGTTCAAGCAGGAGTTTGTGAACGACTTCTATTACAGAAAAGTCTTCTCAACCGACGATCCGAGGAGAGCTTTCAAGGAGGCGTTGACCGAGTTGCACACTGGGGACCCGGGGATGTTCAACCAGTTCAGGCGTGCGATGATAGAAGTAAAACTTGATTTGAACACTGTCCCCGTCCCTCAGAAGATTACATATAAGCCTCCCTTCCTCCCAGACTCTCGCACCCCCAACAGAACAAAGATTGCAGCTGAGGCAAGGAAAGTCTGCAAAGAGCACGGGGTTGACATTTCAAAGGAGTCAGCTATAAAGAGAGAGATTTTTGTTACAATGTTTAGTAAGTATGGGCTCAAGTATTAGCTCAACTAGTTTTTGAGCAACTGATGTAACTTTTGACTTTTTGTGCTTACCTTTGTAATCATCAGTTGTAATAAAAACTATTCAGTCATACGATTCAACTTGACGTACAATCTCTCATTGTCCAAGCTCTGAATCGCAAAGTTATTTCAATATATAACTGTGCTAACCCTTTGATGTTTAATCTTATAGACTGTCTAGAATTTCAGCTGAGATTTTGGATAGGTCAGTAGGATTTAGATCAGTTTGCCTTGTAAGATTTTTTTATACGGGTTTTGGCATCATCAAAAAGGGGGAAATTTTGGGAAATTTATTAAAGTTTTGATTGATTCCAAAACCAACTGACCCCAACCGAGTAGATGTTGCCAGATCCTAATGTTAGTAGTTAGGCTCGCTGTTTGAGCAATGTTGAGATTTTATCTTTACAGGTCTCCAGCTAAAGACGGCAACAAGGCATCACTCGGAGAAAACATCAGATGTAATTAAAGACAACTGAGTGTTTATAAAGGGGGAAGTTATGTTCACAAGATAGAACATCAGTTGAGCGATTCAAAGATACAAGATGAAAGACAACTGAGCGTTCAAGTTTCAGAACATCAGCCTAGCTCAAAGGAGGAAGATACAAGAGAACATCAGTTGTAAGAAAGACAACTGAGTGTTCAAAACCAACTGATCAGAGTCAGATACAAGAAGGACAACTGAGCGTTCAAGATGGAACATCAGTTGTAGACTCAATCAGATAGATCAACAGCTTGAAGTTCAAAGTCAGCTGAGAGTTCACATGTTCAGATAGAACATCAGCTGAAGACCAATCAGATGAAGATCAAACGACTCAACCGACTATCAAGTGTTGGAGGTCAAAGGTTAAGATTTGAATTTCAAACAAGGAAGTCACGTGAAGGTTTGACTCTCTGTCATTACCTCATTTGGCCCAACACAAGGCTGTCTCAGATGGAAAGCAGAAGCACGCAGTTGCCAAATCCGGAAAGTCTGCAGAGATGAGAGACAAGCCATCGCTTTCAAAGAACAGAGATCAACAGCTCTTCCAACGGCTAGTTGATTCTCTCCGCCTATATATAGAGGCCTTCATTCATTCACCAAGACCACGGGAAATATAAGACAGACAATAGCGAGAAGAAATCAAAGAGCAAAACAAAGAACCAAATACTTTTAGTGTCTTTTGATCCAACCTTGAGAACATCACTTGTTGAGAGTTTGTAGAGTGTTAGATCATAGCTCACTTCTTGTTCGAGCTATTAGTTGGAACCCCACCCTTTCTTCACCCGAAAAGGTTATTAGGACCCTACTCTTCCCGTAACTGAGTAGATAGGTGATGCGTCTTCGACTTTTGGGCCTTTTGGCCCTATTTATCATGTCTTTTTGTGTCATTAGAGTCAGTCGCCAAACCTCAAGAAGGAAAGCCGCGTGGAGAAGATTCGTCCAATATCTGCCAAGCATCTATGGAAGGAAGGATTTGGAGGTCAGCGCCCTACCCTAAATAGACCAATCAATCGGAGATCGCCAATCATCAATCCAACCAGTCACAGATATTCAGAATCTCGCTCAACATGGAAATTGCCAATCAAACCATTTCAATCTACCCGCCTAGGGTTTTGCTCGCTGCCACTACAACTATAAAAGTCCAGCCAAGGCGGCTGGCACAATGTTGGAGAATCGATCAGTCTACAGTTCTTAGTCCGAAGAAAACACTTTTATTCTCAGTTTTATATTTTCTGTTCAAAACAATCTTTATCTGCTTTTATTTACATTCCGCTGTGAAGAACAAATCCAAGGCTGTTGCCTTAGGTACTTTTAATCCGAGTATTTCGTATTTCTTTTATTCATGTGTTCTTTTTCGCTTATCATTATATATTTAATTATGTGTGAGTAGTTTACTTGGTGAGATTTGGGTATGGGAAATGATTAACTGTTGTTGTGTGAAATATTCGCAAGGCACTTGTGCCATCGGTTAAGTCCAGTAGTTCCGTAAGGACTGGAGCAGAACTCATGGGCAGTCCTAACCTAACGGGTGATCTCCGTTCGGTTGGAGCTGTACCATGTCAAGCAAAGGCAGGACATGACAAACGGCAGCGTTCGATGTGCCCAGGACCGAGTAGCTAAGCAGCACCTGACATGGTGCTGTAGATCTGGATGGTGAGGACTGGACAAGGGGATACTGCGTCCTTCTTCAGTCTTAGGCTTCTCTAACAATCACCCATCAACTGTGACGAGGCATCAAGCCATGGTTATCGACCAAAGGACTCATCTCGCGTATCGTAGGCATACCAATGACCGGTTGGACGTGGTCCCGAAAATGAGTATCCCGCGAGTTATGTCTACTCTGTAAGTACGGACATGGGAAGTTTGGAAGAGAAGGTTGATGTGGGTCATACTTGGAGAGATCGGGTATGACTACTATCTAAGGAGGAGTGAAGCACGGCCTTGTGACCGGGGTGAAGCGTGACCTTCGGACCAGGACGACAACAAGGGATTTAACCATTCCAAGTGTGGAGTATGAATTCTTGAAACGCCCCAATGTCTTTGGGCTACGCCTTGAGTTTATACGAAGCATGGACGGATCTTTAGTGTGCCCATGACCGAATTAACATATCAACAACGATCATGACCTACCCCAAATCTTACCACCTTTTTATATTTGATTTCCGTCTATTTTATTGTGCAGATACACAGATTGAGATCGTGACAACTCGATTTGTATACTGAAGAGTGAGGTGGTTCATCACTCTCTGTGGGATTGACCCTAGCTTGCCGCTAAGACTAACCAGTCCGGTAGTGGGCATAGGAGCGTGTACTGTCTGTCTGGGGCATACACAGGTATTTTGATCGTACTATACGACGGGTGCGTGTCAAAATTGGCGTCGTTGCCAGGGAGTGACGCGCAACAATTTTACTCTTCTCATTCCATCTTCCACTACTAGTGTATACGTGGAACTCATCGAGTATAGAGAGCATTAACTTTTGATCCAGATATTGAACGAACTGAACGACGACTACGCGCACTTGCACGAATAGCGAGACGCGATGCTATGGGTGAACAACCACAGCCGCCGCAGACCCTCAAGCAGTTGGCCTACCCAACTAATCTGAATCTCAGGCCAAACGGGATCACCTTACCGACGAATCCCTTCGCACCTGAACGGTTTGACTTGAAACCTGCATTAATACAGGTCTTACCGAAATTTAATGGATATCCAGGAGACGACCCACATACCCATCTCCAAGACTTCAAAATGACAGTGATGCATCAGTCCAATGAGAATCAGCAAGAATATGTGAAACTGGTTCTTTTTCCATTCTCGTTAGTGAACAGAGCAAGGAGATGGCTGTACAATCTGCCTCAAGGAAGTGTTACCACTTGGGCAGAAATGCAGCAGAGTTTCTTGGAAGAGTTTTTTCCAGCCACAAGAGTTGAAAGGATGCGATGGGACATCCGAAACATTAAGCAGGACGGCTGGAAACCTTTTATGAGTATTGGACTCGTTTCAAACAGTTGTTAAGCAACTGTCCTCACCACCAGATCACTCCAAAAGATCAAGTGGAAAGCTTCGTAAAGGGCATGCGGAGGAGTGATCGAGGACTGGTATTGGCTGCATGCAACGGATCATTGCTGAGCAAAACACCTCAAGAGATTTTCAAACTCTTGGGAACAATGGCAGAAGAATCCAGAGATGATGGACATGAAAGAAGCAGAGAGATACCAGAGAGAGGAGAGGAAAAGATAAGCTGACAAATCTAGAAAAGGAGATGAAGGAAATAAAGACATTGCTGAGTGGTCTGACCATGCAGAAGAAGGTTAGACAGTGTGGCCTATGCGATGCAGTGGGGCATCAATCTGAAAATTGCCCCAACTTTGGTGAAGATATAATGGACGTAAATGCCATCGGGGGAAATGAAGGATTTCAGAGGAAACATGGCCCGTTTTCAAATACATATAACAGAGGATGGAGGGATCATCCTAACTTTAGATGGAAACAGGATGGTCAACCACAACAGAACGGTACAGGTCTACCGGGATCATCTCAATCATTTGCCCAGCACCAACAGCAAGGACAATATCAGGGAGGCCCACCACAACAACAACACTACCAGCCACAGCAGCAGCAGGTGTATCAACCACCTCATCAGAGGAGAGCACCATGGGAAGAGGCCATGGAGAGTATGGCTAAGGAAAGTGAGAAGTTCCGCAATAAAATCCGAGCTGGTATGAATCAAACCAACGTGCAGATTGGTCATCTGGCGAAGGCGCTGGCAAAAGTAGAAGAGAATACAGGGAAACTCCCATCTCAAGGGATCAATCACAAGGAACAGGCACAAGTAATAATCACAGAGGTGGATGATGAGCAAGCTGAAAAAATTTTGGCGGAGGCAGAAGTTAACCGGCAAAGAGAGGAGGGAACCAGCAACAGAATTTTAGGAGAAATAGATGGTGATGAGCAGATCGAACCCCCTTATCCGGGTAGACTTCGACAGAAGGCCAAAGAGAAAGAAGCCAATGATATGATGAAAATCTTTCGAAAGTTGGAACTTAGCCTACCCCTACTGGAAGCGATTAAGCAAATTCAAAAGTATGCCAAGTTCCTTAAAGATCTTTGCTCAAGGAAGGTGAAGATTGATGAAGATGTTCGATATATCATGGGAGAGAGTGTGTCAGCCATCATACAGCAGAAACTGCCACATAAGAAGAAAGACCCGGGGATGTTCACTATCCCTTGCAACATTGCAGGAAGGAACATGGACAAAGCCATGATGGACTTGGGGGCATCTATAAACGTTATGCCCCTGGCAGTTTTCAACAGGCTCAACTTGGGGGAACTACGGAACACCCGAGTTGTCATACAACTAGCAGACAGGTCAAACGCGTACCCAGAGGGCGTTATCGAAGATGTGCTTATCAAAGTAGGAGAGCTGATTTTTCCTGCTGACTTCTACGTGCTGGATACCGGTTTGGAAGCAAAGGAGAACTCCATCCTACTGGGCAGACCATTCATGATGACTGCAGGGACTAAATTGGACATGAAGACTGGAATTCTATCGTGTGAATTCGATGGTGTGGTGGAAGAATTCAACATTTATGAAGCCATGAGACGGAAGCCTGATTTAGAAGCTGTAGAGATGATTGACATATTCGAACCATTGGTACAAGAGCAAAACCTATCATTCAGCTCAAGTGACACTACAGAAAGGGTGATACAGGCCGGTCTTATCGATCCAGATGCCGTGCAAATGGAGGACCTCGAGATGAAGGAAACCATCATGGAGTTGTATTCTTTAAAGGAAAGCACTTTGGAAGCAGCAGTGAAAGTTGACAGGAAGATTAAAGATATTATCCTGGAAGTGTACTCCATCAGAGGATCGGGGCCGGGCAAACCGGAGTTGTTCTCTCAGTATGGGCAACACGAGAGTTGATGCCCTCAATTGTGAAAGCCCCAGTCTTGGAATTAAAAAAGCTGCCAAAGCACTAGCAATATGCTTACTTGGGACCGGAGGAAACTCTTCTAGTGATTATCAGTTCTGATCTAACCGTGGTGCAGGAAGAAAGACTAGTCAGAGTATTGAGAGAGAACAAAGAAGCCATTGGTTGGACCCTGGCAGATATAAAGGGTATCAGTCCAACAGAGTGTATGCATCATATATACTTGGAGGAAGGAGCACGACCAATACGGGATTCGCAGAGGAAAATGAATCCTGTCACGAAAGAAGTGGTACTTAAGGAGATCCTAAAGCTTTTGGAGTTGGGTATAATCTACCCTATATCCGACAGCCAATGGGTCAGCCCGGTTCACGTCGTACCGAAGAAATCTGGAGTACAGGTTGTGGAGAATGACAAAGGCGAGCTTGTTCCAACAAGGCTACAAACTGGGTGGCGAGTCTGTATAGACTACCGGAAGCTGAACATGGTCACATGGAAGGACCATTTTCCATTGCCCTTTATCGACCAAATGCTGGAACGACTAGCTGGTAATGCCTATTACTGTTTCCTGGATGGATATTCAGGATATATGCAAATATTCGTAGCTCAAGAAGATCAAGAAAAGACCACGTTCACTTGTGTGTACGGGACTTTCACATACCGAAGAATGCCATTTGGTCTTTGTAATGCACCTGGAACCTTCCAACGGTGCATGATGAGCATTTTTTTAGATTTATTGGAAAATTGCATAGAGGTGTTTATGGATGATTTCACGGTATATGGTGATTCGTTCGACACATGTCTTAATCATTTGGAGCTGGTATTGAAAATATGTGTGGAGAAAAGCCTGGTACTCAATTATGAAAAATGCCATTTTATGGTGAAAGAAGGCATCGTACTGGGCCATGTTATATCAGAGAGGGGTATCGAAGTGGACAAGGCAAAAATCGATTCCATCGCCAAGTTGCCATATCCAACTACGGTCAAGCACATACGGGCATTTCTTGGTTACGCAGGATTCTACCGTAGATTCATAAAGGATTTCACAAAGATTGCTCAACCTATGACCCGTTTGTTGCAACAAGATGTACAGTTTGACTTTGACGACAACTGTAAGGAGGCATTTCTGAATCTACGGGATAAATTGGTATCAGCCCCTATTATTCAACCTCCAAATTGGGAGATACCATTCGAAATCATGTGTGATGCCAGCAATTACGCGGTTGGAGCAGTACTGGGGCAGAAGAAAGGAAAGGAAAGCCACGTTATATACTACGCCTCAAAGACTTTGAATCCAGCTCAGTGTAGCTACACCACAACTGAGAAGGAATTGTTGGCAGTGGTTTTTGCAATCGAGAAATTCAGATCATACCTTCTGGGCACAAAGGCGATCATTTACACTGATCACGCCACTTTGAAATACCTCATGGCGAAGAAAGAATCAAAACCACGACTTATCCGGTGGATATTTCTGCTCCAAGAGTTCAACTTGGAAATAAGAGATAAGAAGGGAGCAGCCAACCTAGTAGCTGATCATCTAAGCAGGCTACAAATGGGAAAGGATGATGGCGAACCAATAGAAGGCGCTTTTCCGGATGAGAGGCTATACGCCATACGCGATCATATGGAGATGGAGACTCTGTATGCTCTAACCGAGAAGGAGCCTTGGTTTGCAGACATAGCAAATTATCTTTTCACCAAGGAAGTACCACCATGGAAGACCAAGTTCGAGAGACAGAAATCGGTAACACAGGCTCGCTCTTATTTTTGGGAAGCACCGCATTTATGGAAGATTGGTACAGATCAAATCATACGGAGGTGCGTTCTAGAGTTTGAACATGCTCAGATATTAGAAATGTGCCATAGCACAGCATGCAGTGGCCATTTCGGTGGAAGAAAAACAGCGCAAAGAATACTGGAAAGTGGATTTTATTGGCCTACAATCTTTGTTGATGCCAAGAAATGGGTACAGGGCTGCCCGAAGTGTCAGATGGTAGGGGGTATTACAGAAAGAGATGAAATGCCTCAAATGCCTATTACGCCTGTGGAAATCTTCGATGTTTGGGGAATCGATTTTATGGGACCACTCCCTAAGTCAGGGAATTATGAATACATTTTGGTGGCAGTCGACTACGTATCCAAATGGGTCGAGGCAAGGGCTACAACCAGTAATGATGCTCATACGGTGGCGGAATTTTTGAGAGAGCATGTGTTTAATAGATTCGGAGTTCCAAAAATCCTCATCAGCGACCAAGGATCTCATTTCTGCAATGCCACCATTAGAGCACTAACCAAAAGAATGGGGGTGAAACATAAAGTCACGACTGCATATCACCCTCAGGCCAATGGGTAGGCTGAAATTTCTAACAGGGAGATCAAAGGCATATTGGAGAAGGTGGTTCATCCCAATCGTAAAGATTTGAGCAATTACCTGGGAGATGCGTTATGGGCATACCGCACTGCCTATAAAACTCCAATTGGCATGTCACCATTCAGGCTTGTGTTCGGAAAAAGATGCCATTTGCCAGTGGAAGTGGAACACAAGGCTTACTGGACGATTAAAAGAATCAACTTTAGTATGACCAGGGCCGGAGAAGAAAGGAAGTTGCAAATGAATGAATTGGAGGAGCTTCGGTTGGAGTCATACGACAATGCAGTTTTGTACAAGGAAAGAACAAGGAGAATCCACGATGCAAAGCTTAGGAAGAAGGAATTTTGGTCTGGACATAAGGTGTTGTTATTCAACTCTCGATTTAAGTTGATGAGTGGGAAGCTTAGATCAAAATGGGGAGGACCATACATCGTGAAGGAGTTATTCCCAAATGGAAGTGTCGAAGTTTATGATTTGAATGGAAAGGATACTTTTGTGGTGA
The DNA here is from genome assembly GCA_029490685.1 of Schizonepeta tenuifolia. Classification (NCBI taxonomy): domain Eukaryota; kingdom Viridiplantae; phylum Streptophyta; class Magnoliopsida; order Lamiales; family Lamiaceae; genus Schizonepeta; species Schizonepeta tenuifolia. The sequence goes on from CM055959.1 coordinate 59,569,474, forward strand.
ACGGTCATCGTTTGAAACTGTACTTCGATTATTCAGAGTTGAAGAAGACCAAGGAGAAATGCTCTTTACTGGATCCTATTTACCAGTAAGAGCAAAAGCTGGAAGTCGAGCTCAAGACATTAAACAAGAGCGCTGACTGGGAGGCAACCCAGGAGTGGTCGTCGGTAAGACCCCAACCGCTTTCCATTAATTAGTTGTTAATTAGTTGTTTCGAGTTAAGTGAGTATTTGACTAAGTCAGAACTGGAGAATGTGGGCCAAGTTTTTTTTTTTTTAGAGTCTATCTTGAGGATCGAACCCACTTTGCGATGCAAAGTGTGTAGGTGGAGGTCCGGGGTAGATTGCGAACCCACTTTGTGATGCAAAGTGTGTAGGTGGCAGACCGGTGTGTGGAATGGAGACGGTCTAACCAGGGAATGACGAGGAGGCGCATCTGACAAGGACGGCTGGTATAATTGCGGCGCTTGGGATTTCGCACGAAATTTAAATTTCAAAAATTTGGTAATGATTTTATTCCCTTGATTGTTTCGACTTCCCATAACTGTCACCTCACCACTCCATCAGTCAGAAAGAGAAAACCCTCCTCCATTAACCCTCACAGCCTCCATAACCGCCCTACACTCAGCCACTTCCTCCACTTCGCCATAACCGTCGCCCACAATCTGCCATTTAAGCACGGAAACCTAGTTCTCATTCCACATACTTCACCAACCTTCGCCGTCTTTCTGAAAACCCTAAAATTCCAACCGTCACCATGGTCAGAATCAAGAAAGCCGCACACAAAAGAACTAACAAAGGTGAGATTTGGTGAGATTTGGGTATGGGAAATGATTGACTGTTGATGTGAGAAATATTCGCGAGGCACTTGTGCTATCGGTTGAGTCCAGTAGTTCTGGAAGGACTGGAGCAGAACTCATGGGCAGTCCTGACCTAACGGGTGATCTCTGTTCGGTTGGAGCTGTACCATGTCAAGCAAAGGTAGGGCATGACAAACGGCAGCATTCGATGTGCCCAGGACCGAGTAGCTAAGCAGCACCTGACATGGTGCTGTAGATCTGGATGGTGAGGACTGGACAAGGGGATACTGCGTCCTTCTTCAGTCTTGGGCTTCTCTAACAATCACCCATCAACTGTGACGAGGCATCAAGCCAGGGTTATCGACCAAAGGACTCATCTCGCGTATCGTAGGCATACCAATGACCGGTTGGATGTGGTCCCGGAAATGAGTATCCCGCGAGTTATGTCTACTCTGTAGGTGCGGACATGGGAAGTTTGGAAGAGAAGGTTGGTGAGGGTCATACTTGGAGAGATCGGGTATGACTACTATCTTAGGAGGAGTGAAGCACGGCCTTGTGACCGGGGTGAAGCGTGACCTTCGGACCAGGACGACAACAAGGGATTCAACCATCCCAAGTGTGGAGTATGAATTCTTGAAATGCCCCAATGTCTTTGGGCCACGCCTTGAGTTTATACGAAGCATGGACGGATCTTTAGTGTGCCTATGACCGAATTAACATATCAACAACGATCATGACCTACCCTAAATCTTACCCCCTTTTTATATTTGATTTCCGTCTATTTTATTGTGCAGATACACAGATTGAGATCGTGACAACTTGATTTGTATACTGAAGAGTAAGGTGGTTCATCACTCTCCGTGGGATCGACCCTAGCTTGCCGCTAAGACTAACCAGTCCGGTAGTGGGCATAGGAGCGTGTACTGTCCGTCTGGGGCATACACAGGTATTTTGATCGTACCATACGACGGGTGCGTGTCAATAGGTTGATTAGTACCCGTAAACTAATCTGTAAGGTTGATAAGTACCCGTAAACTTATCTCAACGGTTGCAAAGCCCGCGTAAGCTTTGTGGTTTGTCCAGAAGAACTTGGACTGAGTTGTGTCGACTCACAACTCCCCGTGGACATAGGAGTTCTCTCCGAACCACGTTAAATCTTGTGTGTTGTGTTTATTTTTCAGTTACTTATTGCATATTCAACTGACTGACTAACCTGCATACAAACTGCATTCTTCCATATCAACTGTCTTGGTTATTAACCAACCTTGCACTTAAGCGTGAGTTGATTTTATACGAGTTATTTTCCACCACATTCTGCACAGCACTTCACTTCCAACTGAGTGTTTCTTACTCGGTTGTGATTCTAACTGAGTTGCTTTACTCGGTTGTGTTAATTTTTAGGGGGTTATTTTAAAAAGTTTTATCTGGTGTATCCCCCCCCCATACACCAGAACTCGTATCGGGACCATCAAGTGGTGTCAGAGCAGTGGTTCAAAAGATTGCTGACTCTGTTTCACAAGGTGTGAATTCGAGGTGTTTTCTTCAGTGGTCAACTGAACAGATCTCTTTATCACGCTAGTACATATCTGCTTGCATTTTTCTTCTGTTATTGTGTGCAGATGGATGTTAAAGACAAGATCGTGGTCATGTTCTCGGTTGTGAACTATACATCCTGGAGAACTCGGATGAAGAAAATCCTACTGTCAAAGCATCATCGAATGCAACAAGTACTCACATCTGGACCGATCATCATCTGAGAAAGAATCACTCGCACTCCTACAAATCCTAACGATGGGGATGCAACTGTGGAGTTAGTGGAGAAGAAGCCAGAAGACTTCACTCCAGATGAAGCCAAAGTGAGCCAGCTGGACATCTGGGCTCAGAGCACGATCATTTCCACAGTTGGACAAGACTATCTGCCTTGGATAGAAGAGTGCGAAACCGCTAAAGAGATGTGGGATATCTTGGCATCTCTGAGTGAAGGAAGCGACGAAACAAAGGAGAACAAGTTCTCACATGCCTGCCAAGATTTCGACAACTTCTGCCTGAGAACTGATGAAACCATCGATCAGTTAGAGCTCCAGTTCATGGACATCATCAGAAGGATCCAGTCCATCCGAAGAGGAAAATATACTTTGAGAGAAATCAACCTCAAAGTATTACAAGCTCTACCAGCTGAGTGGGATATCTTCACCAACATCCATAAGAGCCGAGCTGACCTTGGTGAGATGGAAACTGAAAGATTGTTCTCAATTCTGAAGGGAAATGAGTACAAGGTGAACCGACGAAGGTCAACTCAGTCCTCGGTTCAGACGAGTCGACATGAGGATGTTGGTTCAGCCACAAAGTCAGTAGCGCTCCGAGCTGACTATTCAAAGCCGCGAACATCAAGACCAACAAGATCAGCGGACACAGCTACGAAGAATCCAAGCAGAGAAGAGCTGCAACAGAACATAGCCGCCCTGTCAAAGAAGCTAGCTGACATGGACACTCGGTTCGGAAAATACAAGAGGTTCTACAAATCTAACCGAACTCGAGATAACTCAAAGCCTGTGAACAACGGTTGCTTTGAATGCGGCAAGGAAGGACATTTCAAAGCAGATTGTCCAGACCTCTCGAAGAAAGAGAGAGAAGCGTTGAGGGCCAAGCAAACTGGAAAGAACAAGGCCATGGTTGCAAAAGAAGCAGCTGACGACATGGACATCTTCACTGATACTGAAGATGAGGATGAGCTGACTTCCACCAACAACGCTATCGGTCAGGATCAATGCCTCATGGCACTTGGAACCGACTAGGATGATACTGAGGTACACTCTAGTCCTGCTAATTTAAATTTTTCCAATATTTCTAACATGCAGGAAACACTGGATGAAGAGTTGGAACCCTCCTGGAGTGACTTTCAAGAACTCAGTGAGGAACTGCATCAGCAATCGGTTGAGTTTAAGAGTCTTTAAGAACAGTTCTCCAAACTTGAAGAATCCTTAACCGAAAAGGACGATCTGATCAAGAGTCAAACTGAAGAGATAGATAATCTCAAAAGTCAACTGAATGCGATCAACCGAACTAATGCTCCAACCGATGAGGAATTGACGAAGCAGATCAAGGAGCAGCAAGATCAGTTGAAAATTCAAGAGGCTCAAATCGACCAGCTGATAAAGAAGTCAGACGGACAAACCGAGCATATAGTTGTCCTCCTCAGGAGTTGCAAACAGAGAAGGATAGCTTAATAAAGCTATATCAGTCATCCAAGATCATCGAGAATCTCATCAGTTACAGCCGACAGATAGATGACGAGTCAGGACTCGGTCATGATGTGATCAATGATACTGAAATCCCTCCAGCGACCTTCATCAAAGCTGTGGAAGTCAAGGTTGTCGAACCTAACACAGTTGAACCTGAATCTCTCCAAAGTAATCCAACCTCCACCTCTCAGCAAGCTCAACCGACCAAGGGAACCACAACTGAGAAGGGAAAAGGAGCAGTAGATGGAGGACAGAACGTTCCATCGGTTAGGACATCAACCGAGGGGGAATGTTCCAAAAGTCAGAAGAGGAATCAGAGGTGTTGGAGACACAATCGAACTCAGAACCAGAACCGACCTCTGAATCAACCTCAGAGTCAACATTAGAAAGAATGGAACCGACCGCAGAACCGACAAGGATCCAACCATCTGAATCAACAGCAGTTCCATCATCAGTTCAACCAGAGGTTCCAACCAAGTCAACCAATGACTAACAGGTCGAACAGCTGGAGATATTCATGCCACAACATGAACCACCAACAGGGCATGAACAGCTATAGACAACATTCAGGGAGTTGGAATCAGAATCAGCCACAAAGATTCCAACATGGCATCCGACCTCACAGACAAATTCAACAGGATAAGAATCGCCATCAAAATAGGGGGAAAGCCTCTCCTCCGAAAGCTCACAATGGCAGAAATCCAACTCCTCCCAAGAAGCAGAACATCACTACTAACAACAAGCCTAAGGATAACCGAGGTGTTGTTATAGTTGATGATGAAGGAAAAGTGATCTGGAATGATAAATCTATCCGAGTACACAGGGAAAAACGACCCACAGTTCAAGAGGGAACTGGTTCTAACCCTCCAGGACCCAACTGAAATTGGGGACCTAAGCGAGTTTCTCTTTGCAGGTACAGGAGAAACAGCTGAGGAAGAATAAAGCATCACGAACCATGTGGGTGATGGATAGTGGATGTTCGAAACACATGACAAATTTGAAGGATTTGCTTGGGAGTTTCGTAGAGAAAGAAGGACCTTCAGTTACCTTTGGTGACAACTCAAAAGGTCACACCAGAGGCTACGGTACCCTTGAAACCAATCACGTGTCAATTTCTAATGTTTCATATGTTGATGGATTGAAGCATAACCTACTTTCCATCAGCCAATTCTGTGATAATGGTTTCTCTGTCAAGTTTGATGCACAAGGTTGCAGGGTTAAAAATGTTGGAACAAAGCAGGTCATATTGTTGGGAAATCGATCGCCAACTGGGAATGTCTACTATGCTGACTGGAACAGTAGTCCTCCTGACACCTGCCTGTTATCAAAAAGCAGTTCAGATGTGAGCTGGCTGTGGCACAAAAGGCTCAACCATCTGGACTTCAAGACTATGAACCGACTTGCCAGACAAGAACATGCAAAAGGCATACCAAACCGAGTGTTTTCAACAACACATATCTGCAGTGCATGTCAATTGGGAAAGCTCGCTATAACCTCCTTCCGGTTAAAATCAACTCCCTCAACCGACCGAGTGTTACAGCTGATCCACATGGATCTCTTCGGGCCAGTTACACCAAAGAGCATGAATGGTAACGAGTATACCCTAGTTGTAACTGATGATTTCTCCAGATATACGTGGACCATTTTCATGCGACACAAAAGTGAAACCCGAGATGAGCTACCCAAGCTGATGGATCGGATATCGAACCAACAAGAGATGAAAATTATCTCCATCCGATCAGATCGTGGAACTGAGTTTCTAAATGAAACCATCATCGAGTACTGCGAGAAGCACGGAATTACACATCAAACATCAGCTGCGCGTACTCCGCAACAGAATGGAGTAGCTGAGCGAAGAAACTGAACACTGAAAGATGCAGCTATATCCATGTTGACAAGCTTAGCTCTGCCAAAGAGATTTTGGGCTGAGGCCATCAACACAGCATGCTACACCCAGAACCGGTCTCTTCTAACCAAGCGGTTGGGAAAGACGCCATACAAGCTATGGAGACGCAGGAAGCCAGATATTTCATATTTTCGCGTTTTTGGTTCTAAGTATTATATTCACAATAATGGGAAGACTCAGTTGAAAACTTTTGATGCCAAGGCTTCGAAAGGCATATTTCTTGGATATGCTGCTCGGATCAAGGCTTATAGAGTTTTCAACAACAGCTCTCGTGTTGTGGAGATAACACCACATGTTAGTTTTGATGAATCTACTTTTGAGTGCAGGGAACAGGCTAAAGGACAACAGGCTGATCCACATGTTCCACCAGCTCTCACAAGATCTCAGATTCTAAGGCAAAAGAATCTAGCTGAACCATTGGTATGGGCAACTGAGAATGATGATCCATATTCCTCTGAAGATGAATGTGAAGACCCCAGCTCATCTCAAGGGGGAACTTCAGCTGATGCCTCTCCAACTGCATTAGCATCCGAAGCCCAACCGAGCCCGGTTCAAAATGTTATCAATGTTGAGGATCCAGACTCAACAACTGATAAATCACCAGCTCAGAAGAGTCTAGCATCTCCCACAGCTCAGATCACGGAACAGCCACAGTTGGAAGAAGAAGGAAGACGCAACAGAAGATGGTATGAAGATCATTCCACTGACAACATCATCGGAGATCCAACCGAAGGTGTACATACAAGGAGCAGAGTTGCGATTCCAGATTCAACCGAGGAAGATTCCAACACTTATGCCCAATATGCTGAGGAGTTGGCAGTTCTTGAGGAGTTCGAGCAAGCTGGAGATGTTGCCATGATTTCTTGCTTCGTAGCTGATGTACCAGAACCGAAGAATGTTGTGTAAGCTCTCAACTGTGTTCACTGGACAACAGCCATGCAAGAAGAATTGAATGAATTTCTACGCAACTGTGTATGGGAGTTGGTTGAAAGACCAAATGGTGTCAAAGTCATCGGATTAAAATGGATTTTCAAGAACAAGAGAGACGCCATTGGATTCATCGTGAGGAATAAGGCAAGGTTGGTAGCTCAGGGATATTGCCAACAAGAAGGAATCGATTTCGAGGACTCCTTCGCGCCGGTTGCAACGCTGGAAGCCATCCGAATCTTTCTAGCCTATGCCGCATTTCACAAGTTTAAGGTCTATCAGATGGATGTGAAGTGTGCATTCCTCAACGGAGATATTAAGGAAGATGTATATGTTGAACAGCCTCCCGGTTTTGAGACTGGAGATGGAAGAGTATACAAGTTGAAGAAAGCAATCTATGGATTAAAGCAAGCACCCAGGGCTTGGTATGACACTCTTTGTGGTTTTCTTCTGAACTCGGGGTTCAAACGAGGGTCAGTTGACAAAACCCTGTTCACCATCAAAGTTAGAGAAGATATACTCGTTGTGCAATTCTACGTCGATGACATCATATTCTGTTCTAAGTCAGAGGAACTGTGTGAAAAATTTTCAAATCTCATGAAGGAGAAGTTCGAGATGTCGATGATGGGCGAGATGAATTATTTTCTTGGACTTCAAGTGAAGCAGTCACCAGAAGGAATTTTCATCAATCAGTCCAAGTATACAAAAGAGCTCATCACCAAGTTCGGATTGCAGACAAGTAAGACCACAAGGAGCCCGATGAATACTAACTGGAAGATTGAACCTGGAACTGAGGGAAAGCTCGTGGATGCCAGTAAGTACAGAGGGATCATCGGTTCTTTGCTTTATCTAACCGCCAGTCGGCCAGATATATCTTACGCGGTTGGAGTGTGTGCACAGTTCCAAGTTCAACCGAGGGAAGCTCACATGTTGGCAGCAAAGAACATCATCAAGTATCTGAAGGGAACTGTAAATGTTGGGTTGTGGTATCCAACCGACGACAACATCCAACTGACCGGATACTCAGATGCAGATCTAGCCGGAGATCGGTTGGACAGGAAGTCCACATCTGGACACTGTCAGTTCATGGGAAGCAAGCTAGTTTCATGGTTCTCCAAGAAACAAGCATGTGTTGCCACTTCTACAACCGAGTCAGAGTATATGGCTGCCGGTAGCTGCTGCATGCAAGTGTTGTGGCTCAAGCAACAGCTGAGAGACTATGAAGTTGCAACTGGACAAGTTCCCATTCATTGTGATAGCTCAAGTGCCATTGCTATCTCTTTGAATCCCGTTCACCACTCTCGGACGAAGCACATTGACATTCGACATCATTTTATCCGAGACCATATTGAGAAGAAGGACGTATCCATGGAGAAGATTCCAACTGAGATTCAGAGAGCAGATATCTTTACCAAACCTCTAGTCGAAGCACGGTTCAAGATGTTATGTGATTTACTTGGATTGTTGGATCCATCAGATGAGGAACCAGCTGAGGTGAAGAGATAGATATCCATCTGAGGGGGAAGCTCAGATAAAGGGGGAATCTCATATGCGGATTGCCAACCGAAGACATCAAACGTCAGCTGAACAGATGAACTCGAGTCAGCTGATGGTATGCTGCAACGTAGGATCAGACGTCAGCTGAACAGACGAACTCGAGTCAGCTGATGGTATGCCGCAACATTGGAACACAGCTGATTCCAACATCAGCTGACAGGTGAACACAACTGATTCCGACATCAGTTGACAGGTAACATTTATGGCTGAAGGTGTTATGATCTTAAATGAGAATGTTTGAAATAAATTCAAACATTCCTGAGCATGTCAGTTACATTAAAATAGCCATCATGTCGCATTTAATGTAAAGTACGGCTGAACATCAATAGCCTACTTTATAGTGCGACTGGGCTGACATGAAAAACTGTACACCTTCTCACACGCTGGTTGAAACTTGGTTCATGACGTCAAGTCAAAGATAGTCAACAGTCGCGTGATCTCATCCGTTGATGGATTTGCGCCATTCAACCCTAGCCGTCGATTTCAACCGAGTCAAAAATCTATAAAAGGCGGAAAATCAGAAGTGATCTCTTACCTTCCTCATTCGTGTTTATCTGCAGTTACTATTCATCATCTTCTCAGATTTTGTCTAACCTTTTTCTGCAAGATTTTCCTTCCTTCTTATATATATATCTTCTCAGTGATATTAAATGGCACCCAAAGGAAAGAAAATAGCTTCTTCCGGACCCTCTCTAGTCCCCACCTCGTATGAAGAATCGTTCGACCTGCTAGTTTCGAAGATTCACTTCGAGCAGATTCTTTCCGATGATGAATTGGAGTCACCGGTGTTGGCTCCCCTCGCAAATATCCTCAAGGAGAACGGCCTCCTGGAATGGGCAAAACTCTTTCCCTCCCACCTGCTCAGGCGTCAGGTCAGAGAATTCTATGGGAATCTACAGTCGTCCATCGACAGCAGAGAAGGAGTCACAACAGAGGTTTCTTGTCGGCAACGCGACGTTCCGGCTAGAACCATTCGCCATGTTTCCTTCCCCATTGCAGTGTCTGACGTTCTTCACCACGTCATACCAGTAAACCACACCGCCACGGAATTTGTTGAAAACATAACCGACGAGCAAGCCGATGAGTTTCTGGAAAATGCTCTGATCACTCCGGAGAGGTTGAAGAGCAATATGCAGAGGACAAAATTAAAGCCAGAACATCGACTCTTGTTCGATGTTGTGTCCAAGGTCGTATTCGGCTACAGCGGAGCCTTCGGCGACATCAGCCGACCAAAGCTTAAGCAGTTGATGGCATTGCAGCACAAACACGAGATCAACTGGTTCCAATATTTTCTGAACCAGCTGACCCTGGAGAAGCAGAAGATCTCCGAGACCACAACCGACTCAGGGGAGAGACTGTTGAGTGTCAAAAGGACGCTCAACTTCGGTTGCAAAATTTCAGCTCTGATCCTGCTCGCAACCAAGGGTCGGAACATGGTATGAGAGGACTGCGAGGAGACCCCAGTGAAGAAATTGATGTTGTTCCCAACAGCAAAGAAAGCGCAGGAGGTGATCAGGAGTGTATATACTCCTAAGGAGAAGAAGGATGCTGGGAAGACTGCTGAACCCAAGGACACAGCTGAGGAGGTACCAGCTGTCAGTCGCCCCACAAAATCAAAAGTTGCACGCCGACGCAGAGCTGAGTCGGAGAAAGAGAAGGAGGCGGAACCTGCCCAGAAGAAGCTGAGGGTGAGGTTCAAGAAGACGGTTGTAGAGCCAGCTGAAGAGCCAGCTGAAGAGCAAGCTGAGGAACCAGCTATTGATGCACCAACTGAGAAGGAGGCACCAGTTGAGACGACACCAGCTGAGGAACCATCCGAGTCGAGCCACTCAGCTGAGGGAGCTGCCTTCAAGATCATCCCTCGCGTTGCTGGCACTGATGAGGCAGAAGGGATGGAGACGGATGTGACATCGGATGCTTCTTCCTCCTCTGAGGAAATTGAAGGCGTTTCAACCTCCCCCACGGTAGGAGTTGATGCCGTACCGCCCCAAGAGCCTCTTGCTCACTTAACCGAATCACAGCCAAATGTTCTGAGCCCATTGCTCGATGCCAACATTAAGACCGTTCCTTCGGCCAATGTTGAGGAACCTATTGATCCCCCCTCCCCACAGAATCTGATATTCCGAGCTTCCAGCTCGATGCCAATGTTGAGACCACTTCTTTGGCCAACATTGATGAAACCTTTGAACTGTTGCCTTATGAGACTCTATCTCCCTCTCCAATAGATGAGGAAGCTGACCTTCAGGCTGTCGCGCTGGAGCATGAAGGCAATCTTCGCGATATGCCAATCTTCGCTACTCTTGGAACCGAGCTGCTGTACCAGTTCAACCTGATCTTCAGTCACTGGTATGTGAAAGAAGATACAATCAGGGTACACAGCTGGGACAGACTGAAGGCGGACGAGTCTCGCATCCGAGACTACTTCAAGTATGCCAACCTGGAAGTCGCATACAACAACAAGGTGGCCCTGCTGACACGTCGTCTGGACCTCAGCAAGGCAGAAGGCACAGATACAAGGGAGAAAGCTGGACAAGACTGCATTGATTTCCTCGACAATATGCTAATCAAGTCAGCTGACTTCATCAATGATCTGGACGCAGCCGCCGCCGCAGCAAAGAATGAAGAAGAGGAGCTGCAACTGTACCTGGCCAACCGTCAAGCCATAGTTACAGTTGAACAGCCAGCTCTGATTGAACAAGCTGCTCCAGCCGATCAGCCAGCTCCATCATCTGAAGAAATCTGTGAGCTGATAGCTGAGAGGGTAAACCAGCTGAGAACCGAGATGCTTGCCAACTTCCAGCAACACAAAGACGATCAGCTGAGGATGTTTGAAGCACAAGAAGAGAAGAACAAGCAGCTGGTGGAGGAGAATGTTTCACTGAAGATAAAGCTCGATGAATTCTCCTCCTCCACCAGCCAAGACGTGTCGGATCTGAAGTCAACTGTTCTGGGGATTAAGTCTGAGTTGAACGTCTTCCAATCCTTGTCTGATTCCAACCTCGCTAAATTCCAACAGACTCAGGATGAAGAATGGGAGTCTCGGTTCGAGTCGAGATGGGCTGAGTTTGTTGCTTTCCAGACTGAGGTAACTGAAACATTCGCTGGATTGAGAAAAGCCGAACAAGAGCGCCATGACTTCGAACTGGCGAAGAAGGTGGGAATCGAATGCGCGGTCGATGAACTCTTCAACCGCATTCAACTAGCCGAACAACAGCTCACCTCTCTGGATGGTTCAGTAGCAAGCCTTGTTGTTGATGCCAAAAAGGGAGAAGATAAAGAGGCGGATGTTGAGATGCAGGAGGAAGAAGAGACCCAGGATGAGGAAGAGATGCCAGCTGCTGCAAAATCCCAGCTGAGGAGGAAGACTGCACAAAAGAAGAAGTCCGCTCCCAAGTCAACCTAAGTCGGTGGAGCTGAAATGGAAAAAGACTTAGAGCAGGCGGAGCAGTTTGGAGTTTCTTACAACTCCATAGCCGAGATCACACCCAAGCTTGATTCGGAACTCGACGGTATCACAACCGAAGAGTGTATTGCAGCTGCTAAGGCTATGGATGTTGCTGAGAAGGATTATATGAATCCGAGCTGGATCAAGAAGTTCGCTGCCAGCCAGGCCAGAAGAGTAAACCAATTTGAAGAGGAGCTGAACAAGATAACAAAGAACTTGGACCGGAACATTGCCTCCCGCAGCCGTCGCCGCATTGACAAACATCAGGTTAAGGCTGAAGCTCGGCTGAGACAACAGAGGTTGCCAGGAAAGGTCAAGGTCCAAAGTCGGTTCAGACATGTAGATAAATGGATGCCAGCCGAGTGGAACGAGGACTGGGAGTCGTTCAAGCAGGAGTTTGTGAACGACTTCTATTACAGAAAAGTCTTCTCAACCGATGATCCAAGGAGAGCTTTCAAGGAGGCGTTGACCGAGCTGCACACTGGGGACCCGGGGATGTTCAACCAGTTCAGGCGTGCGATGATAGAAGCAAAACTTGATTTGAACGTTGTCCCCGTCCCTCAGAAGATTACATATAAGCCTCCCTTCCTCCCAGACTCTCGCACCCCCAACAGAACAAAGATTGCAGCTGAGGCAAGACAAGTCTGCAAAGAGCACGGGGTTGACATTTCAAAGGAGTCAGCTGAAAAGAGAGAGATTTTTGTTACAATGTTTAGTAAGTATGGGCTCAAGTATTAGCTCAATTAGTTTTTGAGCAACTAATGTAACTTTTGTCTTTTTGTGCTTACCTTTGTAATCATCAGTTGTAATATAAACTATTCGGTCATACGATTCAACTTGACGTACAATCTCTCATTGTCCAAGATCTGAATCGCAAAGTTATTTCAATATCATGTTATAACTGTGCTAACCCTTTGATGTTTAATCTTATACACTGTCTAGAATTTCAGTTGAGATTTTGGATAGGTCAGTAGGATTTAGATCAGTTTGCCTTGTAAGATTTTTTTATAAGGGTTTTGGCATCATCAAAAAGGGGGAAATTGTTGGGAAATTTATTAAAGTTTTGATTGATTCCAAAACCAACTGACCCCAACCGAGTAGATGTTGCCAGATCCTAATGTTAGTAGTTAGGCTCGCTGTTTGAGCAATGTTGAGATTTTATCTTTACAGGTCTCCAGTTGAAGACGGCAACAAGGCATCACTCGGAGAGAACATCAGATGTAATTAAAGACAATTGAGTGTTTATAAAGGGGGAAGTTATGTTCACAAGATAGAACATCAGTTAAGCGATTCAAAGATACAAGATGAAAGAAAACTGAGCGTTTAAGTTTCAGAACATCGGTCTAGCTTAAAGGAGGAAGATACAAGAGAACATCAGTTGTAAGAAAGACAACTGAGCGTTCGAAGCCAACTGATCAGAGTCAGATACAAGAAGGACAACTGAGCGTTCAAGATGGAACATCAGTTGTAGACTCAATCAGATAGATCAACAGCTTGAAGTTCAAAGTCAGCTGAGAGTTCACATGTTCAGATAGAACATCAGCTGAAGACCAATCAGATGAAGATCAAACGACTCAACCGACTATCAAGTGTTGGAGGTCAAAGGTTAAGATTTGAATTTCAAACAAGGAAGTCACGTGAAGGTTTGACTCTCTGTCATTACCTCATTTGGCCCAACACAAGGCTGTCTCAGATGGAAAGCAGAAGCACGCAGTTGCCAAATCCGGAAAGTCTGCAGAGATGAGAGACAAGCCATCGCTTTCAAAGAACAGAGATCAACAGCTCTTCCAACGGCTAGTTGATTCTCTCCGCCTATATATAGAGGCCTTCATTCATTCACCAAGACCACGGGAAATATAAGACAGACAATAGCGAGAAGAAATCAAAGAGCAAAACAAAGAACCAAATACTTTTAGTGTCTTTTGATCCAACCTTGAGAACATCACTTGTTGAGAGTACGTAGAGTGTTAGATCATAGCTCACTTCTTGTTCGAGCTATTAGTTGGAACCCCACCCTTTCTTCACTTGAAAAGGTTATTAGGACCCTACTCTTCCCGTAACTGAGTAGATAGGTTGATTAGTACCCGTAAACTAATCTGTAAGGTTGATAAGTACCCGTAAACTTATCTCAACGGTTGCAAAGCCCACGTAAGCTTTGTGGTTTGTCCAGAAGAACTTGGACTGAGTTGTGTGGACTCACAACTCCCCGTGGACGTAGGAGTTCTCTCCGAACCACGTTAAATCTTGTGTGTTGTGTTTATTTTTCAGTTACTTATTGCATATTCAACTGACTGACTAACCTGCATACAAACTGCATTCTTCCATATCAACTGTTTTGGTTATTGACCAACCTTGCACTTAAGCGTGAGTTGATTTTATACGAGTTATTTTCCACCACATTCCGCACAGCACTTCACTTCCAACTGAGTGTTTCTTACTCGGTTGTGATTCCAACTGAGTTGCTTTACTCGGTTGTGTTAATTTTTAAGGGGTTGTTTTAAAAAGTTTTATCTGGTGTATTCCCCCCCTCCCCATACACCAGAACTCGTATCGGGACCATCAGTTATCTTTTCTTAACAACATGTTTGTTTCTTCATTTTAATCACTTCATCATACTCATATATCATCATAGAACTCATATAAAGCATCAAATTCAAGAAATCAATCAAAACTCACAAAAATCATATCAAGGCATAAACCATCAATTTTTTTTATACTTTTCATGCATATTTGTTTATTTTCTTCAAGTATTCATCATAGCATGCTTAGAATCATTTTTAGAACGCTTAGAAATCATCAAGTTCATGATAGGAATTAAGACATAAAAATTCCTATTTCTTTTTGCCTAACTCACGGCATACACACACACGCAAATATATATATTTTTCTTCTTCATTTCTTTGCATGGAAAACTTATTAAATCATAGATTCATGCATCAAAACTCTAAGCTCACACCATCTCCTAACATACTCCAAGATTTCGAAATTTTAAAGAATATAACTATGGAGTTCTTAAGCAAAAAGGTTGGAAAATCTTACTATTCTTCATCGATCAATACTTTCTACTTTGATCCTTGCAACTTTTGCTTCCTTACCTCGATTTCTTCGAAGAAAAATCAAGGTTATGATGGTGATGAAGGATCGGCGGATTTAAAGGAAGAAGAAAGAAAGAAAAGTATTGATCTTACTTGAAGTTCTTCAAGAAGTAGAAGATTATATCTTAAGCTCTTGGATTCTAGTCTTGTTTCTTGAATTTTGATCAATAAATATGAAGCTTTGGAGCTTCAAAACCAGCAGCTATGGAGGTGATGATGGCTGCTTTGGAGATGGAAAGAGAAGAGAAGGGTGATGGTGATCAACCCTTAAGCTCTTGAATATTTATCTTCAATTCTTTAAAATCGATGGAAGAAAAATATGGAGGCTTGAAGCTATGATGTTGCTGCTGCGTTTATGGATCTTGGAGGAGAGAGAAAGAAGGTTGAGGATGGTGAAGAAGATGATGGAACCGTAGGGGAGAGAGAGAAATGGGTAAGTGCATTAATGAAGAATGAAACTTGCACACAAAGTCTTCAATATAAGACAAGAGAGTGTGCTCACTCTCTCCAAATGAGAGTGGTGAACGAAATTGAGGGAGAGAGGTGGATAAGATCAGCTGACTTGGGGTGAAAGAAATCAGATTTTTATCAGTTAAAAATCCCCGGTAGAAAAGATTTTATCCGATTAATATTTCCCTCTTTAACTTCAAACTTTATTCCCTCATTCCGGCACTTTCTAGACATCGGATTTCACTCTAATTCGTTTCACTACTCATAAAATAATTTATGGATTCTAACGAGACCAAATTTCATTTAAAATTCTCAAAAACGAAGAAAGTCGGAAAATCGCTATCGTGCGCGCCCGTCACCGACTTTAAAAATAATTCAAAACTCAATTTCTAGGTCTCGGATTTTTCTCTAACTTGTATCATTAATCACGAAATAATTTTTAGTTGCGGAAACACTCAAGTTTCGGGAAAAATTCTCGTTTAATCAAAAAGTCGTAAAACGACGCAACAAGTTCACTTAGTCGCGTTTTCAAAATAAATTTACTCTCGACTCAAATGACCTCGGAAAATTCTCAAACTCATATCATTGGTCTCAAAATAAATTCTAGATTCCAATGACACTGATTGAACTGAAATCGGGGTCCGTTGACCGAAGGTTGACTTTTTGGTCAAAGTTACTATTCATCGAACGGTTGATCATCACGAAATTTTCCGAAATTTGAACTCATACTAAATCTCACTTTCTTAAACTCATATAACTCATCTCATCTTCGTTTCAAGTTTCTGAAACGAGAAAATCACTATTTTACCCTTCAGGGGCATTTTGGTAATTTTACGAGAAAATTTCTTCTCGAAAATTTTTATCTCATAGAATCACACATAATCACATATAATAACACTTCAAAAGCACTTAAGCACACATAATCATATTTAGGGCAATTAATTAGGGTTATAAATATACGGGGTATTACAGGATCTAGCACATAGAGTAGAGGTCTCGAGCTCGCATTCCGAGGGTGTTTTCTGTAATACATTCCCTCCCTTTGCCGGCGTATTCAAGGAGAGCCTTCTGCCATTGATGAAGCCGCTGCTAAAAAAATTTCTCGAAAATCAGATCGTCGTTCTACATCAACGCATATCCATTTTTGGCATACAACAACGATCCTATAATCCTATTGATCTCAATTACGCCCTATTTTGGAAGAATTCAGGATCTACGATGCAATGACAGAGCTGCACTACGACAACATGTTTGAAGGGCAGTTTCTTGACTTCGTCGTCGTTGTTGCAGATGATGACGAAGCGGTCGTTGATGACCTTGGCGATGCCGATGGCGGAGTCGTGTAGATGACGCCGAAGCTGAGGTCAGTGTTGAGGAGGGTCTGCATCATCATGTGATGGTGGCGGTGGTACTGGTAGGCGGTGGCGGCTTGTTTTCTAGGAAGGAAAGGGACGGGAATGGGGGTCGAGAGAGAGAAAGTGAGGTCAAAGTGTTCATTTTAATTTAACTTTTTATTTTTTATTTAATTGTTTATTTACGTGGCATTCCACGTAACCCTTCGGGCTTCACAAGTCAAATCACGTGCAATTCACGTGCGTTTTAGTCCATTCGGGTTACAGACAATATTTATTAGTTAATGTCCTCAAATTATAGCCCGCGCATTAAGTGCACTGAATTCGAACTATGGTATAAGTTAATGTTTTTAAAAAGTCTCTAGCTCCCGATTCTTACATCATTTAGAGGAACAAAGTTACAACTTAGAAAGAATACCATCTCTCGATCGAATACATCAATCAGTTAATGAAAAGCAAAAAAAAAAAGAACAAAGCGCGAAGCCACTTTCAAAAACTAATCTTCACATTTTATGTAACCTTTATGAGATAGACTGACCAATTTCATGAAAAATTAAATCGTTTTATTTGCAAACTAAGTTTACCACTTTTCTCCACACATACACGCAAAATGGAAGCTACGAGCGATTACTCTCAAATAATATATATACTGTATGGTTTGTGTTCCCCAATAAATCCAAATTTTCAAAATTTGGTCCCACATCGCTAGTACAGGGCTCCAATGCTATTCATAACAATTTGAACCTTCAAAATTTTACCGCAGTTAAACTTTGTTAATTTTACTTGGACGAATTAGGCATGTCAATCGTTAGTCACATTCAATTATCGGGTCAATCCTATCAGGCTCAACTATTTTGCTTCGAGCAATTAGACTTAATTTTTCTCAGACTACAAAATTAATGCCCAAAATCATCGATTCTTGGGGCAGCCCATCGAACCTAGAAGTTTCAAATTCACGAAAATAAATAGCTCACCCAAATATTTGACGTTTATTTAGATGCAAAAATAAGTATGGTTCCAACTCTAACTCTTGTAATAACTAATAAACTACGTGAAAAGTAAGAATTGAACATACATTTTCTCTTAAAATATTTTGTTTTTTTTTATTTTCACATCATAAAAAAAATAGAGATGTAAACATGTTTTTATAAAAAAAAAAAAAAAAAAAAAAAAAAAAAAAAAAAAAAGCAAACTTTTTGCACAAATATTTGCAAACCTTATCATCAATTCGTAATCAACGTAATAAAGGTATTATCTCAAAAAAAGGAGAGAGAAGAAGAAAATAAAAGTGAGAAAATATTTTGATTTATCTTCAGACCAGCCATATGCCATATCAGTCTCTAATTATTTTCGGTTTGGGCCAATCGAGTTATAGTTTTTACATATCCCAAAATTTTCGACTTTCGCCCTCCTTTTTTCGATCTTTTCAAACAGGCTCATCAGTCTCGGATTAATGGACATCTCTCCCAAATAATGGGTTTATTCAGTCAACTCACGTTGTTCGACAATTCGTCTAAATATATGCCGAACACTCAAATTAAACGAAAACATGCCTAAATAATCTGGCAATCCGACTTCGTCAGCCCATTACTAACAGCTCATTCAAGTAAAATCAACGAATATCAAATTGGGATAAAATTTTGAAAGTTCAGATTATGAATAACCTGAAAACAATCAAAGCTTTGATCAAACAGATGTGCGAAATGAATAAGCTTTGATCATTGGTTAGGCAATTTGTAGCTAGTGATCTTTCATGGACTTAAAAGAAAATAACGAGAAAAAAACAGACAATTAGATGATAACAAGTCTTCATAACATGAATCCATAAACATTACGACAAACGACATCCGATATCAAATCCCTCAAACAGCCCTCCTTAACAGTATTTAAGCTAGTCGATACCCATAAAGCATAAATGCCACCAGCAAACGCACGGATATAACATTCGCATCACAAACTTACTCTTCTTCCTCAGCTTCCTCTAGCCATTTTACAAACGGCTCCAACGACTTCACAAATGTTTGCCTGCAACACCAACATACAACAACAATGAATCAGAATTTCAGCATGTCAAGTAAAACAAAGACGAGCCCTACATAACAAGAAAACACAGCCTACCTGCCCTTGGGAATGGCTCCTTTACGGAACCAGTGAAGAATGGTATCTTCTGCAAGAACATCCTGGTCATAGAGTGATCTTATTATTTCAGGAAATAGCTTCATCAGTTTAGCATCTTCGTAGCACTGGACTTGAACTTTGTATATAAGTTCAAGCTCAAGCTTTCCTGTGGTGCAGAAGGCGCTGAGCAGAGCAGCCCATGTTTTTACCTGAAGACAAAAGAAAAGAAACATACTTTCTAATTAGTGATTTGTTTGGGCAGTTGCTCAGTCAACCAGATGAAATTTAAATGACTAACATGTAGTCGTAATGGTAAGGGATTAAAAAGACTTTGTCGAAGTTGGCTAGCTTTCAAAACATCTATCATGCATGTTTACTAGCACAGAATCATTTTGAATGGCTTGCATTACTAATCAATAATTTTATAACTATGAACGAAATTGTCTTTGCAAAACAAGGCTTTGAGTTGAGCGTGACAATGCATTTGAAAGGAATCATGAACATCATAAATATTCAGCAGCATACACACCAGCATGAAGATTTCACTGAGCACGTCAATAGCACTAACAGGACAAACAATCGCATACCTGGCGCAGAGCAGAATTAGCATTTTGCTGCTGGTTTTTCCCAGACCATTGCACTGCATCCATGAGGACATCCCAGAGGATTCGCACAACCTCAATATCCGGAAATTTAGCATCTTTCACATGTTGCTTTACTGTTTCTATGACTTCAGTTACATCAGCTGCTTCACTTATCTGATTTGTTATTGCAGTTTTCATCTCCTTCAGCCTGACCTCAAACAGCTTCTTATCATTGTACTCAACCAACAGTAGAAGCCCTTCCTTGCTGAGATACGAAGAAACCAAAAATCAATTCATTTTATGATAGTTGAAAACAATATCTAAGAGAATTATGTTCAATATTATAACAGAATGATTGTGCTTTTGTTATCAGTGTCGGTAATTTAGAATATGTGGCAGCAATCAGCTTGAACCATATGGTAAGAATAAAAAATAAATCTTGTGTAAGATATATGTTCATAAATGACTTAAGAGAAGTATTGAGTTATAAGTCTTCAAAGAAAAATTCAGGCGAGACAAATTCAGGTTGATGCTAAAATACAGAAACTGAGAAATCAGCATTAGGACATATATAGTCAAGCAGAAGCTTTTCACCATTAACCTACATAAGGCTAAAAGTTTTGACTTTTCAAAATCGCATTGCATATCAAATAGACTGAATTTATTTTATTACTTGATCATCGACTAGAAAACAATTTAGATTCATGCAATACAATAGTAAGTATACTGAACGCACAAAATTAATTAGGATAAGGGATATTCTGAGAACTATTTAATTAAAACTATTAATCTAGTTTAAAAGAAGGCAATCAATGGACCAATAACTCATCTGCGGAGGGCATGTCAAATAATTTGTTAGCTTTTCCTTGCAACTTTTTTGTTTATTTTTAAGGGAGGTTGGAAGTAGGTAACTTACGTAAAATGTTCAGACAGAGCTTCAGGAGTCCGCTTTGCAGACGGGAAAAAGTCCATAAGGTTGTCCTCTATTTTGGCCCTCTTCAGAATTGCAATGAGGTCATCAAGGCTATTATCAACCAGATAATCCTTGAAGAAATCGGTGATAAATGAGAGAACTAGCCCCTTTTCAATAAGGTTATCCTTGAGCAATGGCTGGAAGACAGTCTCAGGGGGGAGACCGGACAACTTCTGGGAAAAAGCAAGTGCAGTGAAAATAGCGAGCTTCTTCCTTTCATCCTGCTCGAACAGTTCCAACGATTGCAAGAATTTTTGCATAACATTTTCAAGGCTCTTTATGAGAAAAGGCCTTCTCCTCAAAAGCTTCTGAATGTATATCACAGATGGCAAAATCACTTCACGGCTAGGTTCACTGTCAAGTATAGAGTATGGATGACGCTCGCCCTCATCTAGCTTGATAGTGCCAGGTTGTGTGCGAGTACCTCTGAATACGACCTGCATTCACAAAATAACAAGCTCACCCACAAAACCAAGAACCTTTGGTCTTAACAAGTTTGCAGTATATCACCACTGAAAATCAATGCTTAAGGAAGGTGCTGCTAAATGATTAAAACACACAAAACAATGTTTAGAATCAAAATCTAAGCATTTGGAGGAATCAGAAGATTGCCATCCAAAAATTTAAGAACAGTTCCTTAAGGAAAAGGGAATGAGGAACAGCCATACGGTTTTGAAGCATAATGAGTAACAGTAAATGAATTTAACAAAAGCTTAAGAAACCTACCTCAAAAAAGGTGTCACCGTATCTTGAGAAATTAAGGTCTGAAGATTCAATGCACTTTGCAATAAGTTCCTGCAACACATAGATTTGCAATGATCAACACTTAAAAAAGTCATGCGTCCAAAACTGTATGAATTGGAACACTGTGTAAAATGAAAACTGACAGTAACTCATAGGCGTACCAGATCACCAGCATTATCCAAATAAATCTGGACCACTGCATCCGAGAATGCTGCAGGGTCCAGTGGAGCAGCGATATTCCGTTTGCGGGTCTTAATCCGCGTACCACTGCAATAACATTATTAAGCAACACCAGTCGTTAAAACATTATATGCTGAGAAAGTCATTGAGTACTGAAATGTTTTAACATAGGGATATAATTTTAAGAAAAAGAATGACTGTTCCAAGAGTCATCAGAAAGTAAAAGAAAAAAGCATAAAACGCAAAGATTCCAAACTGCTTAAATGCTCAAAAAAGCAAAAAACTTTGTTGGCATCTTTAAATATTTCAAAAAGGAATTAAGCTGAAAATAAAAACTACATAAAAATATTCCCTACAACACACAAAAGCTAGACTAAGTAAATATCACTAATCGCGGATAATATTTACAACATATTCTTGGCTAGAACTTACCCGAGAGTGGGTTTCTCCTTCGAGCTGCATTTTAAGACAAAAAACAAAAACGATAAAAATTAGCAAATCTGACAAAACAGAAACATGATTACGATGTTAAACTAAAAGCTATAAATATCTATTCATTCAGATCCTATTAGCAAATTATTTAGCTGTACGAGTAGAAGGCGATTTAATAAAACGGGAAAAAAAAAAAAAAAAAAAAAAAAAAAAAAACGCTAGGAAAACCCTTCGCCGAAATTAATCGGCAAGCGGAAAATCGATAAAACAAAATATACAAACCAATAACTATTTACAATCTTTACACTACGAAATAAAACCCACCCCCAGCAACCAACTAAAAATACTACCGATTACAAATCTGAATAAAAATGGCAGATCTGAAAGAAGAAAAGAAAGAAACAAAAAACCAAACCACAAGAAGGTAAATAACAAATTTGGATCTTTAACGGGATAAATTACCTCATAAACCGATCTTAAAAGAATCAAATAGAGGGCAGAGTCTGAAGAGACTCTCGCGAAGCAAAGAGGGGTATAGAGAGAGAAAGAAGGAAGAAGGGAGATGCAAAGTTGAACAGAAAAAGAAAAGGGCACAAGGAAAATGTATTTATATATACTGGGAAGGGAAATTGAAATAATGAAAAAATAAAAAAGATATTTATGACACCGTTAAGAAAGGAAAGTACAACAACCGAAGCACACGGCACAAGTGATTACGGGAAGTAGGGAGCAACACGGTCGATGCACTTTTTGCTCATAAATGGAGTCCTTTTTTTTGTGAGATTAAATTACAAAATATAAATAAATCCAAAACAGTCATGACTCATGAGATAGATGGGAGATATTTTTCAGTGTTAATTCAATCGCTCTCCATATATATTCTGAACCATTAGATATTGAAATGGGCCTAAATGGCACATCAGAATCCAATATTTAGAAGGGGAACTCTATTGCGCCCGGCCCATTATCAAGTTCTATTGTACGTATACAATTATAAAACTCTTCCAATATGAAGTGACCTATTTCTTTTCGACGCTATTTAAAACAAAAAATAATTTAAAAAATTAGCCGACTTTCCAATTTATTTCGAGGAAAATGTCCAAATACATTTCAAATTTCACGAGAAAAGCAATCTATCTATTACTTATATATATAATGAGCGAGTTTCCAATTGAGAATTCAATCGTAATGGTAATTTTACAAATTATTATTCGTTCAAGAATTAAGTTTCAATAAACACAATTTCACATACTAACTGTCCAATTACTATTATTAGGTAAATTTATATCCACTTCTCACAAAATTAAAGTTAACATAGATAACTGCATTCTTCAAATCTATTATATACTCCAAATTTAAAATTTAAAATCCACATCTAACTGCAATGAAGGAAGATAATTTTTAATCGATATTTTCATAGATATGTAGAAAATCCAAATTTTCCCAAATTTATAAAAATAAATAAATAAATAAACATCATAGTCTTTAAATTTGAAATTTTTTTAGTTTTTTTATTTAAATTATTATACTTTCACACCTCAACCATTTTTCACATGTGTAGCCGACGTGTCTGCTCTAACCAGCGATATAGACGACACAAAGTAGCCAAAAAGGGAAGGGCTAGGATGCATTTATAATTTTTTCGAAACAGCGTGTACCATAAAAAAACTCACAAACGTTGAGATAATAAGCAATACGATATTAACAAAATTATGATGTACTCCCCGCGTTCCGAGGATGCAATACTAGTTAAGCCTTAACATTCACTTTATAGAAATTTAATATTGTTATATTTTATTTTTCATTTCTTGTGGGCCTTGGCTCATTGCTCGGCGAAACCAATCGATATTATTAATATAAAAATTATTAAAATACAAAAATATGTAATGTCTTCTTCGTCGCAATCTATAGGGTGTCTCTATGGAGTGTGATAGAGATAGAAATAGTGAACTGAAGTGGCACTGTCTTTATGAGGTGTCTCTATCTAATTTCTGAATATGTATTTTGCATTAATTTTAATCAGAAATTTCGAAAATTTTATTAATTAAAAAAAAACAAGTACAATACATAAATTGAAAAACAATTACATTAATTGAAATTTTAAAAATAGAATACATCCTACTCAGCAACAGGTCCAAATCGACTCTAGACATGCTCGATCAAATCATTCGTGAGCAGATGGTGCTTCTTTGTATTTCTCAACGCTTCGTCCCGTTTGAGATAATCTTTCCAGGACAGCGGAGAGGGGACCAGTGTACATCACCAACCATCGTTGTTTCTGTGTCCTCCCTCCAGTTCACAGCATCTTCTCTTTCATCTTCAATGATCATGTTGTGCAAAATAATGCATGTAAACATGATGTTGCGGAGGTGCTTCGTATACCAGTTTTGTGTCGGGTTCTTGGTAATTCTCCATCGGGTTTGAAGAACACCGAACACTCATTCGATATCCTTCCTCGCTACTTCCTGCATCTTCTTGAACCTCGCCAACTTCTGGTCCATTGCAAGTGGGTGAGCCTTGATCAGCATTGGCCAAGATGGGTAAACCCCATCGGTTAAGTAGTAACCGCTGTTGTAGTGCTTTCCGTTCACCATGAATTTGCACGACGGGGCCCTATCTTCAAGCACGTACTCAAATAAGGGCAACTTGTTGAGGATGTTGATATCGTTGTTGCAGCTGGCTATTCCAAACAAGGCGTGTCAGATCCATAAATCTTGAGACGCCACAACCTCAAGAATCAAGGAAGGCAAACCCACATCTCCTCGTATGTAGGCAGCCGCCCACGCCTTCAGGCAATTCTTCCACGCCTAGTGCATGCAGTCCAGGCTCTCGAGCATCCTCGGAAAGCCGTGCCTCTCCTCGTGCATCTGCAGCAGCCGAGCGGTGTCTTGAGCATTTGGCTTCTTCAAATACACGTCACCGAAGAGCCCGATAATAGCTTTGCAGAACTTCCGGAGGCAAATATAGCCGGTGCTATCTTCGATCTTCAAGTATTCATCGAATCTATCCGGTGCTCCACCGGTGGCTAGTTGGCGAACGGCCATTGTGCATTTTTGCACTGACGTCAGGCCCAATTTGCCGGTTGCATCTCGTTCTGCTTAAAGTAACACACATTCTGCTTTAACGTCTGACAAATCTTCAAGAACAAATGCGTGTGCATCCGAAAATGCTGGCGAAAAAATGTAGGGTCGTACGTCGTGTTGTCGTTGAAGTAGTCGGACATCAATTGCCGTAACGCCGCCTCCCAATCACGGTGTATATACCGTCCTCTTCCCCTTCTTTTTTTTTCTCGGCGGCGACGAGTCGAGCGGCAGTAGCTTGGAGGTTTATGACAAGCGAGAAAATCTCGTCATCGGTGCCATGAAAAGAGTATTCGGTTGAGGATTCCGACGAGGGAGACATTTTTTACGAAAAATAGGAGGAAATTATTAAAAGAGGACACTAACTTTGGGGGGTTGTGAAAGTAGGACACTTTTTATCTCGAGCTTGTAAAAGGAGTACACTATCTTTTAAGTTCGACAAAAGAAGGCCTAATTGAGATTTTTGTTGGCTATTTTTCACATGACTTGCTGATGAGTCCATATTTTGTGATTATTTTGTGTGTATTTAAGGTGTCTAAATAGAGTCTTTGTCTAGTCTTTTGTGTCTTTTCGTGTTTGGGAGGGCACAATTCAGACAACAGGTGCATTTTTGGCAGAGCAGGTGCATTTGGGCAATACAGTGATATGTTTCGTGAAGAAGGCAAAGGTTGCAGATAAAAGGCAATGAGCAGATGAAGAAACTCCAGCTTGAACAACATAGTTAGCATCAAATGTGTCGCTGCTCAATGGGGTCGCTTTGCCCAATACAAGGACTTTGCCCAAAGGAAGTCCGTTGACCGTCCAGAGCTTGCATCTGGGCAATGGATGAATGCATCTTATCCAAAGAAGCAGATAAGGACGGAAACCAACCAAGACAATCTTTCCTTATCCATATAGATTCGGATCGCATCAAATCTCTTGAAGATAAGGATGGACGAATATGGGAAACAGTTAACAAGGAAAGAAGAATCTGGACAGCTGCCCAAGAAGGAAAGTATATCTAGGCAGCAGCTAAAGAAAGAAAGTCTTGCAGAAGAAAGCAACCCTTGTCCAAGCCCACGACTCTGGGCTAGGCCTATCAGAAACCCTACACATGCCTCTATAAATACTACTTTAAATCATGCATAAAGGGATTTTTACTTTTTGCTACTCCCGATAGATCAGATTTTATTCATTCTTAGTTAGGAGCTTCGACTCACTTTTACTTTAGTATTTTTATATTTTCATTTATATTCTTTCTGGCAACGTCGGAGTCTGCCGTTGCCCAAGACGTTCAGATTATATTTTATTTCAATTCAAGTATGTTTTCTTTTATCTCTTTTGATTTTGTTTATTTAATCATGTCTAGCTAAGTTTCTCTAACCTGGTCTGGAAAACGATGAAGTAAATATGAACCAATAAACTTGAGAGGTCTAAGTTGTGCTTGATAATTGCATGCATGTGTTCCCGATATGTTAATGAGCTTGTTCAAATATGGTGTAATACGATTAAGGGATTAATAGGCCGTTAATCACTTAAGACATATTAGATCACTAACCAATTGGGAAGTATGAGTGTTTTCCATAACTTATCTCAAATAAGATCGATTAACATTAGAGGAAGGTGTCCTCCCTTTTTGGGCAAGACGTGATGATCTTTGTTGGGCCTTTCTAGTGATTAATGCTCCTTGGGCAAGAAACTGAACGATGACTCCGACAGAGGTATTGCCCAAGGTAAGGAGCCGGCGGTGCGTCACCAACTAAGTAAGGATAGGTCAGGGAAGGGTTTGTTGAGAGCGTGACGAGTAAAAATGGATCTCAGCATTCAAGTCCTATAACCAACGATGCATACATGTGATAAATATATTTGCACCGATGACCGAGTAGTATTCATATTTAATGAGTCAAGTCCAGGCCAAGTTACTTTTGTCTATTGATCAATTCTTTTGTTTAGTTTAAGTTATTTAGTTACAGCGTATTGCCCAAGAAGGGTACTGTGACCAAAATCCAAACCTTTTTGCAACACCGGTGGAAGGAGGCAAGAGAAAGCTACTATCAACTCCTCGTGGATCGACCCTGTTCTTACCGCTATCTATATAGCTGTGGGCATAAGCTACAAATTTATTTTGCGAGTGCTAACGATAGCCTCGTCAAAATTGGTGCCGTTGCCGGGGAGTTGATTTCAGTAGCTTTCTCTTGGGGCGAGAAGCATAAGCAGTAAAGAGTTTGGAAGCTGAGGGCAATAGCTTTCCAGAAATTAACCTTTGAGAGGACGACCACTCTGGTCAAGAAGATCATCACTAGGCAGAACCTGATGGAGGCACAAGCTGAGGAGAAAACACTACGAGCCATGTTGTTCCCGAGCAATCTGAGTCTAGAGCCCATGGGCATCATATTGCCCAAAATCACTGGAGATTGGGAGTTCAAGCACACTTTGATTCAGTTATTGCCTAAGTTCAGTGATATACCTGGAGAAGATCCCATACGTCATATTCGAGATTTCGAGATGGTGTGTTGGACAATCCGGGCAGATTGAGAAAAGAGAAGGAGCTTGGGCAACAAACCGGTATTAATGATCCTGTTAAAGAGAACATAACTGAGGACTGCGCCCAAGAAGGTGATTTGAAGGTTGTCCAAGTGGTCAACTATTTAAGTACTGAGGTTGATGGGCAACACAGAACTGAGGCACTCAGCATACCCTTATTGTGCCGAGAGGACGGATTGGTGTCATCTACTGAGCAAGCACCAAAGTTTGAGGATAGGCCATTGCCCAAACATCTGAAATACATGTACCCAGGGCAAGATAAGACTCTGCCCGTGATCATAAGTGGTGAGTTAACCATTGAAGAAGAAAAGGTGCGAATCAAATCATCTTGGACATGAATGAAAAGGCAATTGATTGGACTTTGGCCGATATCCAGGGCATGAGTCCAACCATTTGTATGCATCACCCTTTGATGGAAAAAGACATTTTGCCCATAATAGAACATCAAGGAGAGCTGAACCAAGTGATGAAGGAGATCCTAAAACTCTTAGGTCTGGGCAGAATCTATCCAGAATTTAAAGATCGTTCGTTGCCCAAAGTGTATACTGTGCCTAAGACGTCTGGCAGTCAAGTTGTTAAAGATAAGAACAAGAAGATGGTGGCCATAAGACCCCAAAGTGATCGGAGAGGACGTATTGACTACCGGAAGTTTAGCCAATGGAGAAGGAAAGTTTGAGATGTAATCCATTTGGGAAAAGAAATTTTGCTATAGGCACTACTATGGTCAGAAGGAGGCTCTAGATCTCCTTGACCTTGAGGAACACTGAATGAGTCCCACGTCATGCCTAGGATGCAAAATAGGGCGCTGACCAGGAGGCAACCAGGTATGTTATTTGATTTTCGTAATTTGCTTTTAATAAATTTAACTTTAATAATAACCCTAGGATAGGTAGTTGTTTTTTCTTGCATGGTGTTTTTGTTTTTGGTGTGCAGAAGTAGAGGGGTAAGGAAAATGAAGGAAATAATTTCCCTCGCTGTCCAAGACAAGATACTGTTGGAGTGTCTGGGCAATATGGAGAAATGGTTGCTAACATCCAGGCTGATCAATGAGCTTACTTTGCCCACATCAGATTTCGGAGTTTGAGCAAAACAACAAGGTTGGTATGACATTCAAAAGCAAAGGCACAACCACCAGCATGGCCTTCTTGCCTAGAACTATTCATAAATGGGCAAGAGGAAGTCTGCTACCTCTGTGTTGAAAGGCATCGAGGTTAGCAGCCTGGGCTAACCGAAGGAGAATCTTGTCGCACATTATGGCATAGTTTTCTTGCTCAACATGCCATTTCAGAATCATCAGTGGTGGGCAAGATGTACACATGCCTAACCCGAGAAGCAGAAAGTTGCAAACTTTGAGAGCGTTGACCAGTTTGGAAGAAGTTTTTGTTGCACGTATGGAGATACTGCAAGCCACTCACTTTGTCCTCAATGCATACTCTGCCCACAACACATCCAGGTGTTTTGCTATACCTTCATCATAATTGTTTCCTCCCAAGTATTTTATGGTTTATGTGATACCCCGAGCTTTTATATCGTTAGAGAGCGTATAACTAACCGAGTAAGTTAAAAGATGAGAATTTAGGAATAAAAATTTTCTTTTCTAAACGAAGAGAAATGAGTAAAACGTTTAGAATGCCTTGTGAGTTTTGTGTGAATTTATCTGTTCTATTTATCTGAGATGATGATGATGTGATATGCTTGTTGAGTTGTTTAAATGAAAATGATTTTATTATATGATTTTAAATACGATTGACTTGCCATTTTTATTAAAGTTCGGTATGTATTGTCATCTGTTTATGTGAAGATGTTATTATCCTGTAAAAGGCAGGAAACCCACGTATGGTATGTTAAATGTTGAGGTGACTGTGAGCCTTGCTTCGGTTAGGCCGGTCACAGTGTTCGAGATGGAGGCCTACTTCTCGGCACAGTAAGATTATTTGTGACAGATGATGCATACTGTTATATTATATGTTATATTTGACTGCGCAATCTGTTTTAAGAAAATGTTTTTAACATGCACAAGTAAAACTGTTTTTAAACTGCTTAAGTACTTGTGATGTTCGGCAAGACAAGTTCAATTGTTATAGCTTTAAAAAGTATCTTTATATCAAATGTTTTGGCTTGTGTTCACTGAGTACGAAGTACTCAGCCCTACGTGTGTTTCTAAACATGCAGGTTGACTGGATGGCGATGGCATGGATACTTGGTGGTGTGGTGTGGTTCTTTTGGTTGAGTCGAGTTGAATATCAGACTGGCAATTTGTACGTCTTCATACGTGCAGATGTTGGGTTTTGATGCAAGTTTCCGCTGCAACCCCTTTGAATTGATGTCTGTTGATGCTAATACTTTGATACTTATGTTTTTGTTTCCGAGTGCTGTGCTCGATGATTTTGAAAACTTGTTAAATTCTTAACTTCTTGACTTATACTTCCGAGCGATGGGCTCGTTGACTTTAAAACCTTTTGTTGAATCTGATTAACTTGACTTGGTATATGTTACATTCTCGTATTGGTTGGAAATCATATCCTTGTCAGCATGAAATACTCATTCATATTCTTGTTATATGTAATTTTGAAATGCTCGGTCGTTATTTCATTATGTCCTTGAAAGCCTTATTCGATTGCTTGGTTTTTCATTAATGTTTCCCCGAGCATGTTCCCCGTATTTGAGATGATTGTTAGCTGTTTAGGTTGTTTTGTTGTTATTCGTAAGTCGCACCTCGAGAATCGGAGCGTGACAGTTTAGTTAGTTTAAGTCTATTATTTTCTGTCTTTTCTTTTGTTTTTATTTTCGTCGAGTTTGTCGAATCTTGACCTTTACTTTACCCACTTTGCTCAACGCAAAGTGTGTGGGTGGGGGTTGTTGTTGAGTCAGTTTTATTTTAGTAGTGTCTTGACCACCATTTCACCCACTTTGCCAAAGGTAAAGTGTGTGGGTGGGGTTGTTGTTGTTTCTATGTGTTTATATTTGTAAGTTAGTTGGTCAACATGATAGGAGTATTGATTAAGATACTATGATAAATTCTTTGTGCTTAATTGATGCTTGTTGAACAGTGTTGAGTTTATGCATGCTAGAAGATGACTTGTATGATGGAATGAATTGTGAGCATACCCTGTAAGGATTTGAGTTTAATTGATGTATTGACCAATACATGATTTCTTTTCTTGTGTGAATAATGACATCTCAATTAGGAAGAACTAGAACTTGCTTGTATTTTTGTTGATGATTTCTAAACTGAGCTTAGGAGCTTGACATGATTTAGGCAGTTTCTTTCACTTGCCCAAGGAGCCTTAAAAGCCTACCTTAATTATTAGTCCCTTTGACTAGCCCCTTGAGCTAATTTAATTATTTCTATTCACTTAAATATTGCCTTAATAAAATTTCCTACCCGGTCATGAAAACTCAGGGAATGTAGAAGAAAAGGGAAGGAAGGAGATGATGGGGTACAATCTGGGCAAGACATTTTCTGTTGATAGTTGGGTACCTTATTGCCCAAATTAATAAATGTTGCGAGAGAAGTAGGGAGGGAACAGAAAAAGAAAAAAAGAAGAAAAGAAAAAATATATTAAAATATAAAAAAAAAAAGAGAAAGAGTAAGTGCAATACCCCAAGCTTTTATAAGTTTTGAGTGCGTTCTAAATGCGTTTACATGTTTAGATAACGAGCCTTGAGTGATAAAATTTTTCAAGAGAAGAAATTTTCTTGAAAATGACCAAAATGCCCTTATGTGCTTAAATGTGATTTTTCTCGTTTCGATTATTCGAAATAAGTATGTGATACATGGATTGAGTTTTATTATATGAGTTTGAGTATGAATATGAATTTCGGAGAATTCTGAGAACTTTTACTTTTGACGATTAGTGCCGATAAGCCGAGAAATCACTAATCACCGACGAACTCCAAATTTAATCTAATTAGTGTCTTTTGAACTTAGAATTAATCCTAAGACCTTTGAGATATGTTAGAACCTCATCCGAGATCATATGAGAGAATTTTAAGAATTTAGTTCTTAATGGAATAATTAGCCGAATAATTTTAGGTTTTTCTCCGTTACTTGAAATTTTGACCTAAAAATTAGATATTCGGATTCCTTGATTTATTTAGTGACACATGAGATAGAGTTGAGGTGTTTTCAATGTCGGAAACGAGTCGAGGAGAGTTTTTAGCCGTTTTCAGTATAAATAGAATAATACGGATATATTCTACAGGAAAACTTTTTAATCCGAAGAAAATTATATCAGTTAAAAATAAAATAATTATCTCTCTCCCTCCCTCTCTCTGCCGGCATGAAGCCTTCTCTCTCTCCCTAATTTTATTCTTTTCCTAGCCTATAGGTTTAATTTTCAAAACCTATAAGAATCTCATCATTTCATTCATTTCATCTATCTAATATCTCATTCCTTCATAGCTAAGTGAAACAAAATTCACTCATCTCTCTCTCTACTCTCTCCACCGTAAGGAAAGAAGAAGAAAATGAAACAACACTCTCTCATCTCTCTCTCCCACCACACACACACATGTAGATGTAGAGAAAACTCCATTGAAGTCCAAGCTCTCAAGCATTCAAGCTCCAAGATCATCATCATCTTCACTTCCTCAAACCCTAATTCAAGAGGTAATCTAATTCTTCAAGTTTGGAGCTCAATTCAAGATCAAAATCATCTCCCCTTTTGTTTTCTTTAAATTTTCGTCATTATGCCCTAAATGAGATGATTAATTCTTGTTTTAATTTTTTTCTTGAGGTTTAAAGATGAAATCCTCCATGGAAAATTCAAACTAGAGTTTGAGCTCATTTCCCCCTTCACCATAGGTCCCAATATCATCAAGAGGGGGAGTTTGATTTATTTCTTTTAAAGTATGTCATCCATTTGATTTATTGTATATATGTAATAGATTACAAGCCCTAAAAAAAGAAAATATGCATGATTTAAATTATGTTTAGGCAAACTTAGGGCATGTGATGATGATAATCAATGTGAGGATATTATGAGTAAATCAAACCCTAGGAAATCTACCTAGGAATTTAAAAGGAAAGAAAAGAAAATTAACCCTATAAAATGGATTAGGACCGAAAGTGAGTAAAGGGAAGACGGAAAAATAATTTTCATGAGTTCTTGATGATTTCTTGTTTATATGTACTTTATGATGATGACTGGAATGATATGTGTGCATGAGAAAATGAGAAAAATAATTTACCCTATTTTTGTTATGTTGAAACCGAAATTAGGGTAGAAAAATTGAAATATTTGATTTAATTGTTGTTTGATGATTTGATTATGATTATGAGTTTATTATGAGCATGAGGATATGATTGAGTAAAAGATTTAAATTATTATGTTATTCTCATGAAGAAAATCGATATATATGAGTTTATGGAAAAATATAATTTTTGATGATTTTGATGTTATGGATTATGTGAATGTGTTTATGTTAAATTAGAGTGTTAGATGTTTAATAAGAATTTAAGAAATGAATAAAATGGAATTTTAGGTACTAAAATGTGCAAAAATCGAAGAAAATAAGTTTGAATGCCTAGTGTGTGTTCTAGGTGTTCTTGGTGAAATTATGAGTTTATGAGTGTGTGTTCTTGGTGTTATTGGTGAAGAACATGAAGATTTGAAGATTAATAAAATTAATTATAAAATAAATTAATTATTAAATTAATAAAAAAATTCAATTTTTTTTTTAGAAAATAAAATAAAATGAAAATGAATAAATTATTTATAGAGATAATGAGTTGAGTAAAAATAAAGAAAAATATTTCTTTGTTAAGAATTAAGTAAGTAAGAGAAGAAATCAAAAAGAAAAATAAAGGCATAAGTTGAGAAATAAAAAGGGAAAATAGAATCAAGAAATTTAAAGGACGAATGTAAAATTTAAAGATGAGTTAGTCAAAGATAAGTTCGTTCAATCGAATAAGAAATGAGAAGAAATTAGTCTTAAGAGAAATAAGTTTAAAGAGAAAAATATTCGTAGAGCCAAGCATAAGAGTTTAATGAAGAGTATAGTCGAGTTTGAGTTCGTTTACTCGTTTAATTATGCGATTTATCAAAGAAATTTTGGAATAAAAATAATAGAAATAGAATTAAATAAATTAAAGAGATAATTTCTTAATGAAATAAGAAATAATAAAGTATGAGATTAAGAATTAAGTTTGAGCTTAGAATGATCAAATAATGCTAAGAAGAAATAGCTTAAATGAAAATAAAGTTATGAGTTGAGGTTGAATACGTGATTAAGACTTGTTGGGAAATTTTAGTAAAGTTTTGATTGATTCCAAAACCAACTAACCCCAACCGAGTAGATGTTGCCATATCCTAATGTTAGTATTTAGGCTCGCTGTTTGAGCAATGTTCAGATTTTATCTTTACATGACTCCAGCTGAAGACGGCAACATGGATTTACTCGGATAGAACTTCAGATGGAAACTCAGATGTGGTTCATCAGATGTGAAGCCAACTGTTCGGATGTGGAACATCAGATGTGAAGCCAACTGTTCGGATGTGGAACATCAGATGTAAGAAAGACAACTGTGCGTTCAAGCCAACTGATCGGATATAGATCATCGGATGAAAGAAATCATCTGAGTAATCAATTGTTCGTCAGATGTGACAATCCACCTGATCAGATGGAACATCAGTTGCAGGACTCAATCTGATAGATCGACAACATGAAGTTCAAGACAGCTGAGGGTTCAACTGTTCCTATTCAGACAGAAGGTCAGATGAAGATAGCGATCAGTTGGAATATCAGCTGAAGACCACTCGGATGAAGATCGAATGTCTCAACCGACTAACCAATGTTGAAAGACAAAGGTTGAAATTTGAATTTCAAATAGGAAGTCACGTGAAGGTTTGACGTTCTGTCATTACCTCATTTGGCCCAACACAAGGTTGTCTCAGAAGAAAAGCAGAAGTTCACAGTTGCCAAATCGGGAAAATCTGCAGAGATGAGAGACAAGCCATTGCTTTCACAGAACATAGATCAACGGCTCTTCCAACGGCTAGTTGATTCTCACCGCCTATAAATAGAGGCATTCATTCATTCATCAATACATATAATAGAAGACAGAGAACACACAAGAGAAGAGACAGACGAGTGAAAGAACGACGATATACTGCACAAGCTAAACTGCAATTAATCTCTAAGAACATCACCAGTTGAGAGTTCATAGAGAGTTAGAATCTGTCTTGGTGTTTTCGATCTTAGTTTGAGTCTTCATTCGTTCAAGCTTAGATCCTAGCTCACTTCTTTGTTAGAGCTAGTAGTTGGAAAACCCACCCTTATACACATCCCCTAAAAAGGTTGTTAGGATCTTGCTCTTCCCGAAATTGAGTAGAAAGGTTGATAAGTACCCGTAAACTTATCTGTAAGGTTGATAAGTACCCGCAAACTTATCTGAACGGTTGCAAAGCCCGCGTAAGCTTTGTGGTAGCTGTCCTAAAGAATTTGGACTGAGTTGTGTGGACTCACAACTCCCCGTGGACGTAGGAGTTCTCTCCAAACCACGTAATTCCTTTGTGTTGTGTTTTCAGTTCAGTTATTTTTTGCATATCCAACTGACCAACTAACCAGCACTCAAAATTGCATCTTTACATTCCAACTGATTTGGTTGTTGACCGACCTTGCATCTGAGCGTGAGTTGTTTTATACGAGTCATTGTTGTTTCCACCACATTCCGCATAGCATCACTCTTCCAGCTGAGTTTTCTTACTCAGTTGTGATTCAAGCTGAGTCCTTTTACTCAGTTGTGGTTTTTATCAGGGGGTTGTTTTTAAAATTTCTATCTGGTGTATTCCCCCCCCCCCCCTCCATACACCAGAACTCGTATCGGGACCATCAAGACTTAATAAATTCGAATATAAGTCTTAAGTATTTGAATGATCGTTTCTTGATTAGCATGATTGAGTATTGATTAGTAAATTGATGATGTTTGAATTAGAGTAATCAAATTGCTTAGCAAATGTTTTAAATTTGAATTGTGATAACAAGGTTGTCGAACGTTAAGTTTTAAAACAAGAGTCGAGTTTTATTGATTAAAGAAAACGAGAATTTTATTATTGAAGGATAATTATTAAGATAAGTGTATGTATACGAGTAAGTGTACGTAATTGAGAAAAGACAACGTATTTTGAAAATAGCGTTGTATTTTAAATCGAGAAATATTAAATAATTATTTGAGTTTTAAATTCAAAATTTTTATTATTTGAATTCTTGTTTAAAGTTGACGAGATCGTTTCTAATGATCATTTCAAGATGATATCTTCCGAAAATAAAGTCGAGCAGTGTCAACGTAACTATTAATTGAATTTGAAATATAAATCATGTTGAGATATTATGCTTGATTGAACTTATATTTTGAGTGAAATATTTATGTTTCGTTTATGATGAAATGACTTGTTCATTTATTGAAAATGCTTGTCTGTGGCATGATTGATTTGGGATGACGATAATTGAATTGAGGATTTGAGTGAGAATTTAAGAAACATAGTCGAGATAGATGGTATTTTCTCACAAGCGAGAAATACTAAAGTAATATTATTTCGAGAAACGAGAATGTGAGACGAATTTTATTTAGTAACCAAGTAAAGATAAATAGCCGAGCGCGAGAAAGTCGAGAAAGGATATTGACTTAGAAAAGTTAAAATATAGAAAAGACTCGAGTCAAGTAGAAGTCCTTCAGTCGAAGCCAAAACCTACTTTACGTCTTACGCGTCGAGAGTTTTGTCCTTATTCGATGTTAAACTGTGAAGGGCCAAGCAAGACGGAAAAGTAGCGAGGACGCGAAAGAGTAAGCTGCCTAGCTAGAATCTTTGGAAGTTAGGTGGGCTTTTCTAAAACCAAAACTTGATGAATGATATTTATTATTGAGTATGCCCATGTAAGTTTTTAAATCAATTGACTTGCCTTTTAATTGAGTTGGTATGATTTATCATCTGCTTGAGATATTATTATTATTATCATTATTATTGTCCTGTGAAAGACAGGAATCCACGTGTGGTTATTTGAGTTATTTGAGGTGACTGTGTGCTTTACTTCTATTTAGCCGGTCACAGTATTTGAGAAAGAGGCCTACTTCTCGACACAGAGATAATGTGGTAGATGATTCATACCTGTATGTTCATAATATGTTTGACAACACTGTCGTTTCAAGGAAAATAAAATGATTTTGCATTCACAAGTATAACTTTTTAAAATCTTATTAATGCTTGTGATGTTGTGGCAAGGCAAGTTCAATTGTATAGCTCTAAGAGCAAGTTTTTAAAATGTTTTAGCATGTGTTCACTGAGTACGAAGTACTCAGCCCTGCATGTATTTCTAAACGTGCAGGTTAGTGGGATATGGATGGCGTGGACAGCTTGATGGTGTGTTTCTTTTTGGTTGAGTCGAAAGTTGGCTGGCAATTACATGTCTCCATACATGTAGTTGTTGGGAATTGAGTGAAAGTTTCTGCTGCAATACAATGTGATTCTATCTTTTGTTATGTCTGTGATATTACCCTGATATTCTGTTGGTTTTAAGAGCGATGTGCTCGATATAATTTACTGTTTTTCTTTAGTTTCTGTATGATGTGAACTCTACATACTTATGCCTTTTTGGGTCTTTTGATGTAAATTAAATATGCTCGTTGGTTGTTTTATCGTGATTTGAAAGCATGTCTTCATTTGTTATCGCTTTCAGTCATTATTCCCTTAATTCCCCGAGCATGAACCCTTATGTGAATTGTATATGAGTTGAGTTAGTGTATGGTTTGATATTGTCCGTCGCACCTCGGGAGTCGGGGTGTGACAGTAAGTTCCTCCCTACTAAGTTGTTATGCTTAGGCCTGGAAAATAAGGCAAGGAATCAAGAAGGAGCTGGGAAACCCTGTTGCCCAGTACGAGTTCAAATGACCTTAACTCATATCTAAATACATCCTACCTATTGCCCTAAGCCAAGTTACAGCCCAATAAAAGACCTAAAGATAAGTTTTAAGGTTTAGTTCATGAGATTAAGACTTAAAGGGCAAGCAAGCCTATGGTGAATCCGAATTTGAGATGTTCAATGAGAGTTAAAAAGATCCTATACACAAGAGTGATGAGTATGGTGAGGATATCCATATTGCTCACAGTTCTATCTTGACTTGTATGATAGTTATGCATGTTCTCTTACCTTCACATGCATATTTTATGATAAGAATTGTTATGTTGTTCTGACTAATATTCTGACAATGTTGGTTTTGTCTTGAGTCTTTTATTTTGTTTCTTATGTTTAAG
This sequence comes from Schizonepeta tenuifolia, assembly GCA_029490685.1. Taxonomy (NCBI): domain Eukaryota; kingdom Viridiplantae; phylum Streptophyta; class Magnoliopsida; order Lamiales; family Lamiaceae; genus Schizonepeta; species Schizonepeta tenuifolia. Next base: position 59,607,131 of record CM055959.1, read on the forward strand.
TCTTGAGTTCTATTTGTTTATTTTGAAAGTCGATGGCAAGTCTAATTTACACACTTGAGGACAAGCGTGTTTAAGTGTGTGGGTATGATGAGTCCATATTTTGTGATTATTTTGTGTGTATTTAAGGTGTCTAAAGAGAGTCTTTGTCTAGTCTTTTGTGTCTTTTCGTGTCTGGGAGGGCACAATTTGGACAACAAGTGCGTTTTGGGCAGAGTAGGTGCATTTGGGCAATACAGTGATATATTCAGTAAAGTAGGAGTGTTTTCCATAACCTATCTTAATTAAGATCGATTAACATTAGAGGAAGGTGTCTACCCTTTTTGGGCAAGACATGATGATTCCTTGTTGGGCCTTTCTAGTGATTAATGCTTGTTGGGCAAGAAACTGAACGATGACTCCGACAGAGGTACTGCCCAAGGTAGGGAGTCGGCAGTGCGTCGCCAACTAAGTAAGGATAGGTCAGGGAAGGGTTTGTTGAGAGCGTGACGAGTAAAAAAGGATCTCAGCATTCAAGTCCTATAACCAACGATGCATGCATGTGATAAATATATTTGCACCGACGACCAAGTAAGCATTCATATTTAATGAGTCAAGTCCAGGCCAGGTTACTTTTGTCTATTGATCAATTCTTGTGTTTAGTTTCAGTTATTTAATTTACAGCGTATTGCCCAAGAAGGGTACTGTGACCAAAACCCAAACCTTTTTGCAACACCGGTGGAAGGAGGCAAGAGAAATCGACTTTCAACTCCTCGTAGATCGACCATGTTCTTACCGCTATCTATATAGATGTGGGCATAGGCTACAAATTTATTTTGCGAGTGCTAATGACGGCATCGTCACTTGCACGTGAGTGCTGACTTTGGCTCGAATTTGACGTGTCTAATGTATATGAACGGTTTGCTAAAGATAAAAATTCCCCAAACGCATTCCCCCAATCTGAGTCGCCGTGAAAGAACCCTAATCTAGATTTTTCTCAAATCGGACCACTCCAGTCCAAAATTCCTTTAAAAAACTGATGCATTCCACATCGTTGTCATCGAAGCACTCCATATTGTTGAAGCATTCATCGGCGTTGGTCGAAAGAAAGAGTTAGTAAGCAAGCATGGTGTATGTTCGAGAGTCAAGTAAGGTGAAACGTCCACCACTTATTTTCTGTAAGTTCTCGTTATTTAAATAATTTTTTTATTTAAATCAGCATCGATTTGCCGAATCAAGTTGTTACTGCAATTCCTTAGACTCTTAATTTGATGCTCGGTCTGAATTTCTTCTTGGAGAATCTATTTCTGCTGATTCATGGACTTTATATTATTTTTTTCCTTCAGTGACAAAATTTTTTTGTGTTTAGTTTTCTTTTATTGGAAACCTATGTTAAAGTTATTATCGGTAGACTTTTTATTCGAAAGCTAGGTTAAAGTTTGTTGCTCATCCTTTTTTTTTCATTGTGGCATTTTGTCAAACAACTTTCCTACAAGTTTTTCATTGTGACACGTCATATTCGGGCCACAGTCACTCACGTGCAAGTCATGTGAAAAATAGCCCGCAGAAATCTCGATTTGGCCTTCTTTTGTCGAACTTAAAAGATAGTGTTCTCCTTTTACAAGTCCGAGATAAAAGTGTCCTACTTTCACAACCCCTCTAAAGTTAGTGTCCTCTTTTAACAATTTTCTCCGAAAAATAGAGAGCAAAAATAGGTGAAGAAGATGAATTTGGTGTGAAGAATGAGGTATTTATAGGTGAAATTAATTAAAAAAAAACAATAATACTTTTTTTGGCAAAGTGAGCCGTTGCCAAATGACTTTTTTTTTAAAAAATTCGGTTAAATAGAAAAATTTGGCGTGTGCAACGCACGGGTCAAATTTTTCTAATTTTTTTAATACGAGCGTATGTCTCGTATGCACCGTATCGAGATTATCTCGACACAGCGGGACCGTCTCGAGTCGTTGACGTCTGCAGCGGGCTATCTCATTGGCCCGGCTGTCTCGAGCTGGCCAACGAGACAGTCGGTGTGGATAGTCTTATTTTGATAGATTACTATTTACAAGAATATGTCTTTATTTCATTCTTTGACTAGAATATACATTTCTTGTTTTATTCTTATTAGGGTAGGCTCTCTCTCATACGTGTTTGTGTGTCTTCTAACATTCCGACGTTCTTATTACTTTATCTTTTCGGGGTCGAGAGAGTTCTATATACTACCTAAGGTTTAAAGGATTCTAACATCAAGGACTGATGAATCTATCTATCAAAATTCTAGGGGCACTTTGGGTGATAAGAAAAAGTAGAAATAATATAGGTTAATCCATTGTGTACTTAGAAGGATTGATTACTATTTAACTTGTTTGGCCATCTAATCTTTCATATACTCAATCATAGGTTATATCAATCTATCTTAGCTATCATTCGAAGTAAACGCCTCCTAAATCTCTTAGATGATCGTAGGCTATAATCTGTATCGGTGAACTTCTCTCCGGCAAGGATCATATCACATCCAGTTCAAAATAAGCTTCCAAAATCCAACAACAACAATGATATTTTCGACGTGGTGTTCATGATGATGGTGGAGAGAGAATGAGAAGGTGGATTTTCTCACTTCTAATTTTTATCTATCTATAGTTTTATATGATCAAACTGACGTGATTTTGATTGTCACACCAATTCTAGAAATTTTAACGTAGAAAATGGAAGGTTCGTATATTTGAATGATAATTTTAAAGCTTGTATGCAAACCAAGTAGGCCAAAATTTGTATATTTACATGATTATACTATGAAATCTAGTGTATATGATTAATAAATGAGTTACATTTAGTTTTTAGAGGTGTCACAGCCCCAAATCCCGAGGGACGGCAAAAGCCGGGGTGCGACTAGGGGTTGGATTAAAGAAGCGGGGAAGAAGGGGGAATGAATAAGAATGAAAGAATAAACAGATATTAATAACAGAATGAATTACTATGAACAAGACTTTAATGTAAAAAGGAAGAGTTGATCTCGAAGGATCACTCGACAAGGTTCTCAAAGAAACTGAGTTAATTGTACGGGGTTTAGACCCAACAAAAAGATACAATGACTTCAAAAAGAGATTGGCAGTGGAAAAACGTAAAGCTGAATACAAGTTCTTATTCTAGTCATGACTTCTTAACTCAACATCAACCACCACCGCTCCCGTCGCTCAACCTGCACATTTTAGAAATAACATGCAGGGCTTAGTACAAAAGCACTTAGTGGGCACGTTGCCGAAAACATAATCATAAGTATAGATAATCAGGCATCTCATTTCTGTAGCACACCGGGGTTTTTCAATAAAGGCCCGTGTCTACTAAACATTTTCTTACTCATTTTCACAATGTAGCTTGATCAAGCATTTTTCATAAATGTTACGTTCAATCTTGACCATTTATTATCACCGCGGCAGGTCGTCCCCTCAACAGGGTTCCATACTTCAACGGCTACTGTGTACACTTAACTTTGGAAAGTCCCTTTTGACTAACTCAAAGCCGATCGTTTAGTTAACCCCTTTTGACTAACTCATAAGGTACAAGAGAACTCACATAAAACAAATAGTTCATGCCATGATTATCACTTTGAAAACACGATTATCAAAGCGATAAAGAAAAGGTTTTCGAGCATTGCTCATTTTGTTTCATATATAAAAGCCCACCTGACTAATTACAGAACTACTATTCGAGCTTCCGTCTCTCGTTTTCCGTCCTATCCTCGGTGCTAACTTCCTCCTTTTATCGTAAATAAACAGACTTAAGCAACTTGAACGCAATCGATAAAAGAAACAGGAAATCGAAACGGTTTTTTAGTCTTTTAGGCGTTTGCCCTTTACTACTTTCTTTTGATTAAATAATAAACGAGACTTCGATCAATTTTCGTCTACAACTGACTCGGAACACTGCTCTACACTTAGGTCAGTAGGTAAAAGGGTGTCGATAACTTAGAACGACTTAAAAGTTCACAAGGAACGAAGTTGAAAATGATTCTACTTTGGAAACTAGACTTTGGATACTTACAGAACTGAGAATACAAAAACAGGGGATGAATCTTATACCAAAAGAAAGGTACGGGTGTCTAGTTTACTCTCCAATTTACGGATCTTGATTTCGTTAAGCGAGCTAAAAGTTATGACAGTTTCCGTGAAATGTCGCAAAACAGTCGCGCGAAACCCTAATGCTCGACAAAACTCGACGCACGATTCCCTAGGTTCGATCAATACTATTCCACTTTTATTTTCACGAAATTTTCATCCCAAGACAGTCTACATACAGTATCCTTTAATCGGGTTCACATTCACGACTTTTGATTAACAAACGACGAGCATTTCCTCGTCATTTCCAACTAACCATTTACTATACCAAAACAAACTTCAATTTATATTTTGTTCAACAACTTCTCGATTCTTAACTATATCTCATAACGTCTCGTTTCTCGGATGGAAAAGTCGTTAACTACAATATCGTTCATCAACTAATAACAAACATTATTATTAAAAGGGATTTCCTTATTCCACTTTTCTATCGACTTATAATCTCGTTTCTTCGTCTCTTAACGAAATTTCAAACTTCTTAGAATTCGTTCAAACTTTACGGTTACGATCATTAACTAACAAGATTAACAAAGGTTCAAATCACAATCCTAATTCATTATCTATTCTTGACTTATCGTCGATGGTTCGTCTCTTACTAAAAATCTTACGTTCTCCATTTTCGTTCAAATTTTACAACAACGATCATCATCTAACGAGCATCACTAATATGCAAAATATATTATCAAAACATTATCGAGCTTCAACTTAACGACGTGTTTCCGTCTCTTACGTTTTTCATTTTATTTTTAGAAAAATCCCAATTAAATATATAATCATCCTCATACATCGTATATATCATTTCTATTAATCAATCGAGCACACCATAACATTTACTATACTAAATCATGCATTCTTCATCTCTTATGTTCCAACTTTTATTTTTAGAAAAATCTAAATTAATTCATAGAGTCAATTAACAACATGTAGAACACTAATCTATCAATCAAACATCAAAGAAATCGAACTACGATCAAACCCCTAAAATCCTAGAAATTTCGGTAATAATCTAAATGAAAGGGAAGTGATTTTTTTCATGATTCGATCCGTAGAACTCGATTCTAAACATACTAGAACATGAATCGAACAAGAATCAACATGTTTCTTAATCTCTTAGGTTTCGAAAAAAATTGAAATGGATAGAATCAAGACTTTGTTCGGTTCAATACGTAGGAGATGTTCTCACCTTGCGGAATACGAACTCGGAAATGGAATTGATCGGTGGATGAAGATCTTGTGTTCTTGAGAAGAGCTTGGATGAAGAGTTTTAATGGAGGATTTGGAGAAGAAAAATGAGAGAGAGAATGGAGTGAAGGTGGCGGTTTTGGAGTGGGGAGAGAGGAGGTGGATGACTCACTACTATACATACATAAAGTTAAGAAAATATCTAACTAAGGGGGGTGAGTCGTTAAGGGCGTGTTTGGTTGCAAAAAATTCGACGGAAATATCTCGTTTCCGGCTTTAAACGACGATTAAAAAGTCGAGAAATACTTTCTTAGGTAGTTACGAATTCGATGAAAACTAATTTGTCTGTTAGAAAGGAAATAAATCACGTACTCGGAGAACCTAATTTCTTTTTCAAAATTCGAGAAAAAAGTCAGGATTAGACAGTCTAAAATTCGCTCGGAAAATCATAAGAACTAACTTTCTCCGATGAACTCTATCGAAGAAAAAGTGAATGTAGATTCTGACGGTTTTTAATTCTGAGTTTTCGGACGAAAAATCTACCGGACGCGAAAACCCTAATACAATAGTCATTCGACCGACTCCTGGAATTTATTGAAACGGATTTCACCGTAAATCTTAGAATCGAAAATCCTTAACTTAGGCATGCAAAGCCCTAACTAATAATTACCCTTTTAATTTTCGTCGGAAGAAAATATCCGGAGTATTATAAGAGGGCTCTCAAATTAAGCCCAAAATGACCTGGCTCGACGGGCTAACCCGACTAGCCCGAAGTTTTGGCTGGGCATGGCTAAGATTCTAAAGGCCCAACAAATATCGGGCCTATATGGCCTGACCCGCTTGGCCCGTCGGGCTGCCAATCAATCTTTCAAAATAAAATCGATTTAGAGAGAAGAGTTCGATAGATTATAATTTTCAATCATTTGAATTTAATATATAATTAGAAATAAAAAGCCATTATTTTTAAAAGATTATGACGACATTCTATATGTAACACGGAACTCAAGTCCATGATGCTAGTGAACGCGCCATATCAATTTGTCGAAGGTAGAAAAAATAGAGTAAGAATTACAAAACAACAATAAAGATTTAATATTAACTTACTGATAATAGAGTGTAAATTGCAAAACAACAATAAAGATGGGCTAAATTGCATATAAATTCCCTACCTTTTACCAATTTCTCATTTATATTTTATATTTTTAAATTAGGTGAATTTTTTCCACTTTTTAAGTTTTCGCAATTTGATACCTCCAAGCATTTTCCCCCAAAGCTTCGCGGAAAAACAAACGATGGTGTTTTATAAACGCAAAACATCATCATTTCCTCAAACACAAACTCTTATATTTATATTTATTTATGTGTATTAGGGCATTGATCGAATAACAATATAAGTGTTTATGTTTGAGGAAACGACGTTTTGTGTTTTTAAAACTACACCGTTTATTTTTCTGTCCGGTTTTGCCATGTAAGCATTCCCAAATTCCATGTCAGCGCTATTTGGGAAAAATGGTCGGAGGTATAGAATTGCAAAAACTTAAAGGAAATTTTCACCAAATTAAAAAAGACTAGAATATAAACGAGAAATTGGTAAAAGATGGAGAATTTATATACAATATAGCCATAAAGATTTTAGAGGTGATCCATCCATATAGCCACTTTGACTAGGTGGACTACAATGTTTGTCAAGGAACTTAATATGGTTAAATTATAGCCAAAGATGTGTTTTTTGGAAAAAAAATGCCCTTTCTTTTCACTTTTTCTCCTTCTCTTCCTTATCTATCTTTTTTCTTCTTTCTCTTTCTACTCTTTTATTCTTCTTTCTCTGCTTACCATCGTGTTTTTCTTTTGCTATTTTTCTTCTTCATCTTTTTTTTTCTCTCTTCTTCATGTCGCCGTCGCTGTTCTTAATCTCTCTCTCTCTCTCTCTCTCTCTCTCTCTCTCTCTCTCTCTCGCCACCGCCGTCATCCTTCTCTCTCGCGCCGCCACTACCGTTGAGCTCTCTTTCTGCTCGTCACTGCGTTCCCTTCCTCGCCTCGGTGCTGTCGCCGGATAGGATCTCCTCTCCCCCCCTGACAATCTGCTCTCGCCGCCGTCTATCAGATTTCGCCTCTCGTCACCATCGTTGTTGTTGGGAACCCAACAAATCTGGAAACAAAAATGATGCCAGCGAGTTGGATTCCGGCGTCGCTGCAGAAAGGGAAAGAAGGAAGCAGAGGAAAGAAGAGAAACAAAGATAAGAAGAATCGTCGAAGAAGAAGAACGACTGGTAAAATTTTGAATTTTCAGATCTGTGTTTCGATTTGTGACGATTTTGTTTTTGTGTTACGATTTGTTGTTTTCGTAACTGTTTTATTACTTTTTGTTGATTTCGTAACGAAACGATTTGTTACGATTTTGTTTTGGTGTTACGAATTATTTTTTTTTTCGTAACTTCTTTATCATGTAGTGTGGTGTTATGATTTTGTAATTGTTACGATTTATTAATTTCATTACGAATTTAGCTTTCGGTACAATTTAGTGTGTTACGATTTGTTTGTTTTGTAACAAAATGATTTTTTACGTTTTCTGTTATGAATGTATTTGTTACGTTTTTGTGTTTGTATTACGATTTTTTGTTTTCTTAACTGCTTTATTATTATGTAGTGTGGTGTTACACATTCATATTCGTAACATAAAATCATGATAAACTAATACATATTCATAAAGTTGTAACATGGAATCATGTCCAACTGATATGAAATCATAAATTGGTAATAGAGAAACAAGACACATTTGATTGAAATATTGAATTCGTAACATGGAATCATGACAAACTGATACGGATTCATAAATTGTAACATGGAATTATGACAAAGTGATATGAAATCATAAATTCGTAATAGAGAAACAAGACATATTGATACGAAATGTAAAATTTGTAACAGAGAAACAAGACATATTGATACGAAATGTAAAATTCGTAACATGGTATTGATACGAAATGATAAAATCTTAACAGAAAATCAAGGCATAGTGATACGAAATGACAAAATCGTAACAGAGAATCAAGGCATACAGAAACAAAATGCCAAAATCTTAACACGAAGTCAAGGCATAGTGATACGAAATGCCAAAATCGTAATAGGGAATCAAGACATAGTAATACGAAATGACAAAATCTTAACACAGAATCAAGGCATAGTAATACGAAATGATGTTACAAAATTTTAACTCATAACAAGGATCATAACACGTGTAAAAGGTATACAACCTACAAAATGTTACAAAAATAGAAATCGTAACTTAATATGTACAACGCATAAACGTGTTACGAAATTCGTAATAGCAGAATAAATGGTGTTACTAAATCTCAAAAAAGAACACAAGAAGCATCAAATGACGATACGGATAACGAAATTCATAACATGGATACAAAATCGCCAATACAAAAATCTAAAATAGTAGCAAACATTTACAAAATTCACAATCGTAACTTCATATTCACATCTCACACAGCAGAATTACTTATGAATTACAAAATTCGTAACATCTGTTACGAAATTCGTGACAAATGTTACGAATTACAAAATTCGTAACATCAGAATAAACGGTGTTACTAAATGATGATACGAATTACGAAATTCGTAACATAGATAGAAAATCTCCAATACAAAAATCTAAAATCGTAACATAGTTATAACCTTATTACAAAAATCACATTACAAAAATATAAAATCGTAACAGAATATTCAATACACAATTCCTATTCTCGTAACATGGGGAACAAATTTGAGAAAAAATCAGGCGACAATAAAAAGATTCGTATTAATTCACCTATCAATTCAACAACAAATTGTATCTTCTTCCTCGTTCGTTTCGCCGGCATCAGTGGCGGCACTGTCTTCGGAAGCGCTGGTGTCACTTTCTTCCTCTGGTTTTGTTCTTCGCTTTTTTTCTTTTGCTTCTTCTTCCTAGACGGTTCTTCTTCTTCTTCTTCAACATGTTCTTCTTCTTCTTCTTCTTCTGCTATTTGTTTCTCTTCTTTCCTCTTCTTCCTTCGTTCTCTTTCTGCAGCGACGGATGCAAGATTCTTTCTTTTAAAAACTCATTTATTCTACAATAAACAAACAATAAAACCAAATCAATAATTCAGAACATGTAACCCATGTTACGAAATTGCAAACAACGGTACGAAATTATAATTTCGTAATAGGTGTTATAACACATATAAAAGGTATACAACTCACAAATGTTACGAAATTATGAAATTCGTAACAACAAAATTTACAGTGTAACTAAATTTCACAAATAAACACAACAAGCATCACATGACGATACGAATGATGAAAAATCGTAACATGAATAACATATCTTCAATACGAAATTTTCAAATCGACACAAATTGTTATGAAATTCAAATTTTGTAACTTAATATACACTTCTCACATTGCAGAGTTAGTTACGAATTACAAAATTCATAACACCAACTACAAAATTCATAACAAATGTAACGAATTATGAAATTCGTAACAACAGAATTTACAGTGTAACTAAATCTCACAAAGAAACATAACAACCCTCACATGATGATACGAATGATGAAAAATCGTAACATGAATAACATATCTTCAATGAAATTTTCGAATCGGCACAAATATGTTACGAAATTCAAATTTCGTAACTTAATATACACTTCTCACATTGCAGAGTTAGTTACGAATTACAAAATTCGTAACACCTGTAATATCCCAGAAAAATTTTACTGTCTTTAAAAATAAAAAAATTATAATAATTAAGGCTTTGCACGCCTAAGATCATGAATTTAAATTCTAAGACTAACGGTGAAATCCGTTTCCGAAAATAAATTACGGAAGTCAGTCTAATGACTACTGTATTAGGGTTTTCGCGTATAAAAACTTTTGAGTTTTAGAACTCAGATCGAAAAACCGTCGAACTATACATTCACTTTTTCTTCGATACGAGATCACCGGAGAAAGTCAATTTTTATTATTTTTCCGGACGAAATCTGGATTGTAATGTCCCGAGTTTTTGTCGGATTTTAGGAATTTAAATATACTTTTCAAGTATGTTAAATATTTCGGTTTTAATGGTCGAATTAGATTTCGACGAAAAACGTAACCAATTACGTTTTTAATTCTCGATTTTTATAACGTCGTAACGAGCCGGAAAAATGCGATATTTGGAGAAATACTCTCTCCCAACCGACATCACACACACACACAATTAGGATATTTTCTTTTCTTACACTTTATGCTTTATGACTCATGTTCCATTAGTTTCTAACTTTACACCTAAGTGTGTTGGATATTATTTTCATCTTATCATTTAGTTATTTTCTTCTCCCTCCCCACTCCCAAAACCGCCAACACACACATACTCTCTCTCTCAATTTTATTTCTCCACCATTGAAGAACTTGAAGCTTTTGGCAAGGATTCTTCACCTACTTTGATCATCATCCATCCAATTCCATTTCTAAGTTCATAATACTCAAGGTATTCATCATATATCTCTATCTATCCAATTGGATTTTTGATCCTTTAATTTTCTATTATGACCGAAAATGAGGTGATGATGTAGTAGATGTTTAAGCTTTAAATTCATGTTATTTAGATGATTAGTAATTGTTTTCTATGGTTGAATTGATGAGAAAAATCAAAACCCCTAAACCTAATATGGACCGAAAATTTGGGGAAAAATAATTAGGATGCTTTGATCTTTAATTAATTGGATAATTAAGTTAAGAAAGGGTTTAATTGTTGATAGATGCAAAGAGAATTGGATTTCCCTAACAACTAGTGAGGACCGATTTTTAGGGGCTAGGGTTTGAAGTAGTGAAATTCAATTAATGATGTAGAATGTTAATCAATGAATAATATATGTTGTAATATGATTAGAAATGGATTAATTGATTGAATTAATGAAGAAAATCACCCCTCCTAATTGTTTTATGAATACCGAAAATTATTAAGGAATTAGGGGTTTAATGTAGTTTGATTTTATTAAGGTTTTAATGATGGATTAAGGTTCTATGGGATGATAGGTGATTCCAAGAAATAATTTAGAATTTTCAAAAATATAATGAAAAATGTAAGAGACAAAGAATCATCAAAAAGTCGAGATTAGATAATGATATAGGTCTATGATGTGAATATAAGTTAATCTCGTTAGTAAATGATCATAATCGGAAAGTTAGAACAAATTCTAATAACGTTGGATTTTTTATAAGAGACGAATGAATGAACCTAAGTATCGCTAGTAAAGACGAATAAGGAAAGTAATTGGATATTAATGATTGTTGTTGTTAAATGAACGAGTTTGTAGTTGACGGCTTTTACATCCGAGATATGAAATGATGAGTTATAGTTGTAAACGAGAAGTAGAAACGAGAAGTTGAATTGTTATTGGTATAGTAAATGATTAGTTTGAAAAGACGAGGTTTTAAACGTCGTGCTTTTAATCGAGAAATGAAAAGGAGTTCATCACGTATAACGATACGTGTTGACTACCTTGAGTCAGTAGGTTCATGAAAATAAAAGTGATTAAGCTTTAGTCGAACCTAGAAAACCGTGCGTCAAATTTTATCGATCATTAGGGTTTTCACTCGGCAGTTTTGCGACCCTTCACGGAAACTGCCATATCTCCTAACTCGTTTATCGGAATTGAGATCCGTAAATTGGAGAGAAAACTAGACTTCCATGTCTTTCTCTCGGTATAGGGTACCGCCCCTGTTTCAGAATACTCTGTTCTGGGCAGTCTCCAGAACTTCTGTTTTGTGCAGTGAATCTTCAAAACCTAGTTTCTTAAAGTTGAAATCTTTTCAACTTGATTCCTTTCGATCTTTTAAGTCGTAATAAGCTATCGACTATCTTCTTTCTACTGACCTAGGTGTCAAGTAAGGAATCGAATGAGAGCTAAACGAGATGTGTTCTTATCTCGTTTCCGTTTAACTAAAAGAATCTAGTTTAGCGTGCAAATGCCTAAAAAGTCTAAAAGACTAAAATCTATTTCGATTTTTCCGTATTCATTTATCGTTTACGGCCGAGTTTTTAAGTATGATTATTTACGATGAAGGAGGAATTCAGCACAAGGACAGGACGGAAGATTGAAGAACGGAAGCTCGTATAATAGTTCTGTAAATTCAAGGTGGGCTTTTATATATGAAACAAAATGAGCAATGCTCGAAAACCTTTCTTTATCGCTTTGATAATCGTATTTTCAAAGTGATAATCATGGCATGAACTATTTGTTTTATGTGAGTTCTCTTGTACCTTATGAGTTAGCCAAAAGGGGTTAACTAAACGATCGGCTTTGAGTTAGTCAAAAGGGACTTTCCAAAGTTAAGTGTACACAGTAGCAGCCGTTGAAGTATGGAACCCTGTTGAGGGGACGACCTACAGCGGTGATAATAAATGGTCTAGATTGAACGTAACATTTATGAAAAATGCTTGATCAAGCTAAGTTATGAAAATGAGAAAGAAAATGTTTAGTAGACACGGGAAATTTATTGAAAAACCCCGATGTGCTACAGAAATGAAATGCCTGATTATCTATACTTATGATTATGTTTTTGGCGAAGTGCCCAATAAGTGCTTTATGTACTTAGCCCTACATATGTTTTCTAAATGTGCAGGTTGAAGCGACAGGAGCGGTGAGGGTTGAGTTGAATAGAGATAGGGAAGACTTTAGTATGTAGTTCACAATTCCGCTGTTAAACTCTAGACGCTTTTATGTTATGATATAAATCACTTTTTGGTTTAAGTTTCTGTAAAATAACTTAGATGCTTTTGAGTACTTTGTCGAGTGATCTTTCAAGATCAACTCTTTCTTTAATTAATGAGGTCTTGTTCATAGAAATTATGCTGTCTTTTATGTATGTTTATTCTTTCATCCCCTTTCTTCCCCGCTTCTTTAATCCAATCCCCAGTCACACCCAGGCTTTGCCGTCCCTCGGGATTTGGGGCTGTGACAGAGTGGTATCAGAGCCATCGTTTCTGCTCTGCATACAAGTCTTCTTTCGAGTAGTCAGATAGAGTATTCGTTCATACTTTATACCGAGTCTTCCTTCAAAGTAAAGTTAGGTCGTAATACTAAGATTAAGAGTGTAGACGACAACTCAACCTCCCGCTACATCGACTCAACGAAGGAAGGAAAGAAAGAAAAAAAGGAAATAATTTCAAGAGAAATGAATTTTTTTTGAATAAGTATTCGAATTGAGAATGAGAATGAGAAAGGTGCCAAGTAAAGAACAATTTGAAAGTATAAGAGAATATACTTGTGATATTTTTGTGATTATGTGATAGTACAAGTACTATCTTACGTGAAATTATTTGCGCAATAATTTCTTTTATTTGAAAAGTATTTTTGGCACGAGAATCTAGATTGATTCTAGGGATTTCCCGGCTCGTTGAGAACGTAGACTATCGTTCTAAGGACTTCCCGATTCCTTAAGAACATAGATGTTTTAAGAAGTATTGGATCCAAATAATTTTGAAAGGAGATCGTGAAACGGGAAGGACTTTTTCAGGCAAATGTCACGTGCGTATAGTGACATGAACAAAGACTCGGCTGAGTCAATTCTTGTTTTTGTAATCAAGAGTCGGTAAGGATTTCCTTCGAGGAAATAAATTAAATAATGATTAGGTAAATTAATTCTGTACCAAGTGAACGAAAGAAACGAGTAGACGTTCGAAAAGCGTGGGCTTCGAAATAAGAAAGAAATGATCGGGTCAAGGAGGACAGAATAAAGGGAATCAAAGTGAATGGAAGAGATGAATGTTACTCCTGTACGAGTAACATGAACAAAGTAGACGTACTTTGTTTTAATAAGTACGAATCGTTAAGAGTTTTCCTTCGAGGAAAACTGCGAAGTCTAAAGTTAAGAGTTCGTACTTTGTTTTATTAAGTAAAGAATCATTAAGAAATTTTCTTCGAGGAAGAAATAATGAGAGAACGTAACGAAGAAATAAAAAAAGTAATGAAGAATAAAGTAAGAATGTGATAAGAAAATAAAGTAAGAAAATAAAAGGATAATAAGATAAAAAATGGAAATAAAATCTTGAAATTTTATTTCTATATATTGTTTGTTTGCGAGCAAATTTTCTGTGAAATTGCTAGATGATTGAGATAAGATTATTGTTTAAGTGAGATGATATTACAATTGAATAAGGACTATTCTATTTGTAATTTAAGATTTTCCGTAAGATAAGTTATTGTCCTACCAGTTACTGATCCATGTTTCTTAAAAACTTTGTAGGATGGTTAAGAGGATCGTTACAGCTCGGAAGAGCACACCTTTGCCACAGCGTACCTTAGCAGATATTTTACAGGATGATTATCACGGTTATGAGGCAGATTTTGCTGTGGAGGACATAGGGCAGACTGTGAGTAATTTTTCAGCGGTATACTATGCAGCACGGCACTTTATCTCGGAGAGTCAGGCGATATACAACTTGACTGTACGACTGCCAGATGAGTGGTGTGGTTGGGCGAACGACGTAGCTTGGTACTTTCTGGGAGTGTTCGGCAACGACGCAGAGCCGACAAGCAACTACGCGGGATTCGCTCTAACTATCCACGAGCGTTTCTTCCAGAGCCGATTCATGACGTACTATCCCATTCAGGCGCACTTACCTTACCGTCACTTTCCAGCAGTGGACGAGCCAGAGCCTTTGGACTTGGATCCAGAGTTTGCCGCTTTGTTGGAGATACCGCCGGATTTTGTACCTAGTGAGGGGTCAGGCTCAGAGGCAGAGTATTTAGAGGATGACACAGAGCTTGCTGCCACTTTAGAGTCACCATCTCCTTTGACACCACTTGAGGAGATTTATGTACAGTTGCCGCCAACTCATGCACCGATAGAGGAGTTGATTCCTGGACCAGGATACGTAGAGATTGACGCAGAGACAACTGTTATGTTAGGGTTGTCTTCTCTTTTTCTACCGGAGCCTTATGCTAGAGTCAGAGGACAGTTTGAGGCGGGACCGTCCAGAGTCCGTCCTAGGGAGGAGTACGATCCCAGTTCACTTCCAGAGCACCTTCTTCCTCTGAAGAAGAAGAGAGTACAAATCAGCTGTGACTATCTGGTTTCAGATTCGGAGAGTGTTTCAGAGGTACCAGCCCCACCACCACTCACACTTTCGTACGGTACTACTTTGTGAGTCGACGAGGCACTCCAGCTCGTTTTTGGTTCAGACTCAGAGGACGAGGATCCGGAGGAGGACCCGGATGAGGATCCAGAGGAGGAACCGGATGAGGATCCCAAGGAGTTACAGGCCGTAGAGGGCAGTGAGGACTCGACAGCAGCTAGTTGAGCACAGCGTTTTAGACGCGTAGTTAAGAGTAGTAGTAGTAGTAGTTTCTTTTTGCCTTGTACATAGTCGGATCAGTAACTAGTTTTTGTAGTACTCTAACGGATACGAAATTTTATGAATCGTTTTCGTTCTAGTACTTTTAGTGGTACAGTAGTGCAACCAGTAGTGCATCCTGTACCCACATAGGCAGTTAGCCTAGTTTAGACTAGTAGTAGTCTAACTTTTTGTATAAGTCCTCGTTGGAGGCAAAATCAATATTCTTTTTGATGTATATATATACATGACCCGTGAAAGGGTTTTGATCACGAAAAAGTTTCTTCTAAATCATGTTGTTAAATCAAAGAAATGAAAGAACTTGTTTAACGGAAGTTTAGTTTAACTTGGGAAGTTAAAAGTTAGAAAAGAGCTAGTAATGAAGTTATTTCCCTAATTTCTTTTCCGTGAACCTGTTTAAGTTGGAAAGAGAGTTAGTAAGTAAAAGAATGATTAAAAGAAAGGGGCTAATGAGAATTTCTGTTTCCTATAGTTTAAAGAAAAATGCCGCCAAGAAATGTTAACAATCGAAGAGGCCCTGGTAGGCCAGAGGACGTGGGAGACGTCAGCCAGAAAACGAAAGGAAACAAGAACAAGAACGTAATGATACCCCTCCACCATCACCATCACCACCACCTCCACCACCACCCCGTCGGGAGATTGAGGAGCTTTTCCTCAAACGAAACCCCCCTGTATTCAATGGATCTAGCAACCCAGGCGATGCTGAGCTCTGGGTGCGATCTATTGAAAGAATTTTCAAACTCCTCAGATGTACTGATGAGGAGCGACTATCATGCATAGCATTCCAGCTCTCCGGACCAGCTGACTACTGGTAGAAGGCTAGGCAGAAGGTAATACCGGCAGAGCATCTGGCTCGATTCACTTGGGAAGAGTTTAAAGAGGTGCTATTCGATAAGTACGTGCCGAAGACGTATAGAGCTCAGAAGGAGGCTGAGTTCTACAATTTGAAACAGGGTAAGATGACAGTCACGGAATACGACGCGAAGTTCTGTGAATTGTCAAGGTATGCGCCTACTCAGGTCGATACAGAAGAAAAGATTTCTAAGATGTTCTGAGGGGGACTTAGACACGAATTGGGAATAGCCTTAGCTAGTCACGGAGGACTGAGCTATACCGAAGTTCTAGGGAGAGCCCTGGAAATGGAGGCCGTTGTTCCCGATGAGAAGAAAACTGTAACAACCACACCAGCTCCAACACAAAACCAAAACCAAGGCTATTATAACAACAATAATTGCAATTTTCAAGGGAAAAGAAAGTGGGAAGGAGGAAGTAGCAGTGGCTACAACCAGAATTTCAACAACCAGGGGAATCAAAGAAGGGGTAATCAGCAAGGTTATCAGCAGCCTAGTCAAAACAATAACAAGAGGCCGTGGCAAGGAAACAACCAGTCAGAGTTGTATTTACAGGGAAATAGACAAACCGGACCATGGAGAGGCAATAACCAGCAGAACCAGCAGCAAGGGCAACAGAGGAATTTCAACCAGGGAGGAAATAACCCAGGAAGGGTTACTATTCCTATTTGCCCCAAGTGCAACAAACCGCATCCAAGTGTTTGTCATGTAGGCACCACCAACTGCTTTAATTGCAGACAGAAGGGGCATATAAAGAAGGATTGCCCTAAACCACTGCAAGCAGTACCTCTAAGGGCCATACAAGCGCAGCCACAACAACAAATGAATTAGCAGCAGTTTCAGCAGCACGCGCAACAACAGCAGAATGCAAGGGCATGCGCGAATAGGATAATTGGGCAGGATAAGGGAAAAAGAAACTTAGCAGGTATGGCTACACTTCAGAACACTCCTATTAAGATCTTGTTAGATACTGACGCATCGCATTCTTTTATTGCTGGTTCTTGTGCGAATAACTTAGACATCAGACCTGTAAGAGCTGAGCACCCTATAAGAGTAGCTACACCTTCAGGAGAGATCACTACTTCCACACATGTCTGCTCTAACCTAGAATTAGAAATCGGAACTCTTAAGGTTAAAGCGAACAATTTGAACGTTATTATAATGTGGGACGTAGACATAATCCTAGAGATGGACTGGTTGTCAGAGAATTATGCCAAAATTCTCTGCAACGAGATAAAGATCCCTTTTCAACCCTGGGGTAGAGAGCCGACAGAATTCCATGGAATTTCAATGGGTAGAAGAGTACCAATAATTTCAGTCCCACGAGCCACGAAGTTGATGAAAAAGAAAGGTACCACAGCTTACCTTGTGTATTTAGTCGAAGAACCAGGAGCTAAAAGGAACATTCAAGATGTGAAGGCTATAAATGAATATGAGGACGTGTTCCCAGAAGTGTTGCCAGGATTGCCACCAAATTGTCACGTGGATTTCACGATCAACTTAGAGCCAGGAGCAGCTCCCAAATCTAAAGCCCCATATAGGATGGCACCGAAGGAGTTAGAAGAACTCAAAATCCAATTGCAAGAATTGCTAGACCTTGGTTTCATCAGACCAAGTGTCTCACCTTGGGGAGCGCAAGTGTTGTTTTTCAGAAAGAATGATGGTTTAATGAGGATGTGTATAGATTATTGAGAGCTGAACAAGATCACCCTTAAGAACAAATATCCTTTGCCAAGGATAGAGGATCTTTTTGATCAGCTCAAGGGTGTAGGAGTGTTTTCAAAGATAGATTTAAGATCAGGGTATCACCAGTTGAAGATTAAACCCGAGGACGTACCTAAGACTGCATTTCGAACCAGATATGGCCACTACGAATTCTTGGTTATGCCATTTGGTTTGACCAACGCCCCTGTAGTATTCATGGACCTCATGAATAGAGTTTTCCACCCATACTTAGACAAATTCGTCTTAGTTTTCATAGACGATATTCTCATTTACTCTAAGAATGAGAAAGAACACGAAGAACATCTGCGTATAGTGTTGGAAACACTTAGAGCTGAGAAACTTTATGCCAAGTTCAGTAAGTGCGAATTTTGGTTGAAGGAAATAATGTTTCTCGGACACATAGTTTCAGCTGAAGGAATCAAGGTAGATCCTGCTAAGGTAGAGGCAGTGCGCAACTGGAAGTCACCAACGAATCCAAATGAGATCAGAAGTTTCTTATGTTTGGCGGGCTACTACAGAAAATTCATCGAAGGATTCTCCACGATTGCTAGACCTATGACGCAGCTACTTCGAAAAGAAAATAAGTTCAAATGGACGGACGAGTGTGAAAAGAGTTTCCAAACGCTCAAAGAAAAGTTAACCTCAGCACCAGTATTAGCTCTTCCAGACGGAAACAAGGAATATGTGGTGTATACAGATGCTTCGAAGAACGGGTTAGGATGTGTTCTAATGCAAGACAGAAAGGTGATAGCATATGCCTCACGACAACTTCGACCTCACGAAGTTGAGTATCCAACCCACGACTTAGAACTCGCAGCCTTGGTGCATGCATTAAAAATTTGGAGACACCATCTTTATGGTGTAAGGGTTGAGATCTTCACAGATCACAAGAGTCTGAAGTACTTCTTCGAGCAGAAAGAACTGAATATGCGACAAAGGAGGTGGCTCGAATTGGTCAAGGATTACGATTGCAAAATCAATTACCATCCCAGAAAGGCCAATGTTGTAGCAGATGCGCTGAGTCGCAAGTCTTCAAACAAGTTAGGTTGTCTTTTCATCGAGGAAGAAGCACTAGTACGAGAATTTGAAAGGATGGATATAAAAGTACTCGATACACTAGAAACGATAACCAG
Source organism: Schizonepeta tenuifolia (assembly GCA_029490685.1). Classification (NCBI taxonomy): domain Eukaryota; kingdom Viridiplantae; phylum Streptophyta; class Magnoliopsida; order Lamiales; family Lamiaceae; genus Schizonepeta; species Schizonepeta tenuifolia. Next base: position 59,626,479 of record CM055959.1, read on the forward strand.
TCAAATAGCGGCACTAGTAGCTACATCGGACTTAAGAGAGAGAATCATAAGTGCTCAGAGGAAGGATGAGTCGATGGAAAAGCTTCGCCTAAAAATAAGAACAGATAAAAGATAAACCAGACAGTTATTCCGAAGTACCGGACAATGCGATATTATTTGAAGGCAGACTTTGTATCCCTGACGACAATGAATTGAAGAATGATATCATGAGTGAGGCTCACGATACGCCTTATACAGCACACCCAGGGAGTACAAAGATGTATCAAGACTTAAGAAAGAATTTTTGGTGGAACGGTTTAAAACGAGATGTCGCCTCATTTGTAGAAAGATGTTTGGCTTGTCAACAAGTGAAGGCTTTACACCGATGACCATATGGATTGCTACAGCCATTGGATATTCCAAAGTGGAAATGGGAGGGAATAGCTATGGACTTTGTGACAGGCTTGCCTAAGTCAAGAAGAGGAAACACTGCTATTTGGGTGATTATTGATAGGCTCACGAAATCAGCTCACTTTATACCGATTAAGACTACCTACGGGTTAGAGAAGTTAGCTCAGTTGTACGTCCGTGAGATTGTACGTCTGCACGAAGTACCGAAGTCCATAATATCAGACAGAGATGCCAAATTCACTTCGAGATTTTGGATCACTATGCAGAAGGAGTTAGGTACTGAGCTTAACTTCAGTACAACTTTTCACCCTCGGACGGATGGACAATCTGAGAGAACGATTCAAATACTAGTTGATATGCTAAGAACGGTAGTATTGGATCGAGGCGTGATTTGGGAAGATATTTTACATTTGGTTGAATTCGCGTATAACAACAGCTACCAGGCAACGATAGGAATGGCGCCTTATGAGGCATTATATGGGAGAAAATGCAAGTCACCACTTTATTGAGATGAAGTGGGTGAAAGAAAGAACTTAGGACCAGATGCGGTCAATGAAATGATCGAGATCGTTCGGCAAATTTGAGTTAGAATGAAAGAAGCTCAGAGCCAACAGAAGTCTTATGCCGACGACCGTCGTGAGGATCTTAGCTTTGAAGTTGGGGATAAAGTTTTCCTCAAGATTTCACCTTCTAAAGGAATCGTTAGATTCGGTGTTAAGGGTAAATTAAGACCAAGATTCATAGGACCTTACGAAATTCTTGAGAAGATAAGACCCATTGCTTATAGAATGGCCTTACCGCCAAGTCTAGGAAGTGTCCATAACGTGTTTCACGTTTTCCAGTTAAGAAAGTATGTCTATGACCCTAAGCAAGTCATAAGTCAGCAAGACGTTTCTCTTGAATCTGACTTAAGTTATGAAGAAAAACCAGTATCGATTTTGGATAGAAAAGTTCAAGAATTAAGAACCAAGTCGATACCAATAGTAAAAGTATTATGGAATCACCACGGGCAGGAAGAAGCCACGTGGGAACTCAAGAAAAAGATGAAGGAGAGATATCCTTATCTTTTTGAAGAAGGTATGCAAATTTCGGGACGAAATTTTTCGTAAGGGGGTATGATGTAATATCCCAGAAAAATTTTACTGTCTTTAAAAATAAAAAATTATAATAATTAAGGCTTTGCACGCCTAAGATCATGAATTTAAATTCTAAGACTAACGGTGAAATCCATTTCCGAAAATAAATTACGGAAGTCAGTCTAATGACTACTGTATTAGGGTTTTCACGTATAAAAACTTTTGAGTTTTAGAACTCAGATCGAAAAACCGTCGAACTATACATTCACTTTTTCTTCGATACGAGTTCACCGGAGAAAGTCAATTTTTATTATTTTTCCGGACGAAATCTGGATTGTGATGTCCCGAGTTTTTGTTGGATTTTAGGAATTTAAATATACTTTTCAAGTATGTTAAATATTTCGGTTTTAATGGTCGAATTAGATTTCGACGAAAAACGTAACCAATTACGTTTTTAATTCTCGATTTTTATAACGTCGTAACGAGCCGGAAAAATGCGATATTTGGAGAAATACTCTCTCCCAACCGAGAATTGGATTTCCCTAACAACTAGTGAGGACCGATTTTTAGGGGCTAGGGTTTGAAGTGGTGAAATTCAATTAATGATGTAGAATGTTAATCAATGAATAATATATGTTGTAATAGGATTAGAAATGGATTAATGGACTGAATTAATGAAGAAAATCACCCCTCCTAATTGTTTTATGAATACCGAAAATTATTAAGGAATTAGGGGTTTAATGTAGTTTGATTTTATTAAGGTTTTAATGATGGATTAAGGTTCTATGTGATGATAGGTGATTCCAAGAAATAATTTAGAATTTTCAAAAATATAATGAAAAATGTAAGAGACAAAGAATCATCAAAAAGTCGAGATTAGATAATGATATAGGTCTATGATGTGAATATAAGTTAATCTCGTTAGTAAATGATCATAATCGGAAAGTTAGAACGAATTCTAATAACGTTGGATTTTTTATAAGAGACGAATGAATGAACCTAAGTATCGTTAGTAAAGACGAATAAGGAAAGTAATTGGATATTAATGATTGTTGTTGTTAAATGAACGAGTTTGTAGTTGACGGCTTTTACATCCGAGATATGAAATGATGAGTTATAGTTGTAAACGAGAAGTAGAAACGAGAAGTTGAATTGTTATTGGTATAGTAAATGATTAGTTTGAAAAGACGAGGTTTTAAACGTCGTGCTTTTAATCGAGAAATGAAAAGGAGTTCATCACGTATAACGATACGTGTTGACTACCTTGAGTTAGTAGGTTCATGAAAATAAAAGTGATTAAGCTTTAGTCGAACCTAGAAAACCGTGCGTCAAATTTTATCGATCATTAGGGTTTTCACTCGGCAGTTTTGCGACCCTTCACGGAAACTGCCATATCTCCTAACTCGTTTATCGGAATTGAGATCCGTAAATTGGAGAGAAAACTAGACTTCCATGGCTTTCTCTAGGTATAGGGTACCGCCCCTGTTTCAGAATACTCTGTTCTGGGCAGTCTCCAGAACTTCTGTTTTGTGCAGTGAATCTTCAAAACCTAGTTTCTTAAAGTTGAAATCTTTTCAACTTGATTCCTTTCGATCTTTTAAGTCGTAATAAGCTATCGACTATCTTCTTTCTACTGACCTAGGTGTCAAGTAAGGAATCGAATGAGAGCTAAACGAGATGTGTTCTTATCTCGTTTCCGTTTAACTAAAAGAATCTAGTTTAGCGTGCAAATGCCTAAAAAGTCTAAAAGACTAAAATCTATTTCGATTTTTCCGTATTCGTTTATCGTTTACGGCCGAGTTTTTAAGTATGATTATTTACGATGAAGGAGGAATTCAGCACAAGGACAGGACGGAAGATTGAAGAACGGAAGCTCGTATAATAGTTCTGTAAATTCAAGGTGGGCTTTTATATATGAAACAAAATGAGCAATGCTCGAAAACCTTTCTTTATCGCTTTGATAATCGTATTTTCAAAGTGATAATCATGGCATGAACTATTTGTTTTATGTGAGTTCTCTTGTACCTTATGAGTTAGCCAAAAGGGGTTAACTAAACGATCGGCTTTGAGTTAGTCAAAAGGGACTTTCCAAAGTTAAGTGTACACAGTAGCAGCCGTTGAAGTATGGAACCCTGTTGAGGGGACGACCTACAGCGGTGATAATAAATGGTCTAGATTGAACGTAATATTTATGAAAAATGCTTGATCAAGCTAAGTTATGAAAATGAGAAAGAAAATGTTTAGTAGACACGGGAAATTTATTGAAAAACCCCGATGTGCTACAGAAATGAAATGCCTGATTATCTATACTTATGATTATGTTTTTGGCGAAGTGCCCAATAAGTGCTTTATGTACTTAGCCCTACATATGTTTTCTAAATGTGCAGGTTGAAGCGACAGGAGCGGTGAGGGTTGAGTTGAATAGAGATAGGGAAGACTTTAGTATGTAGTTCACAATTCCGCTGTTAAACTCTAGACGCTTTTATGTTATGATATAAATCACTTTTTGGTTTAAGTTTCTGTAAAATAACTTAGATGCTTTTGAGTACTTTGTCGAGTGATCTTTCAAGATCAACTCTTTCTTTAATTAATGAGGTCTTGTTCATAGAAATTATGCTGTCTTTTATGTATGTTTATTCTTTCATCCTCTTTCTTCCCCGCTTCTTTAATCCAATCCTCAGTCGCACCTCGGCTTTGCCCTCCCTCGAGATTTGGGGCTGTGACAACACCAGCTACGAAATTCATAAGAAATGTTACGAATTACGAAATTCGTAACAACAGAATTTACAATGTAACTAAATCTCACAAAGAAACACAACAAGCATCACATGACGATACAAATGATGAAAAATTGTAACATGTGAATACCAAATCTTCAATACAAAATTTTGAAATCGGCACAAATGTGTTACGAAATTCTAATTTCGTAACTTCATAGACACTTCTCACATTACAGAGTTAGTTACGAATTACAAAATTTGTAACACCATCTATGAAATTCGTAACGTGTATAATACCAAATTTTCAACACGAAAATTTTAAATCGCCACAAATATGTTACGAAAATATAAAATATTAACAAAATATTCAATACCAAAATTTAAATTTCGTAACATGGGTAACAGATCTGAGAAAAAATCGTAAAAGACCAATACATCCAAATCGACCGGAAATCACCCCAAATATACCACGAATCACCGTAAATCATATGAACACTTGTAAATCATAAAAAATAAATACGAAAATAGCATTATTTCTGGCTAGATCTAAGATTTTTCTAGAGAGAGAAAGATGGAGAAAGAGAAATAAAATCGAGAAAGAGAGTAGAGAAGATCTCGAACCTTGGTTTTGTCGAGAATATTACAAGCTCCATGGTGGTTTGGGGGGGGGGGGGGAAGCAGCAGCGGCGACGACGGCGGAAGAGGCAGTGGCCGGGTTCTAGAGAGAGAAAGATGGAAAAAGAGAAAGAGAGTAGGGAAGATCTCAAACTTTGGTTCTGTCGAGAATATTACGAGCTCCATGGTGGTTTGGAGGTGGTGTGACGGCGGAAATGGCGGTGGCGGAAAGAGGAGGCGGTAGGGTTGAGAGAATTTTTAGAGTGAGAGAGAGAGAATTAGGGGGGTATAGAGTTGCAGAGAGAATTTTGTTGAGAGAGAGAAAGTAAATTACAGTTTTTGAAAATAAAATAGTAAATAAATGGTTTTATATTTTTGGATGAGTAAGGGTATAATTGACAAAAATCATGAATTTAATTATAATTTTACCATATTAGCCAAACATTATATTCTAAGCGATATTTTACTATATCATTCGTTCACTCAAGATTTTATTATAACTTACTATTGACTTTTATTAAAAAATAATCAATTTTTTATGTTTCGTTTGGTGGGCCTCATAGTGGGAGTAAATTGATGTCCAATTGTCCAGTTTCATTTGTTGGGTCATTCAAGTTTCAACAAACATCAGAAACTAATTCATTAAACATTTTACAGAAACAATTAACAATTTAAGAGAGATGTGGAGAAACAAGAGTCCAGGACTGAAGATCTTATGGCTGTGGACCTTCGGAACTGCCGCCGGTAGTATTCACATTTCCGACAACCTCTACCCTCTCTCTCATCTCAAGTCTCTCGCATGCGTCTCCGTCTTTTGTTAATTTGATTTATGTCTTCTGGTTGTTGCAGTGCTGGTGACAAATGTCATGATGACAAGAATGAGGGACATGGAGCAGGTCATTAACGCCCAACACCAAGACCCACCACACACCGCCGCTGCCGCTGCCGCCGCCGCCGGAGAGAAATCTTCTGGCTATGACAACGCCTCCTCGGAGTCTGTTCAAGAGGAATCTTGATTGATTAGCCTTTAATGTCTGCTGTTCGCTGAGTAGTCTTGTCGTCTACGAACTGTTTGATCAATGGCCTCACTGAGTCAAGACATCACTTGTTTTTCTTTTTTCTTTTTTGATTAATGGTTTTTGTAGAATAATGTTTGCTCTTCTTCATTTCTTACGTGTACACTTCTATGACTAGAATCAGTGGAACAAGTGAAAACTTTTGAGTGCAATAATTCATCATTCATTTAACTTAATTAACTAGCGTGTGACCCTTCCAAAATTGACCGGAAATTATTTTATGTCGTATTTATAAATAAATTTAAAAATAATCAAATATTTTATTTTGAAAAGATGTATTTCGACCAATCATCACAAATACATGTTACATGAAAAATCATGTCATTGGTATGGTCAAAATAACTCTATTATTAAAAAGTTTTGTCTCTTTATGTTGTAATTTCCACATATAATTTTAAAAATTAGTTTAGTACTTTTATTTTGAAGTGATATATTTCAACAAATCATAGCAAATAAGCACTACATAAATCATCTCGTTGTTGGAATCTCTGGATAGCACTCTATGGGCTAACTCAGAATCTAATACTCTGGATAGCACTCTGTGGGCTAACTCAGAGAGGCACAAGAGAATTCACATAAAATAATTCATTATGCACTGATAGTTACTTTAATACACACTTATTAAAGCAGTAAGTAAACACTTTCGAGCAACGCTCATTTTATTTTGATAGAAAAGCCCACCTCAAACATTTACAGAACAAACTTTAACCTTCTGTCTTTCGTCCTATCTTCAACAAAGCGGTCAAGACAATAAAGGAAAAAATAAATCGAATTCGTTTTAGACTTTTAGGCCTTTGCACTTTACTACTTTCTTTTGATTAACGAATAAACGAGACTCGATCAATTTTCGTTTATAAACTGACTCGGCTCATTACTCGACACTTAGGTCAGTAGATAAATGGAAGTCGATAACTCATAACGACTTAGAAGTTCACAAGGAACGAAGTTAAAAAGGATTCAACTTAAGAATTTAGACTTAAGAAAGTTTCTGCACAAAACAGAAGTTTTGGAGTTCATACAGAACAGGTTCCTGCGAAACAGGGGATTTCTCTGTACCAAAAGAAAGCCACGGATCTCTAGTTTATTCCCCAATTTCAGATCTCGATTTCGTTAAGCGAGCTAAATGTTATAACAGTTTCCGTGAAAGGTCGCAGTTCAGTCCGCGCGAAACCCTAATGCTCGATAAAACTCGACGCACGATTCCCTAGGTTCGACTAATGATATACCACTTTTATTCTTACGAAACTTCCATCTTAAAGCAGTCAACATGTACAATCTTTCATGACAACTCCTTCACATTTCTCGATTAAAAACTCGACGTATAATTACTCGTCTTTCAACTAATCCAATTACTAAACCAATTCAATTTTAAATTCAATTTCATTCATCAACTTCTCGTTTATAATCTATAACTTATAACGTCTCGTATCTCGGATAGAAATATCGTCAACTACAAACTTGTTCATTTATCAATAACAATCATTAATATCCAATTAATTTCCTTATTCGACTTTTCTATCGACGTTTAATCTCGTTTCTTCGTCTCTTATCAAAATTCCAATCTTCTTAGAATTCGTTCAAAATTTCCGGTTACGATCATTAACTAACAAGATTAACATATATTCAAATCACAAACCTAAATCATTATTCATTCTCGACTTATCGACGATTTCTCGTCTCTTAACAAAATTTCAACGTTATCCGATTTTGCTCAAACTTTACAATATCGATCATCATCTATCTAGAATCACTAACACGTAAACCATATACTCAAAACATTAACGATTCTCAACTTATTGTCGGGTTTTCGTCTCTTACGATTTTCATTTTATTTTTAGAAAAATTCCACTAAATTATATAGTCATCCTCAAACATACTACATACCATTTCTATTATCATTTCATGCAAATCATAACATATACTACACCAAATCATCACTTCTTCATCTCTTACATTTCTATTTTTATTTTAAGAAAATTCTAAATTAATTCATGCATCAATCTATCATCATATAGAATACGCTTCCACTAATCAATTATCTAAAAAACGAATCAAACATCAAACCCCCAAATTCTCAAAAATTTCAGTATTAACAATAATATTAGGAGGGATGATTTCTTCATGATTTCAATCCATAAAACCATTCCTAAGCATACTATAACATGTATTAAACATAGAATCATCATCCTATTTCATCTCCAACATTTTCGAAAAAAATAAAGTTTGAGGGAAGGATGTTTTGTTTGGTTCAATCTCGAGAGGAAGCACTTACCTTGTCGAATATGGAATCGGAACTAAGATTGATCGGAAGACGAACTAGTTGTGGAGCTTGAGAGCTTGAAGAAAATGAAGAACCCATCAATGGTGTGAGAGAGAGAGAGAGGGCGGGGAGGCATTTATAGGAGAAAAAGAAAGGAATGAGGTGTTATGTTTTAGATAATATCTCATAAAGTAGGAAAAACTAACAAGGGCGTGAGTCATGGGGGGTAAGGTGGCGGTTTAGGTGGCATTTTTAAGGCCAAAATATCTCGTTTCGGGTCTAATACGACGTATTAAAAATCGAGAAATAAATTCTTAGACGGTTACGTTTTTTACGAAATCTAATTCGACCATTAGATTAGAAATAAATCTCTTACTCGGAAAGCATAATTCGTTTTTCAAAATCCGATAAAAAGTCGGAACATCATAGTCCAAATTTTGTCCGGAAAAATAATAAAAATGGATTTTTACTAACTTACTCGTCTCGCAAAAAGAGTGAATGTAAAATCAGACGGTTTCTCGATTTGAGTTTTCGGGCGAAAATTTTATCGGACGCGAAAACCCTAATACAGTAGTCGTTCAACCGACTTCTGGAATTTATTTTCAGTAACGGATTTCACCGTTAGTCTTAGAATCGAAAATCCTTAACTTAGGCGTGCAAAGCCTTAATTAATTAGAAAATTTTTATTTCTCGCCGGAAGAATATATCTGGGGTATTACATTCTACCCTTATAACGAAAAATTTCGTCCCGAAATTTGCTTACCTCCTTCGCAAAAGTTCCCACGTAGCTTCCTCTTGCCCGTGGTAATTCCAGAACACTTTACTAATCGTATCGACTTACTTCTTAACTCTCGCACTTCTCGATCCAAAATCGATTGCGGTCTTTCTTCATAACTTATAACTTAATCAAGAACAACGTCTTGTTGATGAATCATGCGTTTTAGTATTGAACACGTACTTTCTCATACGAGATACACAAACATAATAAACATTTCATAGACTTGGCGACACGACCAATCTATATAACATTGAAACCTATCTTTTTCAAGATATCTACTAATCATATAAATCTTTGTCTAAGCTTATACTTGATACAAAAATAATTATCGTCCTTAGAAGGAAAATTATGAGGAAAACTTGTCCTCATTTTCTAAATTTAAGTCTGATCAACATATATTACATAAGACTTTCGTCACCTCTAGACTTCTTTCTTTCTGACTCGAATCTATCAAAAGAATATATCTATCATTTCACTGAGTGAATCTAGTTCTAGATTCTTCCTTCCATACAAGGCCTCGTAAGGCATAATACTTATCGTAGCCTAATAACTATTAGACTTTGATCTAACACTATTGTCCTTAACATTTCTTCTAATATTTGAATCGTTCTCTCGGATTCACTTAAAATTCTCTCTCGTAAGTCTGGTGTAGCTGCTATGCTGCTATTCGGTTAGTTATTGTCTCAGGTGTATCTAGCACTTCCAAATCCATCATCTCAATTTCTGTACAAGTGTTTCTTCTTCGATTAAGAGACACCCTACTTTAGTTGGAGTCTTGCGACTCTGCGCGTTTGCTACGACGTTAGCTTTTCCTGGATGGTAATTGATACCACAATCATAATCCTTCCATCCCATGGATTATATCCATATCAAATATTTTCATTAACACTACACTTTACTTTAAGCGTTCACTTACTTACTAAACCCTTTTTTTTCCACTTAAAAAGTTCACAAAACTGAAACAGGTAATAACTCCGATACTAGTTCTATAAACTTTTTAACTTCCCAAGTTAAACAAGTTCTTTGTTAAACAAGTTAAACTAACACGATTAGAAGAAATTTTCACGAAGTCAAAGCCCACTTACGGGATTATATATACATATACGTCGAACGAGTACTGTTTTGCCTCCAACGAGGACTTATACAAAACTAGACTACTACTAGTCTGAGTTAGGCCAATTACTTGCCTAGTGACCCTTGCCCTTGTCCTGTGCTTCTGGCCCATTCACAAATGTCCATGCATTCTGCTCTTGTTGCTGTTGTGACTGTTGTTGTTGCGGATGTGGCTGAGCTTGATTAGCTCTCAAGGGTTGGGGCTGACCATACTGATTCGATCCTACTGGTTGCAATAGTTTCGGACAATTTCTTCTCACGTGTCCCTTCTGACCATAGTTATAACAACCGTCAATGTTTGCCAAACAATTACCAAAGTGCATTCTGTTACACTTAGGGCACGTAGGAATAGTGATTCTTCCTTGGTTATTGTCTGCCTGTTGTCCCTGCCACTGTCCTTGTTGGTTATTTTCCCTCCATTGTCCTGATTGATTATTCTGATTCGGCTGTTGAAAGCCACGCTGATTTCCACCCTGATTTCCTCCTTCCCATTTCCTTTTTCCTTTAAAGCCGCTGTTATTGTTGTTGAAATGGTCTTGAGTTGGAGCCTGGGTTGGTGCTAGTACGGGCGCTACAATCTTTTGTTCATCCAGCACAACTGCCTCCATGTCTAAAGCTCGTCCTAGTATGTATGTATAGCTCAGTCCTCCATGGCTGGCTAATGCCATTCCTAGTTCGTGTCTAAGTCCCCCACGGAACTTCTTTGCTATCTTCCCGTCGGTATCTACCTGCTCGGGTGCATACCTTGACAATTCACAAAAGGTTTCATCGTATTCAGTCACTGTCATCTTCCCTTGTTTCAGACTGTAGAACTCTGCTTCCTTCTTTTCTCTATAGGTTTTAGGGATGTACTTGTCGTAAAATGCTTCCTTAAACTCATCCCAAGTAAACTGAGCGAGATGCTCTGTCGGAATAACCTTCTGCCTAGTTTCCCACCAGAAATCAGCTGGTCCGGTGAGTTGAAACGCAACACACGAAAGACGCTCCTCATCAGTACATCTGAGAAGTTTAAAAATTCTTTCTATAGCTCTTACCCAAAGCTCAGCATCGCTCGGGTTTCCTGATCCATTAAAGACAGGTGGATTTCTTTTGAGGAACAGATCCTCTATGTCACGACGTAGTGGTGGTGGAGGTGGAGGGGTTTCCTGACGTCCTTGATCTTCCTCCCTATCATGTTGTCTATGACCTCTTCACGGTCCTCTAGGCCTACCGAGTCCTCTTCTTCTGTTATTCGCTACTCTTGGCGGCATTTTGAAACTAAAGAAATCAAGAATTCTCATCAACTCCATGTTTTAAGCACTCATCCATTTAATAAGGAATTAACTTATCTTAATCATCTAGAAATTTCTCAAATTGCAACCAAACTCTTAACGGTTCTAAGCTTACCTTAACCATCTCATCTTACCTTAATCATCTTAACTTAGACTTCTTAGTTTTCTCTTGAAGAAAACTTTTAATCGGTTCTTAATCATTAAAAAAAAGTAACGACTCTACTTTGTTCATGTTACTTATACGAAAGTAACATTCGTCTCTTATTCGCTTTGATTCCCTTTATTCTGTCCTTCCCGGTCCGATTGTCTCTTGAATAATTTGAGACTAACGCTTCTTAAAACATCTATGTTTTCAATGAATCGAGAAGAATTTTAGAGCAAATAGTTTAGGTTCTCAACTCAACGTACTTCTCAAAATAACAAAAATTATAGCTCAAATAATTTTACATACTTTCACAAAGTATAGTACTCATACTTTCACATAATTCATCCTTGGCACACTTGGTTCTTGACAGAAGTGTATCTAATACTTCAAACTTTAAGAATAAAAACACTTTTGATACCTTTCTTTTCTTCTTTGGTTGAGTTGACGTAGCGGGAGGTTGAGTTGCTTACTATATTCTTAAGTTTAGTGATACAAACTAAACATTACTTTCTCAAAAGAAGACTCAGGTACAAAGCAGAAACGATTGCTCCGATACCATTCTGTCACAGCCCCAAATCCCGAGGGATGGCCAAGCCGGGGTGTGACTAGGGGTTGGATTAAAGAGGCGGGGAAGAAAGGGGAAATACTGAATAAATGAATAAATTAACTTCTACAACCGAGATAAAAATACTATGAACTAATTCTTATTAGACAAAGGAGAATCAATCTCGAAAGATCGCTCGACAAAGTTGTGATCAGAAAAGACTAGGTTTAAAGTATGAACAACTTAAACCGAAAAGATTAACATCAATAAGAGAGTTATTTTGTAGCGGAAAAACGTAGAATGATATCACATATCAAATATGAAATCGAGGCTCAACTAAACTTTACATCCTTAAGTACGACCTTTACTCAACCTCCTCTGCCTTCGTCACTCAACCTACACATTTAAAAACAAACATGCAGGGCTAAGTACATAAAGCACTTAGTGGGCACATTGCCGAAAACAACTCACAAGAGTATAGATTAATCAGGCATCTTTTCATAAACATTCGTAAGACTTATACTGCTGTACACTTAATTCTGGATAACACACTGCAAGTTAACTCAGAATCCGATCGTCTGGATAGCACTCTGTGGGCTAACTCAGAATCTGTCCCTCTGGATAGCACTCTGTGGGCTATCTCAGAATCTGATCGTTTAGTTGGAATCTCTGGATAGCACTCTATGGGCTAACTCAGAATCTAATACTCTGGATAGCACTCTGTGGGCTAACTCAGAGAGGCACAAGAGAATTCACATAAAATAATTCATTATGCACTGATAGTTACTTTAATACACACTTATTAAAGCAGTAAGTAAACACTTTCGAGCAACGCTCATTTTATTTTGATAGAAAAGCCCACCTCAAACGTTTACAGAACAAACTTTAACCTTCTGTCTTCCGTCCTATCTTCAACAAAGCGGTCAAGACAATAAAGGAAAAAATAAATCGAATTCGTTTTAGACTTTTAGGCCTTTGCACTTTACTACTTTCTTTTGATTAACGAATAAACGAGACTCGATCAATTTTCGTTTATAAACTGACTCGGCTCATTACTCGACACTTAGGTCAGTAGATAAATGGAAGTCGATAACTCATAACGACTTAGAAGTTCACAAGGAACGAAGTTAAAAAGGATTCAACTTAAGAATTTAGACTTAAGAAAGTTTCTGCACAAAACAGAAGTTTTGGAGTTCATACAGAACAGGTTCCTGCGAAACAGGGGATTTCTCTGTACCAAAAGAAAGCCACGGATCTCTAGTTTATTCCCCAATTTCAGATCTCGATTTCGTTAAGCGAGCTAAATGTTATAACAGTTTCCGTGAAAGGTCGCAGTTCAGTCCGCGCGAAACCCTAATGCTCGATAAAACTCGACGCACGATTCCCTAGGTTCGACTAATGATATACCACTTTTATTCTTACGAAACTTCCATCTTAAAGCAGTCAACATGTACAATCTTTCATGACAACTCCTTCACATTTCTCGATTAAAAACTCGACGTATAATTACTCGTCTTTCAACTAATCCAATTACTAAACCAATTCAATTTTAAATTCAATTTCATTCATCAACTTCTCGTTTATAATCTATAACTTATAACGTCTCGTATTTCGGATGGAAATATCGTCAACTACAAACTTGTTCAGTTATCAATAACAATCATTAATATCCAATTAATTTCCTTACTCGACTTTTCCATCGACGTTTAATCTCGTTTCTTCGTCTCTTATCAAAATTCCAATCTTCTAAGAATTCGATCAAAATTTCCGGTTACGATCATTAACTAACAAGATTAACATATATTCAAATCACAAACCTAAATCATTATTCATTCTCGACTTATCGACGATTTCTCGTCTCTTAACAAAATTTCAACGTTATCCGATTTTGCTCAAACTTTACAATATCGATCATCATCTATCTAGAATCACTAATACGTAAACCATATACTCAAAACATTAACGAGTCTCAACTTATTGTCGGGTTTTCGTCTCTTACGATTTTTATTTTATTTTTAGAAAAATTTCACTAAATTATATAGTCATCCTCAAACATACTACATACCATTTCTATTATCATTTCATGCAAATCATAACATATACTACACCAAATCATCACTTCTTCATCTCTTACATTTCTATTTTTATTTTTAGAAAATTCTAAATTAATTCATGCATCAATCTATCATCATATAGAATACGATTCCACTAATCAATTATCTAAAAAACGAATCAAACATCAAACCCCCAAATTCTCAAAAATTTCGGTATTAACAATAATATTAGGAGGGATGATTTCTTCATAATTTCAATCCATAAAACCATTCCTAAGCATACTATAACATATATTAAACATGGAATCATCATCCCATTTCATCTCCAACATTTTTGAAAAAAAATAATGTTTGAGGGAAGGATGTTTTGTTCGGTTCAATCTCGAGAGGAAGCTCTTACCTTGTCGAATATGGAATCGGAACTACGATTGATCGGAAGACGAACTAGTTGTGGAGCTTGAGAGCTTGAAGAAAATGAAGAACACATCAATGGTGTGAGAGAGGGGGGGGGGGGGGGGGGGGGGAGGGAGGGGGGCATTTATAGGAGAAAAAGAAAGGAATGAGGTGTTATGTTTTAGATAATATCTCATAAAGTAGGAAAAACTAACAAGGGTGTGAGTCATGGGGGTAAGGTAGCGGTTTAGGTGGCATTTTTAAGGCCAAAATATCTCGTTTTCGGGTCTAATACAACGTATTAAAAATCGAGAAATAAATTCTTAGACGGTTACGTTTTTTACGAAATCTAATTCGACCATTAGATTAGAAATAAATCTCTTACTCGGAAAGCATAATTCATTTTTCAAAATTCGATAAAAAGTCAGGACATCACAGTCCAAATTTTGTCCGGAAAAATAATAAAAATGGATTTATACTAACTTACTCGTCTCGCAAAAAGAGTGAATTTAAAATCAGACGGTTTCTCGAATTGAGTTTTCGGGCAAAATTTTATCGGACACGAAAACCCTAATACAGTAGTCGTTCAACCGACTTCTGGAATTTATTTTTAGTAACGGATTTCACCGTTAGTCTTAGAATCGAAAATCCTTAACTTAGGCGTGCAAAGCCTTAATTAATTAGAAAATTTTTATTTCTCGTAGGAAGAAAATATCTGGGGTACCGAACTAAACTTCAGTACAACTTTTCACCCTCAGATGGATGGGCAATCTGAGAGGACGATTCAGATTCTAGTTGATATGCTAAGGACAGTGGTATTGGATCGAAGCGCGAATTGAGAAGATATCTTGCACTTGGTCGAATTCGCGTATAACAACAGCTATGAGGCGATGATAGGAATGGCGCCTTATGAGGCATTGTACGGAAGAAAATGCAAGTCACCACTATATTGGGATGAAGTGGGTGAAAGAAAGAACTTAGGACCCGACTCGATTAATAAAATGATCGAGATCGTTCGGCAGATTCGAGATAGAATGAAAGAAACCCAGAGCCGACAGAAGTCTTACGCCGATGATCGACGAACCAATCTTAGTTTTGAAGTTGGTGATAAGGTTTTCCTTAAGATTTCACCATGGAAAGGAATCATTAGATTCGGTGTTAAGGGTAAACTTAGACCAAGGTTCATAGGACCTTACGAAATTCTTGAGAAGATAGGACCTGTTGCTTATAGATTGGCCTTACCGCCAAGTCTAGGAAGTGTCCATAACGTGTTTCAGGTTTTCCAATTAAGAAAGTATGTCTATGACCCTAAGCACGTTATAAGTCAGCAAGACGTCGTTCTTGAATCTGACCTAAGTTATGAAGATAAACCGATATCGATTTTGGATAGAAAAGTTCAAAAATAAAGAACCAAGTCGATACCAATAGTAAAAGTATTATGGAATCACCACGGGCAAGAAGAAGCCACGTGGGAGCTCGAGAAAAAGATGAAGGAGAGATATCCTTATCTTTTTGAAGAAAGTATGCAAATTTCGGGACGAAATTTTTCGTAAGGGGGGTAGGATGTAATACCCCGATATTTTTTTCTGTCTTTAAAAATGAAAGTTAATAATAATTATGGCTTTGCACGCCTAAGATCATGAAATTAAATTCTAAGATTTACGGTGAAATCCTGTTTCCGAAAATAATTTCCAGAAATCGGACGAACGACTACTGTATTAGGGTTTTCACGTCCGGTAAGTTTTTCGTCCGAAAACTCAGAATTAAAATCCTTCAGAATTTACATTCACTTTTTCTTCGATACGAGTTCACCGTGAAAGCTAGTTTTTATGATTTTTCGGGCGAATTTTAGACTGTCGAATCCCAACTTTTTCTCGGATTTTGAAAAACGAATTAAGTTTTCTGAGTACGTAAATTATTTTCAATCTAACGGACGAGTTAGATTTCGACAAATCTGTTACTACCTAAGAAAGTATCCCTCGATTTCTAAATCATTGTTTAAGATTCAAAAACGAGACATTTCCGTCTAACGAACCCACGCCAAACAACCCCTAACGACTCACCACTACTTTATTAGATATTTTTCATTCACTTTATGTTATAACATGAGTCATCCACCTCCCTCATTCCTCCCTCTCTACCGCCACTATACTCCCTCTCTCTCTCTCTCTGAATTTCTTCATTCCTCCATTGAAGAACCTCAAGCTTTTGCAAGGATCCAAGTTCATAGTTCATCAATCATCCATCCGATTCCACTTCTACTTTCATAATATTTAAGGTAATTGCATGAGCTCTATTCCTATCCAATTCAAAATCCCATTTCTTTTTTTTTATTTGGACCGATTTTGATGATGATGATGTAGTAGATGATTTGAGTCTTAATTCTTGTAATTAATTGGATTGGAATCGATTCTATGGATGAATTAGAGAAAGAAATCCAAGAACCCTAATTCTAAATTATGGCCGAAATTTAGGGCTAAGTGATAGGATGTTTTAATTCTTAAATTGATTGGATAATTAGGCCTAGGAAGTGTTTAATTGGTGAATTAAGCAAGAAGAAATGAATAACCCTAAAAATCTAGTGATGACCGAAATTAAGGTCTAGGGTTTGAAGTTGGATCTTGAATTAATTATGTAGAAGTGTTAGTTGTTGGTTAATACTTGTTGTAGTGAGCTTAAAAGTGATATTATGGATTTAATTGAGGAAGAAAATCACTCCCCTAATTATTTAATTAATACCGAAAATTTAGAAGGATTTAGGGGTTTGATTTAGTTTGATTTTATTAAGGAAATGATGATGGATTAGTGTTCTAGTTGTTAATTGATGATTATACGAATTAATCGGAATTATTCTAAAAAATAATAAGTAAAGTGTAAGAGACGAAGAATCCTAAATAAACCAAGTTTGGTTAATGAATTGAGATGATGATATATGTAGTAATGATTCTCGTTATATAATGATCGATAATGTAGAAGTTGAACGAATTTCAATGATGTTGGATTTCTCGTAAGAGACAAATGAATGAATATAAGTAATAATAGAAAAGTCGAACCAAGAGAATAATTGAATATTAATGATTATTGTTGATAAAGGAACAAATTTGTAGTTGACGACGTGCTCATTCGAGTTATAGAATGATAGGCTATAATCGAAATCGAGAAGTTAGGAATTGAACGAGAACTTGAATTGGTTTAGTAATTGTATAGTTTGAGCGACGAGGTTTTGATCGTCGTATTTTTAGACAAGAAATAAAAAGAAGTTCTTCACATATGGAAATATGTGTTGACTGCCTTGATGTGTAAATTTCGTGAGAATTTAAGTACGATAACATAAAACGAACCTAGAAAACCGTGTGTCGATTTTATCGAGCATTAGGGTTTCACTCGGCAGTTTTGCGACCTTCCACGGAAACTTTCATATCTCCTAGCTCATTTATCGGAATCGAGATCCGCAAATTGAAGAGTAAATTAGACACCCGTACCCTCCCTTTTTTATAAGATTCGTCCCCTATTTCTAAATCCCCTGTTCTGTACAGACTTACTGATCTGTGCAGAATTGTTCAAAAGCTAGTTTCTTAAGTTAAATTCTTCTCAACTTAAACTCTTTCGATCTTTTTAGTCGTTTCAGGTCATCGACTACTTTCTTTCTACTAACCTAAGTGTCAAGTACAGAACCGAGTGAGTGTCAAACGAGATGTGTTTGTATCTCGTTTCTTTTTAATTAAAAGAGTTTAATTTAGCGTGCAAATGCCTAAAAAGTCTAAAGGACTAAAACTTAACTCGATTCTTCGTATTCGTCTATCGTTTGCGACCGAGTTTTAAAGTATGATTTATACGATAAAGGAGGAAGTCGACACCAAGGATAGGACGGAAGATCAGAAGACAGAAGCACGTGTCTTAGTTCTGTATTCTATCAAGGTGGGCTTTTATATATGAAACAAAATGAGCAATGCTCGAAAACCTTTTCTTTATCGCTTTGATAATCGTGTTTTCAAAATGATAATCATGGCATGAACTATTTGTTTTATGTGAGTTCTCTTGTACCTTATGAGTTAGCCAAAAGGGGTTAACTAAACGATCGGCTTTGAGTTAGTCAAAAGGGACTTTCCAAAGTTTAGTGTACAGTGTAGCCTGTGGTGTATGTGGTATCCTGTTGAGGGGTAACCAGCCACGGTGAATTATGAATGGTCAAGATTGAACGTAACATCTATGAAAAATGCTTGATCAAGCTAAGTTATAAAAATGAGAAAGAAAATGTTTAGTAGACACGGGAATTTAACGAAAAACCCTGATGTGCTATAGAAATGAAATGCCTGATTATCTATACTTATGATTATGTTTTCGGCAACGTGCCCACTAAGTACTATTGTACTTAGCCATGCATATGTTTTCTAAATGTGCAGGTTGAAGCGACGGGAGCGGTGACAGTTGAGTTAAGAGTTGTCGATAGGAAGACTGTAGTATGTAGTATATAATTCCGCTGCCGAACTTTAGACTCACTCATGTAATTATGAATATCACTTTTGGGTTTAAGTTCTGTACTTTGAACTTAGAATCTTTGAGATCTTATTTGAGTCATCCTTCGAGATCAACTCTGTCTTTTGTTAATGAAATCTCGTTCATAGAATTTCTGTCGTTAATGTTATGTTTATTCATTCATCCTCTTTCTTCCCCGCTTCTTTAATCCAATCCCTGTCGCACCCCGGCTTCTGCCATCCCTCGGGATTTGGGGCTGTGACAGAGTGGTATCAGAGCAATCGTTTCTGCTCTGTATACAAGTCTTCCTTCGAGTAGTAAGATAGAGAATTTGTATATCCTCTATATCCGAGTCTTCTTTCAAGTAAGATAGGGTCGTAACACTAAGATTAAGAGTGTAGACGACAACTCAAACTCCCGCTACGTCGACTCAATGAAGTAAGAAAGAAAGAAAGAAAGAAAGGAAAGAATTTCAGAAATGTGTTTTCTTTTAAGAAAATTTTTGAATAAGTATTCAATAAGTTAAAAAAAATGACAATGGTGCCAAGAATGAAATTGTGAAAGTATAAGAATTATACTTATTTTCTGTTATGTGAATTATGTTAAATTATTTGCGCAATGATTTCTTTTATTTGAAAGTATGATGGCACGAGAATCTAGATTGATTCTAGGGATTTGTCCCGGTTCGCTAAGAACATAGACTTGAAACCTAAGATCTTTCCGATTCCTCGAGAATTTAGACGTTTTAAGAACGTTAGTTCAAATGATTTCGAAAAATGATCGTGAAATGGGAAGAACTTCTGTAGACGAATGTCACGTGCGTATAGTGACATGAACAAAGACTCGGCAGAGTCAACTTTTGTTTTTATAAAAAAAAATCGATAAGAATTTCCTTCGAGAAAATAAGATAAATAATGATAAGGTACGTTAATTCTGTACCAAGTAAACGAAAGAAACGAATGTTACTTCCGTAAAAGTAACATGAACGAAGTCATTTTCAGTTGGAGTTCGCCTCGCTCGAACTTCAAGAAGAGATTTGTTATTATTACCGGGAATCGAGTACGAATCTTAGTAATTTTCCAACGATCGCTTGATCCTGACGACGACTAGAACTTGGGTTCTAAAGTCACTTTCCAGTCATAATTCCTTTTTCTTTGGAATTTATTTTTCATACTTCGTAGTTGAACGAAGAATACGACGAGTAAGAGATTCAAGTGTCGAGAAGGACAAAATCTTTTGTAAACGGATGTTACTTTTGAATAAGTAACATGAACAAAGTAGACGTACTTTGTTTTAATGAAGTAAGAATCGTTAAGAAATTTTCCTTAAGGAAGAAATAATGAAAGAAAGTAATAAAGTAAGAAAGTAAATGAATAATAAGATAAAGGATGGAAATAAAATCTTGAAATTTTATTTTTATATATTGTTTGAGTGCAATTTCTTGAATTGCTAGATGTTTAAGATAAGTGGTTGTTTAAGTGGTGATATTACAATTGAATAATGAATATTCATTTTGTAATTTAAGTATTTCTTAAGATAAGTTATTTTCCCTACCTGTTACTGATCCGTGTTTCTTTAAAACTTTTGTAGGATGGCTAGGAGACGCGTTACAGCTCGGAAGAGCACACCTTTGCCACAGCGTACCCTAGCAGACACTTTACAGGATGATTATCACGGTTATGAGGCAGATTATGGTGTGGAGGACATAGGGCAAATAGTGAGTAACTTCTCGTCGGTTTACTATGCAGCACGACACTTCATCTCAGAGAGTCAGGCTATATCAGATCTGATTGTGCATCTACCGGACGAGTGGCGCGGTTGGGTGTACCGCGTGGCATGGTATTTCTTTGGGGTTTTCAGCGACGATGCAGAGCTGACGGGCAACTACTCGGGATTTGCTCTAATTGTACACGAGCGTTTCTTTGACAGCAGGTTCATGGTGCCAGACCCTTTTGAGCCACATCTTCCTTACCGTAACTTCCCAGCAGTTACTGAGCCAGAGCAGTTAGACTTGGACCCGGAGATGGCCGCGTTGTTGGAGATACCACCACTTTGTACCTAGTGAGGAGTCAGACTCGGAGGCAGAGCAGTTAGAGGTGGGCGAGGAGCCCGCAGCTATACCAGAGTTACCACTTCCACTTAGACCACTTGAGGAGTTGATTCCAGGACCAGGACTCGTAGAGATTGACGCAGAGACAGCTGCCCTGTTAGGGTTATCTACTCCCTTTTTACCCGAGCCTAGTATGAGAGTTCGAGGACCTTTAGAGACAGGACTATTTGAGACAGGGTCAGGGTACCGAGAGATAGACGTAGAGTTTGCCGCCATGCTAGAGCTACCATCTCCATCGATACCGCTTGAGGAGATTTGCGCAAAGTGGGAGGTAGTCAGAGGACAGTTAGAGGCAGGACCATCCAGAGTCCGTTCTAGGGAGGAGTACGAGTCCGGTTCCGTTCCAGAGCACCTTCTTCCCCCGAAGAAGCGTGCAGTAGAGACCAGTGAGGATTTTCTTGTCTCAGACTCAGAGGAGACAGTTTTGGAGGCACCATCACCACCCCCACTTACACTTTCTGACGGCTCTACTCTGAGGGAGGACGAGGCACTCCAGCTCGTCTTTGGTTCAAAGTTAGAGGAGGAGGATCCGGACGAGGATCTGGAGGAGGACCCGGATGAAGATCCGGAGGAGGATCCGGAAGAAGACCCTGAGGAGGACCCGGAGGAGGACTCCGAGGGTTTACAGGCCGTAGAGGGCAGTTCGGACTCTACTGCAGTTTGTTGAGCAGAGCGTCATAGACGCGTATTAGTAGTAGTAGTAGTAGTTTCTTTTGTCCTGTACATAGTCGGATCAGTAACTAGTTTTTTGTAGTACTCTAGCGGATACGAAATTTTATAAATCGTTTCCGTTCTAGTACTTTCAGTAGGTACAGTAATGCAACTTGTTAGTGCATCCTGTACAGTGATAGGCAGTCAGCCTAGTTTAGACTAGTAGTAGTCTAACTTTTTGTATAAGTCCTCGTTGAAGGCAGAATCAATATTCTTTTTGATGTATATATATATATACATGACCCGTGAGAGGGTTTTGATCACAAGAAAGTTTCTTGTAAATCATGTAGTAAATCAGAATGTCAAATGAACTCGTGTAACGAGAGTTTAGTCTAACTTGAAAAGTTAAAAGATTAAAGAGCTAGTATCGAAGTTATGTTCGATTTTTCTTTTCCGTGAACATGATTAAGTTTGAAAGAGGGTGAGTAAGTAAAAGAATGTTTAAAAGAAAGGGCTAATGATAATTTCTGTTCCCTATAGTTAAAGAAAAATGCCGCCGAGAAATGTTAACAACAGAAAGGGCCCTGGTAGGCCCAAAGGACGTGAAAGACGTCAGCCAGAAAATGAAAGGGAACAAGAACAAGAAACGTAATGATACCCCTCCACCATCCCCTTCACCACCACCTCCACCACCACCCCATAGGGATATTGAGGATCTTTTCCTCAAACGAAACCCTCCCGTGTTCACTGGATCGGGCAGCCCTAGCGATGCTGAGCTATGGGTGCGATCCATCGAAAAAATCTTCAAACTCCTCAGATGTACTGATGAGGAGCGATTATCGTGCATAGCATTCCAGCTCTCCGGACCAGCTGACTACTAGTGGGAGGCAAGACAGAAGGTGATACCTGCGGAGCATCTGGCTCGATTTACGTGGAACGAATTTAAGGAAGCACTGTACGAGAAGTACGTGCGGAAGACGTATATGGCTCAGAAGGAGGCTGAGTTCTACAATTTGAAATAGGGTAAGATGACTGTAACAGAATACGATGCTAAGTTCTGTGAGCTATCAAGGTATGCGCCTACTCAGGTCGATACCGAAGAAAATATTTTGAAGAAGTTTCGTGGGGGACTAAGACATGAATTGGGAATAGCATTAGCCAGTCATGGGGGACTAAGCTATACTGATGTTCTAGGGCGAGCCCTAGAGATGGAGGTCGTTGTGCCTGATAAGAAGAAAACTGTAACAACCACACCAGCTCCAACACAAAACCAAAACCGAGGCTATTATAACAACAATAATAGCAATTTTCAAGGGAAAAGAAAGTGGGAAGGAGGAAGTAGCGGTGGCTACAATCAGAATTTCAACAACCAGGGGAATTAAAGGAAGGGAAATCAGCAAGGTAATCAGCAGCCCAGTCAAAATAACAACAAGAGGCCATGGCAAGGAAACAACCAGTCGGGGTTGTATTTACAGGGAAATGGACAAACTGGACCATGGAGAGGCAATAACCAGCCGCAAGGGCAGCAACGGAATTTCAATCAGGGAGGAAATAACCCAGGGAGGGTTACCATTCCTGTATGCCCTAAGTGCAACAAAACACATCCCGGTGTTTGTCAAGAAGGCACCCCCAACTGTTTTAACTGTGGACAGAAGGGACACATAAAGAAGGATTGCCCTAAACCACTGCAAGCAGTACCTCTGAGGGCCATACAAGCGCAGCCACAACAACAAATGAATCAGCAGCAGTTCTAGCAGCACGCGCAACAACAGCAGAATGCAAGGGCATGCACAAATAGGCAGACTGGGCAGGATAAGGGAAAGGGAAAAGGAAACCTTGCAGGCATGGGAAAACTTCACAACATCCCTATTAAGATACTGTTTAATACAGGCGCATCGCATTCTTTTATTGCTGGTTCGTGTGCGGATAACTTAGATATCAGACCTGTAAGAGCTGAACATCCTATGAGAGTAGCTACACCTTCAGGAGAGATCACTACTTCCACGCATGTTTGCTCTAACCTAGAACTAGAAATCGGAACTCTTAAGGTTAAGGCGAACAATTTGAATGTTATGATAATGTGGGACGTAGACATAATCCTAGGGATGGACTGGTTGTCAGAGAATTATGCCACAATTCTCTGCAACGAGAGAAAGATCTCTTTTCAACCCCCGGGTAGAGAACCGACCGAATTTCATGGGATTGCAATGGGCAAGAGAGTACCGGTAATATCCGCCTTAGAAGCCAAGAAGTTGATAAAGAAGAAGGGTTGCACAACCTATCTTGTGTACCTAGTTGGAGAACCAGAAGCCGAGAAGACCATTCAAGACGTGAAAGTTGTTAATGAATACGAAGATGTCTTTCCAAAAATTTTACCTGGTTTACCACCTGACTGTCACATAAATTTCTCGATTGACCTAGAACCAGGATCGGCCCCCAAATCTAAAGCCCCATATAGGATGGCACCGAAGGAGTTAGAAGAACTCAAAATTCAATTGCAAGAATTGCTAGACCTTGGTTTCATCAGACCAAGTGTCTCACCTTGGGGAGCACCAGTGTTGTTTGTCAGATAGAAGGATGGGTCAATGAGGATGTGTATAGATTATCGAGAGCTGAACAAGATCACCCTCAAGAACAAATATCCTTTGCTAAGGATAGAGGATCTTTTCGATCAGCTCAAGGGTGCAGGAGTGTTTTCAAAGATAGATTTAAGATCAGGGTATCATCAGCTAAAGATTAAACCCGAGGACATACCTAAGACTGCTTTTCGAACCAGATATGGCCACTACGAATTCTTGGTTATGCCATTTGGTTTGACCAAAGCCCCTGCTGTATTCATGGACCTCATGAATAGAGTTTTCCACCCATACTTAGACAAATTTGTCTTAGTTTTCATAGACTATATTCTCATTTATTCAAAGAATGAGAAAGAACACGAAGAACATCTGCGGATAGTGTTGGAAACACTTAGAACTGAGAAACTGTATGACAAGTTCAGTAAGTGCAAATTTTGGTTGAAGGAGGTAATGTTTCTCGGACACATAGTTTCAGCCGAAGGAATCAAAGTAGATCCTGCCAAGGTAGAGGCAGTGCATAATTGGAAGTTACCAACAAGTCCGAACGAGATTAGGAGTTTCTTAGGTTTGGCAGGCTACTACAGAAGATTCATCGAAGGATTCTCCACGATTGCTAGACCTATGACGCAGCTACTTCGAAAAGAAAATAAGTTTAAATGGACGGACGAGTGTGGAAAGAGTTTCCAAACGCTCAAAGAAAAGTTAACTACAACACCAGTATTAGCTCTTCCCGATGCAAACAAGGAATATGTGGTGTATACCGATGCTTCGAAGAATGGGTTAGGTTGTGTTCTAATGCAAGACGGAAAGGTGATAGCTTATGCCTCACGACAATTTCGACCTCATGAAGTTGAGTATCCAACCCACGATTTAGAACTCCCAGCCGTTGTGCATGCATTAAAGATTTGGAGACACCATCTTTATGGTGTAAGGGTTGAGATCTTCACAGATCACGAGAGTCTGAAGTACTTTTTCAAGCAGAAGGAACTGAATATGCGACAAAGAAGATGGCTTGAATTGGTCAAAGATTACGATTGCGGAATCAATTACCATCCCGGAAAGGCAAATGTAGTAGTAGATGCGCTAAGCCGCGAGGCTCCAACCAAGTTAGGATGTCTGTTTGTTGAGGAAGAAACTCTAGTACGAGAATTTGAAAAGATGGAAATAGAAGTGCTCGATACACCAGCAACGATCACAAATCAAATAGCAGCACTAGAAGCTACGTCGGACTTAAGAGAAAGAATTATAAGTGCCCAGAGGAAGGACGAGTCGACGGAGAAGCTCCGATTAAAGATAAGGACGGATAAACCTGACGGATATTCCGAAGCACCAGACAATGCGATATTATTTGAAGGCAGACTCTGTATTCCTGACAGTGAGGAAGAATTAAATAACGATATCATGAGTGAGGCTCATGATACGCCATATACAGCACACCCAGGGAGTACGAAGATGTATCAGGACTTAAGAAAGAATTTCTGGTGGAATGGATTGAAACGAGACGTTGCCTCGTTTGTAGAAAGATGCTTGGCATGCCAGCAAGTGAAAGCCTTACATAGACGACCCTATGGATTGTTGCAGCCACTAGATATCCCAGAATGGAAATGGGAAGGAATAGCTATGGATTTTGTGACAGGCTTGCCAAAGTCAAGAAGAGGAAATACTGCCATTTGGGTGATTATCGATAGACTCACGAAATCAGCTCACTTTTTACCGATTAAGAATACCTACGGATCAGAGAAGTTAGCTCAGTTGTACGTTCATGAAATTGTACGTCTGCACGGAGTACCGAAGTCCATAATATCAGACAGAGATGCCAATTCACTTCAAGATTTTGGATTACCATGCAGAAAGAGTTAGGCACCGAACTAAACTTCAGTACAGCTTTTCACTCTCAGACGGACGGACAATCCGAGAGGACGATTCAGGTTCTAGTTGATATGCTAAGGACAGTGGTATTGGATCGAAGCGCGAATTGGGAAGATATCTTGCACTTGGTCGAATTCGCGTATAAAAATAGCTATAAGGCGATGATAGGAATGGCGCCTTATGAGGCATTGTATGGAAGAAAATGCAAGTCACCACTTTATTGGGATGAAGTGGGTGAAAGAAAGAACTTAGGACCCGACTCGATTAATGAAATGATCGAGATCGTTCGGCAGATTCTAGATAGAATGAAAGAAGCCCAGAGCCGACAGAAGTCTTACGCCGATGATCGACGAACCAATCTTAGTTTCGAAGTTGGTGATAAGGTTTTCCTTAAGATTTCACCATGGAAAGAATTCATTAGATTCGGTGTTAAGGGTAAATGTAGACCAAGGTTCATAGGAACTTACGAAATTCTTGAGAAGATAGGACATGTTGCTTATAGATTGGCCTTACTGCCAAGTCTAGGAAGTGTCCATAACGTGTTTTACGATTCCCAATTAAGAAAGTATGTCTATGACCCTAAGCACGTTATAAGTCAGCAAGACGTCGTTCTTGAATCTGACCTAAGTACTGAAGAAAAACCGATATCGATTTTGAATAGAAAAGTTCAAGAATTAAGAACCAAGTCGATACCAATAGTAAAAGTATTATGGAATCACCACGGGCAAGAAGAAGCCACGTGGGAGCTCGAGGAAAAGATGAAGGAGAGATATCCTTATCTTTTTGAAGAAGGTATGCAAATTTCGGGACGAAATTTTTTGTAAGGGGGTAGGATGTAATACCCCGATATTTTCTTCTATCTTTAAAAATGAAAGTTAATAATAATTATGGCTTTGCACGCCTAAGATCATGAAATTAAATTCTAAGATTTACGGTGAAATCCGTTTCCGAAAATAATTTCCAGAAATCGGACGAACGACTACTGTATTAGGGTTTTCGCGTCCGGTTAGTTTTTCGTCCGAAAACTCAGAATTAATATCCGTAAGAATTTACATTCACTTTTTCTTCGATACGAGTTCACCGGAGAAAGCTAGTTTTTATGATTTTCTGGGCGAATTTTAGACTGTCGAATCCCGACTTTTTCTCGGATTTTGAAAAACGAATTAGGTTTTCTGAGTACGTAAATTATTTCCAATCTAATGGACGAGTTAGATTTCGTTAAATCCATGACTACCTATGAAAGTATCCCTCGATTTCTGAATCGTCGTTTAAGAGTCGGAAATGAGACATTTCCGTCTAACGAACCCACGCCAAACAACCCCTAACGACTCACCACTACTTTATTAGATATTTTTCATTCACTTTATGTTATAACATGAGTCATCCACCTCCCTCATTCCTCCCTCTCTACTGCCACTATACTCTCTCTCTCTCTCTCTCTCTCTCTCTCTCTCTCTCTCTCTCAATTTCTTCATTCCTCCATTGAAGAACCTCAAGCTTTTGCAAGGATCCAAGTTCATAGTTCATCAATCATCCATCCGATTCCACTTCTACTTTCATAATATTTAAGGTAATTGCATGAGCTCTATTCCTATCCAATTCAAAATCCCATTTCTTTTTTTTTTATTTGGACCGATTTTGATGATGATGATGTAGTAGATGATTTGAGTCTTAATTCTTGTAATTAATTGGATTGGAATCGATTCTATGGATGAATTAGAGAAAGAAATCCAATTACCCTAATTCTAAATTATGACCGAAATTTAGGTCTAAGTGATAGGATGTTTTAATTCTTAAATTGATTGGATAATTAGGCCTAGGAAGTGTTTAATTGGTGAATTAAGCAAGAAGAAATGAATAACCCTAAAAATCTAGTGATGACCGAAATTAAGGTCTAGGGTTTGAAGTTGGATCTTGAATTAATGATGTAGAAGTGTTAGTTGTTGGTTAATACTTGTTGTAGTGAGCTTAAAAGTGATATTATGGATTTAATTGAGGAAGAAAATCACTCCCCTAATTATTTAATTAATACCGAAAATTTAGAAGGATTTAGGGGTTTGATTTAGTTTGATTTTATTAAGGAAATGATGATGGATTAGTGTTCTAGTTGTTAATTGATGATTATACGAATTAATTGGAATTATTCTAAAAAATAATAAGTAAAGTGTAAGATACGAAGAATCCTAAATAAACCAAGTTTGGTTAATGAATTGAGATGATGATATATGTAGTAATGATTCTCGTTATATAATGATCGATAATGTAGAAGTTGAACGAATTTCAATGATGTTGGATTTCTCGTAAGAGACAAATGAATGAATATAAGTAATAATAGAAAAGTCGAACCAAGAGAATAATTGAATATTAATGATTATTGTTGATAAAGGAACAAATTTGTAGTTGACGACGTGCTCATTCGAGTTATAGAATGATAGGCTATAATCGAAATAGAGAAGTTAGGAATTGAACGAGAACTTGAATTGGTTTAGTAATTGTATAGTTTGAGCGACGAGATTTTGATCGTCGTATTTATAGACGAGAAATAAAAAGGAGTTCTTCACGTATGGAAATACGTGTTGACTGCCTTGATGTGTAAATTTCGTGAGAATTTAAGTACGATAACATAAAACGAACCTAGAAAACCGTGCGTCGATTTTATTGAGCATTAGGGTTTCACTCGGCAGTTTTGCGACCTTCCACAGAAACTGTCATATCTCCTAGCTCGTTTATCGGAATCGAGATCCGCAAATTGGAGAGTTAACTAGACACCCGTACCCTTCTTTTGGTATAAGATTCGTCCCCTGTTTCTAAATCCCCTGTTCTGTACAGACTTACTGATCTGTGCAGAATTGTTCAAAAGCTAGTTTCTTAAGTTGAATTCTTCTCAACTTAAACTCTTTCGATCTTTTTAGTCGTTTCAAGTCATCGACTACTTTCTTTCTACTAACCTAAGTGTCAAGTACAGAACCGAGTGAGTGTCAAACGAGATGCGTTCGTATCTCGTTTCTTTTTAATTAAAAGAGTTTAGTTTAGCGTGCAAATGCCTAAAAAGCCTAAAGGACTAAAACTTAACTCGATTCTCCGTATTCGTCTATCGTTTGCGACCGAGTTTTAAAGTATGATTTTTACGATGAAGGAGGAAGTCGACACCAAGGATAGGACGGAAGATCAGAAGACGGAAGCACGTGTCTTAGTTCTGTATTCTATCAAGGTGGGCTTTTTTATATATGAAACAAAATGAGCAATGCTCGAAAACCTTTTCTGTATCGCTTTGATAATCGTGTTTTCAAAATGATAATCATGGCATGAACTATTTTTTTTATGTGAGTTCTCTTGTACCTTATGAGTTAGCCAAAAGGGATTAACTAAACGATCGGCTTTGAGTTAGTCAAAAGGGACTTTCCAAAGTTTAGTGTACACTGTAGTCTGTGGTGTATGTGGTATCCTATTGAGGGGTAACGTGCCACGGTGAATTATGAATGGTCAAGATTGAATGTAACATTTATGAAAAATGCTCGATCAAGCTAAGTTATGAAAATGAGAAAGAAAATGTTTATTAGACACAGGAATTTAACGAAAAACCCCGATGTGCTATAGAAATGAAATGCCTAATTATCTATACTTATGATTATGTTTTCGGTAACGTGCCCACTAAGTACTATTGTACTTAGCCCTGCATATGTTTTCTAAATATGCAGGTTGAAGCGACGGGAGCGGTGACGGTTGAGTTAAGAGTTGTCGATAGGAAGACTGTAGTATGTAGTTTACAATTCCGCTGCCGAACTTTAGACTCACTCATGTAATTATGAATATCACTTTTGGGTTTAAGTTCTGTACTTTTAACTTAGAATCTTTGAGATCTTGTTCGAGTGATCCTTTGAGATCAACTCTGTCTTTTCTTAATGAAATCTCATTCATAGAATTTCTGCCTTTAATGTTATGTTTATTCATTCATCCCCTTTCTTCCCCGCTTCTTTAATCCAATCCCAGTCGCACCCCGGCTTCTGCCGTCCCTCGGGATTTGGGGCTGTGACATGTGGTCAATAGGCCAATTCTGCCTAAATCCTTGGGGATAGCTTTGTAAAAATCCTATGTGGGATTCCCTAAATTCCTCCATTCATATTTATCTAATTTTCACAATTTTTTTAATATTTAAATATAAAATAATCGATTTTAAGTATCTACTAAAATTTTGTGTCCCACATTGGTTTTTCTAATGAAACTTCATCTATTGAGAAACCTATAAATACATAGAATCATTGTGTATTTTCTCATCCTTTACACCATCGATTCAATTCGGACAATTTATTAGTTGACCGAATAAAATTTGAAATAGTCTAATAATTTAATTAAAAAAAATTGATTAAGCAATGGGTTTTTTCGTTGAATTGGCAATTCTCTATTTATCTATCTATAAAAGTTAAGACTTTAGTCAAGAACTAAATAATTTGAAGACAAATTATTTCCTCCATCTTTTAAAGTCTTAGACAAACACGTTTTATTTAAAATTACATCAAAAAGCAAATTATCATTATTATCATCATAATTTTATCATTAAAAGGAAAACAATTATTGATATAAAAAATCCTACGTGACACCCCTCTTAATCCTCCATTTCTATTTATTTAAATTCTCAAATTTTATAATTTTTAAATATAGAATAATAGATTTAATTATCTACTAAAATCTTGTGTCTCACATCAGTTTTCAATTAAACTACACCTAGGCCTATAAATACTTAGAATCATTGTGTATTTTCTCATCTTTTGCACCATCAAATTAATTTATCAATTGGCCAAATAAGTAATTATAATTACTTTTTGCGAAGTATTAATTTTATTGAAGCTACGAAATAGATTAGATTTTGAAAATCTTATATTAATAATTCTACTAAACAACCTTTGTAGAACTTTTATCAAACCAAAATTCAAGTATGATGCACTAGGTCCAAGGGCCCGGAATTAATGAAAAACGGATCTTTAAAATATAAAAGAATGAAATCCAAAATATACCCCTTAATAAATTAAATAAACAATGCCTCCCGAAGTCCAATTAAAAAGGGAAAATTACAGAAGATGGAATTAAGCTGTGCACCGCAAGCATATATGAAGGGGCAAAACAAAATCAAATCCAAAAACACTAATTCTAAATATGTGTGATGCATGCATTTTATTGCCATATGTGAAAACAAAAGAAAAATCTAAAGTAGTTGATTTTGAAGCAGAATTGCTTGATTATCAAGCCAAAAATTTATAGTTCATACTATTCCTTCCAGTTCTTTTTTTTTTTTAAACTAACTATTCCTTCTAATTCTAGGAATTTTATAATTATGAAAAACTGTAATAGTTAATATCTATATTTACACACATTTTCAGGTTAATTTAATTTCACGATCAGTTCTCCTTTCTAGAAAACTCTTCATATTTTCTCATCTCGCAAATCATCATCATCATCATTATCATTATTATTATTATTATTATTATTATTATTATTATTAAAAGGAAAATGATTTTTACTTTGAAAAAATCCTAGGTGGCACCCCTTTAATATTACTAAAAGCAAAATAGTTCTTGATTTGAGAAAGTTCTATGTGGCACCGCCCAAATCCTTTCATTTCTATTTATCTATATTCTAAAAATTTTGGCATTATTAAACATAAAAAATCATCACTATCATTATATTACTAAAAGGAAAATGATTCTTGTTTTGAATTCGATCCCACATTAAAAAATTTAAATTGATATTTTAATTTAGTTATAATCTTTTTAGTATTTTTACTATTTACTGTTGACTTTAAAGTATTCGAATTTTTAGCGGGTAATTAACAGGAATTACCAAACGAATTAGACGGTTTGGATAGTAAAATCAATTTTTAATCGAATTTAAGATGGACATGAATAAAGAAAATCTAAATGGGTTCAAGTTTGAGAAATGCTAGATGAGTACATTTGTAATGGGTACAAATATAAAAAATGTGATTTGAGTTTCAGAAAAGTATACTTTTGGTGATTTTAGCTTAAAAACAGGTATTATGACTAGAGTAATGTTATCTCTCCTTAACTTATTTTATATTATAAAGATTATTTTATATAGGCACGTAACACTCTTCCAATAAATTTCGCAATATTGTCACTTCGATAACGTCTATGTCTCTCTTTTTATATATTGGATATCCATTATCATCAAGTTTTATAAGATGAATATTATAACACTTATTTGCAATAATTGGTCAAATTATATCAATTAAAAGCAGAGAATTGAAATATTTTTTGAATTATATTTGTAAATTAAAATGTAAAGGGATTCCACATCAATAAATTCTACACCGTATGACACTTATTTGCAACGAGACGATTATTCTTCAAAATTATATTTATAAATAAAAATGTAAGGTGATTTTGTGTCAAGTGTCAACAATTTCTACACGAGATGATCTTTCATGAAATACTTATTTTCAATGAGACGGTCATTCATATTACACTTATTGTCCCAACGAGATTGTATTCTTTACAATGATTTGTTAAATCATATCACTTTAAAATAAAGTATTTAATTATTTTCAAATTATTTTAAATGCATATATTGATTATCCGTTAATACATGAGATGATATTTCATGTAACACTTATTCGTAACGAGACGATCCTTCATGTAATAATTATTTTAATGATTTTTGTTGAAATCACTTTAAAAAAAAGTATTTTTGAATTTATATATTTGTAAACTATAACTGTGTAATTCCCGTCGAATTTCGACGGGTTACACACTAGTTATATTACTAAAAGAAAAATGATTCTTACTTTGAAAAAATCCTAGGTGGCACCCCTCTAATATTATTAAAAGCAAAATAATTCTTGCTTTGAGAAAGTTCTATGTGGCACCGCCCAAATCCTTTCATTTCTATTTATCTATATTCTCAAATTTTTGGCATTATTAAACATAAAAAATCATCATTATCATTATATTACTAAAAGGAAAATGATTCTTGTTTTGAATTCGATCCCACATTAAAAATTCAAAGCTTAGTGCGGATAAAATTCAAAGCCCAATATAAAATAAAGAATGAAAGATAAAATTGAGTAACACTTTCTTAGCCTTTTGGCTAAAACTTTGTGTAAGTATATTTTTCTTAAAGTATTTTGAAATAAAAAAAATTTGAATGCATGTATTGATCCCACGTTAAAAATTAACGTGCGCATAGAAAACCAATATAAAATAAAAAAAAAATGAAAGATAAAATTGAGTAACACTTTCTTAGCCTTTTGGCTAAAACTTTGTATAAGTATATTCTTTCTAAAGTGTTTTAAAAATACTAATTTTCAAATGCATGTAATGACATTGAAAAAGAGATATTTAAATATGATATTCATTATAGGATATTAAAAATCAAAATTGTGATCAAATAACATATATAAATGTGGCTAATATTCCTTATACATACACGAGCAAAGGATACTCGAAACAACAAGCCACAATTTGAGGTCTAATTCTAAGATATATTGCTTGAAATACAAAAGAAAAGGATTTTGACAAATAAAAATGATTTATTTATTTGGTATGTTGTTTTTTGGAATTATCAGGTAAGAATGTTTTCTTATGTGAGAAATGAGAATAAATTTCGGCCCTTGATCTTTGTTGATCAATGGTCCAGATTTAACGATGTATTATGTTGTTGTAATTTATGCATTACAATGTTAATGCATTAAATTATTGTAGTTTATGCATTAGAATGTACATGCATTACATTTCTGCAATATATGCATTACCGACGTGATAAAAATGCATTAATATATATATATATATATATATGTATATATATATATAAAATAAATTAATACTGCACAACTATATAAGGTGGAAAATCTACACTATACACATGCAAGATTGAACCCAAAGCTTCTTGCTAAAGAAAGTCTTGGGTACCTCATGCATGGAGTGACATTAAAAAATAAAGCTATCTCAACTATTTGATTATGATATTCATTGAAGGATATTAAAATTATAATTGATTAAGACATTGATTAAGACCCAGAACTGAGGGGCTAGGCGGACCGATCTAGAACCGACGGTCTAAACGAAAAAGAATAATTCATAAATGTAATTAGCTAATATTACTATACAGTTAAGGATGAGAACAAATAGTACAATCAATTTTTTTTAATTAAATTTTGGATCTATCCAAATTCTAAACGGATTTCATAAATGACGCACTTATAAATCAAAATCGTGGTTAGCAGACCAATGCCGACCAAGAAACGTGGCGGTAAACGGGCTAATTCCCAACCCACGGGTACCTCAACTTGAGAATTTTTTCATCTTATACATTTTTTCATGTATTTTCTAAAATCTAGAATCGCCGTATTTCCAACTTTGCATAATCTTTAATTGTAATTAGCAAATATTACTATACGGTTAAGTCCGAGAATGAATAATACAATCACTTTTTTAAAATTAATTTTTGGGTCTATAAAATTTCTAAATGAGTTTCATAAATTACGCACTCATAAATCAAAGTTGTAGTCAACGGGTCGATTCCAACCCGCAACCGTGGAGGTAGACTGGTCAAATTCCAACCGTCGAGTATTGTTATACGGACTTTTACAAAGAAACACAAATGACTGATTTTCGAATGTATAGAAAATTGGCAGAAAAATTACTAACAATTTGTCGACGGCCAATCAGACCATAATTGTACACGTTGTGAAGCCAATTCAGTACCAACGGGACAATTTTTATTTATTTTATAGTTTTATATTGGACTCACAAAATTAATGATATTTAGGGTCACTTTAATTTTTGTAGACATTCTTCAAATGTTCTTTTTCTTCTTCATTAAATTAATGTGAGATAAATAGATATTTGCTATAAAAAAGAACACCATCAATTCTCATACAAAATCAACACAAGACAATCCTTTTAAAAAATAAATAGTTTTTGTCTCACATCAGTTTTGAAAAGAAAGAGAGATTTGAAAATTATCTATAAAAGTAGGTGCGAATTAGATTTGAATTTTTAAGGGGTATAACTTAAAAAAATGAAAAAATAATTAAGAAACAATACCTTTCTTATATTAGTACATATTAAATTTTAATAATTTTATTAAATAATAATTTCCCATCGAAAATCGACGGGTTATACGCTAGTATATAATAATATGAATTTATGAATTTAAAATAGATAAAATGAAGATTTAAAATAAATATGAATAGTGAATGGAGAGAGCGCCACGCAGGACTTAAATTCAAGGGAAGAGCTCATATCCGCATCGGTCTTAATATATAATATATCACAAAAACTTCTCTATAACCGGTTGAATTGTATGCAATCGGTCTTAACCCGCACCTCAACCCAACCCGACCCAACCCAAACCCGCGAGTTTAAAAAAAAAAAAAAAACAAATACTGTTGCTACATTTATATACTATTAACTGTAATAATAATACGAGTCTGGATGTTGGCCGAATGGGTGGGCGGAAGTCTCTTTGCTTCCGCGTTGGCCCAGGTTCGGTTCCACTGGTAGCAGTCTTTTATTATTTTTTTGTTTCTTTTTCTTTTCTTTTCTTTTTCTTTTTTTTTTTTTTCCGTTTGCTTCCTTGAATTTCTTTTCTTTATTTTTTCTTCTTTCTTCATTTTCTTTTCTTTCCTTGAACTTTTCGGCTATAATTTTTTTTAAATATACCTACACGTTGGGCTTGGGTACCAACATAATAATTACGTTTTTTTTCTTTTCTCTTTTTCCTTTTATTTCTCTTTTTTTTTCTTTTTTTTTTATCTTTATTTAAAATACATATAATTTAAAGTAATTATTGTCATGAATAAAAAGTAATTATTAAAATAAAATTAATAAAGAATAATTATTATTAATAATGTTTCACAATGAAATATGAATATTATTTGCAAGAATGTAGAGGGCAAGCATACGTGAAACCAGAGGCATACAAACAAATTAATAATAATAGCCTATTGTACTCTATGAAACCAAAAGCATGCAAGAAAACATGTAAAATTACTTCTATCTACAAAATTACAGAAACAATATTAGAAGAAATTGTTGGAAAAATTAGTAAAGGTTTCGAAAGATACCAAAACCCCAACTGATCCCAACCGAGTAGATGAATGCCTTTAGTCTGATCTTAGCTAGAGCTCACTGTTTGAGTGTAGGAATTTTATCTTTACAGGATTCAAGCAGAAGAAGTCAGCCGGACTAAAGATGGGAGTTTGTGAAAACTTAGCTGAGGCCGAAACTCAGCTAAAACCCAGACTCAGCTCAGGTCTAGACTCAGCTGAGACTCAAGATCAGTTGAGACCTTAACCCTCAACTGAAGCACGGACTCAGTTGGATAGCAGCTCAATTGACTCCTCAACTAACCCACGCAACTGAAGGCATATAGTCAAGCGTGAAGAGAAGTTGTGTCGAAGTCTGACGTCGCAAAGCGGAGTAGAGAAGACACTGAAGACGGATGAGTTGCAGTCCAGATTTGAATCTACTCGGGAGCACAAGTCAGCTGGAAAACTTACCATAAATGGGCCGACAACAACGACGTACATAAAGTAAAGGTCGCAGTTACCATTTTAGGAAAGTTTCTAGAAAAGCTGGTGAAGTGCTATACTTTTGGCAAAGTTCAAACGACTCTTTCCAACGGCTAGTTTGAACTTCCTCGTTAAATAGAGGTCTCCACACCAAAGCTTACCAAGGATGATACAAGCAGAGAAAAAGCACACTGAAGTGCTAAGAGACAACATCAAGAGTGAAAGAGCAGCAACAGCTCATCGCCTTTCTCTCTCTCCAGGCAAGAAGGCCTCCGACGAAGTCCAGTTGTAGAAAAGGGTTGACTCCTCCTCCTGTTCTTCCCCTAGCCTCTTAGAAATCCCCCGTTCCTGATTATATCTAGATGATAGGTTCTTACTTTTTTGGTATCCCCTCGAACTCTCTATTAAACGATTGAGTCCGATACCATTGGTCGAAGCCTCCACTTCCCTAAAGTGTTGAAGGCTTCCTTGTTGGAAACTCGCCCCAAATCCAAACCTTTGGTCTAACTTTGAACCCATAATCAAAGTCATCAGGTCCCTTGGAACCCGTAATTCAATACCAGGTTCCTTGGAACCCGGATTCCAAGAACAGGTCCCTTAGAATCCAGAATCTAAGACCAGACTGTGCACTTGCCCGGAAAAGTGTTGTAAGGTCTTGTTCGAACATGGAATTGAACTTGTTAAGTTTGCTTGGAACCCGTAATCCAAGTGGGGCGTTTGGTAAGCACGCTTAAGCTTATCTAATGTATTACTTCCCCCAAAAAAATGTTGTGGACGTAGGAGGAGGATCTCCGAACCACGTTAAAATACTATGTACTTACTTTCTGTATTTTACATTCAGTATTTTAAATTCAGTTTACCTAACCAACTTACCCAGCATATGCACAACATATTTATCAAACTGCACTAATTTCCACTATCTTCCGCAACGCAAAACTGATTAAAATCTCAGTTGGTGCATATAGCTGAACTTCAGGCATAGGAGCCATCTATGCTGCCAACTGTGTGATCAACTCCAACTGAGCAACTCAGTTGTAGAGCTACTCCAACTGACTTTTTCAGTTGTCGAGTAAACTGACCTGAGCAGTATATCTCAATGAAAAGACGTTAAGCAAAATGAAAATTGCTACTGGTGTATTCTCCTCCCCCATACACTAGTTACTCGTTACTGGGACCATCAAGTGGTATCAGAGTAGTGGTTCAAAAGACTGCCGTTTCTGATTTACAAAATGTGAGTCGAGTAGATTTTTTCGTGGTCAACTGAACAGATCTTTTCTGAAATCAATTAGTGCATTCTGCTGCATATTTTGTGTTTAACTCTTGTGGTGTGCAGAAAAGATGAATCTGACGTTGCTAGGAAGCTTACCGGAGTTCTCCATGGATGATTATCCCACGTTGAAGTTTCGCCTGAAGATGGCCCTCACTGCCAGGGATCACAAAATGTGGGAAACCATAGAAAATGGTCCCATCCAAGTGACTCAATTAGTGCAGGTTCCTCCAATCACTTCAGGGGAAGGAGAGATGTTGATAAAGGATGAACCCAAAGGCACGCACCAATACACCAAGGAAGAAAGAGGCATTGCACATCTAGATGACATCGCCAAAAGCGTCATCTCTTCCACAGTCGGCAAAGCCTACTTGCCGAAGATTATCAATTGCTCCACAACAAAAGATATGTGGGAAGCCTTAGCTGCACTCTGTGAAGGCTCTGACGAGATTAAGAAGAACAAGTTCACCTTAGCTTGTCAGAAGTACGAGAATTTCTCTCAGCTAACCGAGGAGTCCATCGACAAGATGGAGCTGAGATTCACAGAGGTCCTAATGGACATTGACAGTATTAGGAATGGAAAATACTCTCAGCATGAGATGAACCTAAGGGTTCTCTCCGCGTTAGGTGAAGACTGTGAGGTCTACAGAGTCGTCCATCAAAATCGAAGTGACTTCAGTTTGATGATGATTGAGAAGCTATTCTCTATGCTCAAGGCCAATGAGTATGATATCCTCCGACTGAAGCAAGGCAAGCTTCAGAAACCAGAACAAGACCGAGCAGAGTTCAGCTACCAAGTCAATGGCACTTCGAGCTGAATCGGGCAGATACAAGTTTTCCAGACCCTCACAGTCTGCTGACTCCTCAGTTAGGGATCGACTGAGCAGGTCCAAACTTCAGAGGAAGGTCGACGAGTTGACCAAACAACTCGAGGAGATGAACTTCAAGATTGAAAAGTTCAAGAGGTTCAACAGGAGCAGACAAAGCTCAACTGACCCCTTCTCAAAGAATCAAAGCGAAGGTTGCTTTGAATGTGGAAAGCCATGACATTTCAAAGCCAACTGTCCTGACCTCTCCATGAAGGAGAAGGAAGCCCTCCGAGAAAAAGCCAAAGAGAAATCCAAGGCTATGATTGTTGAGGATGACGTCGACGGCACCGATGTATTCACCGCGTCAGAAGGAGAAGAAACTGACTCGCCATCCAATTCAGCAGAAATTGGCCAGTACTTCATGGCATTACCTGAAGAGTCAACTGATGAGGATCAAGCTTAACTGAGAAAGAGAAGAGCTACCAAATCCGTCTGGGTTTTGGAAAACAAATGCTCCAGACACATGACACCCCAGAGGAATTTTCTCATTGGCATCAAGCTTCGAGAAGGATGTATTGTAACCTTTGGTGATGACTCTCAAGGAAAAGCCAAAGGATCCGATACATTCAAAACTCAGCTAGTGTCTATCGAAAATGTGTCCTTGGTTGATGGATTGAAGCATAACTTGCTCTCCATAGGCCAACTGTGCGATAATGGTTTTTCTATGAAGTTTGATGCACTGGTGTGCAGGGTGAAAGACGTCAAGACCAAGCAGATTCTTCTATATGGTAGACGATTTTCATTAGGTGCAGTCTATTACACATCTGGTTAAGTAGCTCACCAGAAACATGCCTTGTATCCAAGAGCAGCTCAGAGACAACTGGCTATGGCATAAAAGACTCAACCACATCAACTTCAAAACCATGAACAAGCTAGCTCGCCAACAGCACGCAGTTGGAATACCGGACTTGAAGTTCAGTCCGACGCATCACTGCAGTGCATGTCAGCTTGGAAAGTTGGCTAGAGCATCATTCCGTCTTAAACTGACGCCATCAATGGATCGAGTTCTGCAATTGATCCACATGGATCACTTTGGTCCGATCACCCAGAAAGTGTGAGTGGAAATAAATACACCCTCGTAGTTACTGACGACTACTCGAGGTACACATGGGTGATCTTCATGTCACACAAGAATGAGACAAGAGAAGAGTTGCCAAAACTGATGAATAGACTTGCAAATGAACAAGGGAAAGCTATTGTCTCCATCAGATCTGATCGCGGAACTAAGTTCCTCAATGAATCCATCATTGACTATTGCGAGAAGAGAGGCATAACTCTGATGAACCCATAATTGTGCTCATTTTTTTGTGTTGTTTTGTTGTGTGTTTTGTGTCTTTTTCGTGTCTTTATGTGTCTGGGAGGACACAAGTAGGAGGAAGTGGGTGCAGGGCAAAACAGGTGCGATTGTGGGCATAATCTGGTGGAAAACTGCTTTTTTGGCGTTGGACAACGATACGATGCAATATGGGCATAGGGGTGAAGTCTGTAGCTGGGGATGAAGAGACATATCTTGAGTAAAGCTACAAGTGAAGGAGTACCTCCCCATAATCTTATGGCCAAAGCAAGAGAGTACCCAGACTAGTGCACGTTGAGGGCAAGACTGAAGATGATATAACCAAGACGGAAGAATGAAGCAGAGGGTAACGGATGAGACTTGAGCGCCAAGGAAGAGGATAAGGAAGGAAACTTCCATCCTTATCAAGAAGAGACCGGTCAAAGCCGGACTCAACAAGGAAGAAAATCCAATGCCGCCGATGATAAGCTAAAGAAGGAAATAAGGCCAAGGAAGGAAGGAGTCCAGCCCATGAAGGGAACCGACTTAACCTAATCTTGATGCCTATATATATGGCTGCATGTACTCTGCAAAATCATCATCGTTTTAACCTAGAATAGTTTTAAATTTTGTCTTGAGAGAGTTTGGTAAGGAAGAAAAACAAGTCCTACAGGCAAAGCTTTAAATTATGTTTTACTTTTCTGCTTTAAGATTTCTGTTGGCGTTCTGTCCAAGACACGATCTACTTTGTTTTTGGTAATATAGTTCTTATTTTAGTTTCAAATCATGTTTACTTTAATTTATTCTACTTTGTTTGTATTTATTATGTCTACCTAATTCTTTAACTTGGATTGGACGAGATGATGTGATAATTAGTACTTTGATTACTTGTGAGGCTAAAAAGTGTGCTAAATAAATCATGTTCTTTTATTCCCGAAATACTTATGACTTAATATTAGATTTGGGCAAGATAACTAGTTGTTTGATCACCAATAAGTTAAGGAGTCTAGATCACCAATAGAGTCGAGGTCAACACGAGAGTGTCTCTTGTGCTCGAATAGATAATAAGTATTGGAGAGCAGTCGATGCCTTGGGCATCTCTTGGCCGATTTGGGTCTAAAAGATATTAATGTCTCTTGGGCAATATACTTGCTGAAGGGTCTTCGTGAGTGTGTTGATCAAGGGAGGAGTTTTTCCTAGAGTGTCTCTGGCATACTCGAATTTAAAGGGATAGATATAAGGGTAAAGTATTCTTAGCCGTGACTTCATGACCATAGGGCATGAATTAATTTATCCTTTAAACTGAATAGTAAAGGCGTGCGGTTGAAAATCATTGTGCCCATGTTCGAGTAAAAAGTATTAATAATTATTGATTCGAAATCCATTTCAAGTCTCTTTTATTATTGATCAAATCTACTTTTAGTTTCAGTTATAGTTTTCAGTGTTTGTTGACCAAGAAAAATGAAGTGTAGACCAATTCTCTTTTGTGACAAGAGACTACACCAATTCCCTTGGCTACGACCCTGCTTACTGCTGGCTATCGCCTACTATGGCCATATGAGATTAAAAATTTATTTGTACGAAGTGCAAACAAATGCTTCGTGAAACTCACCAGACCTCAGCAGCAAGAACTCCACAGCAGAATGGAGTAGTTGAGAGGAGAAATCGAACGCTGAAGGATGCAGCAACTTGCATGCTTACCAGTTCAGCCCTACTAAAAAGATTTTGGGTAGAAGCAGTCAACACAATGTGCTTCACGCAGAACCGATCTCTTCTCACGTAGAGACAAGGAAAAACTCCATACGAGATATGGAGAAATAGGAAGCCAAACATTTCCTACCTTCGTGTGTTCGATTCTAAGTGTTACATCCATAATAATGGGAAAGCTCAGTTGAAAACCTTTGAGCCAAAAGTTGTCAAAGGCATATTCCTAGGATATGCTGCAAAGATAAAAGTTTACAGAGTTTTCAACACCAGCTCCAAAATTGTGGAGGTAACACCTAATGTTGTGTTTGATGAATCTACTTTTGAGTGTAGGGAACATGCTAACTTGCAGGCAGCTGAAGGAAGTGCACTGGCCCAACCAGCTGAGACAAGAGCTCAAGCTCAAAGATTGAAGAATCTTGCTGAGCTGCTTATCTGGTCAACTGAAGAAGAAGAAGTATATTCTTCTAACAATGAGACTGAAGATCCCGCCTTAGAGCAAGGGGAAATTCCAGAATCAACTGACCAAGTGCCAACTACAGCTAAAGCTCAGCCAGGATCGACAACTGAGCAGCGATCCAGTCTAGGACCTTTCAGTCCAAGGCCATCAAGCTCTCTAGTTCATCCCTCAACTTCAACCGAGGATCGAATTGCACCAGAAGTAAGATCACCAAGACCTGCACCACCAACATCTCTAAGATCGGAGTATTCTATCACGATGCTTGAATCAGCTAAGCAAGCAAGGAAGCACAAACGGTGGTATGAAGACCACGTTAATGACTCTGTGATAGGAAATCTGGAAGTCGGTGTCCGAACCAGAAGATCAGCTCAAGTCATTGATTCCATAGCTTATGTTCCGACTCAGCCAACTCAGTCAAGAACCACAGCTGATGTAGAACCAACTTTAGAAGCACAGTATGCTGATGAGCTCATAATACTAGGAAAGCTGGAGCAAGCAGGAGATGTAAGCATGATTGCATGCTTTGTAGTAGACGTGCCTAAACCCAAAAACATCTTGGAAGTTTTAGGACGTATCCACTAGCCTCAAGCCATACAAGCAAAGCTCAACGAGTTTCTTAGAAAATGCGTGTGGGAACTTGTTGAAAGACCTGAGGGGGTCAGGTGATTGGCATGAAGTGGATATTCAAGAATAAGCGTGACGCCATTGGGTGTGTTGTGAGAAACAAGGCTATACTAGTAGCTCAAGGATACTGCCAGCAAGAAAGAATAGACTTCAAAGACTCCTTCACCCCAGTTGCTCGTCTGGAAGCAATTCAGATTTTCCTAGCCTACGCCGCTTACCACAAGTTCAAAGTCTATCAAATGGATGTAAAGTTTGCGTTTATCAATGGCGACATCAAAGAAGATGTTTATGTAGCACAACCTTCCGATTTCAAAACTGGTGACGGCAGAGTCTACAAACTAAAGAAAG
The DNA here is from genome assembly GCA_029490685.1 of Schizonepeta tenuifolia. Classification (NCBI taxonomy): domain Eukaryota; kingdom Viridiplantae; phylum Streptophyta; class Magnoliopsida; order Lamiales; family Lamiaceae; genus Schizonepeta; species Schizonepeta tenuifolia. The sequence goes on from CM055959.1 coordinate 59,669,669, forward strand.
CCATATACGGACTGAATAGTCTCCGCACGCATGGTATGAAACCTTGTGCAGCTTTCTACTCGAATTAGGGTTTATTCGAGGCTCAGTCGACAAAACCCTTTTCACCATCAAACTTTGAGGAGAAATCCCGGTGGTGTAAATTTATGTCGACGACATCATCTTTGGATCCAAATCTGAAGATTTATGTAAGAGGTTCTCCCAACTCATGAAGGACAAGTTCGAGATGTCCATGATGAGAGAGATGAATTTTTTCCTTGGGCTGAAGATGAAGTAGTCGCCAGGAGGAATCTTCATCAACCAGTCCAAGTACACAAAAGAGCAAATCTCCAAGTATGGACTGACCTCTAGTCGAACAACGAAGATCCCCATGAACACCAATTGGAAGATCGACCCGAGCCGAGGGAAGCTCGTCGATGTAAAGATGTTTAGATGGATCATCGGCTCGTTGTTGTATCTAACTGCTAGTCGATTAGACATCTCTTATACAGTTGGAATCTGAGCAAGATTTCAAGTTGAGCCTAGGGAAGCTCACTTGCACGCAACGAAGAATATCATCAAGTACCTCAAGGAATCAGTCCATATGGGACTGTGGTACCCAACTGTTAATAACATTGAACTGACCGGCTACTAAGACGCAGACCTAGTCGGAGACAGAGTTGATAGGAAATCAACCTCAGGATACTGTCAGTTCATGGGAAGCAAATTAGTTTCTTGGTTTTCTAAGAAACAATTGTGCGTCGCCACCTCCACAACTGAGTCGGAGTACATGGCAGCTGGAAGTTGTTGCATGTAAGTCCTCTGGCTAAAGCAACAGCTGAGAGACTATGAAGTAAAGACAAGCCAGGTTCCCATATTTTGTGATAGCTCTAATGCTATAGCCATCATGGTGAATCCAGTCCACCACTCCAGGACTAAGCAAATTGACATCCGACATCACTTCATTCATGATCATGTCGAAAAGAAGGATTTCATTGTTGAGAAAATTCACACTGACATTCAGAGAGTTAATATCTTCACAAAGCGTTTGGTGGAAGCTCGATTCGAGATGCTGTGTCAACTCCTTCGATTGCTCAACTCAACCGAAGAAGAAGCCATAAAGATGGAGATCACAAGTTGAGGGAGAATCTCAACTTGAGGTGGAACTGATCGAATACGTCTCCCCATTCAGTTCAACTAACAGATGAAGTTAAACCTCAACTGAACTGACGACTTGAGTCAGTTGAGTATAAGCTGAATAGAGGAGTCAGTCGTGGTTAACACCGACTGAACAACACTATGTTAACTTGTTCTTTTTTGTTAAGGCGGGTGTTTTGAATTCAATTCATGCATCTGATACAAGTTCTTCGCATTGAATTAGCCAAGCGGTCACTTTATTGGAAAGCTAGTCCAATCCCTTAGACCCTGCTTGTAGATCGCAATTGGGCTGACTTAGTGTAACCTACCTTCCTCACACGCGCGAGTGTTCCACACCGCCTTATGACGCGTTCCATCACCTTCATTCCTGGAGTAGCTTTTTCTAAAACAGTGCATTAAAATCTGCCGTTTATCCAGAAGTAACTGCACGAGTTGATCTGATTCGTTGATTTGGATCTCAATCCCCCTATATAAATTGGGGCCTTGCAATTCAGTTTGCATATCATCCAGGATTTGTATCTCAACAACTTCAAGATTTTCTGCCTTTCTCTCATGAAATTTTTGCTTTGTGGTTTGTCTCTTGCTACGGTTTATCTTCCTCTTCAGAAAAACCTACCAGATCGAGAATATGCCTTACCACTTTGCAAAGCGGAACTCGCCAACCCAAGAATGTTATGTTCGTGGCTACATGAGACACAGACGCTTCAAAGAACATCTGATGATGTGGGTGTTTTGTGGTGTCAACCAGCTAATGTGGATCCCTGAGGTGTTTTTCCAATTGCACATCAGGTCAAAGATCTACGACCCCACATCACAAGGACAAGTCGTTTATGATCTGTACATCAGAAGTCCCGATCGGCCCTAGGCATTTTCTCCTGAGACTCTACCGTACAAGGTAATCCTCATCGGCAAATTAGTCTCAGACGAGCTTTCTTCCACTGAATCGTTGAAGAAAGAGGTGGAACCTGGAATGCCACCTGCCAACCCTCTCCCTCCTTAACTTTTTGCTGATGCCAAAAAAAGGGGGAAGAAGCTGGCAAACTGTTGTTAAGAATACTGTCATATAAGTACTCCAACAAGAAGGCGGGCATGGGTGGAGATCGTTAAGGCTGAAGAAGAGTGTTGATAGGTGGTCAAGCGCCTCAAAATGCTGCTTGAGGTGTTCAATAAGACATGACCTCAACCTTGAGCTTTCAGAGAAGCAAGAAAGAAGAAGACCAAGGCTGATGAGGAGAAGGCTGACGAAGTTGTCAAAGTCTCGCCCCGTGGCTCAAGACAGGTATTCAATGTGAAAGCTGAATACCTTCAACTGACATCAGCTCAGCCTTGGAAGATGCTGAAGAAGCTAAAGACCCTCCTCAAGGAGGTGGATGAGAAGAAGACGAAGACCTAGAGTAGGTTAGAAGTTAGGACTGTAGTTTAGCAATAACTCAATTGTAACTGTAATCTATTCCCAATTTGTTATCTGTTATAACAAGTTGCTAGTTATTAAAGGTCTTCAGTGGTTGATCTCACTTGATGAGAACCATCTCATTGTCCAAGTTTAAGGTTAATCTTTTTCTTTTTGCTATTTGTTTTTCTTGTGCTATTCCTCTTATAAACTAGAATTGAGTTTATCTTTTAGTCTTACTAGCATCGGCTTGTGGTATCAGTTAGGAAAGTTAGGTGATGTCAGTTAAGATTTTGGCATCATCAAAAAGGGGGAAATTATTGGGAAAATTAGTAAAGGTTTCGAAAGATACCAAAAACCTAACTGACCCCAACTGAGTAGATGAATGCCTTTAATCTGATCATAGCTAGAGCTCACTGTTTGAGCGTAGGGATTTTATCTTTACAGGATTCAAACAGAAGAAGTCAGTCAGACTAAAGATGGGAATTCGTGAAGAACTCAGCTAAGACCCAAACTCAGCTTAGACACAGACTCAACTGAGGTCCAGACTTAGCTTAGACTCAAGATCAGTTGAGACCTTAACCCTCAACTGAAGCACGGACTCAGCTAGACAGCAGCTTAGTTGACTCCTCAATTGACCCACGCAGCTGAAGAGAAGTTGTGTCGAAGTCTGACGTCGCAAAGCAGAAAAGAGAAGACGCTGAAGATGGAGGAGTTGCAGTCCAGATTTGAATCTACTCGGAAGCACAAGTCACCTGGAAAACTTACCATAAATGGGCCGACAATAGCAACGTGCATAAAGTAAATGTCGCAATTATCATTTTAGGAAAGTTTCCAGAAAAACTAATGGAGTGCCATACTTTTGGCAGAGTTCAAACGGCTCTTTCTAACGGCTAGTTTGAACTTCCCCTATAAATAGAGGTCTCCACACCAAAGCTCACCAAGAGAAATACAAGCAGAGAAAAAACAGGCTGAAGTACCGGGAGACAACATCAAGAGTGAAAGAGCAACATCACCTCTCTCTCTCTCTCTCCAGGCAAGTAGGCCTCCGGCGAAGTCCAGTCATAGAAGATGGTTGACTCCACCTCTTGTTCTTCCCCCTAGCCTCTCAGAACCCCCCCCTCCCCTTCCTGATTGAGTCTAGAGGATAGGTCCTTGCTTGTTTTGTATCCCCTCGGACACTCTATTAAACGATTGAGTCCGATACCTTTGGTCAAAGCCTCCACTCCCCTAAAGTGTTGAAGGTTTCCTTGTTGGAAACTCCTCCTAAATCCAAACCTTAGGTCTGACTTTGAACCCGTAATTAAAGTCATGAGGTCCCTTGGAACCCGTAATCCAATACCAGGTCCCTTGGAACTCGGAATCCAAGAACAGGTCCCTTAGAACCTGAAATCTAAGACCAGGCTGTGCACTTGCCCGGAAAAGTGTTGTAAGGTCTTGTTCGAACCCGGAATCGAACTTGTTAGGTTTTCTTGGAACCCGTAATCCAAGTGGGGCATTTGGTAAGCACACTTAAGCTTATCTAGTGGATTACTTCCCCAAAAAGAAAACCATGGACGTAGAAGGAGGATCTCTGAACCACGTTAAGATATTGTGTACTTACTTTCTGCATTTTATATTCAGTATTTTAAATTCAGTTTACCTAACCAACTGACCCAGCATATGCACAACATATTTATCAAACTGCACTAATTTGGGAACTTGACCTTCCCTATTTTACAAAGATTTTAGTTTTTGTAACGAGCTTAATTTCCATTATCTTTCGCAATGCAAAACTAATTAAAACTGATTAAAACCTCAGTTGGTGCATACAACTGAACTTCAGGCATAAGAGCCAACTGTGCTGCCAACTGTGTGATCAGCTCCAACTGAGCAACTCAGTTGTAGAGCTACTCCAACTAACTTTTCTAGTTGTCGAGTAAACTGACCTGAGCAGTATATCTCAGTGAAAAGACATTAAACAAAACGAAAATTGCTACTGGTGTATTCCCTCCCTCCATACACCAGTTACTCGTAAGAAATACAACACTTATGGAAGAATTAAAATACCCACACCTTTAGAAATTTACTCACTATGCGATTGAAACCTTTCTTCTTCGGTTGTTCGAGAAAGAGGAAGAAAACAAAGTGAATTGGTGTGAAGAAAAAAAAATTGTGTGATATAAGCACATAAGTAAAGATTATGAAACTTACCATGAAATTGAAGATTTCTTGATGTACACAAAAATATATCCGTATATATATCAATATTGTATCTTATATTTCCATCATTAATAACTAAATATATTATATATTATAATAGTATTTATAAGGACTTACAATGGAATTGAAGATTTTTGGATGTACACAAATATATATGTGTAGAATTAATTTTGTATCATATATCAATTTTGTATCATATATTTCGATCAATATATACGTGTATATATCAATATTGTATCTTATATTTCCATCATTAAAAACTAAATATATAATAATAGTATTTATAAGGAACTTATCAATATTGTATCTTATATTTCCATCATTAAAAACTAAATATATAATGATAGTATTTATAAGGAACTTACCATGGAATTGAAGATTTTTTGGATGTACACAAATATACACGTGTAGAATCAATTTTGTATCATATATCAATTTTGGATCATATATTTCGATCATTTATATATTATAATATTATTTATAATTTAAAAAGCATAGAATGATGATTTAAGATAAATAGAATACTAAATTGTGGTAGCGCCACGTCGGACTTAAAATTAAGGGGAGGGCTTGAATCAACATTAATTTTAATAATATTTAGATTTTATTGAATAATGGTTTATTGTGTTTGAGCGGTAACATAACATATGCATCATCGACCTTCCAAAAAAAAAAAAAACACATATGATAGAGGGGGCAAAATGGACCCGGCCCAGCTATCCGGAAATAGGGCTAGGTTGGGCCAATGAAATATAGGCTTGAAAAAAGCCGGGCGGGCGGCACAAGCCCGTCCATACAAACCTATGGGCTAACCAAGCTTTGGGCCGAAAAAGCCCGCTCAATATTATTACGAATATATATAATACTAACGTCTGTAGTTGACATGTTCATCTTTTTTTAACGAAATGACATCCCAAATGGGTCATTTGCTCATATTGGACTTGGGCGGATTTAGCCCGCCCGCTCGGTGGCCCGTGTCGGACTGGATTGGGTTCAAATTAAAGCAACTCATATATGACTGAGCTAAGCTGACCAATGTGATTATAGCCCAAGCCCAATGGGCTTGGACCGGGCTGGCCCGACCCAATCATTTTGCCAGCTCTACATATGCATCCATGTTCGATAGTCTATCCCTCAACTAGAGTCTCAAGTTTTGGTCTTGAGCCAATATTTTTTTTGTATATACTAAGAAGTTGTTTGGTTTGCTTGATAAGGTTTCGTATATTTCCAATTTATTTGATAATGTAGTGGTCTCACCTTTATGTGGTGTACAGATTCCATTTATATGGTGGTGTAGCGTGTGATACAAAATATAACTCGTGCTCCTATTCACCAATTCAGTGGTAATTTATTATTCTAAAACTGAGTGGAGTCACTCATATGATTATGTCAATGACATCAATTTTATCTACCCTATCCTATAAACCAAAAGCCAATAGATTCGTTTGATTTTCTTGATTAAGCACGATAAGACTTAATTTATAAAATAATTCAACCTATTGTTTCGCTCGCTTGCTAAACAATATTCTACATATTACAACTCTTTTTAATAAGACGACTTATAAAAAAGGACTTTTTAATAAGACCGACTATTCTATCAGAAGGTCACTCTAAGAAGTTGTTTTCTCAACAACAAAAAAGTAGTATCAATAAATGACACTTTGAATAATTCATATTACAAAAAGTAATCTAATACAAACATACAGACGCATGTAGGCAAATATCTTTTACCTAATTTCATAATAATTACTCCCTCCGTCCATGAATTAAGTTCCGATTTAGGGTTCGGCACGGAGTTTAAGAAAAGTTGAAAAGTGATTTTTAGTAGGATAAAAATTAGGATGTAGAGGTAGTGTTAATCTTTTACTTACTTTTGCTAATCTTTGTACCTTTTTTTATTATTTAACTTGTAGGAGTGGATTCATTTTATTTTATTTTATTCATTACATTTTTTCTTTCATTTAATTTATCAAAGTCATAAGAGCTTAATTAAATTGCATAACTTGTGTGTTTGTGTGTGTGATTTAAATGTGTGTGTGCGTGTGTGATTTTAATATGTGTGCGTGTGTGAGTTAATTTAAAATGTGTGTGTGCGTGTGTGATTTAACTTGTGTGTTTGTATGTGTCATTTAATTTTATTTCTTCGAACAGTAACATTAATCATTAATCATTAATATTGAGAGTGTTGGGAAATTTATTAAAGTTTTGATTGATTCCAAAACCAACTGACCCCAACCGAGTAGATGTTGTCAAATCCTAATGTTAGCTTTTAGGCTCGCTGTTTGAGCAATGTTAAGATTTTATCTTTACAGGTCTCCAGCTGAAGACGGCAACAAGGCTTCACTCGGATAGAACATCAGTTATAAGAAAGACAACTGAGCATTCATCAGACGAGACTTAAAAAGGGGGAAGTTGTAAGAAAACATCAGATGGAAGAAAGTCATCTGAGCGTTCGAGCCAACTGATCAAATTCAGAACATCAGAAAGACAACTGAGCGTTCAAGAAGGAAGTTGTAAGAGAACATCAGATGGAAGAAAGTCATCTGAGCGTTCGAGCCAACTGAGCGTTTAAGATTCAGAACATCAGAAAGACAACTGAGCGATCAAGAGATAGAACATCAGTTGCAGGACTCGAACTGATAAGATCAACAAAATGAAGTTCAAGTCAGCTGAGGGTTCAACTGTCTCTATTCAGACAAATTGTCAGATGAAGATAGCATTCAGATAGAATATCAGTTGAAGACAAATCAGATGAAAATCAAACTTCTTAACCGACCATCCAATGTTGAAAAACTAATGTTGAGATTTGAAAATCAAATAAGGAAGTCACGTGAAGGTTTGACTCTCTGTCATTACCTCATTTGGCCCAACACAAGGCTATCTCAGATGGAAAGCAGAAGCACATAGTTGCCAAATTCGAAAAGTCTGCAGAGATGAGAGACAAGCCATCGCTTTCAAAGAACAGAGATCAACGGCTCATCCAACGGCTAGTTGATTCTCTCCACCTATAAATAGAGGCATTCATTCACTCACCAAGACGGGGAAGACAGAAGAGAAGACAGAGCAAAGAGATAGACGAGCGAACATCACTAGTTGAGAGTTCATATCACAAACGAGCTAAACTGAAAATAATCTCTAAGAACATCACTAGTTGAGAGTTCATAGAGTGTTAGAATCTGTCTTGGTGTTTTTCGATCCAACCTTGAGAACATCACTAGCTGAGAGTTCATAGAGTGTTAGATCATAGCTCACTTTCTTCTTCGAGCTATTAGTTGGAAACCCACCCTTTTCACACATCCTCTCAAAAGGATTGTTAGGACCCTACTCTTCCCGGAATTGAGTAGATAGGTTGATAAGTACCCGTAAACTTATCTGTAAGGTTGATAAGTACTCGTAAACTTATCTTAACGGTTGCAAAGCCCGCGTAAGCTTTGTGGTTTTTGTCCAGAAGAACTTGGACTGAGTTGTGTGGACTCACAACTCCCCGTGGACGTAGGAGTTCTCTCCGAACCACGTAAATCTTTGTGTATTGTGTTTTTTATTCAGTTAACTTATTTCATATTCAACTGACCAACTAACCAGCATACAAAACTACATCTTTGCATATCAACTGTCTTGGTTATTGACCAACCTTGCATTGAAGCGTGAGTTATATTTATACGAGTTGTTATTTTCCACCACATTCCGCACAACACTCCACTCTTCCAACTGAGTTCTCGTACCCGGTTGTGAATCCAGCTGAGTCTTTTTACTCGGTTGAGATATTTTCGAGAGTTGTTTTAAAATTTCCTATCTGGTGTATTTCCCCCCCCCCCCCATACACCAGAACTCGTATCGGGACCATCAAGTGGTATCAGAGCAGTGGTTCAAAAGACTGCTGACTCTGTTTCACGAGGTGTGAATTCGAGGTGTTTTCTCCAGTGGTCAACTGAACAGATCTTTTTCACGCTAGTACATATCTGCTTGCATTTGTTGTCTTTTGTTTGTGTGTGCAGATGGATGTTAAAGACAAGATCGTTGTCATGTTCTCGGTTGTGAACTATACATCCTGGAGAACTCGGATGAAGAAGATTCTATTGTCAAAGCATCATAGAATGCAAAGTACTTACATCTGGACCGATCAACATCAGAGAGAAAGTCACTCGCGCTCCTACAAATCCTAATGATGGGGATGCAACTGAGGAGTTAGTTGAGAAGAAGCCAAAAGACTTCACTCCAGAGGAGGTAAAGTGAGCCAGCTGGATATCTGGGCTCAGAGCACTATCATGTCCACAGTTGGACAAGACTATCTTCCTTGGATAGAAGAGTGCGACACCGCTAAGGAGATGTGGGATATTTTGGCATCTCTTAGCGAAGGGAGTGACGAAACCAAGGAGAACAAATTCTCCCATGCCTGTCAAGACTTCGACAACTTCTGTCTAAGAGCTAATGAAACCATAGATCAGTTGGAACTTCGGTTCATGGATATCATCAGAAGGATCCAGTCCATCCAAAGAGGAAAATATACTTTGAGAGAAATCAACCTCAAAGTATTACAAGCTTTACCAGCTGAGTGGGATACCTTCACCAACATCCATGAGAGCCGAGCTGATCTTGGTGAGATGGGAACTGAAAGATTGTTCTCAATCCTGAAAGGAAATAAATACAAGGTGAACCGACGAAGATCTCAGTCCTCGGTTCAGACGAGTCGACATGAGGATGCTGGTTCAGCCACAAAGTCAGTAGCACTCCGAGCTGACTATTCAAAGCTGCGAACTTCAAGACCAACAAGATCTGCGGACACAGCTACGAAGGAGCCAAGCAGAGAAGAGCTGCAACAGAGCATTGCCGCCATGTCAAAGAAGCTAGCTGACATGGATGCTCGGTTCGGAATATACAAGAGGTTCTACAAATCCAACCGAACTCGAGATAACTTAAAGCCTGTGAACAACAGTTGCTTTGAATGCGGCAAGGAGGGACATTTCAAAGCTGATTGTCCAGACCTTTCGAAGAAAGAAAGAGAAGCGTTGAGGGCCAAGCAAACTGGAAAGAACAAGGCCATGGTTGCAAAAGAAGCAGCTGACGACATGGACATCTTCACCGACACTGAAGATGAGGATGAGCTGACTTTCACCAACAACGCTATCGGTCAGAATCAATGCCTCATGGTATTTGGAACCGATCAGGATGACGCTGAGGTACACTCTAGTCCTGCTAATTTAAATTCTTCCAATATTTCTAACATGCAGGAAACAGTAGAGGAAGAGTTGGAACCCTCCTGGGGTGACTTTCAAGAACTCAGTGAGAAACTGCATCAGCAATCGATTGAGTTTAAGAGTCTTCAAGAACAGTTCGCCAAACTTGAAGAATCCTTAACCGAAAAGGACGATCTGATTAAGAGTCAAACTGAAGAGATTGATAATCTCAAAAGTCAACTGAATGTGACCAACCAAACTAAGGCTTCAATCGATGAGGAGTTGAAGGAGCAGATCAAGGAGCAACATGATCAGTTGAAAAAGCAAGAGGCTCAGATCGACCAGCTGATGAAGAAGTCAGACGCACAGACCGAGCATATAGCTGTTCTCCTCAAAGAGTTGCAAACTGAGAAGGACAACCTGATAAAGCTATATCAGTTATCCAAAATCATCAAGAATCTCATCAGTTACCAAAGACAAATGGATGACGTGTCTGGACTCGGTTACGACGTGGTTAAAGATACTGGAATTCCTCCCGCAACCTTCATCAAGGTGGTGGATGTCACGGTTGCCAAACCTGACACAGTTGAGTCTGCAACTCCGCAAATTAATCCAACCTCCACTTCTCAGCAAGCTCAACCGACTAAGAAAACTTCAACTAAGAAAGGAAAAGGAGCGGTGGATGGAGAACAGAACATTTCATCGGTTGGAAGATCAACCGAGGGGGAATGTTCCAAGATTCAGAAGAGGAACCAGAGGCGTCGGAGATACAATCAAAACCGAACTCAGAACCGACCTCTAAACTGACCTCAGAGCCAACCTCAGAAAGAATGGAACCGACCGCAGAACCGACAAGGATTCAACCATGTGAATCAACAGCTGTTCCATCATCAGTTCAACCAGAGATTCCAACCGAGTCAACCGATGAGGAACAGTTCAAACAGCTGGAGATATTCATGCCACAACATGAATCAACAACAGGGCATCAATAGCTGTCGTCAACAGTCAGAAAGATGGAATCAGACTCAGCCACACAGATTCCAACATGGCGTCCGACCTCATCGACAAAACCAACAGGATAAGAATCGCCATCAAAACAGGGGGAAATCCTCTCCTCCTAAAGCTCACAATGGGAGAAATCCATCTCCTCCCAAGAAACAGAACATCTCTACTAACAACAAGCCTAAGGATAACCAAGGTGTTTTTATAGTTGATAGAGAAGGAAAAGTGATTTGGAATGATAAATCTATCCGAGTATACAGGGAAAAACGACTCACAGTTCAAGGGGGAACTGGTTCGAACCCTCCAGGACCCAACTAAAATTGGGGACCTAAGCATGTTTCTCTGTGCAGGAACAGGAGAAACAGCTGAGGAAGAATAAAGCATCACAGACCATGTGAGTGATGGATAGTGGATGCTCGAAACACATGACAAATCTGAAGGATTTGCTTGGGAGTTTCGTGGAGAAGGAAGGACCATCAAGTTACGTTTGATGCGCAGGGCTGCAGAGTTAAAAATGTTGAATCAAAGCAGGTCTTATAGTTGGAAAATCGATCCCCAACCGGGAATGTCTACTATGCAGATTGGTACAGTAGTCCTCCTGAAACCTGTCTGTTATCAAAGAGCAGTTCAGATGTGAGCTGGCTGTGGCACAAAAGGCTCAACCATTTGAATTTCAAGACAATGAACCGACTTGCCAGACAGGAACATGCAAAAGGCATTCCGAACCGAGTGTTTTCAACAACACATATCTGCAGTGCATGTCAGTTGGGAAAGCTCGCTAGATCCTCCTTTTGGTTGAAAACAACTCCTTCAACCGACCGAGTGTTACAACTGATCCATATAGATCTCTTCGGGCCAGTTACACCAAAGAACATGAACGGTAACGAGTATACCTTTGTTAACTGATGATTTCTCCAGATACACGTGGACCATTTTCATGCGTCACAAAAGTGAAACCCGAGATGAGCTACCCAAGTTGATGGATCGCATATCAAACCAACAAGAGATGAAAATCATTTCTATCCGATCAGATCGCGGAACCGAGTTTCTAAATGAAACCATCATCAAGTGGTATCCGAAGATCATATTGAGAAGAAGGATGTTTCCATGGAGAAAATTCCAACTAAGATTCAGAGAGCTGATATCTTCACCAAACCTCTAGCCGAAGCACGGTTCAAAATGCTATGTGACTTCCTTGGATTGTTTGATCCATCAGATGAGGAACCAGCTGAGGTGAAGAGATAGATATCCATCTGAGGGGGAAGCTCAGATGAAGGGGGAATCTCAGATGCGGATCGCCAACCGAAGACATCAGACGTCAGCTGAACAGACGAACTCGAGTCAGCTGATGGAATCGCCAACCGAAGATATCAGACGTCAGCTGAACAGACGAACTCGAGTCAGTTGATGGTATGCCGCAACATTGGAACACAGCTGATTCCAACATTAGCTGACAGGTATCACAGCTAATTCCGACATCAGCTGGCAGGTATCATTTATGGCTGAAGGTGTTTATGTCTTAAATGAGAATGTTTGAAATAAATTCAAACATTCCTGAGCATGTCGGTTAGACTAAAATAGCCATCATAGCGCATTTAATGTAAAGTATGGCTGAACATCAATAGCCTACTTTATAGTGCGACTGGGCTGACATGAAAAACAATTCACCTTCTCACGCGCTGGTTGGAACTCGGATTGTGACGTCAAGTCAAAGCTAGTCAACAGTCGCGAAATCTCAGCCGTTGATGGATTCGCGCCATTCAACCCTAGCCGTCGATTTCAACCAAGCTAAAAACCTATAAAAGGCGGAAAATCAGGAAGTGATCTCTTACCTTCTACATTTGTGATTATCTGCAGTAACTGTTCATCGTCTTCTCAGATTCTGTCTAACCATTTTCTGCAAGTTTTTTCTTTCCTTCTTATATATATCTTCACAGAATCATTAAATGGCACCTAAAGGAAAGAAGATGGCATCCTCCAGACCCTCACTAGTCCCCACATCATACGAGGAATCCTTTGATCTGCTGGTCTCCAAAATACACTTCGAGCAGATCCTGTCAGAGGATGAACTGGAATGCCGGTTCTGTCTCCCCTCGCCAATACTCTCAGGGAGAACGGCCTACTAGACTGGGCGACGCTCTTCCCCTCCCATCTGCTCAGGCGCCAGGTCGGAGAGTTCTACGTAAATCTGCAATCGCCTATCGACATCAGAGATGGCGTCGTTACAGAGGTTTCTTGTCGACAACGGGATGTTCCTGCCAGAACCATTCGCTGTGTCACCGTTCCCATTGCAGTTTCCGACATTCTACGCCAAGTCATTCCGTCGAACCTGACCGCCACAGACACCATCGACAACATCACCGATGGGGAAGCCGATGAGTTTCTGGAGAGTGCTCTCATTACTCCGAAAAAATTAAAGAGTAATATGCAGAGGGCGAAGTTGAAGCCGGAGCATCGACTTTTGTTCGATGTTGTATCCAAGGTTGTGTTCGGTTACAGTGATGCCTTCGGAGACATCAGCCGACCGAAGCTCAAGCAATTGATTGCTTTGGAGCACAAACACAAACACAACGTCGACTGGTTCAAGTATTTTGAACACCAGCTGACTCTGGAGAGGCAGAAGATTTCTGAAACCACAACCAAATCTGGAGAGAGGTTGTTGAGTGTCAAGGGGACTCTCAACCTCGGTTGCAAAATCTCTGCTCTGATCCTGTTCGCAACCAAGGGTCAGAACATGGTCTATGATGACTGTGAGGAGACCCCGGTGAAGAAGCTGATGCTGTTCCCAACAGCAAAGAAGGCTCAGGATGTGGTCAGGAGTGTGTATACTCCTAAGGAGAAGAAGGAAGCTGTAAAGACAGCTGAAGAAAAAGACACAGCTGAGGAGCTGCCCCCAGCTGCCGGCCGCAAAGCAAAATCAACAGCTGTACGCCGACAACGAGCTGAGTCGGAGAAGGAGAAAGCTGAAGAACCAGCTAAGAAGAAGCTGAGAGTTCGCATCAAGAAGACGGTTGCAGTACCAGCTGAGGAAGTTCCAGCTGAGGACACGCCAGCTGAGGATGTGCCAGCTGAGGAGCCAGCTGAGGAGATACCAGCTGAGGACACGCCAGCTGAGGATGTGCCAGCTGAGGAGCCAGCTGAGGAGATACTAGCTGAGGATGCGCCAGCTGAGGATGCACCAGCTGAATAGGAGATACCAGCTGAGAAGGAGCCATCTGAGTCAAGTCACTCAGCTGACGTGGCTGCCTTCGAGGTTGATCCTCACAAAGATATGATTGATGGGATGGAAACGGATCTCTCCTCGGATGCTTCTTCCTCCTCTGAGGAAACAGAAGACATTCCAACCTCCCCCACGGCAGGAGCTGATGCCGTACCGCCCAAAGAGACTCTTACTCTCACAACCGATCAACAGCCAGAAATTCCGAGCTCTTCGCTCGATGCCAATATTGAGACCATCTCTTCGGCCAATGTTGATGAACCTGTTGATACCCCCCTCCCCACAGAGTCCGAAATTCTGAGCTCCCAGCTAGATGCCAACGTTGAGACCACCTCTTTGGCCAACGTTGAAGAAACTTTTGAACCGATTCCATACGAGAATCTATCTCCCTCCCCCATCGATGACGATGTTGATCGTCAGGCTGTCGCACAAGAGCATGAATGCAAGCTGGCCTACTACTTCCAGAAATTGATTGGGATGTTCCCAGAAGCGCGCGACATGCCAGTTTTTGCCACTCTCGGAACTGAGCTGCTGTATCAGTTCAGCATAATCTTCAGCCACTGGTATGTCAAGGAAGACACCATCTGCATACATAGTTGGGACCAACTCAAGGCCGATGAGTCACGCATCAGAGACTATTTCAACTACACCAACCTTGAGGTTGCCTACAACAACAAGGTGGCACTGCTGACGCGTAGTCTGGACCTCAGTAAGGCGGAAGGCACAGACACGAGGGAAAAGGCTGAACAAGATTGCATCAATTTCCTGGACAACATGCTTACAAAATCTGCTGATTTTATTGTTGATCTTGATGCAGCCGTCAAGAAGGAAAAAGAAGAGCTTCAACTGTACCTGGCCAACCGTCAAGCCATGGTTATAGTTGACCAGCCAGCTCAATCTGAACACCAAGCTCCAGCTGATCAGCCAGCACCCTCAACTGAAGAAATTTGTGAGCTGATAGCTGAGAGGGTAAATCAGCTAAGGATGGAGATGCTTGCTAACTTCCAACACAACAAAGAAGATCAGCTGAGGATGTCGGAAGCACAGGAGGAGAAGAACAGGAAGCTGCTGGAGGAGAATGTTTCACTGAAGATAAAGCTGGACGAATTCTCAACCTCCACCAGCCAAGACATCTCTGATCTGAAGTCAACCGTTATGGGGATCAAGTCCGATCTAAATGTCTTCAAATCCATATCTGATTCCAACCTCGCCAAATCTCAATAGACTCAAGACTAAGAATGAGAGTCTCGGTTCGAGTCAAGATGGGCTGAGTTCATTGCTTTCCAGACCGAAGTAAATGAAAACCTCTCTACTCTTAAGAAAGCAGAACAAGAGCGCCTGGACACTGAACTGGCGAAGAAGGTTGGAGTAGAATGCGCGGTCGATGAACTCTTCAACCGCATCCAACAAGCTGAACAACAACTCACCTCTCTGGATGGCTCAGTCGCAAGCCTTGTTGCTGATGCCAAAAAGGGGGAAGAGAAGACTGGGGAAGTTGAGATGCAGGGGAAAGATGAGACCCAGGCTGAGGAAGAGATTCCAGCTGCAAAATCTCAGCTGAAGAAGAAGACCCAGAAGAAGAAGTCCACTCCCAAGCCAACCGACGTTGGCGGAGCTGAAATGGCAAAAGACTTGGAGCAGGCCCGAGCAGTATGGAGTTTCTTACAACTCCATAGCCGAGATCGCAGCCGAGCTTGATGTGGAAATCGACGGTATCACAACCGAAGAGTGTATTGCTGCTGCCAAGGCTATGGATGTTGTAGAGAAGGATTACATGAATCCCGACTGGATCAAAAAGTTCGCTGCCAGCCAAGCGAAAAGAGTCAACCAGTTCGAGGAGGAGCTTGACAAATTGACCAAGAACCTGGACAAGAATGTTGCCTCCCGCAGCCGAAGACGAAAAGATAAACATCAAGTAAAGGCTGTGGCAAGGCTGAAACAACAGAGGCTGCCAAGGAAGGTTAAGCTCCAAAGTCGGTTCAGGCACGTAGACAAGTGGATGCCAGCCGAGTGGAACAAGGACTGGGAGTCATTCAAGCAGGAGTTTGTGAATGACTTCTATTATAGGAAGGTATTCTCAACTGACGATCCGATGAGAGCGTTCAAGGAAACCTTGACCGAGCTACACACTGGGGACCCGGGCATGTTCAGCCAGTTCAGGCGAGCCATGATAGATGCAAAACTGGATATGAACACAGTTCCGGTCCCTCAAAAAGTCACCTATCTCCCTCCCTTCCTCCAGACTCAAGAAACCCCAACCGAACGAAGATAGCAGCTGAGGTAAGACAAGTTTGTCGAGAGCACGGGGTTGACATCTCGAAGGAGTCAGAAGCAAAAAGAGAAATTTTTGTTAGAATGTTTAGCAAGTATGGGCTAAAGTACTAGCTGAGTTATAAGTTTTTGAGCAACTGATGTAATTTTTTGATCGTTTGTGCTTACTTTGTAACCATCAGTTGTAATGAAAACTTTTATCAGTTATCCGATTCAACTTGACGAACAATCTCTCGTTGTCCAAGCTCTGAATTGCAAAGTTATTTCAATACCATGTTATAACTGTGCTAACCTTTTGATGTTTTAATCTTATAGACTGTCTAGAAATTCAGCTGAGATTTTAGATAGGTCAGTAGGGTTTAGATCAGTTTGATCTGTAAGGATTTTATAAGGGTTTTGGCATCATCAAAAAGGGGAAAATTGTTGGGAAATTTATTAAAGTTTTGATTGATTTCAAAACCAACCGACCCCAACCGAGTAGATGTTGCCAGATCCTAATGTTAGCTTTTAGGCTCGCTGTTTGAGCAATGTTAAGATTTTATCTTTACAGGTCTCCAGCTGAAGACGACAACAAGGCTTCACTCGGATAGAACATCAGTTGTAAGAAAGACAACTGAGCGTTCATCAAACGAGACTTAAAAAGGAGTAAGTTGTAAGAAAACATCAGATGGAAGAAAGTTATTTGAGCTTTCGAGCCAACTGATCAGATTCAGAACATCAGAAAGACAATTGAGCGTTCAAGAAGGAAGTTGTAAGAGAACATCAGAAGGAGTTCTCTCCGAACCACGTAAATCTTTGTGTGTTGTGTTTTTTATTCAGTTAACTTATTTCATATTCAACTGACCAACTAACCAGCATACAAAACTGCATCTTTGCATATCAACTGTCTTGGTTATTGACCAACCTTGCATTGAAGCGTGAGTTATATTTATACGAGTTGTTATTTTCCACCACATTCCGCACAACACTCCACTCTTCCAACTGAGTTCTCGTACTCGGTTGTGAATCCAGCTGAATCATTTTACTCGGTTGAGATATTTTCGAGAGTTGTTTTAAAATTTCCTATCTGGTGTATTCCCCCCCCCCACACACACACCAGAACTCGTATCGGGACCATCAGAGAGTGAAACAGTAATCATTATCTTCATTAATCAGTAATCATTAATATTGAGAGGGAAACAGGAATCATTAATGAAGAAAAGAAAAGATGAAGAAGCAGGAATTGAAACGAGGACAGGAATTAAAACAAGGAATTGAGCGCCGGAGTCGGGCACCACCACCTTCTCTGCCTGAGCGCCGGAGTCGGGCGGCGCCACCATCGATTTAACCTCGCGTGAATTATACATATGCAGAGAGAGAGGATTGCAGATCGAATGAGGGATTGTTAGCGAGTATATGAACAAATTAGGGATTTTTAGTGGGTCAGCGAGAGAAAGGATTGCAGAGAGTATCAGAGAGAGAGGATTGTAGAGAGTATCGAGCAGAGAGAGAGGATTGCAGAGGTGAGAAATTAGGGATTGCAGCTCGAGCATGAGATATGGAGTATGTGGAGAAATTAGGGATTTTTAGGAAGACTATGCGAGAGAGAGGATTGCAGAGAGAGAGGATTGCAGAGGTGAGAATTAGGGATTGCAGATCGAGTGGAAGGGAAAGGGAGAGGAAGAAATTTCAGGAATGAGAGGCGAAGAGAGTGGAGCGGCGCAGAGAGTAGAAATTAGGTTTTTGGGGTGGGGTGGGGTAAGTGGGTAATTAGTTGTAATTGGGATTTAAGATTAAGGGTGTAATAATGGGAAGGGTAGTAATTATAGGTAAAGTGAAATGGTATAAATGTACAAAAAGTGAAACATGGACTTAAATTGTGAACAAAAAAAAGTGGGCAAATGGGGACTTAAATCATGGATGGAAGAAGTATTACCTAAATAGATAGCTTGTCTCCCTTGAAGATGATACAGTTTAGTGGTAATGATGGAGCAAGTTTTCTTAAGGTTAATTGTCTTAAGTTCGAACCCCATCAATTCCTCTTATGAGTCAAACATATCACATCTCTCTTATAATTTGCAGGCTAGTACATATATGAACTAAGTTTAAATGCACATCTTGGATAGCAGTTGCAGGCTATCCTTATTATAAAAAATAAAAATAAAAATTTACTTAAATTCCAAGCTTATTATAATACGCGAACAAGAAAAGTATAAACAAGTAAGTAGTGGCCAGATGAGCGTATAATTAAAAGAGCATGAATTTTCAATTCATCAATTAAGGCGCCCTTTTGCATTTATATGGAAATGGCTTAAGGGAGAAGTGGGATCTAAGGTTTAAATCCACACACTTAAACAAAACAATAAAGAGTAAGTCGAGTCACACTTGGTTTTCCAAGTGTTGTTTACTTCTCTATAAAGTTTGCAGACTATTGTAAACGACGAGAGTTATTTAGGTGGCGTTTGGTTTGATGGATGTGATAAAGTATGTTTGATAGGATAGTGTAAAATGTGATTATTTAGATTATCAGTCTTGTGTTTGGATTGCTTGATTGTGGTATAGGATGTAGGATTATGTGACTGTGTGTGCACTACTGTGTGTTGTGTGTGTGTGTGTGTGTGTGTGGGTGTACAGTGTGTGTTGTGTGTTTGTGTGTTTTTATGTGAGGATATTTTTGGAATTTAAATAATGGATTAAATCAGGATTAATAACCAACCTAAATTTGGGATGATAAGTTATCACTCACTTGAGTGATTGAAGCACAAGCCAAATTATGAGTTTTATCATTCTAACCAAACATGTAATTAAATAGAATTATATTATCAATCACTTCTAATCAAACAAACCAAATGCCACCTGGATGTAGACCTTATGCAGACCGAGGATTTTATCCCATGGCATAATTAAAATAAAAATAAAAATGAAGTAGGTGTCATTAATTACACAAAATCAACGGGGATGCTCGCAAGAGAACTTGCGTATTGATCAAGAAAACATATAAAATTAACTAGTTTTATTCTTTGACCTTTTGTTTTTTCCTTTATATGACGTTGGCCAAGTAGCTTCACCATCTTGTTTAAAGTGGATATAGTTTAATCAGTAATTTGAAGTTTTCACCATGTTGTTTAAATTGGATAGTTTCATACAGGAATTTGAAGTTTTCTTCTTCATGTCTTATCATATGCGACATTTCAACATATCCCTACACATTATTAATCACAAGTTGCAGAAGAGTATGAAAACTTAGACTAGTTTAATAACAATTTTACAAACAAAAATCCTATGGGAAATTGAGATGGAGCTAGGCTTTTAATATACTACTCCCTCCTATTCGTAATAGATATCACCGGTAAGCTTGGTACGGGTGAATAAACGGGTACCCGTGGATACTCATATCCGCATTTGCGGGTACCCGTACCCAAATAAGCAAAAAATGAATACCCATACCCTTTCCATTTTAGTCGAACGGGTACCCAATACCCGGCCGGGTATACCCGACCCGGGTATAGGGTACCCGGTATACCGGTTTAGCAAATAAATAAAAAAGACAAAAATATGATAATTTTTCACCCGCTCGATTTTTCGATAATTTTCAACGACAAATTAATAACCAACTATGTAACAATAACTAGACGACAACAACAAATCAATACTAAACGTAGTTTAAACATTTAAGTTCAACAAATAAATTATTATGAATATATATTATTCATAGGTTGTGTTTAGAGTTATATTTAGGTTTAGGCTTTAGCTTAAAAATGAATATATATTATGAATATATTTATAATTTATAGTATAAAAGTAGTAATTATATATAATAAATAATTGTATATTGTTGATCGGGTATTTAACCGGGTACCCAATACCCTAACGGGTATACCCATTAGGATATTTTCTAAAAATCTCATACTCATACTCATCCAATACCCGCAAATTACCCAATACCCGGCCGGATACTGGTAGGGTATGGGTAACCCGAAAACCCGTTTTCCATACTTTCACCCTAAAGCTTGGGCACATAAATTCATTAAAAAAATTGTTTCCCTAATTAACCTTATTCATTGATATCAAACGTTGTGGAGGTAAAGATCAATTAATTGGATAGAGGAAATGGGCATAAGAGATGTAATGAATACAAGAGATAACTATTGTATGTGGTCAATTTGGGAAGAAAAATGCGGAACGACATTTTATAAACAAAAAAATTGAAAAACTCTAAACGACTTATAATTAAAATTAGAGGGAGTAGTTTATTAGTACAAACATATTATTTTGCCAATTCAGACACAAATTGTCGTCGTCAAGAAATCTTCAATGACAAAAAATACTAAACTACATGAACACGGTTTTGTATGAGATCATAAACTATCCCACTCATGCAACTCGTTCAAACAAAGTTTCTATTATAAATACACTTCAAAATCCCATTACAGTTTCATATCCACCTTTTTTAATAGTATCCCACCTTTTGTGAACATCATAACATGGGTTCCAAGATATTGAAGTTTTCAGCAATTGTGCTACTCTTTAGTCTGATCTTCACCACCGTTAAATCGAGCAAACTGAAAGTGGGCTTCTATGGCGACAAATGCCCTCAAGCTGAGATAATTGTAAGACAAGCTGTCGAGAAAGCAGTGCGGAAGAATCCTGGCCTTGCAGCCGGCCTTATCCGGATTCATTTCCACGATTGCTTTGTTAGGGTACGTATATAAATTAACACAAAACTCACTTGTGGTCACCAGCACGGTGTGGTTGTCTAACGCGCATTGGGAATCACTACAACAAAAGTTTCCAATAGCTACATAAATGTGTGGTAGTTATTATGTATGTTATATAAATTAGTGACATTTAGGAGTGTAGTTAATGTCTTTAATATTTGCGATTTCAAAAGTCACTAATTTTTGTGATATGCATAATAGCTACTACACATTTATGTCACTATGGAAACTTTTGTTGTAGTGAATGCACACACCCAAACAACGATTAGGCTTGGCACATGCAACACACATGCCCCTCCAAGTAGGCGGAGTTGTGAGATGCATGCGTCCGTCTTTTTCAATTTTTTTGTTCTTCTTTTGGGGGAGCGCTAGATCTATTTTAATTTTCTTCTTTATTTAGTTTTTTTTTCTTAATTTTTTTAATTCTTCCCATTAAAAGTTTATTAATCACAATTTATATATTAATCCCAAATTAGAGTTTATTAGATACTCTCTCCATCCCACTAAGCATATTATATTTTCTTTTTCTTTTTAGTTTTTTGGGTGTCCCGTTATAAGTAATACTCATAACCAAAAGGAAAATATTTAATTATTCAAAAGTGATGAAACATATTAGTTTCTATCTTGGGTAGTGCTATTTAGACATATTGTGGCCGACCGCACAAGTTAAAAATGGTAATATAGGTTTTGAAAATGAAAAAATATCCTAATTTGGGAAACATTAACCCTATGGAGAAATGTGATTATTTCCATTATTACAGTCAACTTTCCTCTTTTTTTTATGCGTATGTCTGTAACCAAATAGCTTTATTATTCTATCTTTTACTTTTTTTCTTAATATCCGTGCTTAAAAGGCATGGAGCATGCTTAGTGGGACAGAAAAATATTAATTAATTTAGAATGCAACATCACCATGAGGTTAAGCGCATGGAGTGTGGTTCATAGGTCAAAAACCCATACACTTCTAATTAATTTGTTTCTTACCATGCAATCAAGATTTATAATGTATTCATTTATGGTGATTGATGTAGGGTTGTGATGGATCTCTCCTGCTGGACACAGTCCCAGGAAAGGCAGCTGCAGAGAAAGACAACCTCGCCAACTTCCCTAGCATACGAGGCTACGAAGTAATAGACAAGGCCAAGGCCATGGTCGAGGCAGCCTGTCCTAAAACGGTGTCGTGCGCCGACATTCTTGCCTTTGCCGCTCGAGACAGCGCCCTCAAAGCCGGCCACATCTGGTACGAGGTTCCCTCAGGGCGCAGAGACGGGCGCGTGTCTCTGAGCTCTGAGGTGCTGCAGAGCATTCCTCCGCCGTTCTTCACCGCCAGCCAGCTGAAGGAGAACTTCGGGAGGAAGGGTCTGTCGCTCGATGAGATGGTGACGCTCTCCGGGGCCCACTCTATCGGGGTTTCCCACTGCTCCTCCTTTGCCAACCGGCTGTCGGGCTTCAACGCCACCTTTGATCAAGACCCTTCTCTTGATCGCGGGTATGCTGCCTTCTTGAAAACGAGGTGCCCCCCACCTTCTGCAAGCAACAACGGTAACGATCCGGCTGTGAGCAACGACGCTCTGACGCCAACAAGGCTGGACAACAAGTATTATGTGGGTTTGAAGGATCGTAAGGGGCTTCTTACCTCGGACCAGACGTTGTTCGATAGCTCGTTGACGAGAAAAATGGTGGTCGATAATGCTCGACATGGATCGCTTTGGGGGAAGAAGTTTGGTGCTGCAATGGTGAAGATGGGGTCCATAGATGTGCTCACTGGGAAACAGGGCGAGATCAGAAGGAGCTGCCGTTCCATTAATTATTGATCATTGATTTGTTTCATTCATCTTCAAAACTGAATTATTGTGGTTACTCTTCGAATTTTCATTCTAGTCTTTGATATTTTTGTGGTTGACGATAGCAAACATTATAAGTGTGAAAATTTCATTAATGATTGCACTTTGCAGGGTGTACGTGAATAATGAAAATGGTCGTTTGTATTTTCTAAAATGATGATGCATTGAATTGGAAGTGCAAAAACTTGATTATTCTCTATTTTATTCACAAGCCTCAGGTGCAGTGGTGTAATTGAGCATATGAAAGTAAGTTCGTATTTCACAGGGTCTTAATTCCAGTGCGTACTACTTTCAATTGTTCTTCCTCTACTTAAACTTTCGAACTTTAATGATTTAATTAAACTAATTATGCAAATATTTAAATAAAATAACAAAAGAAAAAGTAAGGAAAAGTAATTTGGATTAGAATAAGAGAATATCCCAATGCTTCGATTTCAATGATCACTCGGATTCAAATTCGAGTATTCCATCCGTTGCATCCCAATGATATGGTGGCATAACATCATCGAAGAAATCTTGGGGGTCATAGTAAATTTGTGCATGATCTAGAATACTACCAAACTCAAACAATTCCACATTAGAAAATCCAAACATATAATTGAAAGATAGTTCAATTAAAATGGAAGAAGCAAGCTTTCGTAGTATCACCCATATCTTTGAAGGACAACGGAGTGGGCTACTGGTCTACACCACTCGACGTTGATGCTTCCGCATCATCCCTCCAGTTCTCAACATCCTCTCTCTCGTGTTCAATGATCATGTTGTGCAAAATAATGCAAGTAAACATGATATTCCAGAGGTGCTTTGTATACCAGTTCCAAACTGAATTCCTGATAATTCCCCATCGGGTTTGAAGAACTCCAAAAGCTCGATTGATATCCTTCCTCACCGCTTCGTGCATCTTCTTGAACCGCGCCGACTTCAGGTCCGTTGGAACAAGGGGACTTTTAATCAGTGTTGGCCAACAAAGGTAGATCGTATCGATTAAGTAGTAACCCTGTCGTAGTGCTTTCCGTTCTCAACGAATTCGTATGCCGGAGCCCTATCTTCAAGAACGTCAGTGAATAAGAGCGACTGGTTAAGGACGTTGATATCGTTGTTGGAGCCTGCTACTCTAAAAAAGGCGTGCCAGATCCATAAATCTTGAGACGCCACGGCCTGAAGAATTAAGGTCAGCACGCCCACATCTCCTCATGTGTAGGCAGCCGCCCACACTTTGGGGCAATTCTTCCATGCCCAATGCATACAGTCAAGGCTTCCGAGACTCCCTAGAAAGCCGTGCCTCTCCTCGTGCATCTGCAGCAGTCGAGCAATGTCTTCAGCATTTGGCTTCCTCAAGTACATGTCACTGAAATGATTGACGTTGGCTGACTGTCTTTTTTCTTGTCCGGTTTATTCGCCCGGGAACTTCCTCTACTAGATCTAGCACCACAAGAAGTCGTGCTCAAGTGCGAAGATCACTGGGACTTTGGGGCGAGAGCTATGATGGGGAAGCTGACACCGTAGAAGAAGATAATGGATCTTCCGACAATGGTAGGAATACTCGTAGGAGGCGACGGCTCAATGAGCCCAAGAATAATGAGTGATATGGTAATTGGAGGGAAGTTGAAAAACATGGCATAAATCATCAAATGGAGGCACATCGCCTTGTTATATTTCATAGTATTTGGTTAGGTTATGCTTTTTCAACCTTTTTCCTTCAAATGCTGTATTATTTATACTTAAGCCGAATTAGTACATGTTTTTTTCTTCTTCTTGAAATAGTGCATATCCTGCTCCAACGTCGTGCAAATGTGCAAGAATAAATGCTTCTGCATCCGAAAATGCCGGCGGAAAAATGAAGGGCTGTAAGTGGGATTGTCGTCGAAGTGGTCGACGTTCAACTGCCGGCAAGCCGCCTCACGATCGCACCATACGATGGTCCTCTTCCCTTTTTTGCACGTTCTTGACAAGCAAGATAATCTCGTCGTTGGTGTCGTGAGATGAGTAGTCGAGAGAGGAAATCAATGAGGATGGATGGAAAAATAGAGAGAAAAACTAGAGACAAAAGAAGAGGAAGGTGAATTTGGTGTGGAGAAAATATGGATAGAAGAAAGGGGTATTTATAAGTAAAAAAAATAAAAAAAATAAAAATAAAAACAAATATCGGCTGAGAATATAGCCATTTAAAGCCATTGCACATTAAAAAAAATTAACGCTGGGCGCTTGCACTCCACGCTATGCCAATTTTCATTTTTTTTTAATTCGAGCGCGTGTCCAACACGCACCGTATCGA